>CM062807.1:949050119-950250119 GCA_031772625.1 Pinus tabuliformis
TTGATATACACATTGTGCATAACCGCCTTAAAGTCTGCAAAGCCTCACCGACTATCGTATACCAGGGGGGATAGTCGTAGCCATTTGTGGATCCACATCCATACACTCACCTCCATGAGTATCTACAAGATCTTGATCTCACGGATGCACGTGGCATGCCTTATTGCCGAGAGCGACATGTATTTCACTACCTCTGGAAAGTCTTCGTCAAGGGGAGGAAACTGGCTATCCTCCAGCAATTCTCCTGCAACCAACAAGATGGATAAGAGAAACCATGCATAGTGGAAGGTCTTACCCTACTCCTGAGCCTCCTTTCAGTTCGTCAAGAACTCCTCGCAGAGGAACTACACCCCCTCGGTGCATTGTTTCGGCTAGTGCTATGACTGTTGTTGGTACCTCGTTGCCGCAACATTTTTTCATCACTTTACCTGCGAGCAGCTAAGTGCCTACGCGCACCCCTTTGTCTTGAATGCTCTAATCACATAGCCCCTCTGCTTCTTCTCTAACCTATATTTATTCTTCATGGCTTCCACGAGCACCAAGTCTTCGCTTTGGCCAGCGACTTCTGCGGGGTCCCTTCCTGTATAGCGAAGGTTTGAAATCCTATGAATTAGCTCCGCTGTAATGGGAATTAGCCCCTCTAGCCACAAGTACCCCTCATGCACTAGGCAAAGCAATTGCATGATGACGAATATCGTGATTGGTGCCTAGTAAAAATGTGGAATCCATAGTAGGTGGAGTAGCCCAGACTCCTCCACCTCACACAGCCATTTCCGTGGCTACAATGCTATAACTACCCCCTCCTTGCTTTGTTTCATAAGTTGGCTAGTCTCCAAATGTGGGAACTTTTCGCTGTCCGTGAGGTCCCAATCTTGAAATTTCATCATGGGTATGCAGCCCAGGACTGAACCCTCAAATAGAATTCCATCTGGGAGGAGTGGGGTTTCAAGTGAATTCTTAACAGTATCCACGTCCTTGGGTACTTTTTCTTTCCCTTTCCGTGGGGGGACATGTTTGGGCAGTTTTGTTGCAGTGCGCACTGGCTGAATGTCTTCCTCCACTTCTTCATTTGGTTCAATCTCTTCTACAAATGCCTAAAGATCCTCCTCCTCATCATCTGTCTGAATATTAACTGTCTTTCCCTTATCTTCCATAGTCAGTTTACCGAACCGCAGATTTCACGGAGACATACGTACCGGTCCTACTGCCTATGGATCCTTTTTGGGCCTCGGCGTTCAGGGAGATTTAGAGATTTCTGGTGCATCCACTACCGGCAGCGTAGAGCTTTGCGTGGCTCCCTTGGTTGTTGACATCATTCTGATCAGGGAATCCTGTGTCTCCTTCGGCAATGTTTCAAACCATGGACTTGCTCTCACAGCCTCCAAATTCATTAGGTTCATACCCAATTGATAGCGCAACAACTAAATTCTCAAAACGCCAAGGGTTGTTCAATGGAGAGCCACCTGTGATTTATAGGCCCTTTTGAATTCAAATTCGATCGTTCCCCCCATATTCAGCTCATTAATGTGAGATTGGCGGCAGATAGTCCCAAATCTAGTTCTGACTTTGTGTCTTAATTGCCCGCCGTCTGCTCCTCGTTGCCTTAAATTGGACATCATGTCATGAACAGTGACACCAACGGTCACTTCCCAGCCTACCTGCGCGGCAGTGCAACCCCCTATGCACAGCCACAACCCCTGTGACATAACGATCCTGTGCGCAACCTCCTTGTCACGCAAATCACATATAGACTCTTTTAAAGTCCCGCGTTCTCTTTCAACTACTTGGAGCGCTGAGACTGTGCTTCCTACAGATAGTCAGGTAGTCGCACCACTGGTGCAAGGCTTCAAGTCACCTTCCAACCCAGTCCATGGGCCCTCCTTAATTACCCTTGCACCAGTCAGCACCTCGCGTTCTTTCTTAGACGATGCGCTCCCCTGGTTACATTGTCTAATAAGGTGCGGTTGCAGCCATGATAGTCGGGTCATAACTTCTTCTACTACAGTAGTATGGCTGACTATTCCTTGTCCCATCATGCTTAGTTTCTCAGCATAACATGCTTGTCTGACTTCAGTTTCCAGTTTGTTTATTTCTTTGTCGAATATCATACTTTTTTGCTTCAGTCGTACCCAATCTTATTCGAGTTCGCGAAGCTTCAAGTTCCCTCTCTGAATGGCTTCTTGTAACTGCATAATTTCTTTACCCAGGTCCTCGCCTACTGTCCCAACTGTCAGAGTTGTTTTAGGGGGATTCTTCTCTGCTCTTATGGTTTCATCTCCTCCCATTAATGTTGGGATCGCTTCCACGCTCCGGTTTTTGCTTATGGCACTATAGGCCCATCGAACCACTGGTACACGTAGGTCCCAGTTAGTTCGTCTCACCTGGTGAACTCTGTTCATCATTCCACATAGACTTTTTGAATGCTTCGATGTGGAATATTTGTGGTGTGTATCACTTTTCCTGCTGCCATGTCTAGTTTTGATTTTCAATCCTTAGTCTGGGATGTTCTTGCACAGCACACATCTGCACCCATCTACACAGGTGGGTGCGCAAGCTACTTCATCCTGGCTACCTGGCTCTCGTTCAAAATTGGGGTCTTCCAAACCGTAAATGCACCCATCTTCTACATCCGCGCTAGTTTATAATGGTCTTCTGATGTGTACTCCACCATCGTGAGGGTGTTGCGCGCAACGCCCATTCTAGCGCACTGTACCGATGTTGCTCCAGTACTGCACTTTCAAATTTGTCTAGGAATTCATCCACCGATGTCACTCCATCATATGTTGGCAGTTCCATTTCCTCTGTCATCATGCAACATAGTGATCTAATCGTCATGTTGCAATTTAGCGTGTTCACTTCATGCAACTAGTTCTGCCAGTGTTCTACTTCTTCGTCTGAATCCGAGGTATAGGAACTATCGCACTCCCATGAGATTCTCCCATCTGCAGTCGGGTTCACTTGATCCTGCTCTCATGCTGTTATCTGGTAAATACAATCTAGCTCATAATTGCTTTCATCATCACGCACTGGTTCGGTGTAGCGCGCTCCTTCGGCTGGGTCTAGTGGGACTACTACGTGAAGGGACTTTTGTTGGCTTGTTGGGGCCTGACCCAGGTTTAGAAGTGATTTATCCAAACAAATCCTGAAATTACTGGCCCTTCCGGCAACAGTCCATGGTGCGCGAACTGAGGTCTCACCTGAAGTAGTATGGGAGGTTGCTGGAACCAGGTTTCCGCACCCTAGGGATGTCTTGATGAAATCTAGGAAGTTCATGGACTGAACCTACATGCTTGCGCTGCTCCGCACAACCATCTGTCCTTCGCACCTTGTGTAACTGCTTCCACATAGCTCTGTAAAGAGCGCGAATAAGTGTTGTGTAAAACCTTTATCCTTACTATGCTATTATTATAGATCTTAACTTAATTATGTGGGCCAAACATTCTCATTAATCATTCAGCATTCATAACAAGTGCGAGCAATCATAAAACTGTAAAGAGATGCATAAATATAATAGAAGCGTAGACACACAATATTTCAGAATCAGCTTATCTTTTTATTAATTATTTGTCCAAGTACAATCCCAACTCCGCCCTATGCACTCAGCTGCAGGGGTCCGCGCACATAGCTACGGACTCTACCAGGCCTTTGCGCACTCAGCTGTAGAGCCTCTTCCTACTACTACAACCCAAGACTTAGGCTTATAGATTCATAGCTAATTCCTCATCCAAAACTTAGACTTCCTTTACAGTTAGAGCCTCGCTCTATTTATACAATCCCATGGTCCACAGACCATGGGTAGGCTGACACACTTTACATTAACTTACATTATCTGAGGGCAGAAACCCTAGACTCTTGCATTTCGAACACAAATTTTGTGGGGTATTTACATTACACTTGCCCAAAATTTGGGCTTCAAGCCCCAAAAACCCACTATGGGGGGATCCACTACCCAACAGGTACTATTACTACTTAGCAGCAAATATACAACTATGAATGAGAGTGATAACAACAACTTCACTACACTATTTCAGAGGAGGACATGCATACATGAAGTGATAAACAAAGGGGAAACATACTGCACAAGTCTATGATAGGAATCAATAAAAAATTCCATTGACCTTCAATATGGAGTCCAAATCACTAGTCTATTACATTTAGCAATTGTGTCGGCCCAAGGACCTCACGAACTAGAAAATTGTACCAAAATGGAACCACAGAATTCAGATCTCTTGGATGCATAATTCGGGAACCTTTTTTAAGTGTTTCTTCCCTATTTTATAAGGAGAGGGGGAGCTTTGAAAGTAGTTACAAAATATCTCAGGCAAGCTCCAGCTGTCTCAGCGTGTGAAGGTCTGTTGCCCAAATCATTACAAATTATTTTATTCCTTTCTTTAAAATGCAGAAATTTACAGAGTAAAAGACAAAAGGAAAACTAAATGATGATTGAGGAAAATATCTCCATTCCATTCCTGTGATGGCATCGGATCGGGCCACATATCTGCCACAATGATTCGGCTAGTTCACCTATCACTTTCCTCTTAACTGCCTAAATTCCCCACTCTCTGGAGCGAGTAGTGATCAACTATGGTTTGATTGTCACATAGAAGAAACAGAGATTGACTTGGAAGTATTTCATTGTCTGACTGTGGAGCACCATGCTGAGTAATTATTGCTTCTTGAGTACCATACCTCCATTTACCTCACTAAAAATGTGCATGTGAAGTAGTCGAATTCATTTATGCAGCCACAATTGTCCTTGGTTTCCTTTTTCAGAGTATTCCACATGATTTTCCCTTTTCAATTACTAGCTCCTCTATGCCTTCATTGAATATCACAGCTGTCGACCCATCAATCTCTTACTTCTCTGAATTACACTATCGGAATTTTACTCATAAGGAATTTTATTCTTAAAAACATTACGAAAATAGAGTTTCAATGTTCCTTGGTCCCTTTTGTTTTTCCCTTGAAAAATGTATCCCATAAGACCGGGCGTCGTGACCTATCACTTAGCCTTAAGGTGCTAGGGCATTTAGACTCCTATCGGGGGCCATTTTTTCTTTGTTAAGAGCTCTCTGGCCTTGGTTCTTTAAGTTCTTTTACACCACGTGCTATCCAAATATCGAAGGCCCTCTCATTAAAGGTTTCCAATCAATGAAATAACATGGGAGTTGTGATATTTTAATTCCTTGATCATCGAAATGATGTCATTACTTCCACGTGGCACCTCATGAGTGGTGACATGTTTCACCCATATTTTCCCCCTTAGGCCCCCTCAAAATGCCATAAATTCCTCCCACGTGTCCTTCTGTACCACCACATCATGCTGACGCTAGATGGAACTGTAGATTTATTAGAACCAATCATATGTTGCCACATGTCTTTATCAGAGCCAATCATACGCTGACACATGTAGCTTATCAGAACCAATCATATGCTACCACATGTCTTGCTAAAGGAGAGAGAAAAGGGTCTCTCCTCCTTTGGTTTTACAGTGAAAATCCTTTGTTAATATTTATTTGAGTACCCTTACAATTTTTACACTATTGGCACCCTTGTCGCAACCTTTAAAAGGTTGTCACCTAAAAAAGTTTTGATGTTGTGATATTGCGATGCATCGATCTCCTCCAAGCTCCCATGTATTGGACCTACGACATTGCGACTGCTGATATGCGTTGCACTGGTATGAATGTGAGCTCTGATATTTTTGTTCTCTAATGTATGATCATCGATATCCCTGATGTTCGGATGTGTCGATTGCCAATATGCCCGAACCTCCGATATGTGATCTCTGATATATCAGACGTTCGATATTCCTTCTTAAGGCTTCAACCCTTGAACTTCAATAGATCATATCTTTTGATCCAAGAGTTGATTTTTGGACTTCCACATATCATTGGAAAGATTTTTCCAATCACTTTCCAATGGAGTGGGTCTGATGTATGCTTTGAGTCCTTCCGCTGCTTAGAAAATGGCTAGAAGATCCTATACTCTTTTTCATTTTTTTGACATCACTTGGCACCATTTGAACAATTTTGCAGTAAGTGATAACATTGGATTCAATTGGGGACAGTGCCTTCCTGGCAAGGTGTTGAAAACCTGCAGGCTAGTAGCCTTCACAATTGGGCATGGAGTCAAAAATATATTGAAACTATAAAACCAGAAAATCTCCATGGAACTTTATTTTCTATGAGTCCATTTGTTCATAATACTAAAATGTAGAACTACAAACTCTAAAAACGAGAAATTAAACACTCACATAGTGAACTTATTTATATACAGCTCCTATTTAGGCATAGGGCGCATCCACCCAAGTGAGGTCAATCTTCCAATGATACCAACCCAACATTAGAGTATTCGACCTTATGTCGTCATTCTCTAGAAATTCAATAATTAAAATAGTTATGTACCACGAAAAATATTTGGACAAAAATTTTGATATGTGCCCCCAACTTGATAGATGCTTCTCAACTCTTTTAATCTCCTCCATGAACCTTCTAATTGGGTTGTGTTCTTGAAAATTAGTGGCTAAAATGTGCATGCACCCCATAAGAACTTCGGACCAAAAATTTGAAACATACCTTGGAATTGATGTATATTATTGTAGGCAAAAGAAAGAGGCCATGTAGTCAGCTACAGGATCATGGAACTGATGAGAAATATTTATAGATATCTCTCTTTCTTCAATACTTTCTAGGGAGGAGAATTTTTGCAACAGACAGCCACAAAAATTGTTGGGCTCTTCATCTTTGGGCTCCTCTTAAAGGAGTTGTTGTTGGTAACCTTCTCCCAACTTATTTGTAAGTAGATCCCTTTTACAGTCTGCAACAATCTCATCCTACTCTTAATAAACTAAATCATAGATCGGAGAATATTTATCGAATTTAATATCAGCTTCTTGAACTTGTACTCCATTTGAAGGACGTGAGTCATAAACTGGGGCCTCTTTATTAACCTCCTAGTGCACCTCCTCTTTTTTTGTAGCTTCCCATGACTGGGACTGTTTTATTCCTACATTTCTCAACCTCCCATTAGATTCATGTGAATCATAAGAAGGAGAATCACCAAATTCGGTAGGATGAGATCTATGAGGGTTTATTTGCAGCTTGATAATGTCTCCTTCTTCCCTTTCTTGATCCCTGGATGATGCTTCTCGATGCAAGTATATGTTTTCCTATATTTGATCCCCACAAACATCTTCAACAGGATCATTAACCTCATAAATATTTACAACATTAAAATTTGCACAACAATCTTCAAACAAAGCACCTGGTGGAAATAATCTTTTGCAAAAAAGATTAAATGCTATGTGAAAGATCTTTAAGGAAGATATGCTACCACGAGACATTGTTTTGTACCATAATCTAGCATATTCTTCTAAATAATACATGAACAATTTCATTTTGACATCTTCAAAAACAATACTCAGTTGTTCCATGCATTCCTGAAAATCCTTGAGGTGTTGTTCTGACCTTCTATTTGTGTTTCCACTAAATCTAGGCACATAGGGATAGCATTCATGAAACAAAGGGACATGATGGGGATAAATAACAACAAAATAAAAATCCATGTGGGGAAAATTTGTTGGCCAATAATGTAGGAAGGGCCATTTTGAAAACCCCTTTAGGTGAGTGATCTCAAGTTTAAATGTAGGGGAAGGCTTCTACTGTCTAGCATTAGAGCGAGTATGAGGTCTCTTGAAATCCAGGATGACAAAATAAGGATATAGAAAATGGAGTCACCAGGGTGTTTAAAATAAGATTCAAATAGTTGAGTCGCCAAGGTGAGAGATCTTCAACCCACACTTCCCTTTCTTACCCTAAAGAGGGAATGTAAAAATTGTCATACCCAGGGGAAAATATTCTCATTTGTTCCCTAACAAAGACACCAGAAAGATGTTGTAGATTCTTCTATCTCTTATAACAGAATCACTTGCAGAAGATATAGAAGCCTCCTAGAGACAACATCTAGGTTGATAAAAGACCAGTGCCTAGGGCATCTTAAGAGAGGAGTTCTTTTGAAGATTATCAGTAGGGCTTTCTATTACACTCCATATGTCACATAGTTTTGAAAAGAGATCATTCATGGGCTTGGTTCAATAGTCCTTCATCGAGGTAAACTCAAGCAAACACATAGATCTAAATACTCAAGGGATAAATATCGATAATCTCAAAGAGAAATGTCTTGGTGCTGATGGCCAACACACAACAATACAAAGCCTAATATTGGTGTTGTAGTAAAAATGGAGAGGAGGAAAGAAAGGAGGGATTTCGATGCAGAGGGTTGGATACAAAGTAGAAGTATGGAAGAACGCAAAAATAGTGGAGCACTAATTAAGGTCCCAAGCTCTATGCATCATGAATACATTTGTCACTAAATAATATTAAGTAAATTTGTGCACATTATAGGTACTATAGGCAATTAAATAACATAAGTAAATATGTAGTTAACATAGGTACTATTACTACTTAGTAGCAAATATACAACCATTAATGAGAGTATTCTGGAAGCTTCATTACACTATTTAGAGGATGAAAGACATACATGAAATGATAAACAAAGGGGAAACATACTGCACATTTCTCTGATAGGAATCAACAAAATAATTTCATTAACCTTCAAGATGGTGTCCAAAGCACCAGTCGATTACATTTAGCAATTGTATCAGCCCAAGAACCTCACGAACAAGAAAATTGAACCAAATTAGAACCACATAATTCAACCTCTTGGATGCAGAATTTGGGAACCATTGTTAAGTGTTTCTTCCCTTTTTTTATAAGGAGAGGGGGAGATTTGAAAGCAGTTACAAAATATCCTAGCCGAGCTCTAGCTGTCTAATTGACTAGTTGTCTCGGAATGCGACTGTCTGCTTCCCAAATCATTACAATAGGATTTGATTCCTTTCTTTAAAATGAAGAAACTACAGAGTAAAAGGCAAAAGGAAAACTGAATGATGATTGAGTAAAATATCCCCTTGTCATTCCTGTGATGGCCTCTGATCAGGCCACAATTCTGCCACAATGATTCAGTTAGTTTTCTTGTTTCTTTCCTCTTAACCACCTAAATTCCCCACTCTCTTCAGCGAGAAGTGATCAGCTATGGTTTCTTGTCACAGAGCAGAAATGGATATTAACCTGGCAGTATTTCATTTCCTGATTGTATGGAGCTCCATGCTAAGGAATTACTACTCCTTGAGTCCCATCCGTCCATTGACATCATTGAAGACATGGATGTGAAGCAATCAAATTCATTTATGCTACCACAGTTGTCCTCAGTTTCTTGTTTTGAGAGCCTTCCAGAGGATTTGTCATTTTCAATTACCAACTCCTTTTTGCCTTGATTTAATATCACAGTTGTCGACCCATCCATCTCTTACTTCTCTGCATTACACTATCAAAAATTTACTCTTTGAGAATTTTATTCTTAAAAATGTTAGGAAAACAGAGTTTTTATGTTCCTTGGCCTCTTTTGTCTAGCCCCTTGAAAAGTGTATCCCATAAGACTAGGCATCATGACCTCTTTCTTGTCCTTAAGGAGCTAGGGCATTTACACTCCTATTTAGGGTTGTTTTTCCTTTGTTAAGAGCTATTGACCCAGGTTCTTTAAGTTATTCTAAACCACATGCTTGCCAAATATAGAAGCCCCTCTCATCGGACATTTCCAATCAGGGAAATAACATTGGAGTTGCGATATTTCAATTCCCCTATCACCGATATGACGTCATCACTTCCATGTGGCACCTCATGAGTGGTGACACATATCACCCAGATTTCCCCCTAAGTCCCCCTAAAAACTCCATAACTTCCTTCTCCGTGTCCTTTTGTATTACCACATCATTTTGATATCAAATGCCACTATAGATTTATCAGAACCAATCATATGCTACGGCGTGTCTTTATCATAGCCAATCATATGGTGTTGCGTGTAGCTTATCGAAATCAATCATATGTTGCCACGTGTCCTGATAGAGGAGAGAGAAAAGGGAACATCCTCCTTTGGTTTTGAGATGAAAACTCTTTGCTGATCTTTATTTGAGTCCCTTGCCGGTTTTTACACTCTCGGCACATTACCCTTGTCGCAACCTTTAAAAGGTTGTCACCTAAAAAAATTTTGATGTTGCGATATTGCGATGCGTCAATCTCCTTTAAGCTCTGATTTATTGGACCGCCGACATTGTGGCTGCTAATATGTGATGGGCTGGTATGCATGTGATCTCCGATATTCTTTTTCTATGATGCATGATCTCCAATATGCGATCACCGATATACCTGATGTCCTGATGCGCCAATCACCAATATGCCTGAACCTCCAATATGAAATCTCCAATATATCATACCTCTGATATTCCTTCTTAAGGCTTCAACCCTTAAACTTTAGCAGACCATATATTTTGATCCATGAGTCCATTTTTGGATGTCCACAGATCATTGGAAATCTTGTTTTGAGAACTTTCCAATGCAGAGGGTCGAGTGTATGCTTTGATTCCTTCTGCTACTTGGAAAATGATTGCAATATCCTCTTATCTTTTGAATTATTTTGACATCACTTGGCACCATTCGAACAATTTTGCAGCAAGTGTTAACATGTTCAAACACCTTCACCACAAGTCTAACATTATACCTTTATTTTCCTCCATCTTATAAACCCATTTATTCTGAAATTCTCTTTTAGTTGCAAGAAACTTGGCTAAGTCCCAGCTTTGGTTATGTAAAAAGGAGTCAATCTCTTCTTTCATGGTTTTTTCCCACTTCTTCCTGGTTTCTACCTGCATTGATTCTTCATATCCTTCCTTTTCACCAAAACCAATAAAAAATACATAATATAATGAAGAATAATATTGTTCAGGGGGTCTAATTTACCTAATAAATCTTCGAACAGTACTAGCACAAGTTTGACATGCATGTTGTTGTTTTTTGTTGTTGTTGTTGATGATCATTATGATTTATTGTTGTTCTTTCTACTTTTGGTGTTTTTTTTACAAAACCCTTTCATTGAATACCACATATCTACTCATGTTGGTTCTATGGTTTTCATAATCATATAAGTATTAACCAAAATCATTAACACCATATCCAATGAAGGTACACTTCTTTGATTTTTCCTCAATATTTGTTATTTTTTCTTTATTAATGTGGACAAATGTGTCACCACCGAGAGCCTTTAGAAATGTGTATTTTACCTTCTTTACCTATCCATGCCTCCTTTGGAATACCACCATACAAGGAACTTAAAGACCCTTGGTGTTGTAAGGGAAACATTGCATGCAATCTCATGCACCTTGCATGCTCCATGATTGCCATGTTCATCATTTCTGACATACCATTTTTCCATGCTGTTCCTAGAACTGTCTTATCTCTAGGAATTCCATTCTCTCAATAATAATTGTCAAACTCCTTGCTACAATATTCACCTCCATTATCTTATCTGAGACACTTCAACTTCTTTCCCGCCTCATTCTCAACAAAATATTTCCATTTGTTAAATGTATCAAAGACATGAAATTTATTTTGAATATAATGAACCTAGGTTTTCTTAATTTTATCATCAATAAAAGTAACATAATAGTGAGAGCCACCAAGAGATGATACCTGAGTAGTTCTCCATACATCTACATGAAAAATCTCTAATTTTTCTCTCTTGTTTTCTTTCCTACCTCTGAAAAATATGACTCTTGTCTATTTTCCATAAACACAATTCTCACAGAAATCTAAACAAACAAGCTTCAAACCTGGAAAAAAAAATAAAAAATCTTTAGTGAAGAATATGCATACCCTTCTCACTTAGGTGCCCACGCCTATCACACCACAATCTCGTATTTTCTCCTATGGATATTAAAGCATTAACATAATTAGAAATACCATTGCATAACTATAATGTACCAACCTTTTCTCCTTTTTCTATTACTACGGCTCCTTTAGAGAACTTAAAGGTTTTGTCTATAAATGTAGTTACACAACCTTCACCTCCCAATCGCCCTATTGAAATTAGATTTTTCTTCAAATCTAGAACATTCCTTACCTCCTTTAATAGCAATTGATTTACATTTTGTTTCTTTATAAAAAATTTAACCATTCCTATGATTTTAAATGGTTTATCATCATCCACACAAACATGTCCAAAATATCCTTGAACATAGTCATGTAAATGTTTTCTATCAGGTGTGACATGGAATAAAGCCCTTGAATCTACCACCCAGACATCAATAACATTTTCAAATGAAAGAATCATAGCATATTGCAACACATCTACTGTTACATTTGCTTCCTTATTGTTCTCTTGATGTCCATCTCCTTCTTTTCCCTTATGAGATTTACAGTCTTTCTTCATGTTTCCTTTCTTCCCACATTTCTAGAACACTATCATTGATATAGATTTGGATTTTTATTCCCTTCACTTACTATGATGTCTCGGGATATTTAATCTCTCTATTTATATTCCATGTTGAAAATAGCAACAAGAAATGATAAAAATAGAATCCAAAATATTCCAATTTTAATTTGTCCTTGAATTAAAACTGTGAATTAAAATCAAATTTAGTCTCACCAGCTGCTTGGAAATAATTACTTAATTCATTATGGATTAATTAGTTGGAGAAATTCAAGTTAGAAGTCTTTCTGCATTCATGCAACAATTATTGCTTAAATTAAGGAGATTAACCCTTAATTAAGGAGATAAGATTGAGTTATATTTGAGTTGTAATTAGTTAGCTCAGTTTATTGAGTTAAGTCCAGGTAAATTAGCTCCAAACTGTTTGAGGAACTAATTGTAAGTTATCAGTCAGTTGATGCATGCATGCACTCAAGTAGTGTACTCCAGATAACTGAAGATCCCCTCATCAGAAACTCATGCATGTCTATTTGGAGAAAGACGCAGTTGAGCTAAATGTCAAGGACAGTGTACTATCAGTTGCATGTGTTTACCTATAAAGGAAACACATGCATGTATTCAAGGTAAGGTTCCTTGAGGATTGCGTAATTCATATAGGGTGTGAGATCAGTGTTCCACTTGGTTAAGAGTTTTCCACTTGGTAACAAGAGGATCACCCAGGAGAAACAACACAAGGAAATAAAAGCTTGGAGGGCAGAGGAGAAGGCTTGTGAGAAGCCAAGATTGCCTGTGAGCATCTATGAGGATTGTATTGAGAGTTAGCTAGCTGTGAGAGCTAAGGCTTTGTATAATTCTTATGTATTTCCACCTTGTATGATAATACAGATAGTGGGGTTTTTAGTTGAGGCTTTCCTCGAAGTATTTTCATGTGTATTGTGCATTGATTCTTCTTCTTTTGGTTATATATGTTCAACTCAATCTTGCCTAATATTTAAGCTTCTGCAAATTGATAGTAGAAGTAGGTTATAGTATTTTGCTTTCATATATAGCATTATCGGGTTAATCTACAGTCATATTTTCTATATGGTCTCAAAGCGAGATTTGTAGAGAATTTGTAGAATTTCTACATGGTATTCGAGATAAGTTTATCGAAGCTATGAATAGTATATGGAGAAGAGAATTTGAAGTTTGAAGTTTGGGGTTGTAGGTGCAAACCAAATTCTTATCATACTTCAAGGTTGGCCAATGGCATTCTATGGTTTGAGACTTGAGTATGCCTTGGAAGGTAGCTCGAATTACATAGCATGGAAAGATCGCATGGAGGTTGTATTAGAAGACAATGGCTTGAAAGATTTCATTGATCAAGAAATCCAAAATCCAGCTTCAACTAATGCACAAGAGTTGGCTGAGTGGAAGAAGTGTGTGGTGAAGGCGAGACAGATCATCCTTAAGGGAGTTCGAGACCATAGTGTCTTGAGTCTCCATGGGAAGGATACTCCATTTTCAATGTTGAAGACATTGAAGGACCTCTACTAGAACAGTAGCGACCAGAGGAAATTGGCACTCAAGGATAACCTTCGAAGAATCAAGATGGATAAGGGCAATAATATTTCCGCATATCTAAACAAGCTCACCACCTGCAAAGATGAGCTTAGTAGTGTGGGAATAACTACTGTCGATGATGATATGGTGAGCCTCGCTCTCCTTGGCCTTCCAAAGAGTTGGAATAGCTACAAGGACTCTGTGAATGGAAGGGAGAAAATATCAGATTGGGAATGACTATGGTCAGGTCTGATGCAAGAGGAGATCAGGAGGAGCACAAAAGATGCTTCTTCATCCAAGGATGATGATAAAGAAAATCTGTCCTTAGTGATTAAGGCAAGGAAAGTAAAGGAGAATGCTTCCCATTCCAAATCAAATTCTTCTCATGGAGGGAAGAAGGATGAAAAGACTAAAGTGAGATGCTTTAATTGTCATGATATGGGACATTATGCGACTAATTGCCCATTGAAGAAGTCCAAGAAGGGATCCTTGGAAGAATCGAAAGGTGAGGCATTAGCCTCTCAGTTTGAAATGGAATTTACTCTCATCGCATGCATGGTGTCATCGATGATGGGTTTTCTTTGGTATCTTGATAGTGGAGCCTCATTCCACATGACCAGCAATAAAAGTTTATTTAGTGCCTTGGAGGAGAAAGACCTCAAGATGCGCATAGAGATGGGTGAAAATGGAAATTATAGTGTTTCAGGAGTGGGCATGGTTGCTCTTTAGAGGGAGCATGGAGCTCCTATCACCTTGACATATGTGAAGTATCTGCCTAGACTGAAGAAGAACTTGGTATCAGTCGCGATGTTGGAGGACAAAGGCTACGATGTTGTATTTAGTAAAGGAAAGGCGTTCCTTAAACACATCACCACGAGACAGGTACAATAGATCGGTTCACGAGTTAAGAACATGTATGCTCTTGAGGTTCAAGATGCATGCAAAGCCTTGAGGAGCAAGGAAAATGTTAGAGACTTGGTGGTTGAGAGGGAGAGTAAATTACCTCTCAGCATGCAGCCCCAAAAGAAGTCTCAGACAATTGTGGAGGAGCCACAATTGGAGAACTAGAGAGGAGACTGAGTGAAGAGATCGACTCATGCAGATACCTTCATTAGTGGGGAATTTCAATCCAAGTGGGAAGAGGGATCACATGCAGCCATACCTCCAGGTGTGAGGTGGGGCGATGTGAAGTGATAGTCCCAAGACGGCTGAAATTGGGCAGGGTCCATTGAGAGGTTTTATCTCATGGATCGTACCTTTCTATGGGAACCCAAAGTACATAATAGTGGGAGGAATTAGTGGGATTTGCTAGTGTTAGTCTTTGCAGCCTTCCTCCAGTGATCAAACATGCTCTTACAAAGTGATTTTAAGGTGTCAAGGTCAAATTTTGTCATTTCATTGAGTCTTCAAGCAAAATTTGGTCACTAGGCATTAGGTCTAGGGTTTTCTTTTACTCCTTTCGAAGTTGTCCAAATTTCAGTCCATGTCACCATTCATCTGAGTGAACCATCATTCAGAGGGTTTTCATCATCATGTCAGGGTCCAATGGGTCATTTTACACCTTGTTCATGCTTCAGTTGGTTCATTTCCCTCTCCTAGGGTTTTGAAGGCAATTTCTCTTGGATGGTCAAGCCATCAGCAAAAATTGCATCCTGATGTTCATACACCTTCCTCTATCCTTAATGTACCTTATTAAATACTTCCCATCATTGAGATCCTCCGAATTCCTCATTTTTGCACAAACCCTAGTTTCTTGCTACAACTTGACAATTTTCTAGACTAGGCCTGTGTTTTGCCCTTTTGGACCCTTCCCCTCACTCAATATTTGAAATTCCACTTTCCCCTATTTCCTAACATCCCTCCCTACTTCTCAAAATTTCCTCAAGAATTTAGAAGCCCCTTATCTGCTTCATTTCCCTTCATTTCGACAAATCCCCTGTTCCACATATTGGGGTAGGTTTTACTAAAATGATGCTTCTGAGCAATAAAAGATGAATTTGGGAAACTTTGGAGTATTTTTTGTCCAAAATAGGCCAAGGAATAAAAACCTCCTTCAATTTTTACACAGGGGTCATGGTTTTATAGAAATGTCAAAAATACCATTGCCTCAGGAGAATTGAGTGCACCTCTGAAGTGACCTTGGGAAAATCAAGTTTTCTCCTATCTTGGTTCGCCAAATGACTTGCTTGATGCATCAAATGATAAATAGACACAAATATCTTTCGAATGAGCTATCATGATATCAATTTGGAGTTGAGTAAGGCATCCAAAAGTTGACTACAACAGCACTCTTCCTTTAGGCAGCCTCATTTGGCACATTTTTACCAGTCTTGGGAGATTTGACTTTTGACAGGGAAAATGAACTTCAAATTGAAAAATTCCAGTTGGGTTAGAAATTAGACGTAAATATCTTTCCAAAGAGCTATCCCATGCCTAATTTGGACACCAGGAAGGCCTCCACAAGTCTTCTGGAAAACGTGCGATGCACTGGGCAGGAGGTGCGGCGCACTGGGCCCCAGAAGTCAGTGTATTTTTGCACAAGCGCGGCGCAATGGTGAGGCACAGCACATTGGGTTGGATGCATGGCAAATACTCCCAGAGATCCCAAAAACTTCCAGGGTTCACTCAAATCGCCCAAAAACGCATGGATTGGTCTTGTGACAAGTAGGTAGAGCTTCCATCATTGTTTTTTATCCCATGTTGGTGTTTGTTTGATGGTGCTTGTGGCATGGTGAGTGTTCAAAGGGAAGCAAACCCTATTATGACATATTTCTACTACCAATTGATTTTGATGATGATGCACATATGGAGCATGATGGATGCTAGGTTATTATGACTTTACTGTAGGATGTTCATTGATGGCCAAGGTGTTGTGTGGCCATGTACTAGCATAAGATGATGTTAGTACCTCTATTTGTTGCTGCTACATTTTGAGAGCTTATGTCATAGCTCGTGGAGGCCTTGCACTTGATGGATATGCCATGTATTACATTTTTATTGCTGTTGCCACATGGAGCATATGTTGATGCTCATTGTTGCCATGTACTCATGAAATTTCATGTTTTGGGCATGTATTGATGAGAGCACATTTATGTGCACATGTAAAATCCATGTACTATCATTGTTTCATCTTTTTCAAAGGATATTGTTGCTAGGGTTTTATATTGATTGTTTGCCTCCAAACATCTCCTCACCTCATCACTTCCTCATTCCATATTTCCCTTGTTTTCCCTATTCTCAAAAATCATACCCCCTAAATTCACTAATCCCATACCCACAATTCCTATTTCCCAAAATCCCAAACCCTAGTCCATATAAAAAACACCTAAGTCATTCCTTAATTCCCTATCTCCCTAACTAAACCCTATCCCAACAATCACTCAAATCCCTCACTATTTTCTCCCTCCTACAATCCCCTATATCACTTTTTTCCCTTGGTGGCAAAGTAAAACACAGCATCAAAGACAGTTTAAGACACTTCAACACATCAACATCTACAGCTCCAAAACAGTTCATTCAGTAGCAATGATGGCATCTGATTCTTCATGTAAGCATGAGGAGGAGACCCACAGTGACTCACCAACAAGGGTACATGCACCTAGGAGGCCTCATAGAGGTGGCAAAACATCCGTGAAGACCAGCACACTGCCCAAAGAAGTCTAAATGAGATGACACCCATTCAGCAAGAGATAGAGGCTGATCGAGAGATTTGGCTCAAGAGGATCAAAATTCATCTTGAGAGGTTGTTGGTGAAAGAAAAAAAGGACAAGGACATGCTCAGGCACATGAAAAACCATTATTGGGCATGAAATCATGTTTGCAAAGCGAGGATCAAAATCCTAAAGGCAAAACTAAGGAAGGCATCAAAAAGGCAAAAGAGGAAAAAGGAGCACGATCGACTTTAGATATTGGCCAATGCATCCTTGGCTCAACATAGCTCTTGATGAAGAATTTCTAGCCCAAATACCAAAAAATTTGGAGCAATTTTTGCATTTTGGAAATTTTTGCACTAAAAAACAAGGTTTTCCTCCCTATGTGCCGCGCCACGTGGCGCTCGCTTTTGCTAGAGGGCTCCAAATACAAAAAACTTTGTATTTCTGGATTTTTCATGATAAATTATGCTTTCCTACCTATGGCCAGGAAATTTGGGCAGGTTTTGAGCCCTCAAAAGGTCAAAAAACACTCAACAAATGACCTCACTGCCCCTATTTTCACAGACAGGTAGCAGTCTTGGGATATTGGACATTTGCAGGGGAAAATGGATACCAAATATATAAATTCCACTTGGGTTGGAAATTAGACATGTAGGGCTTTCCAACGAGCTATATTGAGCTCAATTTGGACTCCGGAAAGTGCCTTAAAATCAGCTCCAAAGTGGCGTGACGCATAGAGAAATTTGGCCTCATTTTCACTCTTCAGCTCAGAAATTCACCCAGTTTTGACTAGTTTTACTTTTTTATGTAACTATTGATCTACCATGATGTAATATTGGCACATTTTTACTTGTTATAGAGGGTTCATTGACTAAAAATTGAAAATTAAATGAATGAATCAATTTCCTAGCATATAGAGGCAAGTTGTTTGATTTGCCTAGATTTCAGTTCCTTGTTTAGATATGGTTGAAACAGCTCCTAGAATAATGAGCTCGACCCCTAGAGGCATGGGAAGGAGTTAGGCTGGTCTATATCATGTAATTTCTCAGTCATTTTCAGGGTTGGACACTTGGGATTTCTTGGCACTTCATTGTACATTTCATTTCTGCATTTTTGGCAAAGGAAAGACCAGGGTTTTGCAGCACTTGTTGGGATCCTTGTGGCTCTATGTTTTGATGGTGTTTTTCTTCAAGTAATTGTAAGTTCATTGATGTTTTATGTATTCCATTTCCCTTCTCTTTGCTTATGAATTAAACAAATTGAGTGACAAAGGTAGAATTCATTAGCTTGTTGTGCTCTGCCTGTAGTTTTGTTTAATTCTCAATGTTTTCTTTAGTTTGAGGAGGATTCTTGATACCCTCACGCCCTCTTCAGCTCCTCAGTAATATTTTCCATCCATTTATTTAATCTAAAGCATCAAAACTACTGCCTACCTTGCCCCAACCGAAACTCTGCAGAAATTTGGCCTCATCCCCGAACCCAAATTTGCCTTTCCATTTTTTCCAACAAAACCCTCAAAAACTCAAATTAAATCCTTGCACTTCATACCTAGCCTAAGATTAGTTGTTAAATCAATCATCTCAAGCCCCGTCTGATTATATTTTGTTGAGATTGACCTGGAGAGAGCCCTCTCCTGTCCTCGTAGGGCTAGCTATGAGGCTGAGCGTGGTTTGATGTTGGCCCTGGATTCTACCTTTTCAGCCTGAGGTAAATCTAGGCTCTAACAGGATTGATGTAGTCATAGATCAAAGTGACAGAGGCTAGAGCAGTCAAATACTAAAGAGTGCAAAGAAGGATTGAAAATAGTGCAGAAAGGCAGAGTCAGCAAAAGCGCAAAGTTTTCAATTGACAGAGGCAATAGCAGTTAGAGACTTTGATGATAGATGCATCATACTGATTCAAGTTGGATGTCTTTCTTTTTGGAGTTACTGGAGAAACAACAGTAGAGAGAAGTGTTGCAAGCATAACATTCAAAAGGTTCACGATCGAGATCGAGTTGAATTCCTTTCTTGTTGAGAGGGAGTGTTGAAAATAGCAACAAGAAATGATAAAAATTGTTATAAAATTATATATTACAGAGAAATGGAACATATAAAATATTGCATAAATATAAACACATAAAATGCATAAAACAAGAGAGGCATAGATATACCTGTTTCACCCAGTTTGGGCTAAGTCCATGGAGAAACAGCTAGTCCTTCCTTTTATATTATCTAGAAAACTAAACAGATACAACCTACAACAGATCTACTATAATTCCCTCTTCACTTTCAATCTCCTCTCTCTTCCTCACTAAAAATACATATATGCATAGACGCAATACAATTCCCTCATATATAGCGAGGGGTTGCCTTATAGGGCAAAAAACCCTAAATTAAACATAACTTCTACCTTTAGATCTTCGCTTAATGAACGGCCGAGATTGACTACTAAATTACAATATTTTACAAGGCAAATTTACATCTATTCTTAGCTTCAGGGGCGTTGCCCCCGATCCCCCTGCTAGGGGGGGCTCCCAAAGGTCACAGTCATCCCCCCTCGACCCCCCCTGCAACAAATATTTTACTGGCGGCATTGCCGCCCCATTACGAATTGGGGTCCAATGTGGTGATACCTTTGAATATAGAAGATAATCAAGCTCCACACCCAACAAAAATAGAATCCACAATACTCCAATTTTAATTTTTCCTTGAATTAAAATTGTGAATTAAAATTGAATTTACTCTCACCGGATGCTTGGAAATAATTAGTCAATTCATTATGGATTAATTAGTTGGAGAAATTCAAGTTAGAAGTCTTCCTGCAGTCATGCAACAATTATCCCTTAAATTAAGGAGATTATCCCTTAATTAAGGAGATAAGATTGAGTTATACTTGAGTTGTAATTAGTTAGCTCAATTTACTAAGTTAAGTCCAGTTAAATTAGTTCCAAACTATTTGAGGAACTAATTGTGAGTTATCAGTCAGTTGATGCATGCATGCACTCAACCAGTGTACTCCAAATAACTGAAGATTCACTCAACAGAAACCCATGCATGTCTATTCAGAGAAATACCTAGTTGAGCTAAATGTCAAGGACAATGTACTATTAGTTGCATGTGTTTACCTATAAAGGAAACTCATGCATGCATTCAAGGTAAGGTTACTTGAGGCTTGCGCAGTTCATATAGGGTGTGAGATTAGTGTGAGAGATCAGTGTTCCACTTGGTTAAGAGTTTTCCACTTGATAACAAGAGGATCACCTAGGAGAAACAACACAAGGAAATAGGAGCTTGGAGGGCAGAGGAGAAGGCTTGTGAGAAGCTAGGATTTCCTTTGAGCATCTGTGAGGATTGTATTGAGAGCTGGCTAGCTATGAGAGCTAGGAATTTTTACAATTCTTATGTATTTCTACCTTGTATGATAATACAGATAGTGGGGTTTTTAGCTGAGGCTTTCCCCGGAGTATTTTCATGTGTATTGTGCATTGATTCTTTTTCTTCTGGTTATATATGTTCCGCTTGATCTTGCTCAATCTTTAAGCTTCCGCAAATTGATAGTAGAAGTACGTTATAGTATTTCGCTTTGGTATATTGCATTATCGGGTTAATCTACAGTCAGATTTTCTATATGTTCTAAGAGCAATATTTGTAGAGAATTTGTAGAATTTCTACATTCCATTTGTCTATGCAGTCAAACAATTACATGTTCTCTCACTTGATATTTTATGTCGTATTTCCTCGTTAAGGATAACACTTACAACATCATCAAACTTTAAAGTACTGGATCCACATACTGAATTACTGATAGTCATGACTAAACCATTCCAACTTTATGGAAATGAGCATAGAAACAATAGAACCCTAATTTCATCTTCAAAATTTACCCCTACATAACTTAACTAACTCCTAACTATGTTAAATTCATTCAAATGATTACAACAAATCCACCTTTTGGCATCTTCATATTAAACAAGCGCTTCATAACAAATACCTTGTTTGAGGTTGAGGTTTTTTTCATATAAGCTATCCAATTCCATCATTAGAGCATCTATTTTCATTTCCTTTGAAATATTGAAGCCCATCGACGCTTCCAGACACAACTATATTATTTCTAGTTCCTTTTTATCCTCGAATCTCCCATTCTTCATCCGTCATACTCATTGGCTTCTTTGCTTTTTTGCACAATGGTAGGTAAAGATATTTCTGATACAAATAATCCTCCATTTGCATCGTCCATAGCTGGTAGTTTTGGATGCTTAATTTCTCTACCCTAAACCTATCATCTTGTGTCATTTCTCCCACTCAAGCTAGGAACCTTTCTTTCTTGTAAATTTATTACCCAAGTAGACCTTCAACTTTGATAATAGTTGCTATAAATTAAATAACAAAGAAATGGAACACATAAAACAATGCACAAAAACAAACACATAAAATCATAAATAAGAGAGATAGAGATATACATGGTTCAACCAATTTGGGTTACATCCACAGAGAAACAACCAATCCTTCGATTTATATTATCCAACAAAATGTAGAGATGAAACCTACAAAAAATCCATTGTAATTTCCTCTTCACCCTCACACAACCTCTCCTCTTTTCTTCATGCACAAAATAATATATAGTCGTATTACAATTCCCTCATATATACTGAGAGTTTCCTTCTAGGAAAAAAACTCTAAATTAACATAATCTCTAATGTTATATATTTCGCCTAATGCATGGCCTAGATTGACTATGATATTACAATATTTTAGAATGTAATTTTTCATATAATTTTCACTTTCGAGGTGCTTCCCTGAACCCCCACCAAGGTTGGATATAGGTTGTTTCCACCTCCCCACCTAGACCATTCTGGAAGAAATAGTGGGGGAAACCCCCACAACACCCCTTCAGGGATTGGGATCCAACAAGAGCTTAAACAAAAAACCTCTAAAAATTTAGGAAGATAATCAGGCCCCACACCCAAAAATCTCCCACTTGGCGACTGATTATATCAACTCCATCACTTATTCACTTGTTGGACAAAGATTCCTTAATGTAACTAACTATTTCTCATATTCAACATCATACTTGAAGGCTAATTTAAACTAAGTAGAAACTTAGTTTCTCCCTGGTTACCACCTTTGGCAACATATATGTAGGATTCCGGCTAGTGCTTATCGTTTCCATCTTCAGCTGTCCATCTTCCAAAACTGACTATATGAAATGGTACCTGAGTTGTATATGTTTAGTATTAGAATGAAATGTTGAGTTCTTTGCATGATTAATGGAAATTTGGTTGTCACTATATAACCTACTCATCTCCTGCTTCTTTCCCAACTCATACATAAGCCTTTGTAACCAAATCATTTCTTTACTAGCCTCTGTAACAACAACATACTCTGCTTCCAATGTTGAAAGTACAAGAATGTTTTTCATTTTTGAGACCCAAGTGAAAATTGTTCCACCTATAGTAAACACATACCCTGTGGTGCTCCTCCTATTATCTCTATCACCTACCATATTTACATCAATATATCCATGTATAACAATGTTTGAACCTCCAAAGCGTAATTCTTTATTAGTGGTACCTGTCGAATACCCGAAAATTCACTTCACTGCGATCTAATCCTCTTTCATAAATTTTTCATATATATACTCACAACTCCCAATGCATGTGCAATATCAGCAGGCCTTGTGAACACCATTTCATACATTAAGCTTCCAAGAGCTAATTCATATGGGACTTTATAAATATAATCCATCTCTTCCTAGGTCTCAGGACACATCTCCTTAGTTTGAAATGGCTAGCCAAAGGTGTATTAAATAGTTTTTCATTCTTCATATTAAATCTTTCCAACACCTATTTTATGTACTCACCATGAGACAATGTTAGTTTGCGATTTTTCTTGTCTCTAGTTATTCCCATACCAAGGATTTGCTGTGCAACACCCAAATCCTTCATTGCAAATAACTTATTCAATTTTCCTTTGAGAAAAATTATTTCCACCTTGTTGGACCCAACAACAAGCATGTCATCTACATGCAATAGTAATGTAATATAGTTGTCATCATTTTGTTTTTTGATATAAACACAGTGGTCGAAGTGACATTTAGTATAACCTTATTCAGACATAAACCTATCAAGTTTTAGATACAACTTCCTTGGAGCATGTTTTAATCCATATGATATCTTATTCAACTTGTACACTAATTTCTCCTTTCGTTTGGCCTCATACCCTTGTGGTTATTGCATATAGAGCTCTTCCTCCAAATCCCCATGTAGAAACAATGATTACTACTGAGAGGGGGGGTGAATTAGTAGTGATGTCCTTTATATAAATTTTCACCAATTTAAGCTTTTGCCACAAACTCAAAGATCCATTCACATCCACAACATTAGTTCATCAAAACATATAAGCATAAATAAACTCAAATCATAACAATCATGAGAAATAAACATGAGAATCACAATCATGCAAACATAAGAACACAATATTTCAGGAGACAACGACCTTATTGTTGTTGCGCTGCTCAATTCTTATATTAATATCCTAAAAAAAATGTACTTGGATTATCTTACACCCATAAGCCAGAAGACTTGGATTCCTCTCGAGTATGTTGGCGGTATCAATTTGGAATTATGTTTCTCTCACGAATCTATGAAATTCTGTCCTCTGGAAGCTCCCACAACCAACGATCCTCGACCAACTACCATTGGACTATCCAACTCCTATTGGATGAAGAAATCTCTTCCTACTACTAAATCCACCAAATTATTATCTATTATTAAGCCTCCATACCTTCACTTCCTCCATGCAAACCACATTTCACAATATTGAAGATTAGGTTCTCAATTCCCTCAACATGAGCAACCCAACACCTCTAGCGTTCTGCACATAAAATCTGAATCATAAATCTGACCAAGAGGGTGTAAATTATTCACTTCTTCACACGCCAAAAAAAGCTCTCAAATAGACCTCAAGCTACCACTTTTCTACCACAAACTATGCACAAATTTTGAATCTTCTTCTCAACTCTATCTCTGATTTCTGCACACAATTTTCTGATATATATTTGCATAAAATATGTGAGTAGCCATTGCATACTATACTAACTCATAATTCTCTCACAATGGCATACTCACACACTCTCCAGGTAACCAACCAAATAGACTCGCGACCTTCTTCTATTTATCCATTTTTGTGTTGAATAAATTAGTAAATACTACAGGTTATGGAACACCCAAGAACCCTTTTCACGTGCTTCAAATTTTGTTGAGATAGGATTCTTGAACAAATCAATCAACTAAATCCACTATCCCTTTGATATCTTTAACCTTTATTATCTTTTGGAGGGCCCATGAGATTTTCTAACCACATGCCAAAAATCCCTGATCAATTACATCGCCATAACACCAAAATTAGTTGAGTAGCATGATGACTGCGGAGAAAAACTCATTAAAAACCTCAGTATCTCCCAAAACAAAAACTAGGTGCAATTGGAAGTCCTCCATCGCTCCCATAGGCTTGGCTCCATGCGACTGGAGCATTTCAACTGCTCCCTTGACTCCACATGCCTGCGACTGGGGCTAAGGATGGTAATAAATCAGTCAACTCTACTTAAAAACTACTCAAACTTCTTCCAGAGCTTAGAAAGCCTCTATAGGACCTCTGGAAGTCTTTCTCACCTCTCTAACACTTCGTCAAGTCATTGCAATTTCACCAACATCATCACAAGTCAAAATAGGTTGACTAGGATTTCAACTGACTACCAAACTAAACATTTGAGCCATCAAACTTCTCCATAACATCTCTCCCAACAATATGCAACTCCCGGACATGTCAGACATCCTCCAACACATATACAACCATCTCAAGCATCCACTGACACATGTAGATCCTATCCAAGCCCAAAGTATAACATCATCAACATGAGAGGCATAATATGGGACATGGAGACCAATCAATAAGGCCCCTCAACTCTAACTCCTATAGTAGCCACTAACATCTATATGCAAAAACATGATCAAGGATATCATCATCATCTCCAAGCTAGTCCAAGCTAGTAGACATGCTAAGGACCATCCATCACATCTCCAAGCTAGTCTAGGCTAGCAGACATGCCAAGGACCATCTACACCTTAACCATACACAAGCCACCTACATCCACCTATACACATGCATATCCAACACACTTGCAACCCAAGAAACCAGGTTGACATCAATTCCAGCTTACAAACACATTTGCAACACTATAACACACATCAATGCCAACAATCTACCCCTTTGGCATTGATGTCAACCCCTGCTGAAGCAATCATCTGATCAAACATCATCACATTCTTCCCCTTTGACAACAATGGAAAAGGGTTAAAAATTGGAAGGATGAATGCTATATACTCCTCTACATGTAAGTAGCTCCATAAAAAAAACATAAAATACACTCACAATCATATGCATGTGGTGAACAATGAAGTGCAAAACTGAAATACAAAAACACTCCCCCTCATAACTGAAAAATATGTGCGATCAAATACCCCTGGACACAATCTATGTGTAATCACCAACACAATAGAGAAACAATATATATCTCCCATGACAACATGATAATAATAAACAATAACAATAACTTGAACACTTGTTCTCTCCCTTGAAGCAACCACAACATAATCCATGACATAAGAGTAATAGAAAATCATATCACCAACTCTAAAGCAAAAACAACAAATACATCCTCTCAACTCTGAAGCAACAACAACAAATACATCCTCTCCACAATGTACTCTCCACCAGTAGAAAACTCATATACTAGTAGTAACAATGTCTATCTAGAAGCCTCATCTCTCTGAAGTAGACATTGTATTAGCAACTACATGATGAGAGGTCACAACAGTATGACCAACCTAACACCACTGAATGAAAACATCTCCATGGATGAATGTAAACTAATGTACATAGCTGCCAATGCCTCTTTCAAATATGTAAGAGACTACTCCACATGGATTAATCACTATCACTAAATGATATGCATGAAGGTATAGGGGTACATAAGCCTATTACATGGCTTTCAAAATGATAATACATGATTGTACAATGAAAACATAAGCCCATACATGGTTGAACCAACTCTCATGACTCTCTCTTAATGCATACATGACTCAATAATGTCCCACCATGATAAGTATGAGAGTGTACAAAAAATAATACATGAAATACATGGCTACAACAACACTACTAATAACCCATACAGAACTTGACTAACTCTCATGACTCATTATGCAACATATGCCAAACATGGATCGCATAACAACTCTCTCATCAATGCATCTCTAATACAATGTAATGATGCAAGTACATAGAGAATATGATTAGCCACATGTCCTCTCTATGTGATGAGCACTAGTATTGCACCAAGAATGCTGCAACTCCTGGAGCCACCACCTTTACTTTATCAACCCAAGGTTCGTACAAACTTGGAGGTGACAGTGATGTATACACAAGTAAAAGTGATGGTTCTTCCTTTTGTCACTGTTCAGCTGGTGAGATACCACTAGGGTTTTCAAGCCATACTTCTATGGATTCATAAGAAGCTTGATTGCTGATGAAAGAAAGAGAAATCTACTCTAGAAGAAATCTTTTCTACTGCAAATAAGGAAAATGACTGAAATACTATCCTAAAAACACACCATTCTCTAACTAACTACTGAGAAACTACACTTTACAAGAATTCCAAGCTAACATGTATGAAATGCTATTGTCTAAAGCATGGAAATTCAAGACAAGAAACATCACTACTGTGCATGTAAAGGACTGAAATAAATCTGTTTTCTTATTTTTATTCTTTTTACATAAATTCAAGTGTAAACCTTAATCTCTTTTGGTGGTGTGGTAGGTGGTTTAGTGATGCTGGTGAATGGTTGGGAGGTTTAGGAGATGGTTGGAAGGTTTGGGAGACCCTTGGGTGACCTGGTGTGGCTTCCTAAAGGTTCTCCCTCAATTCAACCTCAAAACAAGCCACTACAGGAAAACCTAAAGGATGTACTAGAAACCTACAAGATTCTCGGTATTTCTACAGGATACAACCAATAGAAAAATGATGGTTGCTGGAGGTGATGGAAGGCTTAGGGAAGGTGGTGGATGGGTGGAATGGAGTGAGAAAATTCCTAGGATCACTCAGAACTCAAAACCAAGGTTAGGAGATGGTTGGATTTGCTCAACATACTTGGAGGAATTTCTATGTAAAATGATGATATTGGTGAATATCTTGGTGAAAGAAAGGAATGGTTATGGATGGACGAAGTTGGAAGGTGGTTTCCTACTATGATGTATCTTTATATTTCTGAAGCACCTTCTCTGCATCAAACATTTATAATCTCCAAAAAGTCATGTAAACAAGATGAATTCTAACAAACTAGAAAAGCATAATTGAATGAACTCGCTGTCTACTTCATTCATGAGGAAAATTTCTGAATAAAATGGAATCATGGATGAGATCTACTGTAATACTGAAGATGGAAGATATGGTAATTAAATCCTACACTTTAAAAACTAATCAAATGCTGGTTCAAGTATAGTAAACTCTAAATCTTATGAGAAAATGGAAATCTATCTTTTTGGGGCTGCATAAGGGACTTTTCCTCAAATCATGATCCCTGAGGGAAGAGGTGAGGACAAGACACCTACTGACAGATTTTTGGTGCTCCTTTTATCCCTTCTAACCTGCTATTGAATTAAAGCACAAATGTAAGCAAACTAATAAACAACTAATCAAATCTACATTACTTGCAATGAAAAACTTCTAAAGACATTTTAACCATGAACCTATGAAACTAAGCCAAGCATACAGATACCAGAAGAGGAGAGTTTGCTACTAGGGTTGGACCCTAACCCAGGAGATTCATCCTTCTAAGTTAACTCAGTGCTAGATCAAGAAAAAGCTCATTTTCATTATCAAAGAAAAAAATTACATCAATGTCTTCCACAAGTCTAGAGCTCGAAAATAACTAGTGTTTTTACAACAAAAATTCAAATCCTAATGAGGCTCTAGGCCTCTCTACTTATACAATTGAAGTCCCCGACGACTTCCTTAAATCTAGGGAGGCTTGGCTCCCAAACTCGAGATGAACTAACTCTTTGTCTATCACTTGCTTGGTTGTCTTTTGATCTTCATGACTTGGCTGATTGCACTCCGAGATGGTGTCATTAATGGAGTAATATTCAAATGGGGGTGGAGTAAATGAAGAGGATTTACCTCATACAATCTCTATCCCTTGTCCCATTTGATTTTCAAACCTTAGTCTTGCCAAAATTCCTTGATTTTCTCTTCCAAACCTGCATTTAATGCATATTAGTCCACTAGGCATAATATCTTACTTTAACTGATCTCATTAAACAAAATATAATCAAAACATCTAATAAATTGTGAGAAGAGTTGATTTGAATAGCTAGGAGGTGAATTAAGGCCCATATAATTACCCAATGATGAGGCTCATCATTACCCCCCTACTGAAAGTGTTGCTCATCCTCTGAGAAACTTAATCAATATCCATGTCTTTCATAGCTCTAGCGGCCTCCCTAACATCCCATGCTTTTGCTATGGTTTCCTCTTCTTGTGCATAGAATCCTACATTCTTTTCTATCTCCTACCACTACTTTCTTTTTGCCTCTTCCTTCCTTCCTTCTAACATCCCCAAGAGCAGTGGTGGACTAAGTCTCAAGCCAAACCAATTGACTTTGAGCCTTTGGATGGATTGCTTGTACATGGGTGTCCTGTTCAATGCTTCTCTCATCCTTTGAGGAGAGTGGTACTCTCTAATCTTCAAACTGTATGGGAAAGTATTCTATCTCCTTATGCAAGCTTGCATGTTGTCATCCCCTAAAAATATGAACATGTCCTCAAAATGTGTAATGGATTACTCTTGGGTAGAAAGATACCTGGGTGAAAGTTGAGGATCATTTGCAATTAAATTATGTGTGCTAATGTCATCCATTGGATTAGATTGCTCAGCTCTAATCATAACAGGTTTTTTTTGTTCCCTTGCCAATATCCTCTTCATTTCTACAACACTTACTTCCTCATGGTTCATCCTAGATACCAAAGCTATCAATTGTAAATCCCCTCACTTTGCATTAGGGTCCTATACATTCATATTTGTCAAAGCAATGTTATGCAAGTAGAACTCAGACATCTTAGCCCAATCCTCTAATGTACTTTGATCAAAGAGATCAATGAACTGTCTATAATCCTGGAATGGCATGGTGCTTCTCTGTGCTAGGGTCTTGATTTGGAAATGCAACCACTATTCCTTAAGGTATAGAGCATAGGAATTAACTGGCATCCTACATTAGATTGCTTCCAAAGATAGATTGGCCATGGATGCCAATTGATTCTCTCTTTATTGCATCTGTCCTTTTAACCATGCATTTTCTACCTCCAACTGAGTCTTCATGATGGCCTCTCTGTCCCTCAAGCTACTTAGTTCCCTTCCCATCTCTTTGAGCTTCTCCTCCATGTGACCAATGTCCTCCACTCCCTTGGACTTGGTAATATACATCCATCTATGAGTTCTGGCTCTTTCTTTCTAAAGCTCAAAGAATAATGGAATGGAAATTTTTGTGGAATGGCCTTGCCCCCTCAATAAATCTATAGTAGGATTTAAGGTTAGGTTGAGGACTAGCTTCCCTTAGCTCTTAGTCCTCTCTCTTTTTTCTTGGTTGCTTACTTCTTTCCTCATCCAATTTTTGAGTTTCCTGTAGGTTTAACAAATTTTCCTGTAGGACTGCCTGTGCTTCCTATAGGTCCTATTGTGTATCCTGTAGGATGTCTTTTCCTTTGGATGAGGTAGACCTAGTTACAGGCCTTCTCACATAGGTGATATGAGACTTAGGGGAGGTTTGTGCTAAGGATCCTTCTTCTTGAGTTTTTATAGGAGGAAGAATCTTCTCTTGCTGTTTAGGTGAGTCCTCAATAATAATGGGAACCTTGGTTGGAGTTTGGGGTTTTCCCTGCCTTATCCTTGTGCTTTTCCTTGTTATGAAGTATAAGGGGGTTTTCATATGTATTTTGCCTTTCTGTTTGATAGGGGTGTTAAGGGAAGTGAGGGCAGCTACTACCTCTCTCTCAATCGGTTCTAGAGACACCCTAAGTGACTCCTCCTTGTCTTCTGCCTCCTCCTTTCCATTGCACTTTTTACTTATGCCTTTCCCCTCTTCTTCTCCCTCTATATCCTCATCTTGTTTATCAGTTTCCTCCTTCACATCTTCCTATGTTTCTTCATCACCTTATTTCTCTTTCTCTTCTTCTTCATCCTCATATATCTCCTCTTCATCCCTCTCTGCTTCTTATCCATCTATTTATGTCTCTTCTTCACCCTTTTCACTAATAGTAGGGCTAATATCATATTTGAGGGCTTTGATATCCTCATCTCTTTGCGTGTCTATGGAAATATCCCATTGGATAGGAATTCTAAGGTTTTGTAGGGAATATTCTATGATGATTCTAATTAACCCATAGTGGGATAACTATTGGGGGTTCCCCTCCTACGCATTTATGCTTGTATCTATCAGTGATTGTAGAAGGAAGTATGATATGTTGAGCCTGTGGTGTGGAGGTGTTTCTTCTCCAAATCTCAATTCTTCAAGGAGCCTAAAGTGATAACCATAAACCACACTATACCTACCTTCACATTATATGTATTTTATAGGGTGGTAGTTTACCTCATTCCAGGGGTATGGAAGGCTTGTTCTCCTTACTCCATTCTTCTCCTCAATGGGCTCCTCTCCCTCTAAAAAGAATGTCTTCTTGGTAGTCTGGCTATCTCCCTTGTCTTCCTTTCTCCAAAGCACTCCTAGGGGAAGTGTGGTAATTTTTCCTATGAGTTCAAGGGTTATCTCTATGGAGAGGCCTCTTACCACAATAATGTCATGGGTTATGGTTAGTGGGATGAGGGAGAGAGAAAAATCTTGGGCCACTTCATCATCATAACCCCTCAATTTCTCAAAATACCCCATCCAATTATGCCTCGTGAAGATTTATAACACAGGAGGGTGTTGGTGAATCCTCACAGTGTTAATGGGTTTCCTTCTATTAAACCCCCCTATCATTTTGTCTGGTGAATTTTGAGGAGCAGTGATGGTTGATACAAATTTTAATGCAGGAGGAAATGTGACTGAAATACTTGAGGAGACAATTCCTTTACACAAATATCAAATTCACTCAAACTAGGATATTTTTCTGTTCTATTCACTTGGAAAAATGGAAGGAAATGTAGAGCCTACCTCCTCATGGTGTTTGTTGTAGCCAATCCCTGTGTTTTCCATCCTGAAACTGCTCTTGGCTAATCCTGTAGCCTGTCTGACTGTATCCTGTAGGATTCTTGTGTAATCCTGTAGGAAGTCCTGTGTGATCCTGTAGGAAGTCCTACGCAAGAGAAATATGGAATTTTTCTCTTTTGTAGGTTGCTTGGGTATGAGAACGATTTTTCTAGAGTGAGCCTCGAGGAGATGAATGCATGGGTGCATGGGGATCAACAATTATTTCCTCTTATGGTCGAGTTGAGTGAGGTGGTGTGTTGGTAGCTGAGGTATGATTTTTTTCTATTTTTGGACCATTGGTCCCCACTACCACCTCATCATTCCCCTCTCCTCGTAATCAACTCCCACTTCGGGCATCCATAGCCTTAACTTCCTTCATCCTCCTCTTTTTTTTACTTGACTGCTACCACGTGTGGGAGGACCAACTGTTTTGTCTTTGTCGACTGAACGAAGGTGGCCAAGTTAACTGGCCACCTTTTGCTTATAAACCAACTTGCTCACAACATTTACATATTTTGATACACAATGAAAATGAGAGAGTGAAGCGAGATACTTACCTGTGGTGCTAATACCTTGTTGCGGTTTGTTGAAAAAATGAGGTGCTTGCTGTGTGTTGGCTGCATGTTATTTTTCCTTTCTTTTTTGTTGCCCTCTAATGATTCCCTTGATGTCCAGGTACCTAGTGTTGAAGATGATGGTGGTGGTGCTACTCTGGAGTTTCTTTTGCCCTTGGATATTCATGCTCGAAGCTTGCTGCTACTCATGATTTTTATTCTGTGGGATAGGCTGCTACATGATTTCCTACAAGATGTCCTGTAGCTACTTCTCCCTCATAATTTTTAATCATTTCTTCTGTTGAGACTTTGAGGATGATGACATGGATAGAGAGGATGTCTAGGAGTGTGAATAACGATAAGCACACTCAGGTGTTGTTCCCTTCTTCTCCCTGTTTCATTTTCCTGTGTGTTTTCTTTTGAAGACTGTGAAATTTTTTTGAAAACTAATTTTTTTTTATGATGGATGCAGGGGTGATCATGGTGGAGAGAGGTATGGTAATGAAGTTCTGGTGTAGGGTCCTTATTTTTTTGACATGGGAAGGTCATTTCCTTGCCCTAGGGTTACTCATTTTGGGATTCTAAAGCCACTGTAATTTCCTATAGGTTTTGAGGGGATCCTATAGGTTTACAGGGAATCCTATAGAAAATGTAGTACCCTTGCAAACTAAGGCAAATGAGTGAAGAAATGAAAGGAATGGTGGAATGATGAAATATAATGGATGGAAAAACAAAAATGTGAGTGGAATAGGACCCTTTTGGTTCTCCTTTGCCCTCTGATTGTCCTCTTGCTGACTTGCAAACAATTTTTCATGATTTTTTCTTTTTTTCTTTTTCATTTTTTTTTTTTAAACAACTAGCCTGCCTCCAAGAGGTTTCCATTCTAGTTGCTTGCCTTGGGCTCCTCAAGAGAGATTTTCACCCAAAGATATTTTATTTCTATTTTTTTTACACCATTGAGTCGTCCCAAGAGGTTTTCAGCCCAATAGTGGGACCCAGGCGCCTCATGGATGTTTTCACCTAAGTCCTTATTTTTATTTTTTCTTTTCTCAGTGACTTGATAAGGCCGGAACTGAAACTTGCTCCACCACCATCAATGTTTTATTGATACCATCAATGTACTCCTGCTTTGACAAGGGCCTCTTGTAAAATTTCAGTCTGTGCCCATTAATAAGTAAAGGAATGGCCTCTACATCTATGGTTCTGATCTGCATTGAACCATTATCATGCCATCTTTCTATAACATAAGGCCCTAACCATCTCGTCCTTAACTTGCCCTTAAAGTCTTTATATCTAGAATCATTTAGTAAAGCCAAATCACCTTCTTGAAATTGCTTATCCTTGATGTTCTTATCATGCCAAATCTTCCTCTGAAGTTGTGTTACCTCCTTGTGTAGGAGGGCCTACATTTTGAACTCATCTAAACCATTCAACTGGAGCAACCTCTCTTTTTGTGCACTACTGAGATGTAGATCTAGTTGGGCTGCCATCCTCAATGTGTTATACTGAAATTTAAAGCACAACAGGGCCTTTTTCCCATAGACCAGCTCATAGGGTGTGAATCTAGTAGTGGGTTTCCAAGTGGAATTATAGGCCCAGGTGGCCTCAACTAGTATATCTGCCCAATTTTTCCTACTACTAATAACCACTTTGGTCAAGATGTCCTCTACCGTTCTGTTGGTTACCTCCACTTTCCCATTAGCTTGTGGGTGATAGGGAGTGGAGGTCCTATGCTTGATCTTGTGCTGGCTGATAGAGACTTCAATCATGTTTGAGGTAAACTAGATGCCTTGATCAGTGACCAGTTATCTAGAGTACCCAAAATTTTAAAATACATTCTGCCTTAATAACTCAGCCACCTTCTCATTTGTTGCTGCCTTAATTACCTTGGTTTCATCCCGCTTAGTCCTATAGCTAGTGCACACAATGATATATTTCTTTTTCTTGGAAGGAGGGTCAATAGGTCCAACGAAGTCCATGCCCCACTTGTCAAATGGCTCAAAAGTCACTTGAGGTTGCATGGGCATTTCATCTCTTGGAGTAGGCTTTCCCATCCTTTGGCACCAATGACACAGACTAGTATATATTTTCACATCCTAATGAAGAGTGGGCCGATAATACCCAGCTTGTAACACTTTAAATTTTTTCCTCTTTGCTACAAAGTGACCTCCACAAGACCCATCATGACAGGTTAGAAGAATTTCAAAGACTTTCTCCTCCCTCACACATCTTCTCAGAATTTGATCTGGGCCAAGTTTGAAGAGGTTGCCCCCAATCTAGGTGAAGGGGGCGCTCTTCCTCATAATCTTGCTTTTCTCTTTGGAGGACAGATTCAGTGGGAACTGTGCAGATACCAAATAGTTTTCTATGTCAGCAAACTATCGAGAGAGAACTGAAATGGTGAATAAGTTCTCATCCGGTAACTGATCATCAACCATTCCCTCTTCACCTGTAGGCAAAGTCAATATGGACAAAAATTCTGCAACAACATTTTCCTTGCCATGCTTATCAACAATAGTTAGATCAAACTTCTGTAATAAAAGTAACCATCTAATAATCTAGGAATTGACATCAGATTTACTCATTAAATATTTGATCACAACATGGTTAGTATGTACAAATGTTTGATAGCCTGTAATATAATGCCTAAATTTGTTCAATGAATGCACAACAACAGGGAGCTCCTTTTCGGTCATTGTGTACTTCAGTTCAGACTTTGACAGATTCTTACTGATAAAGTAAACGGCATAAGGAAATTTCTCATCTATCTGGCCTAGGTCTACTCCTATGGCTTTGTGTGAGGCATCGACATGAATATGAAAATGAAGCACCTAATTTGGGCCTCGGAGAATTGGTGCAATGGTTAACTTGTCCTTCAGGGTCTCAAGGGCCTCTTGATAACTTTCTGACCATACAAAATCAGAGTCTTTGGCCAATAACCCAAATAAAGGAGAAGATAACTTGCTGAAGTCTTTTATAAACCTTCAGTAGTATCCAACTAACCCTAGGAAACTTCTAACATCTCTCTGTTTGTGTGGAGGTGGGACCCTTTGGATGATAACTATTTTGTTTGGGTCCACTTGCAGTCCTTGCTGAGATATTGAATGACCTAGCATGGTCCCTGCAGTCATCAAGAATTCGCATTTCTCGAGACTAGGAGACAGGTTCATTTCAATGCACTTGTGTAGAACTTTGCCTAAGTTGGACAAAGCCTCCTCGAAATCACCTCCATAACGTGTGAAATCATATGTAGATTTCTACCGCATCATGGACTAACTCGGCAAAGATACTCAGGACTGCTCTCTGAAAAGAGGTAGGAGCACTGCATAGGCCAAATGGAAGGACCCTATAGGTGAAATTACCCCAAGGAAAAGTGAAGGTGGTTTTATCCTGGTCTTCCGTGCTGATCTGGATTTGATTGTACCCGTTGAATTCATCTAGGAAAGAGAAAAACTTTTACCCTGCCAGGCCATCTAGCACTTGGTTGATGAAAGCTAGAGGGAAATGATCCTTCTTTTTATCTTTATTTTACTCCATGTAATTGACACAAATCCTCCACTTACCATTTTTCTTTGGAACCAACACCAAAGGAGAGACGCACTCACTATCTAAGATATGGTAAATGAATCCTACATGTAGCAGTTTTTGCAGTTCTTCTTTTACTATATCTTTAAGATCTGGATTCATCCTCCTTTGGGGTTACTAAACTGGCTTGCAACATTCCTTGATATAAATATGGTGAGTACACACCGAGGGGTGTACTCCCTTCATTTCTTGGTAACTCTAAGAAAAGGCATCCAGATGTCCCTTTAGCATGTTGCACAACTTTTCTTCTTGGAGAACAGAAAGAGATGGATTGATTTTCAATGTTCTCTCGGGGCCGAATTCTATGGTTTTGACACGGATAGGGTTGGAATCGGCTAAGCATAGATCAATTTGATCCTTTTTTTTGGTTTCCTTTACTAGTTCTTCTAAGTACATTGTACTGGGAGTTGGACTTTGGAGTATGTGTTCGATCAAATCATCTTCATCCTGCTGTCCCCCTCCCATGGTTGTTTCTAAAGTATAGTGTTGGGTAGAATAAAATTCATCTTCCTCCTCGTCTTTCAGCCACAAAGGTAAGTCATGTTCTATAGATGGCTAAGCAAGACGATATAGGACTAACTTCTTGGACATATGCCCATTCTTGATGGTCATATTTCTAGCTCTGTAGCTAATGTAAGCATCGATAGTGGCTAACCAAGGCCTCCCAAGGATGATATGGTAACCAGTAAGCTTAGCCTTAGGCTAGAGAACTAGGAAATCTATAGGGTATTCCCAAGAATCAATGGATACAATCACATCCTCCACAATCCCCTCAGGGGTCACTGTGGAGCGGTCTGCAAGTTGCAAAACTGTTGTGGTCTTCCTTAATGAACCTTGGAGGTTGAGATTCAGCATGGTGTCCTTGGTCATAACATTAATGGCAACCCCAAGATCGATCAAAATGTGTGGGACCATGGTGCCATTGATGTGCACATCTACTACAGGGCTTCTAGGTCCAAATACTTTGAACATATTACCTGCCCCAGCATTAAGTTGGATAGTTGTCCAATGCAATTAATGATATGGGCATCTCTTCTTCGCCTCCTTGGATGCTTGAAGCACGTCTCCTTAATCAACTTGTTGTAAATAGGTACATCCTTAATAGCTTGGAGAAGTGGAATTTTGACACATAGGTTTTTCAATTCTCATAGAAGTTCAGTCTCTTCTGGGGTACGCTAGAGTGGTTGGTTTAATCTCTCAGGAAAGGGTGGCGGATTTACTTTAAGCATGCTTTCCTCTCTTTCCTCCTCAACCTCCCTAGGTGGAGGTATAGGTTTGTTATTTGAGAGTACTCTCCCATATCTTAGGTTGATTTCGTAAATATCCACAGCATAAGCTGGATATGATGTCTCCCCACTGTATACTTGTTATGCATGTCTGTTGTTTGGGTTTGGATTTGGCTGGGCAAGCATCTGGGGTTGTTTAGGTGGATCAGAGTGTAAAATTTGTGGTTAGGTAGGTGGTGAAGGCAATAAAGGTGGAACATTGTTGCAGTGGGGCCTCTGCCCCTAGGGTGGTGCATTCCACTGAGGTTGTGGTAGTGCATATGGTTGAAATGACTGGCTAACTGGCTGGGAATGATACTGAGGTGCAAAGGACCAAGGAGGATGTGTAGACCAGGAAATATGAGCAAGGTCCCCAAGGAGGTATGGATGTGGTTTGGTTGGGGTTTTAATATGCATTGGATGACCCTTGCATTCCCTACTAGTATGGCCTAGGCCCATGAGGTCTCCTTTGGTTTATCTAGCAGAGCTGCTCAGTGACCCCTTCATCTCTTTGATATACAACTTTGAGTCTAGGTAAAGAGGGGCACTTATCTGTGGAGTGGTTTTCTTCACAGACTGAGAATATTTCAATAGAATTCAATGGACATTCTTTCCTAGGGTGCCTCCTGGTGTATCTAGGACAAAATATGGCCAAGGCTCTCTCTGCTTCCTCCTGATTTCTCTTAATGTGCATCGTGTCCATCTGTAGGGAAAAGGGTTTGCAGCATCTCACTTTTGAAATCCTCTAGCATATTTCCGATTTCACTCTTGATGGATGAATTATAAGATGATGGACTGACCATAGGTTGACTATCCCTACCCATTTTCCTGGCTGCCCTAGAATGGTTTCTAAAGATAGTCTTGATATCCTCATAGGGTAACTAGTAGATATCCCCTCCTGATAGCAAGTGTAAGGTATCCAGAATGTCTTCCCTTACTCCTCTAAGCAAGACCAACTTCAGTGACTCAGGGTCAAGTGTGCACCTAGCCCTTTTGTATCTAAGCCAGAATCTTTCTTCATAATCCTCTAGGGATTCATCATTGCCTAATGTCATCCTAAAAATTTCCTCTTTAGTGTCTTTAGACCTACAGTAGTCCTGATACTTTTTGTTGAAGGCTTGCTACATCTGAGCCCAATTTGTGGTGCTATCTCTAGGTAAACCCATGAACCAACACAAAGTTTCATCCTTGGGAGTGGATGGAAATAGTTTCAAATTCTACTCATCATTTGTATAGTAATAGGTTCATCATATGACAACAAAATCAAATAATAAAGTGTCTAGGTCTTCTGTGGTCGGGCCATGGAAATGAGGAAGGGATGAAGGGCTTATAGTTTTCATCTTAGTATCCCCATTGGTTTCCTTGATGGGGAAGGCACCCTCAACTCATTATCTATTTCCTCTGTCATTTATGTTTTCAGCCATATGTTGAGTAGGAATGGGTTCTCCTTCTTTCTTTTCCCTTGTAGGTTCTTCAAGTATGTATGGTTGCTAACCTATGGGTTCCTCTAGTTCACAGCCGCCGAAGAAGAGGGAAGGTTGGTTGTTTGAAGCAGTGGGGGTATTTGGCAAAAATTTCCCTAAGTTATCCCTATTCCTACGAGGCATGAAAATAAATGTTTTTGTTTGGTTTTGTGTCTTTTTTCAAACTTCGAAATTAATTGCAAAATTGAAATTGCAGACTAAACGAAAACTACCAACTGAATGAAAAATTAACTACTTGATCGAAATCTTACTTGTAGAATGGAAAGGAAAGAAAAGAATGCAGAATGAAAAAGGGAGCAAACTAAATTACTTTTGCAGAAATGAGACTAAGAGCATAATATTAGAAACAAGAAATAGAAGAAAGAAAACAGTAATCACATATTACTGAGACACCTCCCCAGCAACGATGCCAAAAAGGTATGAGCACCAGTATTGTAGCAAGAATGTTGTAACTCCTGGAGCTACTAGCTTTACCTTATCAACCCGAGGTTCGTACAAACTTGGAGGTGACAGTGCTATATACACAAGTAAAAGTAATGGTTTTGCCTTTTCTCACTATTTAGCTGGCGAGAGACAACTAGAGTTTCAAGCCAGACTTCTATCGATTCAGAAGAAGCATGATTGTTGATGAAAGAAAGAGAAATCTACTATAGGATAAGTCTTGGCTACTGCAAATAAGGAAAATGACTGAAATCCTATGCTAAAAACACACCATTCTCTAACTAACTACTAAGAAACTACGCCTTATAAGAATGCCAAGCTAACATGTATGAAATGATACTGTCTAAAGCATGGAAAGTAAAGACATCAAACATCACTAATGTGCATGTAAAGGACTGAAATAAATCTGTTTTGTTCTTTTTATTCTTTTTATAGAAAATTAAGTGTAAACCCTAATCTCTTTTGGTGATGTGGCAGGTGGCTTAGTGATGTTAGTGGATGGTTGGGAGGTTTACAAGATGGTTGGAAGGTTTGGGAGACCCTTGGGTGACTTTGTGTGGCTTCCTAGATTTTTTCCCTCAATTCAGCCTCAAAAAAGGCCACTACAAGAAAACCTAGAGGATGTACTAGAAACCTACAGGATTCCCTGTATTTCTACGGGATACATCCGAGAGAAAAACGATGGTTGCTAGAGGTGATGGAAGGCTTAGGGAAGGTGGTGGATGGGTGGAATGGAGTGAGAAAATGCCTAGGATCACTCAAAACTCAAAACCAAGGTTAGGAGATGGTTGGATTTGCTCAACATGCTTGGAGGAATTTCTATGTAAAATGATGAGATTGGTGAAGATCTTGGTGAAAGCAAGGAATGGTTATGGATGGATGAAGTTGGAAGGTGGTAGCTTGCTATGAGATCCCTTTATATTTTTGAAGCACCTACTCTGCATCAAACATTTATAATCGCCAAAAAGTCATGTAAACAAGAAGAACTCTAACAAGCTAAAAAAGCAGAATTTAATGAACTAGCTGTATACTTCATTCATGAGGAAAATTACTGAATAAAATGGAATCATGGATGATATCTACTGTAATACTGAAGATCGAAGAGATGGTAATTAAATCCTACACTTGAAAAACTAATCAAATGCTGGTTCAAGTACAATAAACATTAAATCTTATGAGAAAATGGAAATCTATCATTTGGGGTTGCATAAGGGTCTTTTCCTCAAATCATGATCCCTGAGGGAAGAGGTGAGGCCAAGAAACCTAATGAAAACTTTGTGGTGCTCCTTTTATCCCTTCTAACCTGATACTAAAGTAAAGCACAAATGGAAACAAACTAATAAGCAACTAATCAAATCTACATTACTTGCAATGAAATACTTCTAAAGACAATTTAACCATCAATCTATGAAACTAAGCCAAGCATACAAATACAAGAAGAGGATCCTTTGATGCTAGGGTTAGGCCCTAACCCAAGAGCTTCAACCCTCTGATTTAACTCAGTGCTAGATCAAGAAAAAGCTCATTTTCATTATCAAAATAGATAATTACATCAATGTCTTCCACAGGGTTAGAACTCAAAAATAACTAGTGTTTTTACAACAAAAATTCGAATCCTAATGAGGCTCTAGGCCTCTCTACTTATACAACTGAAGTCCCCAATGACTTCCTTAAATCTAGGGATACTTGGCTCCCAGACTCGAGATGAACTAACTCTTTGTCTATCGCTTTCTTGGTTGCCTTTTGATCTTCATGACTTTGATGTTTGCACTCCGAGCTGGTGTGATTAATGGAGCAATATTTGAATGGGGGGGGAGTAAATGAGGAGGATTTACCTCCTACAATCGCTCTCCCTTGTCCCATTCAAGTTTCAAACCTTATTCTTTCCAAAATTTCTTGATTTTCTCTTCCAAATCCGCATTCAATGCATATTAGTCCACTAGGCATAATATCTCACTTTAACTCATCTAATTAAGCAAAATATAATCAAAACATGTAATAAATTGTGAGAAGAGTTGATTTGACTCGCTAGGAGGTGAATTAAGGCCCATATAGTTACCCAATGATGAGGCTGATCACTATTGCAGCAAGATAAAATCAATATAAATCACATAAGAGGCATGTATTAACCTCTCCAAATCATCAACCATGAATCTGTATTCTAGCAGCAATAATTGACAATACGTAACAATACATAGTGGCCCAACAAAGACATATATCATCTCTCTATAGCTATACATGGCAACAACAATAACCATCATATGGAGCATGAACCTTAACAAGATACACAGTAATGGGTAGAAACAAATAAGCATATAATGATGTAATGAAAACATCAACATCACAATAGAAATCCATGCTTGAAAACATAAGCATCATCATATGCACCAACAAAATCAATATGAAAAACATCCATTATAAATATAAGCATCATGCACCATCATCATGCTATTCTCCATGGAACCACCACATGTGTAAAATCATCAACCCAAGATGCATGATACAATAAAAATGCATGTGTAGTATACTATCCATGCATAACCAAAATACAAGCTCCTACAACAATGATATATCAAATAAACATATATGAAGGAGCATATAGCCAACTCCTACAAGGAGCCATGGAGCCATCAAAATATTGGAAGAATATAAAGTGATCCCCTTTAACATGTGCCATCTCTCCTCCTTGAGAGATTTGTGTTGAAGCTCATATCAAAAATTTTCTATCAAAAACTGAACAAAATAGCTTTTGCAAACACAACATTAGTAGCAAAAACAAAATTGATTATCATGAAATCATGAGCATCATCAAAACAAACTTCACAATAAGTATATATATTCACATATAATTCACTAGCCATAGAAACAACATCAATGATTCTTTATGAAAAACAAAATGCACCATAGCTCCCCCTGAAACCATGCAAGACTTAGTTCTTTATTTTTGTTCCTTGCTGCTCCATTTTCCTTCAAACTTTGAGTGGTTTCTCTCTTTCATTCAGATGTCCAATGATCATCTTGTTTTGCCTACTTGGCATATTCTTCATTCTTTGATTAGGTTGCCTTAAGTGTCTTGAAGTCTTGCAATCCTTGGCCATATGACCAATATTATCAAATATGTAGCATCTAATATGACCAAGAAATGGAGCAAAAGATTCAAATCTCTTAATCCTCCTTTTACAGCTCATTGCATGCAACCTGCATTCAATAGCCTTGTGGCTGAAATCATTGAATGAGTAGAAATTACCATAGAAATTACCATTATACTTGATTTCAGATGAATTTTAACAATTGGGTTGTATTACTTGCTTATTTGATTGATAGGACCTTATGCACCATTTCTTCTTTTGCTACATGGATCAACAATTTTCTATAATGTGTCCTCATTTCTGGCAGTTGTAGCATCTCACATTACCCAAAAGTGAAAATGATCTTCTAGGTGCTTTTCTTGGCATCACCTTTGGTTTTTCTTCCTTGAGTTCCTTCTTTGGTTGCTTGCTTTGTTGATGGAACTACTTCTTGCTACTTTTTCTATTTCCATCATTGGTTATACTTGTGGCTACAACAAAACTAGTTTCTTCCTTATGCATGTTGAAATCTGACTTGATAGATGAGGAAATTGTTTTCTTCTCTAAATCATTCCTTAGAGAGACCACTTCTTCTTCCAATCTCTCAAATTCCTCCTCCTTATCTATATACTTCTTTCTCATTCCTTCCTAAATCTTCTTTGCCTCATCAAGCTGGACTTTCAATCCATTGATTTATTCTTTTGGCTGATTTTATTTCTCATCAGAAATTTGCAAAAGTCTTTTCTAAAATTTACATGTAGTGGTTAGTTTTTCCACTTTAACAACTAATTATTTCATTACAATCATTTCTAATTCATATTCAGCCTTAATGTGATAAATATCCTTCTCATCATCATTATCAAAATCAATAGAGTCATCAAAATTATAATTCAAAAATGCTTTCAACATATTCTCTCGTGACACAACTTCTTTGTCTGAAATTTCAGAATTTGTTGTTTCTTTTGCAATGGATTTACTTTTTTCCTTCTTTAAATTCTTTGAATTTTGAGACATCCTCCTCTTGATTTTTTCCATGATCCATTATATACTCTCCAATCGGTCAAGCTTCACTGAACAACACTAGCTCTAACACCAATTGTTGGAAACAATGATCATTACTAAGACTGGTGGTGAATCAGTAGTGATGACCTTTATATAAATTTTCACCAATTTAAAATTTTGCAACGGACTCAAATATCCATGTACATCCAAAACATTAGTTCATTAAAACAAATAAGAAACAATAAAATCATGTCATAATAATATTGAGAAATAACCATGAGAAACACAAACATGCACACATAAGAACACAAGTATTTCTGGTCGAAACCCTTTTGAGAGAAAACCACCATGATGTTGCTATGCTGCTCAATTATTATATTAATATGCTAAACAAATTGTACATGGATTACCTTACACCCGTAATCTTGAAGACTTGGTTGCCTCTACTATATGATGGAATCTATCAATTCAGAATTATGTTTCTCTCATAGATCTATGGAAATCTATTTGCTAGAATCTCCCGTGTCCAACAATCCTCGCCGAAATACCATTAGACAATCCAATTCCTATTGGATGGAGAACTATCTTCCTACCAATGAATCAATCAAACCAATATCTATTATGAAGCTTCCACACCTTCACTTCCTCCATGCGAAACATGTTTCACAATATTTCAGACTAGATTATCAATTCACTAAACATGAGAAACCCAACAGCTCTAGTGTTCTACACATAAAATATGAATCATAAATCTGACCCAAAGGGGGGATATTCTTCAATTCTTCACACACCAAAACACTAATCCTAAACACATCTCAAGCTGCCAATTTTCTGCCACAAACTACACACAAATTTTGGATCTTCCTCTCAACTCTATCTATGATTTCTGTACACACGTTTATGATATATCTGTGCATAAATTATGTGAGAAGTTTCTACATAATCTACTCACTCACAATGGTCTCACAATGGCATACTCATAAACTCTCCAAGAAGCCAACCAAATAGACTCACAAACTTCTTCTATTTATCAAATTTTTGTGTTGGGTAACTTAGCAAATGATACAGGTTATGAAACACTCATCAATCCTTTTCACACACCTCATATTTGGTTGAGATAGACTTCTTGACCAAATAAATCCACTAACTCCACTAGCCCTTTGATATCTTCAACCTTGATCAACTTCTATAGGACCCATGAAAATTTTTGACCACATGCCAAAAAAATCTTGATCAATAACATCGCCACAACATAAAAATTAGTTGAGCAATGCAAGGAATGCGGAGAAAAACTCGTGAAAAACCTCGGTCACTCCCACAACACAACCTTCATGGAACTATAAATCTTATTCGCTCCCATAGGCTTGGCTCCATGCGGCTGGAGCTTCCCAGTTGCTCACTTGACTCAGCATGCATGCGATTGGGGCTAATGATGGCCAAAATTCAATCAACTCTGCTAGGAAACTACTCAAACTTCTTCCAGAGCTTGAAAACCCTCTGTAGAACCTCTTGACCTATTTGGAAACCCTAAAACACATCATCGAGGCACTGGAATATCACCAACATCATCATAAGTCAAACTTGGTTGACTAGCATGCCAACCAACAGCCAAACTAAACATTTGAGCCACCAAACTTATCCACAACATCTCTGCCAATAGTATGAAAATACAAAAAATGTCATACATCCTCCAACACCTATATAACCATCTTAACCATTCACTGAAACATGTATATCCTCTACAAGTCCAAAGTATAACATCATCAACATGAGAGACCTAATGTGGGGCATGGAGACCAATCAACAAGGCTCCTCAACTCTAACTCTTGTAGAAGCCACTAACATATGTATGCAACAACATGATCAAGGATATCATCATCATCTCTAAGATAGTCTAATCTAGTAGACATGCTAAGGAACATCCATCACATCTCTAAGATATTCTAGGCTAACATACATGCCAAGGACCATCTACACCTCAACCATACACAAGCCACCTGCAGCCACCTATACATATGCATATCCAACACACCTGCAACTCAAGCAACAAGGTTTACATGAATTCCAACAAACCAAGACATATGAAACACTGTAACACACATCAATTTCAACAACAAATCTTATGTTTCCTCTACACTTAAAATAGTTTAGATTGAAGTCATTTTAACAATAGTATAACATATTTCATTAAAGTTTATACCTTTATTTTATTCAATCCCCTTCACTACAAGTCTACCCTTATACCTCTATTTTCCTCCATCTTTTTCTTTCAACCTCTAAACCCATTTATTTTACAATGTTCTTTTAGTTGCAAGAAACCTGACTAAGACTCAAGTTTGGTTGTGTACCAAGGATCCATATCTTCTTTCATGGTTTTCTCCCACTTCTTCATGGTTTCTACCTACATTGTTTCATCATGTTCACCAAAATTAGTAAAAAATTCATAATATAATGAAGGATAATACCGTTTAGTAGGTCTACTTAACCTGGTATATATTCTAACATTACTAGCATGAGTTTGAGATCCCTGTTGTTGTTCTTATCCTTGTTGTTGCTCATGTTCTTGATCATTATGATTTCTTATTGTTCTTGCTACTGTTGTTGTTGTTGATCACTAATCTTTGTATAAAACCCTTTCATTGAATACCACATATCTAGTTGTGACAATTCAATGGTTTTCATAATCATATAAGTAGTAACTAAAATCATTAACACCATAGCTAATTAAGGTACACTTATTTTATTTTTCCTTAAGATTTGTTTTGTTTTCTTTGTTAATGTCGAAAAATGCTTCACAATAACAAGGGTTTATAAATGAGTAGTTTACCTTTTTTACCTGTTCATGCCTCCTCTTGAATACCACCATCCAAGGAAATTGAATATCCTCTGTTTATTAGACTAAAAAAATATCTACAACATTTGCCCAAAATTGTAAGGGCAATCTTGCATGCCATCTCATGAACCTTGCACACCCCATGATTGTCATGTTCATTCCTTTTGACAAACCATTTTCTTGTGGTGTTTCTAGAACTGTCTTCTCTCTATGAATTCCATTCTCTGAATAATAATTATCGAATTCCTTGCTACAATTTTCATCTCAATTATCTAATCTGAGACATTTCAACATCTTTCTTGTATCATTCTCAACCAAATATTTCCATTTCTTAAAACTATCAAAGACATTAGATTTTTTTTGAATACAGTAAACCTAGGTTTTCCTATTTGTGTCTTCAATAAAAGTAACATAATATCAAGAGCCGCGAAGAGATGATACCTGAGCAGTTCCCCATACATCTATCTGCATAAGCTCTAATTTTTCTCTCTTCTTTCCTTTCCCAACTCTGAAATGTATGACTCTCATCTATTTTTCATAAACACAATTCTCACAGAAATCCAAATCAACATGCTTCAAACCTGGCAACAAATTTCTTGATTGAAGAATCTACATCCCTTTCTCACTTAGGTGCCTGTTATAGACATTTTTGGGCACTGCAACCCCAATCATAAATGTCAATAAAATAAGGGCTCTTAAGTCCCTAAAAGTGTTGTTTTGACCCCTAAAAGAACAAGGTCAACTGATTACATCTTCTCCCAGAAGTTCTCCATGAAAAACTACTCAGAACTGGTCAAAACTGGACCATTTCACCTGCTCCATAGGCAAAGTGCATATTCGGCCGTCTATTCGGTCCCACCTCCAAGCAACCTAGTTGTTTCCTTCGACTGGAATCAACTAGGTAGACCCCGTTTACCGGCTAGTGTACCATTTCGAATCGTTACTCAAATATATAGAATGGTCATGGCCGGTACCATCATAGATGAAGGGGCTTCTCTGAATATCCTTTCCTCGATTGCTTGGAAAGTGCTTGGTTCGCCATCGCTTTTGCATCAAATGAGAAATCTAACAGGCTTTGACAAAGGAACCAGTCGACCATTAGGGATCCTTCCCAATGTGCCGATAACATTGAGAAGGAAAACCGTTCATATGAACGTAACGGTAGTTCAAGGACCCCTGGATTATAATCTACTCCTTGGACGAGACTATATTTATTGCATGGGAGCCATTGTCTCCTCACTCTTTAGAGTAATGTGTTTTCCGCACGAATGAAGAGTGGTCAAGCTCGTAGACCAGCTTTCATTTCCCGGTTCACACATAGCAAATAGTCATACACCAACCCTGAATGGTCTTTTCATGCAAGGAATGTCTCATCAATCCCCAGTCCGTCCACCTGATGAGCGCGAGTGATTCGAGGGACAGGACTGAAACCCGAGGGGCATGCACCCTGGTCTGCTTCGGCATGAAAGCTTCAGGTATAGGGCAAGTTTCCGCGAAGGATATATGACTACTCTGACACACCCGTCCATTTAGAAAAATGGGATTAGACTGGAATAAGATTCCCTAGTCAAAGTTATGTGTGTGGAGGCGTCTGCGCCACTCACCTTTGTCTATTTTGGTAGACATCGCCAAAGAAGTGTTTTACCTGAAGTATAGATAGAACAATCTTTGGTAACCTGGAAAGTTTCACTATACTTGGGAGCATGCAAACCTTTTGGCATGCAAGCAAAGAGCGACCATTTATCTTTTTTTTGGATTGGTCGTTTCCTAACTTGCATAAAGAAAGGATGCGGGGCAAAGCTTTGTAAGGTGCAAGCCCCATAAAAATGGCATCTTAGATGAGACATCCTTATTATACGACTGGATCGAGCAGTTTTAACGCGGACTTCAAGCTCGTTAAAAAATAAACATAAGCAATGAGCAAGTGTTTCCCCCAGCGTTTAAGCTCATTTTAAAATAAAAAATGAACCAATTTCCGGTAAATAACCATCGTGAATGTAGTACTTCAGCCTTTGAAGCCTTGGTCGTGTTCTCATCATCACCTCCACTCTGTATTGGCCGATCATTCACCTCCACTTGATTGTTTACCCCTTTTGAGGAACAGCTGCAAAGAGTGATCCTATTAGCCATCCTTGTAACGCTACCGTGATTGGAAAATTCCAAACCTTAGCTGGAATCAGCTGCTACCCGAATTTATCACTCGTTCCTCAAAGACGAGTCTCCTTTAAGCTCTTTTCAACTGACTCGTAAAATATGAAAAGATTTCCGAGCCATTGGCCTCTCTAGCTCGTTAAAGTGACTGGAAGTGTTGTCCCTCCTTTAGATTTTAATCTTTTTGGACCTGAGGGATTATTACACAAAAAGATCGAGCGCTTGTTTTTTTCGGCTCATTAAAAGTTCCGAAAATTCATCCCTTCTGTATTATTTTATAATTTTTCGAACTTAAGGGATTAGATGATGAAAAAGGATTTTTGGAGTTTCCTTTACGTCCCTTTTCAGACTCTCTAAAATTGAAGAGGACCAAGTTATCTTTGTCGTTAAACTCGTTAAAACCTAATAGCGATAAACTTGTCCATAACAGACAAGAACGAGTTTCACTATCGCTAGGCTCATTAAAGCATAGCGATGGATTTGCCCGAAGGGAAAATTATATAACGAGCATATGTTATCCTCCTCAAGCTTGACAAAAATAAAGAGGTACTGGTCAGCAATGAATGGGGAAAAATTGGGAAGAAAACTTGAAGAAACTTTGTTGGTAGCAAGTCGCTCTTGAACATGACACTTTCACTCCGCATCTGAGTCGGGTTGGGTTGTTCCATTCACTGGTCACATCACCATGGTTCCATCACACCATCCACATTTGGGGTTAATGCTACCAATCCATCATGTCAGTGTCACCGATATGTTCAAGAGAAGTCGCTCCGAGAATTCACCTGTGTCTTGCCCACTATAATACATTTTCGCTCCATTCTTTCATGACCACCACCTTGAACCGTATATCACCAGATTGTTTTCACCTCCATTAAAATCATTTGCTCCATTCCGTGTCATTGATTTGGGATTCACTAAGGCCCTCCTATGACAGATCGCTTCTTGTCGACATCAACTCATTATCCAATAAGTCGATCTAGGAACAACCCTTTCAGTACTTTGAAGCTTGCATGCATTAATGGCAAGTTTCTCACTTCCAACAACAGGTTTACATCAATGGCCTTCGACCGAAAGATTTTGCGTGGTGTTCGACACCAAGTCCTTTATTCACACCACGTGAATTGTACTGTAGTACCTTGAGGGTCATCATCATTATCGGTGATTCCTCTCGTGCTTGTTAATGGCTTACATCATTGGCTGGTAATCAGGTGATGTCTTTCCATGTTCGTCTCCAGAACATCTCTCACATGGATCGACTTGTACTTTGAGTGAAGATCGAATGAGATTGAAGACCCCAAATCTAGTTTCATCCATCCGGGCTGCGATATATATTCAGGAAAATAAGGACATCAAATGTACATCATTGCTGCACAGATAATCATCCAATCTAAGGGATGATGGCTCTACCAGAATCATCAGTCTACACTCAGACGATTATCTGTCTCATGTACATGAAAATGAATTTATAAAGATGAGCATGGGAATGCCCGCCTCAGCTAGATCATGAAAATATTATGAAGATAATGTATTGTATTGTATCTTATTATAGGTCTCCTTCCAGCTTGAAAGAACTTCAAATCCTCATGATAAAGCATTTCACCTGACATCGACAAATTAACGACCTCATGCTTTAGGGGGCAACTGTTATAGACATTTTTGGGCTCTAGAACCCCAATCATAAATGTCAATAAAATAAGGGCTCTTAAGTCCCTAAAAGTGTTGTTCCAACCCCTAAAAGAACAAGGTCAACTGATTACATCTTCTCCCAGAAGTTCTCCATGAAAAACTACTTAGAACTGGTCAAAAGTGGACCATTTCACCTGCTCCATAGGCAAAGTGCATTGCATCCCACCTGAATACACACAGTAGGTGTGATGCATGTCAAAAAGACCTTCTATGGGGTGCGATGGGTGAGAAGGGACAAATGGCAGGGTCAATCCGCAAGGTGGAGGAGCATGGAATCTTCCAGAAACCTCTCCTGTGACACTTGCCTCTCTGAATTCGACCAAGGATGAGTAAGATATCATCAATCTCCAAGTGGAATCAAGAACTATCAGAGAGAAGACACTAATCAAATCTCAAAAGATGACTCACCTCCCTTGCAGACATCTGTATATGGATTCCTCATCCCAGAGATCCAGAGGCTGGAATTTCGTATCTTGTAAGGAAGTGCTGCTGGTTTCTTAGTGGAGTATCATAGTGTTGGGTGATATAAGCTTGTCATGAGGTGAAGAAGGGCTTCTTGCTGAGAGGATGATGCTGGGTCAGAACAATTGGTTGTAATTCTCTTGGCTCTTTCTTGATTATCAATAAAGCTATTCAAGTTTTCCTCCATACACTTGCGTGATTGATGTTTTATGCATTTGTGTGGTTAATATACATCTGATCCTATATTGCTTATGATAATAGATCTATGTTCTCGTATAGTGTTATGCTGCTTTGATTCTACAGGTACTTTGTGGAGCTGGGTACACAAGAAAGAAAGTAGCAAAGGACTATCAGAAGAGAGAGGAATCGAGCAAGGAACCAAGCGCAAGACAGAGGTTGGTCTCCTTTATTCTTCTCTCATCTATCTCTCATAAAGGAAAACGAAAGTAGTTTTAGTTTGTTTATTTCTAATGTAGCTACCAGCCTTAGTGGGATTAGCAGCTTTGCATAGACACTATTCCCGGTAATAGTGCCCAAGCCTATTATGCCACAATGTAATATATACTCCTGTGGAGGTTAAATAATTAGAAAAATTAGAAATACCATTGCATAAATATTACATAGCAACCTTTTCTCATTTTGTTATTTCTTGGGCTCCTTTAGTGACCTTTCAAGTTTTGTCTGTAAATGTAGTTACACAACCTTCACCTCTGAATTACCTTGTCGAAATTAGATTTTTATTCCGATATGGAACATGCAATACCCATTAGTCTCCATTCTGTTTCTTTATAAAAACCTTGACCATTCCAATTATTTTACAAGGTTTATCATCATCCAAGCGGAGTTATCCAAAATCTCCTTGAACATAGTCATGTAAGTGTTTCCTATTAGGTGTGGCATGGAATGAAGCCCCTAAATCTACCACCCAGGAGTCAATAATATTTTCTAATGAATGAATATGAGTATCCTTCAACACATCATCTGTTACATTTTCATCCTCATCATTCTCTTCATGTCCATCTCCTTCTTTTCACTTTCGATAATTACAATATTTCTTTAGGTGTCCTTTCTTCTCACATTTCTAGCACACTATCCATTATCCAGATTTGGATTTTCCTTTCCTTGAATTACTGTGGTCTCTCAAGCTCTTTCTTCTCTCTAGTTATCTTCCCTTGGTCTTTGTAGTCAAAGCATTACCTCTTGTCACACCTAATCTTTTCCATCGCAATTCGTCACTAAGGATAACACTAATAACATCATCAAACTTTAAAGTACTATATCTAGAGACCAAATTACTAATAGCCAAGAATAGGACATTCCAACTTTATGTCAATAGCATGAAAACAATATAGCCCTAACATCATAAAATTTTTTTACCCCTACAGAACTTAACTGACTACTAACTATGTTAAATTCATTTAAATGATAAAAAGTAGATATACCTTATGAAATCTTCATATTAAACAAGTGCTCCATTAGAAATACTTTGGTTGAGGTCAAGGGTTTTTCATATAAGCTGGCCAGTTCCTTCATTACACCATATGTAGTTGTTTCCATTGAAATGTTGAAACACACCAACACTTCCAGGAACAATTGTATTGTTCCTAGTGCCTTTATGGCAAGAATTTCCCATTATTAATTCATCATATTTGTCAGCTTCTTTTCTTCTTTGATCAATGGTAGGTAAGATATCTCTAATGCAAATAATCCTCCATTTTCATCTTCCCTAGCTGGTAATCTTAGATATTGAATTTCTCAAACCTAAACCTACCATCTTCCACCATTACTGCCACTCAAATCGAGAACCCTTCTTTCTTGCAATTTTATCATCCAAATGGACCTTCGACTTTGATACCAGTTGTTAGAAAATAAATAACAAAGCAATGGACTACATAAAATATTAAAAAACACAAACACATAAAAGCATAAATAAGAGAGACACATATATATGTGGTTCAACCAATTTGGGCTACATCCATAGAGAAACAATTAGTCCTTCCTTTTATATTATCCAGCAAAATAAATATATACAACCTACAACAAATCCATTGTAATTTCCTCTTCACTCTCACATAGTCTCTCCTCTTTTCTTCACACACAAAATAATACAGTCGTATTATAATTCCCTCATATAAAATGAGGGTTACTACTAGGGCTAGAAACCATAATTAACATAACTTATATCATCAAATCTTCCACCTAATGAATGTCCCAAATTGACTACAATATTACAATATTTTACAAGGAAATTTTTCATCTATTTTTCTCTTTGGGTGTGCTTCCCTCGAAGCCCCACTATGGGGCAACTAGGTGGCTTTTGCCACCCCCTTGATAATACCGACAAAAATAGTGGGGGGGAATCCTCCCCCACAACCCCCCGTCATGGATTAGGATCTAACCATAGCTGAAACATAAAAACTTTGAACAATCAGGAAGATAATCAAGTTCCACAACCAAGAATATCCCACTTAAAGACTAATTATATCAACTCCATTTTTACTTCGCTTGTTGTAAAATGCTTCCTTAATGGACCTAGAAATTTCTCATCTTTACCATCATACATGAAGAACAATTGAAACTTAGTAGAAAATTCATTTCTCCCTGGTTACCACCTTTGCCAACATATTTGTAAGATTTTGGCTAATATCTATCTTTTCCATCTTCAATTGTCCATCTTCCAAAACTAACTACATGAAATGGTACATGAGTTGTATATGCTTAGTCTTAGAATGAAATGTTGAGTTATTTCCAAGATGAATGACACTTTGGCTATAATTGTGTAACTTTCTTATCTCCTACTTCTTTCCTAACTCATCCATAAACATTTGTAACCAAATCATTTCGTTACTAACCTCTACAGACACAACATACTTTTCTTTCATTGTTGAAATTGCAACAATGTTTTGTGTTTTTTTGACCCAACTAACAATTTTTAGATTTTCCTATAGATTCACAACTCATGTAATGTACTAAAACACAATACAAGAATCTACTATACTCTTGAAACATCAGAAAGCAATGATCGATGAAAACAATAATCGACAAGAGGAAGATAAACAAAGACACATAACATAATTGTTTCTCTGGGGAAAGCCACTACTCAAAACCCTGACTATCTATTGCATTAATCAGAAATTTTAGTGATAATATGAAGCTTGTTCTCACAAGACCAATTCCTACACAAGTATGATCCCGCACTGACCAAAACTTAGCCAATTTTTGCTGCCTGTTGAGCCCCTATTTCCTTGCACAATTCCTTAGAGGAATAATGCATATTTAATTGGGAATTCCTTCTTCCATAACTATGAAATCCAAATATAGGTCCTCTTCTGATTGCATGCATGATATGTACAACTCAGATCATTCCACAACTGATAGTACATTGTCCCTACACTCTAGTCTCAACCGGGTCTTTCTCTGAACTGACATGCATGAATTTCTAATGAGGGAATATTTAGTTAGTTGGATTAGCATTAAAGATGCACCAGTGCACCAACTCACTATTAGACCTCTACTAGTTCCACAAATAATTAGAGCTAGTTTAACTGTCTATAACTCAATCAAACTAAGTTATCTAATTACAACTCAAATAAACTCATCCTGGTCCCCTAAAATTTAGGGAGAACATATACATGACTATATAAATACTTCCAACTTGAAATTTGTAATATAATTAAGTTAATTAAACTTAATTAACTAGTTTAATTAACTATTTACAAGTTCCTATGAGATGATTTTAATTCATAGTCTACTTCAAGGACAAATTAAAATGGAATTTCTTGTTGCCATTTCTCAACACAGTTTTTCCACCTACACTAAACACATACCCTGTGGTTCTCCTCATATTATCTCTATCACCTACCATATATGCATTGAAATATCCATGTAGAATAGTGTTTGAACCTCCAAATCATAATTATTTATTAGTGGCACCTCTCCAATACCTAAGAATCCACTACACTACCATTCAATGCTATTTTTCCGGATTGTTCATATATTTACTCACAACTCCCACTACATGTGCAATATCGAGCCTTGTGCAGACCATTTCATACATTAAGCTTCCAGCTATTGATGCCTATGTAACATTAGACATATAATCTATCTCTTCCTACGTCTTGGGAAACACTTGCTTACTTATTTTGAAATGTTTACCCAAAGGCTGACTAATTGGTTTTGCATTCTGCTAATTAAATATTTCCAGCACCTTTTTTATGTACTTGCTCTAAGAAAATTTTAATTTGTGATTTTTCTTGTCTTTAGTTATTCTCATACCAAGGATTTTCTTTGCAGCACCAAAATCCTTCATTGTGATTGAATTAGCCAATTTTCTTTTGAGCACATTTATTTCCTACTTGTTAGATCCTCCAACAAGCATGTCATCTGTTAACACCCAGGTTGTTCCCTATGACTCCCAAGGGAATACGGCCGGGGTAACCACTAACCAATCTTTGGATCACTGTTTCTAGCCAAACTGTGATCAGAGAGGGCTCTCTCTTTATGATTTGTAACTGTTTATGATAGGGTTTTAGGCTAGCTATTATGCACAGGTTTTGTTTATGTTTTGGTTGAAGAGTTTCTTTTAGGTCTTATGATGTAATTTTCAAAGAGTCAAATATCATTGGGCAATGGAGTCTGTGGCTGTATAGGTGTCTAGAAACCTTGAGGTGAACTGGTGAAACTTACAGGGCCATTTGGATGCTTCATACAACGAAATTTTTGTTTTATAACACGAACAGGTGAAAAAACCAGTGAAAGCAATTAAGAATTTTCACTAAAGTATTCGAGTATTTCCACCAAACTAGGTATGAGAAACAGATAGACGCCTCAGGAGCAAAACTTGAATCCCTGGGGATGTCTATCACTGTAAAAGATATAGTTTTAAAGTGCAGCAATTAAGAGTTACACTTCATTCACTGTATCTGAAGAAAAACATGGATAATAGCTCAGATTGAGTTCAGGGTAATCAGTGATTAAATCCTGAACTATTCTTCTACTTTGCTATTAAGTTTAAAACATTTAGACAATAAAAGAGAACAAAAGACTCGAAAAACATGTAACATAGAGATTTAAGAAAACTTATTGTTTTATGAAACATTCTGGAATCCTGCAACATTCACCATTCATCACAACGCATCAAATACACCGAGCTTTGGAAATTCCATTCTCCCTTTGTATTGCTTCTCTGAGAATTTTACAGCAAGTGAGACTTCCAAAAGGAAAATAATAGCAACCCCCTGAGCTTCTGCCAGGGGTGAATATATACTTGCGATTTTTTACAAAAATATCTGAGTCCTGAGTTATCTCAGACTTAATATTCTCACCAACTTTGAGATATTATTATCAGAAATTTATTACAGCATTGAATACAAAATAAAGGCGCCTTAATGTTCTGTCAGAAGATATTTTGGCCTTTGGGATCTGCTGAGTCGGTTGAGATACTTTGATTAAATGCTGGAGAACCCGACTTTATGGCTTGTACGCTGTATTTTGGGTTGTCACCTGTGATTGTGACTGCTGCTGTGGTGAGTAAATAGCTCTGCTGAGTTGGCTCAGCATCTGCCTCTTCCTTGTAGATTTTATTCATCAAAATTGTGCCTGCGCATGACTGCTTATGTACTGGAGAAAACTACCACTACAGGTTCTGGCCTGATAAAATTATCTGTGTCAAATTCCTCCATACTTCCTGTGTGGGCAATTGATGATTTATGATTGCCCCCATAGTCTCATCTGCTTCAGTATACTTAAAGAAATTTGGTGGTGTATCAAACAGATGATCAATTTCATTCATAATAAAAAACAGATTATCCACCCTATCATACAGATTCTGCCCTGATGCTGGCCCTGTGTCTGTTGAGGTACTGGGCTGTTTTGCAATCTGTGCTACTGCATGGGCATCAATCCTTTTGTTGTAATTTTCTAGGGTGAGCAGTCTTCCTACACTGCTTAAAATGCTGGGGAGGCCTCTGTTCTGCAATGCCACAAATCTGTCCAGGAACTTGTTGATCTCGGTCTGCATATCCTGTGTCCTCCTCTCCAGCGTTCCAACTAGACTTCTTAGTGTCAGGACTCTTTTAACTACTGAGATTGTTTCAGTCCTGTTAGTAATTCCCATGGTAGCTAGTTGAGAGCTAGTTTTGTTATTTAAAACATTGATCATTCTGCTGGCAGCATCTGGCATGTGGCCAAGGCTTGCTCTGGCTCTGTGTATTTCCTTGTTTGCCTTGGTGATGAGTACTATTTGCTCATCCATAGTCTCAATATACTGCCATTGATTGGTGATGGACCGCCCAATGTTGCCCCAGAGGACTGCTTTCCATTCTGCTGTTACTTTTTCTAGTGCAAGCTCTTTTTCTAGTTCAGCTATTCTCTTTTTTAGAGCTTTTATCTCTTTCTCCTTTGCTGCTTCATTCTGCTTGCTTTTGTCAAATTTTTCATTCACCTTGGCCAAAGATTTCTTGACTTCATCAAGCTCTTTCATTTGAGATTCAAGAACTTGGATCTCAGCTTGCAGCTTCTGCATATCCAGACTGGGAGTCTGTCCTGGTGTTGGTGTAGTTGTTGCTGTAGATGGTGCTGTAGTTCCCGTTTGCTGAGGAGGAGGAGTAGTTGTTGGAGGGACTTCCTCAAGATTAATTATCACAGGAGGAGGCTGGGAGGGTTGGCCCTCTTCTCTTTGCTTCATTGCTATTTGTAGTGCTGCCTTTGCAGCTTCTGATTGTCCTAGCTGGTCTTGAGTTCGAACCAGCTCCTTGTACAGGGATATCAGTAGGTCTGTAGCATCCTTTTCCTGCCTTTGCTGGGCAACCTCGTCTGTTTGCGGATGGATGGTAGCTGGAAGCTTGATTTTCTTTCTTAAGGCCGCCATGTCTGCATCCCTTAGCTTCAGGAGTTCTTGGATACCTTTGACATCTTTAGGATCATGTCCTATTTCTATAATTACCTCTTCCAAGGACTTGATCCTGTTGTCCTTGGCTTGTGATGATGCTCTCTCCAATTCCAGCTGAGAGGCTGTATTATCAAGGCTGCTCTTCAATTTGTAGTTCTCCAACGTTTCATCTGCCAAGGAGGCATACACCATTTCACCAGTTTGTTTATGTAATTCAATCTTATCCATAGGGTGTATGTCTTTGGCCAGAACCTCCATGTTGATTCTTAGGTAATCCGAGGTAGTTTGAGGATGCAGCGTTGTGGGCATGAAGTGACTCATGATCATCTTGCCTTCACTTACATCAAAGGCAGACATGAGTCTTTGCTGATTGGTAGGAGCCAGGTTCAGCAAATGATTGTACAGCTGTACTTTAATAGGATCACTCCTCCTCTTAATGTCAATAAATTGTTGTTTGATGCTTGACTGTCCTTCTCTATGCTGGCTGGAGGAGCTGACCTCTCCTCCCACGGCTCTATCATGTTCATGCTAAAATGAACTGGCTGAAACTTCTCCACTGGGTGGGCCCATGCCCATTGCTTGCCTCACTGCTATGTCATCCTCTTGAGAGTCATTTAGTCTTTGTCTTTTCTCTCCCCGATTAAAAGACGAGGTCAGGGGAGTCTCTCTATCCCTTTTCCTGGTCAAGTCCTCCTTTTGTGGGGTTTGGAGGACCGAGGTGTCAACAATAGTTTCTGCCCTAGGAGGCACCACTGTCTGAGCCTGTTGCTCAGTGGAGCTTGGAGCATTCATCACTTTTTCTTGCTGCAAGGGCTGCTGTTCACTAAACTGTTCTTCTTCTTGTTGCTGCCCAAGTTCCTGCTGCTCCATCTCTTCTTGCTGCTGTAGCAGTGTGTCCACTTGTTCTTCTGTCAATGGAGGTGGCTGTTCCACCTGCTTCCCTTTATCCTTGCTTGCTGTCTGTGATGCTTTCTCGGCAGTTTGCTGTTGTACTGTTGATGATGTAGCAGTTGCTCCAAGTTGCTTTTTGTAGGAGAGGGGCACCTGTCCACAAGTTTCCAAGTCAGCTTCCTTTTGCATATTTCTAGCCTCTCTCTCAAGTAACTCTTCATTAGTAATTTCCTCCTCTAGGGTACCCTCTTCCCAATTTGATGCGTTGGCATACTGTTCAATCTCGGGTTGTCTCTTGTGTGCATAGCTACCCAATTTGTATCTAATCCTCCTGAGGGAGATAGCATGATTGGGGTCATAGGGTATCCATTCAAAGCTGGTTTGCAGTCTGAGGCCTTCCAGGATAGTGTTTGCCTCTTTCCATCCCTCTTCTTTTCTGTTATATAGGAAAGGACCCAGCTGGTTCCTTACCTTCAACTGTGACTTCTTGTTGTTGCTCTGAAAATGAAGATAGTCTGAGTTCCCAAACTGCCTAAAATATTCCAAGGCAAAAAGCCTCATGGGGACATACCTTGGCAACCTAAATGGGTTCAACTCACAGCCATATATCCTGATGACTGTGTGGTTTTGGTAGAAGTACCAATTACCAATGTTGTAGGACTTATTCAAATGGAGAATTCTCCTCATGTCATCAGTTAGTCTAGGAGGAGGAGTACCATGCAATACTGTCATGACTGGATAGATGAATAAGTCAATGAACTCAGTGTATGTGTAAGGTGATACAGAGGTATGATGAAAAACAGAAGTCCAGAACACAACTGACCTTGGAATTCCCTGGGCATTGAGTGGCTTCAAAGGAACAGAGAAGGTGGCTGGCTGATAGAACAAGAATAGATGGTATATATATGAAGTATACCTGAATAGTCTTTCCCTCTTCAAGTTCATAAACTGCTCATGGATTTTATCTGCAATGTAGGTTGCATAGTCATAATGTACAGCTGGGGGTTTACCAGGAGAGAATATAGACAGCATTGCCATTAGGCTATCATCCACATCCTCCATCCCCCTGAATCCTAGGACATAACTGGTTAAATCCACTAACATCCTGCCCAATTCATTCAAATAGTGATACCCAATAGGAGGGGTTCTGACTGATTCAGAGCCTGGTCTTACAAACAACTGATTGATTTTAATGATTTGGTCATTTGACAGCTTGGTCCCTTTGTTTATCAAATTCTGCATAAAGAGGGGGGTCAATTGCTTGGCAGATTGGAAGTGCAGCATTCCATTTATACTCTCTGGGGTAATCTGGAATAGGATTGAGCCTGTGGGGCTGATGACAGCTCTTTGGTTTGGGTCATAACATTCCTGGCAGCTGTAGATCAGTTCTGGCATAGGATTTACTTGGGAAGGTTGTAGATGGGCAAATTTGAGTCCCAAATTCCCAAGATGTCTGCCCCACTCAGGTGCTGGGCTTTTAACTCATTCATCATCTGGATATTGTATTTGGTTCCCATAGGGAACCAGTCCAGCATTTGGTAATCCATGTCTCCCAGGGCTTTCCATGCTAATTCCTGGTGAGGAGCATTGAGGGGCTTGATATTTAGAGCAATAGGAGTCTCCATAGTTCTTCAAAGTGCAACAATTGTAGGTGAATAGTCAAAATGGAAGCAACACAGAATAGAGGTGATTCTCTGTAAAGACAGTTTGTATTTAGATACCAGAGGGGGATTTACACAACAGCAGTTGGAATACTGTTTGTTTTGGGAGCAGAGCTTTTCTAAGGTCTGACTATGTCCTCTTTTAGCGGGTAATTGAGACTAACTAGGAATTAGCCGAGAATACGCAGTGAGTGTTGCTTTCTGGGCGAATTTACAGGTATTATGGCTCGGCTGGTGCTTTTTGGACTTCACAGTTACAATGGTGGACGTGCAGAGGGAAATGGGCGGTGTAAATGCAGTTTCAAGGTGTCTTAAGCCTTCTGAGCAACTTAAATTTCAATAACAGTCGTATGGAGGGCAGAACAATGGTAAATACCTGTTAATTGACGAACAGAGGTTGCGCAGGTGTGCACGGTTGATGCTGAGGAGGTCGCCCGGGTTAACTCAGCAGGTTGGCGGAAATTCGAACGTAAACGGTCATGCAGAAAGAACAATAGCGACAGGAGAGAAAAGTGGGAAAAACACGGTTTTTTGGGTAAATATAGACTTTTTTACCATTTTGGCGCTTTTTAGTGATGACGTCAGCATGACGTCATTGGTGGGTCAAGGTGAGGTGACGTCAGCTGACGTCATCGGGTGACGTGGCGGTAGACTATTGGTGCAAGGGGGCGATGAGATGGCAGCCATGTCAGCGGCCAGGTGGACGAATAGCGGGAGCGAGTACAGGTGGATGTGACGTGGCGATTCGTTGGCGGAAAACAGTTGGCGGTTAGGACCGTAGCGGTTACGGTTAAGGTTAACCGCTACGGTTTCTCGGGGCGGTTTAGGTACGACGCCGAATGTGTCAGGCCTTGCTCCGAGAGGCTTTAGCGTTTGACGCGTGGAGAGGTACTGACGTGACGCAACGTCACCTTCTCGGGCGGTAAAGGACAGCAGTGGGGGCCGCTCCGATATTGCTGTGGGTCGTCGGATCTCAGAGACTTGATCCGACGGTGGGCGGAGTGCGAAGATGCTCGGGTTATATGCAGGCGGAAAACTTTGGGTAGAGGGTTTTTTATTGGTTTTTCATTGGTTTTTCAATGTTTTTGTATTTAAAACAAACAATGCGCTAACCTTTGGAAATGCGCCAGAGGCGGGTTTTTTGGCTTTGGTAACTTTTGCAAAGGATTTAAAGGCGGAAGAGGGTTTTATAAGGGTTTTCCAATGCAAATGATGGTTTAAGGAGCAATTTGACTTGCAGCAAGGGGGAATGGGATGGAACAGGTTCACCAAAGTGACCAGATGTCATTTTGGTCCCTTTTGAAGAATATATGGCTATAATGCCAAGGGGAGGGAGTATTTATAAGATTTGGGGCTTTATACACCATAGTGTTAGTATTATTAGGGGAAGGGGTAAAATAGGGGAGCTATATAGTAGAATTAGAGGTTAATATGAATGAAGGGAGCAAATGAAGGGGATTTTACTGAGTTTATCTGAAATTGACTTGGTTTTGAGAGTAGATCAAAATGAAAAGATCTTAGACAAGAAATGTGGATTCTGAATGAACTAGAACCACCATAAAACCATGATCTCTCTTCATAAATCTCAGCTAAAGAAAGGGAGTGTTAGTAATGGAATAGAGGGGAAGAGGGAGGTTAGTTATGCTCCTTGCTGTAATTTGATGGAATTAACCATTTTGTCCACCGACAGATTTTTTGCCTTGGCAAAACACCTCTTGACATATGAGTAGTGGTGAAAATATCCTTTCTGCAACCACAACTGCCTACCCAGCTATTTTCCTAGCATTTTTTGTTTCTCCATTGGAGGGTGCATTTAGGCTTGCAAACCCTTACTTGCCTTTTCTTTTCTTTGGCTTTTTCTTCTTTCTTTTCTATCTACTTCTACCCTTATCTCTTCCAAGGTCCCAGTTTAAGCTGTTGGGAACCTTTGCTTCTCTACCTAAACTACTTGTCTGCCAAGATTAAACAGTTTGGACAGACTTCTTTCTCTATTCTATAACTCAAAATTGAACACATGGCATGATCCAGATTAGACTGTTGAATCATCCACAAAATTGAAATAAAGGTCTTCAATATTTGAAACAGATTACACACCTCTTGTTCCCTAGGAAATATGGGATCTTTGTAATACCAAAGCAGAGCATATTTGGACTTTCCTTGGCCAATCATGAAATATGAAACCTATTAGTATAGGTATCCAACAGTGGCTCCACATGGGGATGGTTTTTCTTCTGAAAGACCAAGAACAGCAGGTCAGATTGCCTTGTTCTTTGACTGCCCATCTCAATCTTTGAAATTTGCTGCAAAAATGTGTCAAAATAGTGTGCCTCTTTCTTGGAAGACCTCTGATTCTATTTGCCTCTTGCTGGTTGGTGAATCACTTGGAAAACTGTATTTTACAATCTAAAACAGAAAACAATATGTACATCTGCATATATACAATGAATCCTTAGTTTCCATTCATGGTGAACAGTCAAAGTAGTGCTTCAGCATCCTGCCATTGACAGGACCTTCATCCAAGTCAGTTTCAGTCAGACTTTTAAGGAAGTAAGTGTTGTTACCTTGTACTGCTTGGACAGCAAATGGTCCTTTCCATAAAGAATCAAACTTTCCATGTTTTCCTTTCTCTTCTCTTCTTGCATCCCACTTTAAGACTTTGTCCCCTACATTGAAATCTTCTGCTTTGGTTCTTCTATCAAAGGCCTTTTTCAGTTTCTCTTGTAGTATCTGCACTCTGCTGAAAACTTGCTCTCTAGTTTGCTGTAAACAGATTATCTGATTAATCCTTCTTTGCATGTCATTTGGCTCTGCTTGGCTTTCTTGCAGAAGTTTCATAACCGGCACTCCTAGTGATGACGAGAATCTGGCCTCTAATCCATAGACTAACTCATATGGGCTGGTCCCAATTGATCTTTTAGTTGTTAGTCTGTCTGCCCATAAAGCATTTACTAGTTTCTTATGCCAGTTCTTTTTGTTTTCTTCCAGCACTTTCTTTATGATATTTATCAAACTTTTGTTTGATGATTCAGCAAGGCCATTTCCTTGAGGGTAGTAAGCTGTAGAATGGCCCAAAGTAATGTGAAATTTATGGCAGAAGTTCACCATTTTCTTGGATCTGAAGGCAGCAGCGTTGTCTGTTATTATCTTGTCTGGACAGCCAAATCTAGCCAGTATATTGTTTTCCAAAAACTGAATAATTACTGAATCATTTGCTTGTCTGCATGGGGCGGCTTCAATCCACTTGGTGAAGTAATCTGTTGCTGTCAGAATCCATCTGTGTTGCCCTGAAGATGAGGGATGAATTTCCCCAATGAAATCCAAGCCCCATTGTTGAAAAGGTCTCTCTGTTGCAATGGGCTTCAAAGGGAGTGGCAGCAACTGTCTTTTGCCTTCAAACAGTTGGCATTTGTGGCATGAGGCTGTAAATTTCTTAACATCAGAGAACATAGTGGGCCAGTAATAACCAGCCCTCAATATTTTGTCTACAGTGGACTTCCAGTACAAATGTCCACCGCAATCTCCAGCATGGAAATCTTGCATGATTTTGTTAGTTTCATTCTCTATTAGACAGTGCAGCAAGATACCTTCATGGTTTTTCCAAAGTAAATTTCCATCCATCACACAAAATCTAGATGTTTTCATTTTTAGGAACCTACACTTAGTTCTGGACAGTCCTGGGGGAGCACACAGGTTTTGTAACACATAACAGATATCAGAGTACCAAGGAGATTGTTCAAAGGCTACATTGATCTTTGGAGTCGCCAGCTCTGTTCCACTGTCCAGTTGGTTGATATCTAAGGCTTGGAAATTTGCTTCTGTCATTAATTTGGCCAAACCTTGCCCTTTTATTAGCTTTGTGGGTTTTATTTCAATGTCAAATTCTAGTATATTGGCAATCCATTTTCCTCTCCTGCCCTCTAAGTTTTCTTGGGTGAGAATGTCTTTGACAATAGGAATTGGTACATAAGCCACAACATGGGAGTAAAGAATGTAAATCCTAAAGTCTTTAATAGCTTTGATCAAAGCATAGGCTTGTTTTTCCATTATTTGATACTTTAGGGGGGCATCTCTAAGAGCTCTGCTGAAGAAGGCAATAGGTTTCTCACTCCCGTGGTCATCTTTCTGTAATAAAACAGCAGCAATAGTATGTTGGGAGGCAAAGGAGAAAATGATAAAGTCTCTGTCAAACTGTGGATTAGTTAACACTGGGGTTTGAGTCAAGGCCAATTTTATGCTTTCAAAAGCTTGTTTTGCTTCAACAGTCCATTTGACCTTTGAATCTTTCTTTAGCATATTGTTTAGTAATCTGATTAATTCTGCTAAATTCGGGATAAACCTTCTTAAAAAGTTGATTTTCCCTAAGAATCCTTGCAATTCCTTGACATTCCTTGGATGAGGCATTTGTAGGATAGCTTGTATCCTATCTGGATCAATTCTTATGCCATCTTTTGAAATAATATGTCCTAGAAGTTTCCCTTCTTCCAAGCCAAATAATGACTTCTTGGGGTTTAAGGAAATGCCATATTTCCTGCATGTTATGAAAATCTGTCTCAAATGTTTCAAGTGTTCTTGGTCAGATTTTGAAAAGGGTGTAAGGTCATCCAAATAAATGACAAGGAAATCATGAATTTCCTTAGCGAAAGCAATATCCATTGCTCTCTGAAATGTTGCCCCTGCGTTTTTCAATCCAAAGGGCATTTTCACATACTTGAAAGTTCCCCATGGGGTTGTAAATGCAGTTTTGTCTTGATCATCAGGGTGTACTAGGATTTGGTTAAAGCCTGAGAATCCATCAAGCAATGATATCCTTGAAGCCCCTACTACTCTTTGAAGAATATGATCCATTTTGGGTAAAGGGTAGTTATCTTTGAGTGATACTTGATTCAAATTCCTTAAGTCTACACAAAGTCTAATCTCACCAGTTTTCTTTCTTGTAGGGACCAAATTTGAAATCCATTCAGAGAATCTGATTGGTGCTATGATACCAGCTTTGAACATTTTCTGTAATTCTTTTTCAATGGAAGGAAGGAGCACAGGATTGATTCTTCTCAATTTCTGTTTGAATGGTTTTTGATTAGGCTTGAGGGGAATGGTATGCTGGATAACAGAGGTATCATATGACTTTAGATCCTGATAACCCCAAGCAAAGACATCTTGAAACTCTTTAAAGAGATCAATATATTTGGGTTTTTGATCAGGGGGCAAAGCAGCAGATAGCTTTATTATTTTAGGCTTGTCAGTGGTACCAATGTTGCATTCTTCAATTGCTGCATCTAATGGCTGCATCTTTGGTTTCCTGGGGACATCATTTGAGTCAAAAATGTCCTCTAGTGGGGTAAGGCCTGCTGGAAGGAAATTGTCTTTGAGTTGTATGATTTCATCTTCAGCGTTGCTCACCTCTTCGCAGTCAATTTGGTTGATTTGCTGAATGTTTTCATTGTTGAAAATGGTTGGACTGAGTAGTTGTTTTGCTGTCCTAGGTGACATTGGGTGAGCAGACTGTTGAAACTGTATTTGTGATGGACTTGCTTCATCAAATATTTGTGATTGACATGCTCCATCAAGATCAATACTTAATCCTATGAACTCTTGTTGCAAGGTCAAGAAATTGTTTATTTGCATGTCATCCTCAAATACTTGCCATTCTTTAACATTGTTTGGAATAGAGGGTCTGTATTTGACCTCGGCTGTGAAACAATTATTGGGTTCTAATGGGAATTTGAAGGTGCTGGCAAATGTTGCCAAGCTGTGTGCATGGAGATTGTGGCCCCTTGGAATTTTTGTGATAACAAACTCAGAGAAGGCTTCTAATATTTCAATTACAGCAGATCTGTAGGACCTCAATCTTTTGTCATTGGTGACAAAATGTCCTTTCACTTGCTGAATTACTAGATCAGAGTCTCCCATAATGGAGAGTTTAGGAGCTTGTAGTGATTTTGCTAGCTTTAGGCCCAGCAAGAGAGCTTCATATTCTGCCATGTTGTTAGTGCACCTAAAATTTAATCTGTAAGCCCTGCCTTCTGCATAGCCTTTCTCTTTGTTATATATCCACACTCCAGCTCCTGCCCCTAACTTGTTGACTGACCCATCAAATTCTAGGATCCACAGGATATCTTGCTGAACAGAAGATTTAAAGTTCTGTTCATGAGATGGCAATGTGAGCAGGAGTTGGGGTTTCTTCCCCCATTTGTTTTCTAGGACAGCTTTATCACTTGTTTGACAATCTTTAACAACTAGAGGAGGGTTAATGTGTATTGTTGGGCTGATTGATGTTTGGCAGGTGCTACTTGTCTGATCAATGTTTTGTTCTTGTATGAGTGTTTTGGTCCTAATCTCATTGTTTGAAAGGTCTGCGCTATCATTGAAAAGGATAAAGGAGTCTATGTCCGAATGGACAGCATATATTGGAAAATTTTGGGGCTTTTCTTCACTGCTGACCATATACTTCATGAGTGTTTCCCTGTATAGTCTTTTTGGTTGCCCAAAGACAGAGATAGTTGCATATGACATGTCTAATTGCAGGGATCCTTGGAGCTTGGCTCCCCATGATCTTGATAACAGCATCCCATATTTGGGTGGGATATCAGCAACTACCACATCCATTAGAATAGTCTTGTTGGGATATTGAACCAGAGACACACATAAATCTTTTATTAGGCCTAAACATTTGACTTGGCTGGAATCAAAAGAAAACAGGTCTTTGTATGGTCTTGTTATGTCCAAGTTCAATCTTTCCATGACTGCTTTTGGCATAAGGTTGTGAGAGGCACCTGAGTCAAACATTGCATTATGCAGTATTTTATCATGAACATGCAGGCTGACATAAAACGGTAAAACCCCTGTGACTTCTGATTTTCCATCTACCTCTGGGCCAAACAGTAATTCTGGAGTGTCATCTAGCACATTTACATCATCTTTGCTATTGGTGAGCTGTAGGGATTTCTTTATCTGTTGCTTATATATGTCATGCTTGGCTAGCTCTGAGAGGGGGATGGCTATCTTTAACTTGCCAATCTCTGTACCTAGGTCAAAAGGTTTGTCAACTTGGATTTTAGAGTCACGGATAGCAGTCTTTTCTTTGTTCACTAAATCTTCTTGTTGGATTTCATCTTGATTTTGAAACCTGCCCCTCATACTTATGTCTTGAGGGGTAATGTTCGGATTTGGGTGGGAGGACGAGGTTGCCATGGGCTGTTGTAGTGGGGACAGTAGTTCAGTAACCTCCTCAACCACTACTTCTTTTGTAGGCACGTTTGTGTTGTCATTAGGTTCAGTGACCATGGTTTCTTTGGACTGTTGTTTCTCCTTTACCTTTTCAGGCTGATTTATATTTACAGTCCTACTCCTTAGTTTATATTGTTTATGGACTTCATAGACAGCAGTGTCATATCCTTGTTTAAAGTCAAAGGATTCTCCTGATTTAGTTTGGAATGTTTTGCTTTCATCCTCCTCATGGTCTTCTTGTGTTAAGAATACATGGCTTTTACCATCCAGACCCATTAAGTTAATTTCGGGATCTTCATTGAGCTGATTGGCTGAGGAAGTTTCTGCATAGTTTTCTTGAAAAGGGGGTCTGATATCTTGGTCAGCACTTGTTTTTCCTATGTTTGGGTTCTGATTTCTCCTAAAATTTGGGTTTCTAGGAGGGTTGCTTTGTGATGTCTCCCATGATGATTTTCTTTCAACTGATTCCACCCTTTCACCCAGTCTCTTCATGTTGTTTAGTATTGCATCCAACTTTTGATCAAAACCTGAGGGCTCTTCTCTGAAGCCAGCCTTCTTTTCCAGCTTTGCCCTGTTTCTCTTGGCAATTAGGTTGGCCTCTACAGTGACTGCAACTCTTTGAGCTTCTGCAAGGGTTGGGGGATCTCTTTCTTTCAGCTGATAGGCCATATCAGAGTCAAAACCATCAGGGAAGTTATACAGGGCCAAATCAGGAGGGGGTCTTAAGTTCTGGGGGATAGCATTATATACATTGTTAAACCTAGCACAATATTCCAAAACTGTTTCTTGGGGACCTCTTTTAATAGTGTTATATTCACCGAGTATGTGTAGAGGATCTTTCTTCTTCTCCCATCTGTTGGTAAATTCTTGGTACAGGACCTCAGGGGTTGCAATGGAATTTGCATTCAGGGATCTAAACCAAGTTCTGACATCCCCAGTTAAGCTTTGAACAAAAATTCTCATCCTGACACTGTCATCATCTATTTCATAGGTCTCAAAGTGGTCTTGCATCTTCTTAGCATGCTGGACAGCTGTCAAAGGGCCATGGGAGTCAAAAAATGAGATTTTGGTTTGGTAATCTTGGGGTAGAGCTGGAGCATTAGCTGGTATCTGCAGAGGTGCATACCTGTTGGCCATGTTTATGGGATTTATGGGGTTGACCGGAATAAATGGGACAACAGGGATTATAGGTGTGACAGGGTTAATGGTATGGGTAACAAGCGGGGAACTGGTTGAAAGAGTATGTGCAGATGGTGAAGATGGGAGAGGAGGGCTTTGAGGTGTTGATGATGAACTAGGGGAACTAGGGGTGGACCGGAACAGAACTTTGCAGGGTGTGGGAATGCAGATAGGCTGTTCTGAAATTATATCTGAATCGGCAGGCTTCTCCTGCTTTTGCTGTCTCCTAATGTTCTTTGGAATGATATTTGGATTATCAACAATGATAGGTTGATTAGGGTCAGGGTTTGCCCTAGTGTGCCTTGGATTTCTCTTGGGAGCCAGCTTCTAAATATTCTTTTGAATTTGTACAAGAAGTTTATATATGCAAGGACTGGATGAAAATTTTGGAATGGCTATATATGTTTCAAAGCTAGGATGAAGATTCCCTAATCAGCTCTTCCCTAAAGCTGTTCCTGTGGCACAGAAACAGTCCTAAGGCCTCTTGGCTAGTTCAGGCTTGATGGTAGCTTTGGAAGATAGATAGTAATTGAAAAAACTTTAAGAAGTCCCCAGCGGAGTCGCCAATTATGTTAACACCCAGGTTGTTCCCTATGACTCCCAAGGGAATACGGCCGGGGTAACCACTAACCAATCTTTGGATCACTGTTTCTAGCCAAACTGTGATCAGAGAGGGCTCTCTCTTTATGATTTGTAACTGTTTATGATAGGGTTTTAGGCTAGCTATTATGCACAGGTTTTGTTTATGTTTTGGTTGAAGAGTTTCTTTTAGGTCTTATGATGTAATTTTCAAAGAGTCAAATATCATTGGGCAATGGAGTCTGTGGCTGTATAGGTGTCTAGAAACCTTGAGGTGAACTGGTGAAACTTACAGGGCCATTTGGATGCTTCATACAACGAAATTTTTGTTTTATAACACGAACAGGTGAAAAAACCAGTGAAAGCAATTAAGAATTTTCACTAAAGTATTCGAGTATTTCCACCAAACTAGGTATGAGAAACAGATAGACGCCTCAGGAGCAAAACTTGAATCCCTGGGGATGTCTATCACTGTAAAAGATATAGTTTTAAAGTGCAGCAATTAAGAGTTACACTTCATTCACTGTATCTGAAGAAAAACATGGATAATAGCTCAGATTGAGTTCAGGGTAATCAGTGATTAAATCCTGAACTATTCTTCTACTTTGCTATTAAGTTTAAAACATTTAGACAATAAAAGAGAACAAAAGACTCGAAAAACATGTAACACAGAGATTTAAGAAAACTTATTGTTTTATGAAACATTCTGGAATCCTGCAACATTCACCATTCATCACAACGCATCAAATACACCGAGCTTTGGAAATTCCATTCTCCCTTTGTATTGCTTCTCTGAGAATTTTACAGCAAGTGAGACTTCCAAAAGGAAAATAACAGCAACCCCCTGAGCTTCTGCCAGGGGTGAATATATACTTGCGATTTTTACAAAAATATCTGAGTCCTGAGTTATCTCAGACTTAATATTCTCACCAACTTTGAGATATTATTATCAGAAATTTATTACAGCATTGAATACAAAATAAAGGCGCCTTAATGTTCTGTCAGAAGATATTTTGGCCTTTGGGATCTGCTGAGTCGGTTGAGATACTTTGATTAAATGCTGGAGAACCCGACTTTATGGCTTGTACGCTGTATTTTGGGTTGTCACCTGTGATTGTGACTGCTGCTGTGGTGAGTAAATAGCTCTGCTGAGTTGGCTCAGCATCTGCCTCTTCCTTGTAGATTTTATTCATCAAAATTGTGCCTGCGCATGACTGCTTATGTACTGGAGAAAACTACCGCTACAGGTTCTGGCCTGATAAAATTATCTGTGTCAAATTCCTCCATACTTCCTGTGTGGGCAATTGATGATTTATGATTGCCCCCATAGTCTCATCTGCTTCAGTATACTTAAAGAAATTTGGTGGTGTATCAAACAGATGATCAATTTCATTCATAATAAAAAACAGATTATCCACCCTATCATACAGATTCTGCCCTGATGCTGGCCCTGTGTCTGTTGAGGTACTGGGCTGTTTTGCAATCTGTGCTACTGCATGGGCATCAATCCTTTTGTTGTAATTTTCTAGGGTGAGCAGTCTTCCTACACTGCTTAAAATGCTGGGGAGGCCTCTGTTCTGCAATGCCACAAATCTGTCCAGGAACTTGTTGATCTCGGTCTGCATATCCTGTGTCCTCCTCTCCAGCGTTCCAACTAGACTTCTTAGTGTCAGGACTCTTTTAACTACTGAGATTGTTTCAGTCCTGTTAGTAATTCCCATGGTAGCTAGTTGAGAGCTAGTTTTGTTATTTAAAACATTGATCATTCTGCTGGCAGCATCTGGCATGTGGCCAAGGCTTGCTCTGGCTCTGTGTATTTCCTTGTTTGCCTTGGTGATGAGTACTATTTGCTCATCCATAGTCTCAATATACTGCCATTGATTGGTGATGGACCGCCCAATGTTGCCCCAGAGGACTGCTTTCAATTCTGCTGTTACTTTTTCCAGTGCAAGCTCTTTTTCTAGTTCAGCTATTCTCTTTTTTAGAGCTTTTATCTCTTTCTCCTTTGCTGCTTCATTCTGCTTGCTTTTGTCAAATTTTTCATTCACCTTGGCCAAAGATTTCTTGACTTCATCAAGCTCTTTCATTTGAGATTCAAGAACTTGGATCTCAGCTTGCAGCTTCTGCATATCCAGACTGGGAGTCTGTCCTGGTGTTGGTGTAGTTGTTGCTGTAGATGGTGCTGTAGTTCCCGTTTGCTGAGGAGGAGGAGTAGTTGTTGGAGGGACTTCCTCAAGATTAATTATCACAGGAGGAGGCTGGGAGGGTTGGCCCTCTTCTCTTTGCTTCATTGCTGTTTGTAGTGCTGCCTTTGCAGCTTCTGATTGTCCTAGCTGGTCTTGAGTTCGAACCAGCTCCTTGTACAGGGATATCAGTAGGTCTGTAGCATCCTTTTCCTGCCTTTGCTGGGCAACCTCGTCTGTTTGCGGATGGATGGTAGCTGGAAGCTTGATTTTCTTTCTTAAGGCCGCCATGTCTGCATCCCTTAGCTTCAGGAGTTCTTGGATACCTTTGACATCTTTAGGATCATGTCCTATTTCTATAATTACCTCTTCCAAGGACTTGATCCTGTTGTCCTTGGCTTGTGATGATGCTCTCTCCAATTCCAGCTGAGAGGCTGTATTATCAAGGCTGCTCTTCAATTTGTAGTTCTCCAACGTTTCATCTGCCAAGGAGGCATACACCATTTCACCAGTTTGTTTATGTAATTCAATCTTATCCATAGGGTGTATGTCTTTGGCCAGAACCTCCATGTTGATTCTTAGGTAATCCGAGGTAGTTTGAGGATGCAGCGTTGTGGGCATGAAGTGACTCATGATCATCTTGCCTTCACTTACATCAAAGGCAGACATGAGTCTTTGCTGATTGGTAGGAGCCAGGTTCAACAAATGATTGTACAGCTGTACTTTAATAGGATCACTCCTCCTCTTAATGTCAATAAATTGCTGTTTGATGCTTGACTGTCCTTCTCTATGCTGGCTGGAGGAGCTGACCTCTCCTCCCACGGCTCTATCATGTTCATGCTGAAATGAACTGGCTGAAACTTCTCCACTGGGTGGGCCCATGCCCATTGCTTGCCTCACTGCTATGTCATCCTCTTGAGAGTCATTTAGTCTTTGTCTTTTCTCTCCCCGATTAAAAGACGAGGTCAGGGGAGTCTCTCTATCCCTTTTCCTGGTCAAGTCCTCCTTTTGTGGGGTTTGGAGGACCGAGGTGTCAACAATAGTTTCTGCCCTAGGAGGCACCACTGACTGAGCCTGTTGCTCCGTGGAGCTTGGAGCATTCATCACTTTTTCTTGCTGCAAGGGCTGCTGTTCACTAAACTGTTCTTCTTCTTGTTGCTGCCCAAGTTCCTGCTGCTCCATCTCTTCTTGCTGCTGTAGCAGTGTGTCCACTTGTTCTTCTGTCAATGGAGGTGGCTGTTCCACCTGCTTCCCTTTATCCTTGCTTGCTGTCTGTGATGCTTTCTCGGCAGTTTGCTGTTGTACTGTTGATAATGTAGCAGCTGCTCCAAGTTGCTTTTTGTAGGAGAGGGGCACCTGTCCACAAGTTTCCAAGTCAGCTTCCTTTTGCATATTTCTAGCCTCTCTCTCAAGTAACTCTTCATTAGTAATTTCCTCCTCTAGGGTACCCTCTTCCCAATTTGATGCGTTGGCATACTGTTCAATCTCGGGTTGTCTCTTGTGTGCATAGCTACCCAATTTGTATCTAATCCTCCTGAGGGAGATAGCATGATTGGGGTCATAGGGTATCCATTCAAAGCTGGTTTGCAGTCTGAGGCCTTCCAGGATAGTGTTTGCCTCTTTCCATCCCTCTTCTTTTCTGTTATATAGGAAAGGACCCAGCTGGTTCCTTACCTTCAACTGTGACTTCTTGTTGTTGCTCTGAAAATGAAGATAGTCTGAGTTCCCAAACTGCCTGAAATATTCCAAGGCAAAAAGCCTCATGGGGACATACCTTGGCAACCTAAATGGGTTCAACTCACAGCCATATATCCTGATGACTGTGTGGTTTTGGTAGAAGTACCAATTACCAATGCTGTAGGACTTATTCAAATGGAGAATTCTCCTCATGTCATCAGTTAGTCTAGGAGGAGGAGTACCATGCAATACTGTCATGACTGGATAGATGAATAAGTCAATGAACTCAGTGTATGTGTAAGGTGATACAGAGGTATGATGAAAAACAGAAGTCCAGAACACAACTGACCTTGGAATTCCCTGGGCATTGAGTGGCTTCAAAGGAACAGAGAAGGTGGCTGGCTGATAGAACAAGAATAGATGGTATATATATGAAGTATACCTGAATAGTCTTTCCCTCTTCAAGTTCATAAACTGCTCAAGGATTTTATCTGCAATGTAGGTTGCATAGTCATAATGTACAGCTGGGGGTTTACCGGGAGAGAATATAGACAGCATTGCCATTAGGCTATCATCCACATCCTCCATCCCCCTGAATCCTAGGACATAACTGGTTAAATCCACTAACATCCTGCCCAATTCATTCAAATAGTGATACCCAATAGGAGGGGTTCTGACTGATTCAAAGCCTGGTCTTACAAACAACTGATTGATTTTAATGATTTGGTCATTTGACAGCTTGGTCCCTTTGTTTATCAAATTCTGCATAAAGAGGGGGGTCAATTGCTTGGCAGATTGGAAGTGCAGCATTCCATTTATACTCTCTAGGGTAATCTGGAACAGGATTGAGCCTGTGGGGCTGATGACAGCTCTTTGGTTTGGGTCATAACATTCCTGGCAGCTGTAGATCAGTTCTGGCATAGGATTTACTTGGGGAAGGTTGTAGATGGGCAAATTTGAGTCCCAAATTCCCAAGATGTCTGCCCCACTCAGGTGCTGGGCTTTTAACTCATTCATCATCTGGATATTGTATTTGGTTCGCATAGGGAACCAGTCCAGCATTTGGTAATCCATGTCTCCCAGGGCTTTCCATGCTAATTCCTGGTGAGGAGCATTGAGGGGCTTGATATTTAGAGCAATAGGAGTCTCCATAGTTCTTCAAAGTGCAACAATTGTAGGTGAATAGTCAAAATGGAAGCAACACAGAATAGAGGTGATTCTCTGTAAAGACAGTTTGTATTTAGATACCAGAGGGGGATTTACACAACAGCAGTTGGAATACTGTTTGTTTTGGGAGCAGAGCTTTTCTAAGGTCTGACTATGTCCTCTTTTAGCGGGTAAATTGAGACTAACTAGGAATTAGTCGAGAATACGCAGTGAGTGTTGCTTTCTGGGCGAATTTACAGGTATTATGGCTCGGCTGGTGCTTTTTGGACTTCACAGTTACAATGGTGGACGTGCAGAGGGAAATGGGCGGTGTAAATGCAGTTTCAAGGTGTCTTAAGCCTTCTGAGCAACTTAAATTTCAATAACAGTCGTATGGAGGGCAGAACAATGGTAAATACCTGTTAATTGACGAACAGAGGTTGTGCAGGTGTGCACGGTTGATGCTGAGGAGGTCGCCCGGGTTAACTCAGCAGGTTGGCGGAAATTCGAACGTAAACGGTCATGCAGAAAGAACAATAGCGACAGGAGAGAAAAGTGGGAAAAACACGGTTTTTTGGGTAAATATAGACTTTTTTACCATTTTGGCGCTTTTTAGTGATGACGTCAGCATGACGTCATTGGTGGGTCAAGGTGAGGTGACGTCAGCTGACGTCATCGGGTGACGTGGCGGTAGACTATTGGTGCAAGGGGGCGATGAGATGGCAGCCATGTCAGCGGCCAGGTGGACGAATAGCGGGAGCGAGTACAGGTGGATGTGACGTGGCGATTCGTTGGCGGAAAACAGTTGGCGGTTAGGACCGTAGCGGTTACGGTTAAGGTTAACCGCTATGGTTTCTCGGGGCGGTTTAGGTATGACGCCGAATGTGTCAGGCCTTGCTCCGAGAGGCTTTAGCGTTTGACGCGTGGAGAGGTACTGACGTGACGCAACGTCACCTTCTCGGGCGGTAAAGGACAGCAGTGGGGGCCGCTCCGATATTGCTGTGGGTCGTCGGATCTCAGAGACTTGATCCGACGGTGGGCGGAGTGCGAAGATGCTCGGGTTATATGCAGGCGGAAAAATTTGGGTAGAGGGTTTTTTATTGGTTTTTCATTGGTTTTTCAATGTTTTTGTATTTAAAACAAACAATGCGCTAACCTTTGGAAATGCGCCAGAGGCGGGTTTTTTGGCTTTGGTAACTTTTGCAAAGGATTTAAAGGCGGAAGAGGGTTTTATAAGGGTTTTCCAATGCAAATGCTGGTTTAAGGAGCAATTTGACTTGCAGCAAGGGGGAATGGGATGGAACAGGTTCACCAAAGTGACCAGATGTCATTTTGGTCCCTTTTGAAGAATATATGGCTATAATGCCAAGGGGAGGGAGTATTTATAAGATTTGGGGCTTTATACACCATAGTGTTAGTATTATTAGGGGAAGGGGTAGAATAGGGGAGCTATATAGTAGAATTAGAGGTTAATATGAATGAAGGGAGCAAATGAAGGGGATTTTACTGAGTTTATCTGAAATTGACTTGGTTTTGAGAGTAGATCAAAATGAAAAGATCTTAGACAAGAAATGTGGATTCTGAATGAACTAGAACCACCATAAAACCATGATCTCTCTTCATAAATCTCAGCTAAAGAAAGGGAGTGTTAGTAATGGAATAGAGGGGAAGAGGGAGGTTAGTTATGCTCCTTGCTGTAATTTGATGGAATTAACCATTTTGTCCACCGACAGATTTTTTGCCTTGGCAAAACACCTCTTGACATATGAGTAGTGGTGAAAATATCCTTTCTGCAACCACAACTGCCTACCCAGCTATTTTCCTAGCATTTTTTGTTTCTCCATTGGAGGGTGCATTTAGGCTTGCAAACCCTTACTTGCCTTTTCTTTTCTTTGGCTTTTTCTTCTTTCTTTTCTATCTACTTCTACCCTTATCTCTTCCAAGGTCCCAGTTTAAGCTGTTGGGAACCTTTGCTTCTCTACCTAAACTACTTGTCTGCCAAGATTAAACAGTTTGGACAGACTTCTTTCTCTATTCTATAACTCAAAATTGAACACATGGCATGATCCAGATTAGACTGTTGAATCATCCACAAAATTGAAATAAAGGTCTTCAATATTTGAAACAGATTACACACCTCTTGTTCCCTAGGAAATATGGGATCTTTGTAATACCAAAGCAGAGCATATTTGGACTTTCCTTGGCCAATCATGAAATATGAAACCTATTAGTATAGGTATCCAACATCATCTACATACAATAGCAATGTAATATAGTTTTTATCATCTTTTCTCTTAAGAGAAACACAGTGATCTGAGTGACATCTAGTATAACCTTGTTTAGACACAAACCTATCAAATATTAGGTACCACTACCTTGGAGCCTTTTTTAAGCCATACAATCTCTTCTTCAACTTGGACACTAATTAATCCTTCCCTTTGTTCTCATACCCTTGTGGTTGCTAAGTATAGATCTCTTCCTCCAAATCCCCATGGAGAATGGTTATATTTACATCTAATAGTTCAAGATGCAAATATTCTCCTACCACTACACTTAAAATAGTTCTGATTGAAGTAATTTTAACAACCAAAGAAAATATTTCATTAAATTATATACCTTTCTTTTGTGAAAACCCCTTCACCACAAGCCTAGCCTTATACCTTTGTTTTCCTCCATATTCTTCCTTCAACATGTAAACCCATTTATCCTACAATGTTGTTTTACCTGAAGCACCCTGACTAAGCCCCGAGTTTGGTTATGTACCAGGGATTCCATCTCTTCTTTCATGGGTTGCTCCCATTTCCTCCTAGTTTCTACATGCATTTATTTATCATATCCTTTTGTTTCACCAAAATCAGTCAACAATATATAACATAATGAATGCGAATATTGTTCAAAGGGTCTTTTAAACCTGGTATATCTTCTAACAATACTAGCAAGAGTTGGACATGCTTGTTGTTGTTGTTCTTGTTGATGTCCTTATTTTTGTTGTTGCTGTTGATTATTATGGTTTCCTTGTACTTTGAATTGATTTTTCTTATGATCTCATCAAGAACTATGTATTTTGTGTTTTCCATTTCCTGTTTCTTTCCCTAAAACTGATCTTTGTAAAAAAGACTTTCATTGAATACCACATCTCTACTCTTGACGATTTTATGGTTTTCATAATCATGTAAGCGATAACCAAAACCATTAAAGCCATATGCAATTAAGGTATAATTCTTTTATTTTTCCTCAATATTTTTTCTTTTTTCTTTATTAATGTGGACAAATGCTTCACAACTAAAAGTTTTTAGAAATGAGTAATTTACCTTTTTAACCTGTCCATGTCTCCTCTACAATACCATCATGCAAGAAACTTGAAGGCTTTATGTTTATTATATAAACAATAGTATCTAAAACATCTACCCGAAATTTTAAGGGCAATCCTACATGCAATTTCATGTAGCTTGCAAGCTCCATGATTTTCATGTTCATCCTTTCTGACACACCATTTTCTTGGGTGTCCCTGGAATTATCTTCTCTCTATGAATTCCATGCTCTGAATAGAAATTATAAAACTCCTTGCTACATTAATCACCTCCATTATCTGATCAGAGACACTTAAACTTCTTTCGTGTCTCATTCTCTATTATGAAACCAGCTCATAAAAAGATAGAAAATATAGATCAATGCCTTAGAATTCAGCCTCTTCGAGGGGGCAACCTCCTTTACATTATATAAATGAACAATTCTTGGATGATTCAAATGACAAAACCTCCTTTCTATATATAGGAGTCTAAGGAGTCGCAATATAACCCAACCGACCTAACAATAATAATACAAAGCCACAAAAATAACAATAGAGGGATTCTATGGGGCACAGTAATAAAAATATGGGGACAATAGGGGCACAACAATATTAATAAGTGATACAACTACAATAGTAATGGGGTAATCACTAGTATTATAGGGACCTAACATGCCCCTCTCCTTTAAAAAAAAGTGTTTTCCTCATCGCTTGAGTAGTTCTAGATGCTTCTGTGTAAAATTCTCATCCTCCCATGTGGAATCTTCAGCGGATAAGTTCTTCCACTTGATGAGATACTCCGAAATTGATCGATTTCGTAGCTGTCGAGTTCTTGTTTCTATGACTGCTTCCGGTTCCAATATAATTTTTCCTTCCTCGTCAAGCTCTGGAAATATTGTTTGAACTGGGAGCTTGTCACCTATAACCTTCATTAAACATGAAACATGGAAAACTGGGTGCACTTGAGACACTGCAGGAAGCTCCAATTTGTATGCCATAGTACCAATCTTTTGCAACACCTTGTACAGACCATAATACTTTGGTGATAATTTATTATCCTTCCTAGCTTGCTTGAGGGACATTTGTTTATATGGTTGTAGCCGTAGGAATACTCAATCACCTACATCAAAACTTCATTCGTTGTGATGTTGATCTGCCTATTGTTTCATTCTATTATGTGCCAACACGAGGTTATCCTTTCAAAGTTGGAGGACTTGTTGTTGATGTTCGATGTGATGTTCCACTATTTGAACCTTAGAATTTTCTCTTAAATATGATGTGATGGATGGTGGCTGATATCCATAAAGTGCCATAAATGGGGTCATTTTTGTTGCTGTATGGAAGGAAGTGTTATACCACCATTCAACTAGAGGCAACCATTTGACCCATTGTGTCTATTTATCTGATACAAAGCAATATCCTTCCAAACATTTGTTTACTATCTCAGTTTTCCCATCATATTGAGGATCATAAGATGAGCTATGAGCTAACCGAGTACCAAGACAAGAAAATAATTCTGTCCAAAAATTTCCAGTGAGAATAGGATATCTGTTACTTACAATAATATTTGGGTTTCCATGTAGCTTTTGAATTGTTTCCATAAATGTAATAGAAACTGTATTGGCTTTAAATGGATGTGATAATGTAAAAAAGTGTGCATACTTGGTAAGTTTGTCAACTACCACCATGATGACACTCTTTCTCTCAGACTTGGGTAAACCTGTGATAAAATCCATTGAAACCTCCTCCCAATGTTGGTTTGGAATGGATAAAGGTTGTAATAGACCTGGGGTCTTAATTGTTTCAACTTTATTTTGTTGGAAAACCAAACATTCTGCCACAAACTTTTGAATATCCTATTTAAGGCCATCCCAAAAAAATTCGTTCTTAACCCTGTGGTAAGTTTTTAAAAATCCTCAGTGCCCTCCTAAGGGAGAAGTGTGCAATTCCATAAGAATCTTTTGTTTGATTTGCGAATTCTTATAGAGGTATAAGCGATCTTTGTACCATAACAAATCATTTTTCCAGCTAAATGTATCAGATGTACTGGAATCTTGTTGTAACTTTTGAAAAAGTACCCATACTTCTTCATCATTCTTCCATTCCTCCCTTGCTTCGTTTATCCAATCTGGTTGGATAATAGAAATGGCGCACAACAATGCTTCCACATCCTCGTCCTTTCTTGAGAGTGCATTTGCCACCACATTTTGCTTCCCTTTTTTTTAGATGATTTCAAAGTCATAACCCAACATCTTTGTGACCCACTTTTGTTGCTCTTCAGAGGATAATATTTGTTCTAAAAATTATTTAAGGCTATCATGATCCCTTTTTACCTTGAAGTGTCTTCCCATTAGGTAGGGTCTCCATTTCTTAAGTGCATGTAGTATTGCCAACATTTCCTTCTCATAAATAGCTTTATGTAAAAACTTTCCCTTGATTGGACGACTTTCAAAGAAATGGGTCTTTCATCTTGCATTAAAACAACACCAATTCCATTTCTTGAAGCATCACATTACACAATAAAGGTTTTTGTGAAGTCCGGTGTAGCTAAGACCGAAGCTTGGCACATTGCCTCTTTAAGATGTTTGAAGGCCTTTGTTGCTTCTTGAGTCCATGAAAATGCATCTTTCTTCAATAATGTTGTTAGAGGTGCTGCTATTCTCCTATAGTTCTTAAAAAACTTGCGATAATACCCTGTCAACCTGAGAAATCCTCACAGATGCTTTATGGATGTGGGGATTTTCCATTCCTTAATGGCTTTAATTTTGCTAAGGTCTACCTTAACTCTTTCATGAGATACAATATGACCTAGATATTCCACCTCTTGTACTCCAAAAAAACATTTGGATCTTTTTGCATATAATTGTTTCTCCTCCAATAGTTGTAGCACCCTGTCAACATGTTCAACATGATCCTTCCAAGAGTTGTTGTAGATTAGTATATCATCAAAAAATACTAACACAAATTTTCTAAGGAAGGGTTTGAAAATGGATTCATCAAACCTTGAAATGTATAAGGTGCATTGGTAAGGCCAAAAGGCATGACCCAAAATTCATAATGACCCTCATGAGTTCCAAATGTTGTTTTCAGAATGTCTTTAGTCTTCATTCTGATTTGATGATATCCTGAATAAAGATCCAACTTGGTGAAGTAAATTGATCCATTCAATTCATCCAGTAATTCATCAATGACAGGAATGGGAAACTTATCTTTAATAGTGAGCTTTTTGAGCCCCCTATAATCTGGACACATGCACCATGATCCATCCTTCTTGTGCACCAATACCACTGGAGCAGAGAAAGAACTTTGACTAGGTTGAATTATACCAGCCTCTAGCATTTTTGCAACCATACATTCAATTTCACTCTTTTGGGCATAGGGATACCTGTACAGCCTGATGTTTGGAGGAACACTTCCTAGAATCAAATGAATAGCATGATCATGATCACGAATATGTAGGAGACCTTTGGGAGTCTCAAATACCTTGGAATGATTTTCCAAGACTTTTTGGAGATCTGGAGAAATAGATGATTCCGATGTGGAAACATCTAGCGAACATAATTGAGCAATTACACCTCTTTGTTCCTTTTTTAGAAGCTTTGTCATACAGTTAGAGCTGATTATCTTTCTCGGTTTCCCTGCAATACCCCTTAATTCAACTTCCTTTCCTTTCGTAGAAAATTTCATGAAATTTTCTTGACAATTAAAAGCTATTGTACACAAGGATTGTAGCCATTGGACTCCTAGTACAACATCAGCACCTCCCATTGGAATGGAAAGCATTGGGCTAGTCAATACATATTCTCCCATGGATAGCTTGATATTATGGCACTTTCTAGAGCAATTTATCGTTCCTCCATTTGCAATAATCACTTGACACTCTGGTGCTGGATATAGGAAGCAATTCAATTCTTTTGCTACCTTACAATGAATAAAATTGTGGGTACTTCCTGAATCAATCAACACTATTACCTTTTTCTTCTTGATTTGTCCTTCTATCTTAATGGTTTGAGGAGTGGTAATTCCAGCCAATGCATTACAAGATATTGTCGGATTCATTTCTTCTTTATCTAGGCTTTGTTCCTAGAGTATACCCTCTTCCTTTGACCTTTCTTGCTCCTTTTTTTCTTCCTCTTCACAATCTATGTAGAATAATTTCCTCTCAGCACACTTATGACCTTTAGTGTATTTGCTATCACAACTGTAACAAAGCCCTTTTGCTCTTTTTTCTTCCAATTGTTGTGGTGTCAAATTTATAGGTTGTGGAAGGCTAGGGGTAACAACACTTCCATCTTTATTGTTGTGACTGGTATGCTTCCTAGTTGCCATAATTTTGATTTCCATTTTTCTTGCTAACCTGAATGCCTCCTCTAATGAATCAGGTTCCCAAAGGCGAACATCATGTTGGATATTATCCTTTAAAGTCCCTATGAACACATCAATCCTATGCTCCTCTGGAATATCTTTTACGCTTATGTTCAATTTTTGGAACTCCTCAATGTGCTCCATTATTGAACCCTTTTGTTTGAGACTTATCAATTGGCTAAAAAAAGTGTTGCTTTTTGTATCCTCATAATGTGCTGTCAATTCTTCCGTAAAAATTGCCCAAGTGATAATTTGTTTATGAGAGAAAAGCCATTGATACCATACAAATTGATTTGGTTCCAAATATAAAGTTGCAATACGTACCTTTTGTGTGTTTTGCACATTATTGAGATCAAAAAATTGCTCCATCTCTAATATCCATGTTGCGGGATCCTTGCCATCAAACTTCCACATATTGATTTTTGGAATATGGTGGGTCCTCAATCCAACATTAGAGTCTATGAAATCTTGATTAACATTTCTTTTGTTCTCATCATGAGTTTCCTTTACTACCCTTTCACCATTAGAAATCATTTCTTGTAGAAACTTTGTTAAATCTGTCTTCAAATCTTCCATGCCTGTCTTCAAATCTATCTTCAAATCATCCATCTTAGCTTCCACATCATTCATCTTAGCTTGCACGTCATTCATATTAGCTTCTACACCTTTCTTTAAACAATCCATCTTAGCTTCTACGCCTTTCTTTAAACCATCCATCTTAGCTTCTACGTCTTTTTTTAAACCATCCATCTTAGATTCTGTTCCTTTTTGTGCAAGTGACACTTGTTGCACTTGGTCTCGTAATTTTGATATATCATGTTGCATTTCTTCCTCTTCTTCATGAGTCATGCTAGAGCTTTCAGGTTGCTTACTAGGTGTTTTCATTTTCTTTCCTCGGGCATAAATTACTGATAATAATGCTTTACTATGCCCTTTGAATTCCTTCAAACTAATTTTTCAAACCAAGCTTATGCAAAAATTTAAAAAAAACTACACACCTTTTTTCACTTTGTATGAGCTTGATATTGAATCTGATGTATCTCTGTAATTTTAGAAAGTGATAATTTGTTTATGCGAGCAAAGCCATTGATACCATACAAACTGATTTGGTTCCAAATATAAAGTTGCAATACGTACCTTTTGTGTGTTTTGCACATTATTGAGATCGAAAAATTGCTCCAACTGTAATATCCATGTTGCGGGATCCTTGTCACCAAACTTCCTCATATCGATTTTTGGAATATGGTGGGTCTTCGATCCAACATTAGAGTCTATGGAATCATGATTAACATTTGTTTTGTTCTCATCATGAGTTTCCTTTACTACCCTTTCACCATTAGTGATCATTTCTTGTAGCAACTTATTCATATTTATCTTCAATTCTTCCATCTTATCATCCATGCCATCCATTTTAGCGTCCATGCCATTCATCTTAGCTTCCATGCCATCCATCTTAGCTTCTACGCCTTTCTTTAAATAACCCATCTTAGCTTCTACACCTTTCTTTAAATCATCCATCTTAGATTCTGTTACTTTTTATGCAAGTGACGCTTGTTGCACTTGGTCTCGTATTTTGATATATCATGTTGCATTTCTTCCTCTTCTTCATTAGTCATGCTAGAGCTTTTAGGTTTCTTACTAGGTTTCTGCATTTTCTTTCCTCAGAGCATCAATTACCGATAATAATGCTTTACTATGCCCTTTGAATTTCTTCAAACCAATTTTCCAAACCAAGCTTATGCAAAAATTTAAAAAAACTACACACCTTTTTTCACTTTGTAGGAGCTTGATATTGAATCTGATGTATCTCTGTAATTTTGGATCATCCAATTCTGAAATTGTTATCTGTAGTAGCCCTCTGCGTCCTCTTTCCAATTCCACCAGTCTGATCCAAATTGGATTCTCCAAGAAATAGTTATGCAAAATCTCCCAAGATGACCTGATTATAGACCTTTCCAGAAGAGAAAACTTGTATGAAGTGCCGCGTGTCACTATTTCAACCTTTGGTATTGAAAAATATATACAGGAAACTACAATCTGTCCTCTTTTTGTGGCTTCTTACAAAATTTCAATCCAATGCTCAAAGAAAAAGTTATGACGATTTTCCCCAGGTCACCTATTTGGAATGTAATTCAGGAGTCTGCAAAAAGGCCAACTTCCTCAGATCATATCTCCGTAAATATAGCGCGAAAAGCACTGAAATTTGGACCCGAGGTTCAGTATGATTTCATCTCAAATGGGTTTGTTTTTTCGCTTTTGAAATGTTGCAGAAAAAAAGTTATAGTGAAAATGCCACGATGACCTATTTGGAGTAGCGAAACCCTAGAATCCAAAGCTCTGATGCCAAATGTTATGAAACCAGCTCGAAAAGATAGATCAGCACCTTAGAATTCAGCCTCTTCAAGGGGGCAACCTCCTTTACATTACATAAATGAAAAATTCTTGGATGATTCAAATGACAAAACCTCCTTTCTATATAGGAGTCTAAGGAGTCACAATATAACCCAGCTAACCTAACAATAATAATATAAAGCCACAAAAATAACAATAGAGGGGTTCTATGGGGCACGGTAATAAAAATATGGGGACAATAGGGGCACAACAAAATTAATAAGGGATACAACTACAATAGTAATGGGGTAATCACTAGTATTATAGGGACCTAACATTCTCAACCAAATCTTTCCATTTCTTAAAGGTATCAAAGACATCTGATTTATTTAAAATACAATAAACATAGGTTTTCCTAGTTTCATCATCAATAAAATAAACATAAGAGAGAGATCCATAGAGGGATGATACCTAAGAAGGTCCCCATATATCTATATGCACAATCTCGAAATTTTCACTTTTCTCTTATTTCCCAAATATGAGAAATCTTACTCTCTTATGTTTTCCATAAACATAATTATCACAAAAATCCAATTCAACATGCTTAAAATCTAGGAACAAATTTCTTGAGTGAATAAGATGCATCCCCTTCTCACTCATGTGCCCAACCCTATGATGCCACAATGTCATATCTACTCCTATGGATTTCAAAGCATTAACAGAATTAGAAATGTCATTGCATAAATACAACCTACCAACCATTTCTCCTTTTTCTATGACAAGGGCTCCTTCAGTGACCTTCCAGAGTTGTCTGTAAATGTAGTTACATGGCCTTGATCTCCCAACTGCCCTGTTGAAATTAGATTTTTCTTCATATCTAGAACATGCCTTACCTAACTTAATAGCCATTGGTTTCCACTCTATTTCTTTATAAAATCCTTACCCATTCCAATGATATCACAGTGTTTATCATCACCCATACCAACATGTCCACAATCTCCTTTAATATAGCCATGAATTTTTTTCCTATCAGGTGTGGTATGGAATGAAGCCCCCAAATCTACCACCCAAGCATCATTAATATTTTCTGTTGAAAGAAGCATAGTATATTGCAACACATCACCTGCTACATTTGCTTCTTGACTATTCTCTTCATGTACATCTCCTTATTTTCCCTTTTGAAATTTATAGTCTTTCTTTAGGTGTCCTTTCTTCCCACATTTCCAGCACACTATTCCTAATCTATGTTTGGATTTTCCTTTTCTTGATTTACTGTGATGTCTAGAGATTTTTCCTCTCTCTAGTTTTATTCCCCTAGTATTTATAGTCGAAGCATTACTTGTTGTCTCACTTGATATTTTTCATCACATTTACTCACTAGGGATAACACCAACAACATCATCAAACTTTAAATGACTAGATCTAAACACTGAATTATTGATAGCTATGACTAAGCCATTCCAAATTTCTTGTAATAAGCACCAAAATAATATAGCCCTAACTTCATCATCAAAATTTACCCTTACATAAATTAACTAACTACAAACCATGTTAAATTCATTTAAATAATCAACAACATATCCACCATCTGACATCTTCATATTAAACAAGCACTTCATAAGAAATACCTTGTTTGAGGCCAATTTTTTTCATATAAGTTGGGAAATGCATTCATTAGATCCTCTATTGTCATTTTCATTGAAATGTTGAAGCCTATCAACACTGCTAAGCATAGTCATATTGTTCCTAGTGCCTTTTTGTCAAGAATATCCCATTATTCATCTGTCATACTTGTCATCTTCTTTTCTTTTCCACACGATGGTAGGTAAAGGTATTTATGATACGAATAATCCTCCATTTGCATCTTCCATGGCTGGTAGTTTTTTCCATTGAATTTCTCTACCATAAACCCACCATCTTCTACCTTTTCTCCAACTCAAACCCATAACCCTAATTTCTTGTGAGTTTATCAACAAAATAGATATTCGACTCTAATACGAGTTCTTTGAAATTAAATAACAAACCAATAAATTCATTGTAATTTCCTCTTCTCTCTCACAAAATCTCTCCTCTTTTCTTCACGCACCAAATAATACAGAACCATAATACAACTCCCTCATATAAATCGAGGGTTTCCTTCTAGGGAAAAAACCCTAAATTATCATAGATTCTACCACCAAATATTCCACCTAATGAATAGTCGAGATTGACTTCGAAATTACAATATTTTATGACACAATTTTTCATCCAATTTTTGCTTCAGGGTTGTTGACACGGAACCCCCGCTAAGGGGGGGCAAGGTTGCTACCTCCACCTCCCCCCTGTTCCAATAGAAATAGTTGGGGGTAAATTCCCCTCACAACCCCTCATCAGGGACTGGGATCCAACCGTGAAGAAAACAAAAACCTTTCAACAATCAAGAAGATAATCAGGCTCCACACCCAACAATCTCCCACTTGGAGACTAATTATATCAACTCCATTACTGCTTCACTTATCGAACAATTATTCCACTTGGACATAAATAGTTCACATCTTCAGCATCATATTTGAAGACCAATTGAAACTAAGCAAAAACTCATTTTCTCCCTAGTTACCACCTTTGTCAACATATATGTATGAGTTTGGCTAGTGTGTATCTTTTCGAGCCTCAATTTTCCATCTTCCAAAACTAACTGTATGAAATGGTAGTTGAGTTATGTATGTTAACTCTTAGAATGAAATGGTGAGTTCTTTGCAAGATGAATGATAGTTATCACTATATAACTTGCTCATCTCCTACTTCTTTCCCAACTCATCCATAAACCTTTGTAACCTAATCATTTCTTTACTAACCTTTGTAGAAGCAACATACTCTACTTCCATTGTTGAAAGTGCAACAATGTTTTTCATTTTTAAGACCCAACTCACAGTTATTCCACATGCAGTAAACATATACCCTGTGGTGCTCCTCCTGTTATGTCCATCACCTGCCATATTTGCATTGAAATATCATTATAGAACAATGTTTAAATATCCAAAACATAATGCTCGATTAGTGGTACCTCTCGAATACCTGAGAATCCACTTCACTGCCATACAATGCTATTTTCCCGGATTGTTCATATATCTATTAAAAATGCACACCACATGTGAAATATGAGGCCTTGTGCACACCTTTTCATACATTAAGCTTCCAACTGCTGATGCTATGGAACTTTAGACATATAATCCATCTCTTCTTGGGGCTTGGGACACATCTGATTACTTAGTTTGAAATTTCTATTCAAATGTGTACTAACTGGTTTTTTATTCTGCATATTAAACTTTTCCAATGCCTTTTTATGTACTCACTCTGAGACAATGTTAATTTGTGATTTCTCCTCTCTAGTTAGTCTCATACCCAGGATTTTCCTTATATCATCCAAATCCTTCATTGCAAATCAATTATCCAATTTTCCTTTGAGCACATTTATTTCCCTTCCCCCCACACCCCCCCATTAGGGACTGGTATCCAACCAGAGCTGAAATAAAAAACCTCTCAACAATCAGGAAGATAATAAAACTCCACACACAACACGGAAATGTTAACTTGGTGTTTGATTAGGCACTTTCCAGACAAAAGGTTATTATCTCATCTTAGGAAGGCAAGGAAATAATCAGAGCAACACAAGATGTTATTGTAGACATGCCTTCATTTCCCAATAAGACATAATTGCAAAGGTTGAATAGAGATACAATTGAAGAAAAATGGAATATTTTTGCATGAAAAGTACAACAACAAATGGTTACAAGCTATGTCAAAGAAGGAGTGGTTCCCCCCTCTAGTCCTCCTCATCACATCACATCTTTTGATTCTATGCGAAAGTTCTCTTTTTCCATGGTTACTCAAGTGCTTGGAATTCACACTGACATTTATGTAACCAAAACAATTCTAAGGCTCTTAGCCTCCTTTTCTCATCCAGCCATAAATGTTTGCACCAATTTTAACTTTCCGCAATTTATGTCTCATGAAATTAATTCTTAAATGATATAGTTTGAGGAAGGAAAGGCATTCCACTATCACCCGTAAGTTCACCTCTTCATTGAACAACATTATTCTTAGCTAGAACATATGAAGACCAAGATGGTGGATGAGAACAATGCTTTGTTTCTAGTTTATGAGTGGAGACCAATGGTAAAAAACTCGAGGAAAACCATGGTATCTGAAACTATATTTCATATTTTATGTTAATTGTGTACACCCTCCTACATGGTCAACCATTTCCTAGACTCCCTCCTTTCCTCAAGAAGAAGCTACAATTTACCTTGGATACCAAGGTAGGTGATTGGTACCTCTTCAAGGAGTACAAAATCATCAAAATATATGGTTTTGAAGGCAAACCATACCATCCGTCAGCATTCTTGACTCCTCGCATATTTTTATTAGAGTACATCAAGTAGAGATTTGGAAGTGAAAATGTATATTTCACCCCCAGGAAAGTCACAGTTACATTCCACATTCCTCAAAAGGTCAGACCATTTTGTATTAATTGAATTAATAGTTTGGAACTTTTGGAAAATATATTGGAGGGCTTCGATTTAGCACAAGATGGAGTTGGGAACTATGATCCCCATAATATCATCTATAAAATGAGGAAAGCTAAGGATTGGGAAAATCACAAACATGATCTAAATTCCATAGTAGAATATGTGCCAATAGGTCTACTTGGGAAGAAGTCAAGTCCATTTCATATCCAAACAAGTCAGACATTTCCCACCTCTCTGGGATGAAAAGAGGCACTTTGAAACCCATGGAGGTTGATGAAGGAGAGGAGCTCAACTCCAAAAATGACAGTACAAGTAAATTTTTAGAAGATGATGATGATGAAACACAATCACATGCATTATTTATTTACAACAGTCAACTGGCAACTTTGTCAAAACTGAAATTTGCTATGGAAACCTTGCCCTCTTCTATGTCAAGATCTGAACCAATAGATTCAAGTGAGGTGTCCAATCATGGACAAGTGTTAGTAATGGAGAAGTTTGAAAATTTTTCCAATCAATAAAGAAAAGAAAGGAAGAGGGATATAAGAATTGCAAAAAAACCAACCATTCCCTCCCATGCAAGTTAAACTACCCTGGATTATGAAAAGGGATTTTTAACCCGGTAGTATTAAAACCCAAGGTGGAGACAATGAGGTCCATGTTAGACTACCAAGTGCATCAATTATCATTTCTTTCAGATCGTGTTTCATATACTGATATCATGGAATTGAACATGGAAGTGAACCACATGGTCCATAGACAAATGCACTCAAAAAATGCTACGACCAAGAAACTACTAGATTTATATACCAAGGCTAGCAATCATTTAAAGTATGAGAGGATGGTTTGTAGGACTTGGAAAATGAAGATCGAAACGCTACAGGGTAAAATAACACACCTAGCTACGTTCCCTAGGGAATTTAAGAAATATAAGGACGTGTTGGAATAAAAATACATAGAGATAGCCTCAATGAAGAAACAAATCAAGGTTATTGATCTAGGAGGATCAGTCGATCCAATTGCACAGAAATTCAAAGTTTTGTCATCAATATTCAGTGTCATCGTCACCTCAGTTTATGGGTGTCTCTCAGTTTTGACAGTGATTGGTTATGATTAGGTTGTTCAGGTAATGTTCGTAGTTTTTCATGGCATTCATTTGATGTGGTGTTGTTCGACTTATGTTCATTGACAGTTCCGCCAGGATTGGTCGATGACATGTGTTTTGTCGTTCGACAAGTAGGATTTGGGTTCGACATGAGTGTTGTCCATGGCATAGGTTCATCGTTCGGATTGTCATTGCAAAGATAGTTGGAGTCGAAGATGTGCATGGGTTGTCATTATAGTAAAGGATAAATATCATTATGGCGATGATAAGCAGGTGGTTTTACATCACATTGTGACGAAATATTGTAAAAGGGTTTATAAAAAAATTCTAGACCTAGACCCTTAATCCTACATATAAAAACATAATCCTATGCTAAACATCAAACCGTAGCCTAATCCTATGCTAAACACCAAACCCTAGCCTAATCATATGTTAAACACCAAACCCTAGCCAAATCCTATGCTAAAACCCTAGTCCTAACCAAAAACTAGGTATTAAATACATTACAACCCTAAGACATAACCCTCAGCATAATGAATTTAACATATAAACAATACAAAATACAAATACCACAGTCTTAACTGCAAAGGAGATCGTAGCGGAACTATGCTCATGTGAGGAGACAGGGATCAACCGTCAGAGTTAGCTGTGTAAAAGCATGACCACATGGGGAATGACTATAACCGTTGTCATATGAGCGGGGTGATAGCCTTCAGGGCGACAGGACCACCAGGTTGAATGCAACACTGCAACATTCACCGTAAACCCACCATGTGAATAGGGTTGTTATTGCGCCATTAGGGGATAGCCTCCAGGTGCCTAACAGTGGTTAGACCCTCACTGTTCACATGTGGATAGTTGAACAAATCCCACCCGGTCAACAAACCATATGCTTGTTTAGACTTTGGTTATTTTTTATTTTTATGTTGTTAATTTGGATATAAACTAATACAAGGACCATGACTATCACCCTTAGGTGTTCAACCAAGATAAGACCGAGCCCCTCAAAGCTAGAATGCAGCTCATTCATGCTATGTTTAGCCCAAAGAAGTTAAAATGTATCCACAGGCGTATAAGAGGTGGATTTGTACTTTGAAGAAGAAGGGTGGTTTTCAACTTTTGTGTGCAGGTTATGGAGGGATAGAGGTGATTTTGTTTCCAGGGTTTCGAGAGCATCGGGAGTCGGAATTAGAAACTGTAAGCGACATTGGAAAGATGGTTTAGAGGGTGTCTGATGACAGAGGTCAGAATTTCTTGTGTGCAATTTTAGTTTGTGTAATTCACTATGTAATCAACACCTTCTTCTCATTCCTAATAAAAACAGTCGCCCATCTTGAAAACGGATCCAGAGACATAGTCCATCAGGGAAGAACTTCGTAATCAATCTTGATGTCTCATATATCTATGTATTTGCTATTTTCACTTATGCTTTTCATCTTAATTATGGTTTATTATTTATCGTAAAGTGTTCTGTTCACGTAGTTTACCTCGATTTCCGTTCTTTCTGTTAACATTCAACTCATTAATGGCTAATCAATTCTACATCAGTTTTTAGTATATGGTCATTTCAGATCATATAATTTGGTATCAGAGTAGGTTTCATTTGTAGAATGTGCCATTGAATGTAAACCAGGTCTAAGTCACAACAAGGAGAAAGAATCTTTGAGTAGACCGATCCAAAGATTGAAAAGCAACGATTCGTTTGGAAATCGACAATGTTAGGACCTGATGTAGCTAAAAACACTGAAACAAAGATGATAGAGGAACAGTTTCAGCAGGCATTCTTAACTATGCAGCAGATGTTGGGAGAATTGTATGAAGACAAGAAGGCGAGAGATGCTTCTTCTTCAAAGGCATCAAAGAAGGACAAAGGTAAAGGCAAGACTGATAAACCTCCTTCACCTCCATCATCTCCATCATCCTCTTCTTCTTCTTCTTCTTCTTCCAGTGCAGAATCTGAAATGTAAAAGAAACCTAAGAAAACATCTCTTTTGAAACTTGATGTTAAATTTGAGTTACCAGTTTATGATGGTGAAATCAATCCTGAAAAGTTAGATAATTGGATAAAGCAGTTAGAAGTGTGTTGTCACTTTCAGAACATTTCTAGAGATAAAACTAAATTTCAGTTAGCTACACCTAGAATGGGGGGAACATCTTTAATCTGGTGGGAAAGTAAAACTCAGCTAGATGTAAAGTGTAAAGGAAAAGTCATCTCTTCATGGTCTAATTTTTTGAAATATCTTAGGAAACAGTTCTATCCTTTAGGATACATGCAACAAGCTGTTATTGATTGGCAGCATCTGAGGCAAGGTAAATGGTAGAGTGTTAAGGAGTTTACTCAGGAGTTCAGAAAGAAAGCACTGGCACTTGGTATTTCATTGGATACATGTGAAACTTTGTTAAAATACATCGACAGTTTACATTCATATTTGCAACATACTTTATTGATGTTTAATCCTGATGATTTTGACAAGGTGTGTGTTTAGGCCGTACATATTGAATCAGATGGTAGACCATTCAATTTTTCATCTCAGTCATCTAAAGAGTTGGAAACCAGAGATTCCAATGATAGTGAGGGGAAGAACATTTCGAAAAGAAAGAAATCAACGATCGTTCAGAAGGAAATACCTACTTGTTCTCATTGCCATAGAATCGGTCATGATGAATCAAAGTGTTGGAAACTTCATCCAGAACTTAAGCCCAAAAAGTTCCTTAACACAAAGGATGAAAAGAAGGGCATTGCAGTAGCCGAGCAAGATCTAGGTTCAGATTCAAGTGATGAAAGGATGATAACCACCATGGTTATGACAGGTAAAACTTTTGATACTAGTTCAAGTTCGAAAAATAATGTATCTTCTTCAAACATAAATCCTTCACATGAAGATAAAAGAGTTGAACTCTTCCACATAAGGATAACTTCTAAGCATACAAAGATTGACAGAATGTTCGACAGTGGATCGCAAGCAAATTTAACATCTGAACATATAGTTAATCAATTGGGATTGGAGACACAGAATCATCCAAAACCATACCCATTAGGTTGGATTAATAAATCAACTTAGATACATGTCACAAGGCAGTGTCGGTTAAAATTTGCAATTATATATAAGTACATTGATGAAGTGGACTTAGATGTGGTCCCAGTAGACATATGTGGAGTTGTCTTAGGAAGTCCTTATCTTTATGATAGAGATGCAGTGTTTTACAGAAGAGAAAATAAATATCACATAAAGAAAGAAGGGGTTGAATTTATTGTTAGGGCACATAAAGTCAAATCAAACTTGGATTTAATTGTTACAAATCAGGTTAAGCAGTTAATAATTTCAAGTAAATATGTACTCATGTTTATTAAGGAACAACATAAGGATGATTGTTTGAGATGTGAGATTCAGTTTATAGATCAATTGGTCAAGGTGGTTAATTCTTTTCCAAGAAACCTTATCCATGAATAGGATAAGCAACATGAGATACATTTAATGTCCTATGAGCATCTTCTTAAAGATAAAATGACTCTCAATTCATTCATTCAACTGAATTCTAGAAATTATCATCATCAGCAGTGTATTGTAGGGAATGGTACATGTGAGTCTAATCAGAGACTTGTTTCAGATGGTATGTTTATTTTCATTTTCAGGGGTGCAAGTCAGTATTGGGGAAAGTCAGTATTCCATTTCTTTGCTATCACATCATCATTTAATGCTTTAAAAAGTAATGAAGCCTCTTTTCAAGTGGAGACGAAGTTTATAAGTTTTCATGACAAAGCATTTTCGAAAGCAGATCTAAAGTTGCCTTATCATGATTTGAAAACTAATGCATTAAGTGAAAGTGTTATTCAATGGAGATATCAGTTAGTATACAAAGAAGTAGTGATTCAAGTAAATTAACAATTTCTTGGATACTTTCAAAATCAACCTAAGTTGCTTTAATATTTTCATCACAACTGGATGAGATATGTGCAGCGATTTCACTTAGTAATTAGTCAGCAGGAAAGTAAATCAAGTCAAATAATTGAAATGAAGTTAAAATCAAAGGATTCTTTGAATATTTTAGTTATTCCGGAAAGTAGATTGTTAATACCCATCAGATGTATTCAAAAAAAGTTCTACAAGTATTGTTTTCAAAGATGTTTTCGAATGACTAACTGATGATTCTTCTTGGAAAGAATTCAATTTACATGTTGATAATAGGTTGTTTTCCCATCATCACAAGTTGTTCACACTGTAGATGGATGAAACGGGTCACCAACTCAAAAGGTACCATGGTCAATATCATCAGGGTAATCACTTGCAGCTAATTGATCGAATGTATTGATACATTGTCAGGTCAAGGTGGAAAGAGGGGGAGTTCTACCCTCATCGACTATTTAATTAGTCAAACTTTTGTGGTCCAAAAGCTTTCAAGTGGAGAGGAATTATCCAGGAGGATCCATCGATCCAATTCCACAGATATTCAAAGTGTCATCATCAGTATTCACTGTCGTCGTCGCCTCAGTTTATGGGTGTCACTCAGTTTTGACAGTGATTGTTTATGATCAGGTTGTTCAGGTAATGTTTGTAGTTTTTCATGGAATTCAGTTGATGTGGTTTTGTACCTGGCTATCGACTTATGTTCATCAACAGTTCCGCCAAGATTGGTCGACGACATGTGTTTTTTTGTTCGAAAAGTAGGATTTGGGTTCGACATGAGTGTCGTCCGTGGCATAGTTTTATCATCCAGATTGTCATTGCAAAGATAGCTAGAGTCGACGATGTGCGTGGGTTGTCATCATAGAAAAGGATAAATATCATTGTGGTGACGATAAGCAGGTGGTTTTACGTCACCTTGTGATGAAATATTGTAAAAGGGTTTTTAAAAATTCTAGACCTAAACCCTAAATCCTACATCTAAAAACATAATCCTATGCTAAACACCAAACCCTAGCCTAATCCTATGCTAAACACCAAACCCTAGCCAAATCTTATGCTAAAACCCTAGTTCTAACCAAAAACTATGTATTAAATACATTACAACCCTAATATATAACCCTCGGCATAATGAATTTAACATATAAACAATACAAAATACAAATAACACAGTCCTAACTAGGAATGATACCATAGCGGAGCTGCGCTGATGTCAGCGAACAGGGATTAACAATCAGGGTTAATTGTGTAGAAGCCTGACCACGTGGGGAATGACTATAACAATTTTCATATGAGCGGGGTGATAGCCACCAGGGTGATGAGACCACCGGGTTGAACACAGCACGGTAGCATTCACTGTAAACCTGCCATGTGAACAGGGTTGTTACTGTGCCATTAGGGGATAGTCGCTAGGTGTTTGACAGCGGTTAAACCCCCACTATTCACATGTGGATAGTTAAACAAATCCCGCCTGGTCAGCAAACCATATGCGGTTTTGTTTAGGCTTTGGTTATTTTGGGGTTTTATGTTGTTAATTTGGTTATAAACTAATACAAGGACCATGACTATGACCCTTAGGTGTTCAACCAAGATAAGACCGAGCCCCTCAAACCTAGAATGCAGCTCATTCATGCTATGTTTAGCCCAAAGAAGTTAAAATGTATCCATAGGACTATAAGAGGTGGATTTGTCCTTTGAAGAAGAAGGGTGGTTTTCAACTTTTGTATGCAGGTTATGGAGGGATAGAGGCGATTTTGTTCCCAAGATTTCGAGAGCATCAGGAGTCAGAATTAGAAACTGTAAGCGGCGTTGGAAAGATGGTTTAGAGGGTTATCTAATGACAGAGGTCAGGATTTATTATGTGCAATTTTAGTCTGTGTAATTCACTGTGTAATCAAGACCTTCTTCTCATTCCTAATAAAAACGGTCGCCCATATTGAGAGCGGACCCGAAGACATAGTCCATCAGGGATGAACTCTGTAATCAATCTTGATGTCTGGTATATCTATGTATTTGTTGTTTTGACATCTGTTTTGCATCTTAATTATGGTTTATCAACTGTCATAAAGTGTTCTATTCAAGTAGTTTACCTTGATTTCCTTGCTCTCAGTTAACATTCAACTCATTAATGGCTAATCAATTCTACATCAGTTTTTAGTATATGGTCATTTCAAATTAGTTATGGATGCACATCATGTGCAAATAGATTAGTTGACGATGATAGGAAAGTAGAGAAGATATGAATACTAAGCTCCATGAGGAACTCACAAAGAATAAGGAATACAAGGACAAAATTGTGATACTATAGGCACAGGAACAAGGAATGAAGGAGAATACAAATGATGCTCTCTAATCTAACCAAACCCTTGATATTTAATTAGACAGATTGAATCATTGGCAATATTTGAATATTTAAAGAAGTTACAAGCTCTACTCTCAAGTAGAGAGCGAGAAATGAAAGAAAAGGAAGAATAGCGTGAGAACACCATGATGGATATGTATTAGGAATAGGAATATGCTGAGAATGTTGATGTTGAATTAGAAGTTATGAGGAGAAAGCTTCCAAGAAAATCTTCCTTCAAGGCTACTAAGATAATCATTTGAGATAGGATAATGAAAGTAATGGATAAGCATTGGAATTGCTTAGAATTGATCTAGGAAAAGGTAGAAACCATCAAAGGGGCCCACAAGGAAATGATTTCCATCAAGAATCTCATATGTGCCTCCCCAACCAATGAGGATATTGTCAAATCAAATATTTATAGATGCAAGTCGATAGCAAGTGCTAACCAAATGAAGAGGAAACAAAAATCGGTGAATCTAGAACAAAATAGATGCATTAGCCAAGGAAGGGCAAGGCTTTAAATTTCTATGTAAAATATATCTAAGAGAAAATTCCCACCATTCTTTGATGGGAATGGAAATGAATATTCCAAATAACTACACATGAAGAGACTCAATCAAATTAAATAAGATCAAAAAGTTTTCAAAGAGGAAGATCATCCACTGCAAGGAAAGATATTGTAAATTTGTATGAAGATTATTTTGAAGTTTTTTTCATGTTAAATAACATATCCAAGGAGCAAGGTAAAGTGGACTATGAAATGGTCACGACTTTGGAAGGAATAATTTTGGATGCATAAGCGTTCGACATCCCATTGGGAAATGAATAGAGAGGCATGTTGGACCTGTATAAATTGGGTTTTTAGAGTGGAATTGCGCCAATGTCATAGGTGTCATCAACAGAGGTGGGATCTAGTTCCAGAAGTCCACCACAACAGCAGGAACAACCTCAACCATTGACACAACTAGCATCGTCCACAACCCAGCCAAGGTTGCACATAGCCTAGCCAACACCCAAGCAAGAGAGAGAAGAATGATCAGTGTACTGAAAAGAATGAGAAGGATAATCCACTATGGCCAAATCAAATGGGACCCACTTTATAGCTGGAATATTTTTATGGAAACTTCCAAAGGAAGTTAGTTATGAGATAACTAACATTTAAAAAAAATATTATTAGTGGCTTAGGGATAGGCTCTTGAGTCCTGAATGCCTATATATAGGCCTTATTTAGATGTAGTTAATGAGAAAAAAAACTCGTGTAGGGGAAACTCTGTCAATTTTTTCCAAGAATTTGTTGGGACTTTTGAAGTTGTCTAAGTAATTCAGAAGTATGTTTTGGTTTTTTAGTTCTTCTTCTTCATGTAATTCTAAGAATCCATCTTGCAATTTTGAGTTTTGCACGTTTTTAATATAATTCCAAGGATTTTTCATGGAAAATTATGTTGTAAATCTGGTTTGGTATGAAATTGAAATGGGATTGTTAATTAAAGGACATTTTAAATCATTATGCTTGTTTTATTTAATTTTGTAGAATTCATTAAGATTGTTGAATAGTATCTTGGATATTTTGATGAACTTTTACATGGGTTTCAAATGAAATTTAAAATTTCAAAATACTATGGTGTCTTGCAGCTGAATTCTTAATTGCTCAATTTCCCATATGATTTTAACAGGTTGAAATCAATTCTTAATTTCTCATTTGAGATTTTTAAAATATTTTCTCCATTTTTCTCCTTCTTTAAACGCTCTTTATTTCTTCATGTCAAACCAAATACACATGGATTCTCTAACTAAAAACTAGTGGAAATCATGTCCAACAAAACCATTCTAAATTGTTGACATTTTCCTTTACCCATATTCTCAAAAGAAATTCAAAATTGAAAACTTGATTTGGATGTAATTTTCTTATGGTACCTTGCATTTGTCCTGTGAAACTATATTGAAGCTACAATGTATGAAATGTTTAGGTTTAAAATGTGCAACATATATTAGTTGAATCATAAGTAAATTTTCATTGTAATATAATAGAGAAAAATGCATATGAATAGAAATTGTAAATTTGATCTGAATGAACGAAATGATTCTTTTTGTTTCTTTGTTTTTGGGACAAAATTTTACGAAGGAAACTAGAGTGTATGCAACTTATGTTTGGAATATATAGAGTAAAATATCGGTAAAATTAAAAGCATAATTTACACAATCATTTAGCATAATGGAAATTTAGAATGAACAGAAATAATTCCAAATTTGATTTGCTATAATTTCTTCATCACTTTTGTATTCTTGTTGAAGTTTGAAACCAAGAACAAACATACATGAACATCCAAACCTAAAAAGGCAGAAATATGTTCAAAAAAATTAAATAAATGTAGGTGATATATCCAGAGATTTATCAACAACATCAAAAATTAAATCTAATTTAGATGTTCTCAGGCTCTGCACTATTGAGGCCCCAATGCCTCATATGAAAAATAGGCCCAAATCACTTCAATTCTAAAAAACATTGCCAATGTCTCAATATTCACACACATATTACATGAATTTTACATTTGTTTGATAAATATTCTATTACATGAATATAAACTTCATGTTATACACCTTAACAACCTAGATTTTCCTTAGAAGTTATCTAGGGTTTTTTTAAGGCTTCTTCAAGACATAACACTTCCTTTAGACCTTCAATGAGCCTCCAATGGGCCTCCTTAAGGAGTAAAAGGGGGCTTCCAAACCCACATATAATTTTAATAAAATAAATACTAATATAATAGAAAGAGAAGTACACTATAAGGTGGATGGCTATCTATAAGGTATGGACTCAACTCATTTAGGAATAGAGCATGAATAAAATCAATAACTTAACATTGAATCATGCTTATCTGTGTAAAATTGAAAATAGATCATCAATAAGTAAAGTATGGTGGAATATATAAATATATAGCAAATTTCTTATGGCTAATTACAAAATACCCATATTACAATCTTATAATATAATTCATATAATATCTAAGATTTAAATGTGATAATAAATTTTAATTCACTCAATGTAGGTACATAACAAATCACTTCCAAACATGATATATATTCACATTTCATGAGTTTCCCATAGAGAAAATGCAAGATAAATTCAATAAAGACAACCAAAATAGGTTTTCCACAAACTTAAAAACCTATAATCAAGTGTGCAAACAAGTTATCAACATTTGGGGTTGTTAATTTCTGACTTGTCTCTAAAAATAACAACATTTAATATTTACTCAAGGATAAATATCATGGCCACATAAGTTTATATGTGTGCATACAGATTCACGTGTGCGTTTGCGCGCACACACGTGTGTGCACTCGCGCACAACGAATAAAGAAACTATCAACCAGCTTGTTATAGACTATCTACATGTTTTGCAACAACGATTAGAGGTACGTGTGTGAATTCAACCACCAAGGCCTTGAAATAAGCTTACAAACTCTCATAAATTTCTTAGGACAACACGATTTACCCATGCCACTAACCAAACATTGGCTTTTTTCCGAGTTCAATATTTTATAATTTACTCATTATATGGGATTGTAGTGAAGATGATGCATTCCTTGTAATAATACTCTAAATATAAACAATCATAGACTTATAATGGTAACAATCCCACCTTTTTACCCCTTATTTTTGTTTTTTATATGTGATTGTCACATAAAAAGACCAATATAGGAAACGTGTCTCGATGAGGCAATTCTATAAACAATTGAAGTATTAAATTATTTTGTTGAAAATAACGAAAATATGAAATGCAAGCCTAAAAAGAGGGAAACACAAATCCAAGTACGAGGTTGAGCAAAGAAGTGAGAAAGGAGTGAGGTGAGAATGACAAAGATAAAGGAGGTGGCATAATAGATTGAGCCACCACCTAACACAAGGCTAAGAGGTAATTGGATAAGAGGAAATACTCATGTTTTATTGATTCCATGATGTGAGGGAAGGCGAAGAACTACAGTCTCAAAGGACATGAAGGCATTCAAGAAAAAATGGGAAGTAAGAAAAAAAACAAATCAGAGAGAAGAGAAATAGAGCACATGAGCTTTGTTTGAAGTGAAACTAAGCCCTATGTTTTGGAATTGTGGTGTCTTTGTCTTTATTGATGTGTTGAGGCCACTGGAAAATGTGTGTCTAAGCCCGATTGGATAGTTGGCGGGTTATAGGAGGATTAAACTTGAATGATTGTTTGAGGAAGTTGACAAACCACTAAGTGTTTGCTAAAAAGTTGATAAACCACCTAGTGCTTGCTAAATGGGGTGATAAATCACTAAGGTACTTGTTGAAAAGGTGTAAACCACTAGGGAGAGAGAATTGAGCCATTACAGTGGTTGTCACTAGGCTAAAAAAATGTCCCTAGGCTATAGGCTCCAATGCTTGCTTTGAAAATGGTGCTGATAAAACACATAGATAGTGGATTCATACACTTGGATTGAGCAATACTGCAACTAAGCCTTGGGTGAATTCCTTGAGCAAGCATCCCCTCAGAGTTTGGATCCATTTAGAGGATGGTAGGCTACAAGAAAATTGTAGTGTAGTAGGCCTATGGTTGGGTGGAGAGTTGAAGTTCCTCCTTTAATTATCAGTGATTACACTTTATTCAAATAAATATAATGACTTATGCGTGAATGAATTATGGATGATAAAATTGAGTGATATGTTATTGAAAAAGTAATGGTTAAATCCCACTCATGAAAAGTTGTTAAATTCATTGCATGTTCATGGTGAATGAATTGTCTTATATATCTTTTTAACTTTGTGAACTTCTAACACTTTGTGATGGTTATTATCTTCATGAAATGCAGGTTTACTTATATGAATATGTCAAAGTTATATAAGGTCTTTCTGCTAACTTGTTATTACAAGTGTTTCCAACAGTTTAATATGTTTATGAATTTAATGGTTCAATGCCATAATTAAGCCTATAGACTATCTCACATGTTAAGAAAGTAACTTATGTTCGGTGTTAAGTAACGAATTAGCTGGTGCTGATGGTCATTTAAATTAAGGGTGATGCAATGATTTATAGAAACGCACACTTTTGTATTGTTGAGAGATCTTCCAGCCGTTTTAAGAGCTTAGAGATGGGATTTGACTGCGAAATTGCAGTAGTCCATTGTTCCAAAGACCAAAATGCTGACTTATTATCTTACAGTAACATTTTTATAAACAATCCATACGGGTGAAGTTCTATTTCTTTTCAGAGCTATGGACCGGACACCACGTGATTGTGCTTGTAAAAAACAAGAATATGGAGATTAAAGCAGAGCCATTGCTTTCAATGTCATATCCTCGTATAAATATACCAATAGCAATGCAATAAAAATGCAAAATCAGAGCAATGAAGGCATTGATTGGTATGGAATATACAAATATTCTACTTACAGGAGCATATAATTATAAAACTAGAAAATCAAACTAGATAACAAATATGTCGTTACTACTGTGAATGGAAAACAGATGAACATGGACGATGTGTAACAGCAATATTTTATATTTGAAGAACAGCCTGTGGTGGATATGTATATCTGGATTTTCCTCATGTCGGATATACTTTACAACAAACCCATTAACGAGAACAGGTATAAAGAATAGGTCATTTTCTTATGTATGCCATTAAAAAAATAAGCTCAAACTATGCAGAAGAGACGAAATCAATGGTTTGTTTATTCGAGATTTAAGTAACAATAAGCCAGCGTACATATACCCATTGGCGGTCTGCTCTCTATTTAATGCTGAGGACTTCGTGAACAAACAATGTTAGATTGGAATTAAGGTTTGTCCGAGCAGGTCCTTGCAATACCTGTCAATGGGTTCAGATTACAACCTAATTGTATACAATAATATTTATCTAAATATTTGTCCACTTCTGTTAGGTTTCTTCTTTTAATTCATTACAATTGTAAAGACACTTCAACCACAAACTCTGTAAATCCCCAATTCTCCGAGTTCTGTTCTTATTGTTCCCCAGGCGCAGACCAGAGTTTTAGGGAAAAAAATTGTTTTATACCGTTACGGATTATGTACGCGGTTGTGGTCTTTTATATATCCAGTGTTATGTGTACGTCCCTTTGTTTTCTGTGGTGTCATGTTTGGGTTACTCCCTCATCTTTATGTAGAGCAGAAGCTAGCCATCTAGCCATGGCTGCTTCTTCTGATCATCAGGATGAGAAGGCATATCTGTATTCGGTGTAAATTTCGGAATGTAAAGATTTATACTTGGTAAGGTGATCGGTTGCCTAGAGAAAATTGATTTGTTATTGTTTTGAATTCTCCAAGTTCATAAAGGTTTTTCTTTCACTAAGAGATGCATTATTGTTAAGTGATTGTTTCCCTCTGTAGCTCTAATGTCTGATTTCAAACATTTTTGATATTGGATATCTCATCACCAATGGTCTAAGGAAGCCTTCTCTGACAGACATCCCTTTTCATGTTCTTTTCATATCATACTAGAGAAATAATATGTCACGTTGAATACAGGTTTAATTTTTACAGGTTATAATTTTAAGTAATACTTTAATGTTTTACAACATTCTTATTCTAGAATATTTAGATTTAAATATTTCATTAACATTTTTATACCATTTAATGGATTATATTTAATGATTAAGCAGCTAAATTAGGATGTACCATATTTAGATGGACAAAAGACCAGGTATATTCATTTTTATATAAATAAATACAAATTATTTATTTAAATTAAAATTAAAATATTATTTTTATATAATTTAATGCATTTAATAGTTATACATAAAAATATAATATATTTAAATGGAAAAAAAATTTAATATCTAAACTTTTAGAATTTCTTTTAACTATTATTTATAAATATATTTGTGTCATTCATTAATATATATAGTATCCATTAATTTTAGCCTTTAAATTTCTGTTTTTTTTTAATTAGTTTTGGATTTTAGAATATTTGGACTTAAATATTTTATTACATTTTTATATAATTGGAATAGAATTAATGGTTAAAATAAATATTAAGATGTAAAATGAGAAAGAATGAATTAGGTATATTTTCACAGTTAACTTGATTTAGACTTTCTTTTTATCCAAAATTTTTGCTATTTTAAATAAACTATATTCCACATAAATACCATAAACTAATATTAATTAAAAATAATATAAGACATTATATTAGATTAAATTAGAACATCTAAACAATCTATACCTAAAATTTAATTTAATTAAAAATTCAATAACTAAAACATCCTCTCATTAAATCAATTATTACTTATTAAGAAAAAAATCTAAGAATTGAAATCTATAATGAAATGAAAAATAATACTCCACACCATACCACTCATACTTTAGTAAATATACAACGCTTTTCAAATGTACTATCATTCTAATCATCATAGGCAAGCGATCTACATAACAGCCACATGTCTACTCGTATGTTTATAGGTTGCACTCGGAACACCTTAACCACTCGTCCCTTTAAATGTATGGCTGGCTGATTAATATCCAACGCTTTTCATATGGACTCTTTATCTTTTCTATTCAGATAAGCGATCCGCATGGTAGCCTTCTGCCTCAAAAATTCCTCACTATTCTCTTACTCTCTAATTAAATATTCGGGATCGTAAACATAGAAGCTTTTCTAGTTTCCTTCGTTCTTAACCAGTTAATGAATTTAATGTAACGTAGAACCCCTTGTTAGTCACAATTTATTAACCGTAAGAAAGTATCAAAGCTTGAACAATATTACATATGTTTCCTTATCAAAGAGAATCAATTTTAGTGTCTTGTTCATTTGCTTGACTAATTTTTATATGACCTTCTATCACTTATGGGAGATGGAAGCGACCACATCTTTTTAATAAACGAGTTGAAAGTTGTTAATGAAAAGAGGTATAGGGGAAAATAACTAGCATTTGTATCAAATGTTGCAAAGGAAACGCCGTAAGGCATAAAGTGCGGAAATCCATTATCCATATAGTGTGTGCATTAGGTCAATAACCTAAATATCAATTCTAAATGTTGTAAACTACCAGAATTATAGAAATATTCCGAAACATGTACCAATATTTATAGGCACACTCCTTATACCTTAAGATTTTTGGTTGCAGCTTCAGATTTGGAAGTCTTGAGATTTACCAAAGCTTCAATTCTTGCTTCTTCTCGCTGATATCTGAAGTTTACAGAGAACTTGAATGCTCACAGATTTTGTTGTGAAAAATATAGATAACAAATGTTAGCAATCTATTAATTTAGAAAAAGCTTTGTCAGAGATAAAGGTCTTATCGTGTTTATCAATACATAGCATTGTAGATTAGAGCTCATTTCAACTTTAAAAACTGGAAATTGAAACAGGAAAAAAAGAAAAGAAAAAAGAAAAAAAAAAGAAAAGGAAATTTCACAGAATTGTAATACGATCTTTTAAATGCATTAACACTAAGCTAATGATATGTTCTTTAAAAATGTGCCCATGAAAATCGTTCTCTATTAATGCAAGCACAAGATATTTAATTACCACTACAAATTGCTTTGACATTTGTTGTGGTGGTCTTTAACACTACATCTAACTCGTAAAGTTTATGTTCAAAAACACTTTTTTACATTCCTAGAAAATTGTTTTTTGTTAACCAAACTACAAAGATCAATTTGCATGTAGAAGTTTATGTTCAAAACACTTTTTTACATTTTGTTAACCAAACTACAGAGAGCAATCTGCATGTAGAAGTTTATGTTCAAAAACACTTTTTTACATTCCTGGTCTAAGTAGAATTTTTTTTTTTGTTAACCAAACTACAGAGAGCAATCTGCATGTAGAGGTTGTGTTCACAACAGGCAAACACTTGGTGAAGAAAAGGGACAAAAATATCATAGCTTTGGGGGTGGAAAGCTTTGTCATGTTAAGCAAGGCAGAAGTTGACTCAATTCAAGATTTTAATCTCAAGCATGTCACATCCAAGGAGAGTGCCTTTGATCAGGTCCGTACAGAAGGGAAGCCTCTGTGTCAAAAGACTGTAATTGCAGGAATTTCAACTGATAGAAAATCCTAGTAACTAAAACAATTGGTTCAACATTTAGTCATTCTATGTTTCTTCAATAACATAAACACTGGCTCACAATGCTCACACCTTTTTAGAACATTGATTGAAGGGGATTTGGCTTACTTATTTGTTTTATATTTCATTGTATATTTAGCAAATTAAAACATAAATTATGGACTAAACAAGAACATGCCCGGGGAAAGAAAATTCTTAGAAAATGGTTTTCGGCATTCTAATCCAAATAATTGGAAAGAATCCCCAAACTTGTCAACTTTAAATGTTGCAAGCATGCCAAATTCATTATCTGTCTTCAGTGCTTCAGAAATGTCTCAAATATCAGCTCTAGATCTTCTTCTTGTGCCTACGTGCCTACTCTTGCAACTTTCAAAGGGGTCATGCCTTTCCAGCTGCTCACAAAAATGATTTGTGAATCTTATTTTTCTTAATGTTAGATATTAATTTACCAAATCCTCAACAAATGAATAGAAAGAATTTAATGATAAAATGGAAATTTTGAAAAACATCACAAATAGAGATATAATGCATTGAACTTACAAGCCACCAAAAAACTGAAGCAAAATATCGATGGACATTATCACGACCAAATGCACACCAAGTGTAAGAAATATTATTTTCAGTGTCAACAATCTAGCAAATTCAAAACTAATATTACAGGCAACTGCCATTTATGCCAAGTCTCCTTTCCTTGCACAGCATAACATCTCAATCTGGTTGCAAGTTAAACATGAAAAAAATTGTGTAATTAAAAATTGAAAAAAAGTTGGTTTTGAATACATAATGAATACAAAAACTGTAATATAGATTTCAGTTTTGACTTATGAGTTACCATTTCAAGTTTGTACAATACCCGAAATTTCCAGCATCTCCCCATTCAACTCTCTTCGTCTACAATCTTCACTATCTGAGTTCCAAGTTCTAGAATAATTGCAATTTTTCTTTGAAATTGCTTCCTTCTAAAGCTTAGATAGAAACATTACAATGCCTCGTACTCAGACACAAGAAGAAGCCCACTTGAACAATTAAAGTGGCCCTTGAGCGGCAAACAACTGAACACGAGGACTTTCATTTGGTTAAGCTGTCGTGATAGCGTGTACTTTTCTGTCAAAATCACCCAGGGATTTGCACATGGCTCCAATTGCTTATTCATGGCTCAAGAAATTTAACCTTAGTGGTTGCCTTAAAATACAACCATCTTTGCCCACGGGGCTTTGGATTGACGGTGAATGGGTGTGCTGTTAAGGCACTCCTTGCGATAGGTCATGGGTTCAAATCCCCTGTGGGTACTTAGGTTAGTCTAATAGATAACAAAAAAACATACAACCATCTTCACTGCTGAACTTTAACCCCACTTGCAAAAGCTTAAAATTAGAAGCTCAGACAAAGATGGATATTGCAATTTCAAGCAAAAACATGAAATGGCTATTCATACATCACTGCATAAATTAAAGCGCTGATTCCTTACCAGTGCTTCTTGAACAATAACTAAATAATAGAGGCCAATATAAAAGGAATCGAACTCAATCCGCAAGAAAGGTTCCACAGTTCAATCAACCATTTAATACTAACACTCTAATGCTTCTTATCAGTTCAATGGATTGGTACAAGCACCGACTAGAAATCTGATCAAACTCAGCCATGTAGCAAATGAGTAGACAAAATCAGTTTTGAGATTTCCCAAAATCCTCCATTCAAACTCGCATCTTTGGTGGCTTTCTGGTACCAATCATCTTGTTATAGAAACCCTCAGCTTCAAGAAATCAGCAAAAAATCTATTGGGTTTCGTTTGTGAATATACAGATGCATCATCAATAGATAAGAATAAAAATCACAATCTAAATATGAAGCCCCATATGACCATTTTATTCAGGGACAGTTCCATCACTGCCATCAAAAACCTAGCCACACAATTAGCTTGCTTTTCTATTGTTACACTCGTCAAGTTGTGTACCACAACCATAAAAGGAAAGGTCTTTATAATATTCCACTGCAAGAAAACTAACTTGACCGATTCTAGATCAAGTTGAAATGGCCAAGATCTCTGCAGATATTTGGACTGGCAACCAACCTAGCTTGAAAACAGGTTGCACAAAGCCGTAAAAAATAAGCTATCATAAATAGAGTTATTACATGCACAAGGTGCTTAAAACCCTCCGCCTCACATTCCTTTACAAGGAGGATGCACAAATTGCAATATTATTTTATTGTGAATTACACCACGGAATTCCTAGTATGATGAAATTGATTGCTACATCTTACCATCACATATTCTACAACAGAGACACTGAACTTTCTTGCTACAACCTTACCAGCACATAATCTGCAACTCACACACCGAGATCTTGAAGAATTCCCCCAGATCTCTTGACAGTGAAGTGCTTTGAAAGTTTGAAGTTTGAACATTAGCCACCATATCATGTGATTCTTGATTATTATTTGCATGGTTAGAACTGTCAAATAATATTCCTTTGAGGTCCCTATTGCATTAGAAGGAAGTCCAACTAAAGCATGCCGCTGAATATCTAAAGTCATACAGACAGATACAATGTACAAGCATCATAGAGAAACTCAATATAAATACAATGAGAAAAGGAACCCCCTCTTCTGAATAACCACAACATCTTTCCCATGACTAAGCAACCATGAAATATGTAAAAATAAAAACCATAACCATCCCTGTTAAACTGATTTTGACAATGCTTCAGACGAAGCTACAGTTTGCTCATGATGATCAGAATGATATATGGAGCTACCCTGTTCACATTTCCCCAAAACCTGCACAGTTGACGTGAAATCCTTCATAACCCACGGATGCCTTGCAATAGCCTCTAATCTCATCCTTTTCTTCGGATTTGTGAAATCCAATAGTGGCAGCTTGATTATTATGGTGAATTTAAAAAGTTGCAGCAATGCAACTCTTAAAATTAAAATCTTCTCTGTAAAACATTCAATTGAGAAAAGTCACTTACCCTTGCAAAGAAGACCTTCGAGTAAGTTTGCAAGTGCTGGATTCATATCCTCTGGAAGTACAAGTGGATCATGAACAATCTAAGCCACCATCAGTAACAACAAAATAAGTATTTCCCTCCATCCGGCCTGTTTGAAAAGTCAAAAGCAGCAGAGATTTTATTTTTCCAACAATATTAAGCTATTTTATTTTTCCAACAATAGAGAGAATGATTGGTATTCTCCTTCAAATTGTTTTAGTGAAAACAAGGTATGCAATATGTAAATATTTCAAAATTTGGTAACAAAAAAATGGCAGAATCAAAGCTTGAATAAAACCTTTTATGATTTATCCAATGAAATGAAGGAAAAAAAAGTACAAGATATTGAAAATAATAGTAATAGATTCTGAATTAGTTCTAATACATTCAATAATTCTGACAGAAGCTTGAAAAAACTTCAATGAGAAGTGCTCTTTATATGTTTCTCCCAATACAAAATTATCATTCCCTGTTCAACAAAGGTAGTGAAACGATCCCTAAGCCTGTGAATGCATTGGACTGCTGATAAGTACAATTCTTAACTTTAGAGAAGTATGAGTGAAAATTGTGACATGAGTGAGAAAGGATTTTTCTCTTCTAGAATTGGAAACAATAAATCTTACCCAATATACTATATCTTCTTCAAGTTCTTGAAGTTTTTTGGGTTGTTAGTTGTCAAGTCTCTATATGGCACAAGGTTACCACAACGTCCTCTGTGTAACCAAGAATTCCTTTCAATTTTCCCTCAGATTCCTCCCTATAAAATGAAATGTACGATATATAGTTAAAATGAAATACACAACCTCGAAACCTATTCTGACAGAGATTGTATATATCCTCTTCCCTTCCTCTTCTTTGGGGGTAACTGAGACTACTTACTTGATGGCCGCCTTGATCTCGTCATAAGTGGCAGACTTCTCAAGTCTAACAGTCAAATCAACAACTGAAACATCTGGTGTGGGTACCCGGAAGGCCATTCCAGTCAACTTTCCATTAAGAGCTGGTAGAACCTTGCCAACAGCCTTCAAAAATACAATCACAATTAGTAGCTGTGAGAACATAAAAGGTGATGCTGGTGGGGATTCATATTAACAAAATTAGAAGAAAAATATGCAGAACCCAACTAGATTACAGAGAATTAACCAATTGCAAGTACACAGTTAATGTTTCTCCAAAGAAATCCAATAAACAAATAAAACCTAATCACCCGAAGCATGGGACAATATGATAAAATGCGAAAATTTGGTAAGAAATAAAAAATATTAAATTCAAATGGGATCCAATGTCAAGCAACTGTGTTGTTGCGCCTACTATAAAGAAGTGGTACTTCCCATTTTCTCTCCTAACAGTCACCTAACTGTCAAGGTAACCATAAGGATGAACAAACACCAGTGGAAAATAGAAATAGACAAGCTTAACAAAGTGGGATTTACAAAGAGATAATTTGGATGTAAAGATAGGAAAATCGTGAGCCCTAGGTTTCGAACAACAATGCACTTTCATGACTGCGTGAAAGTAATGGTAACAAGATGTATTTTGTCACTTGACACGGTAAGGTGGTAGTCTCACTGTTTGTTGCTCAGGTAAGACCCTGGTCATACTAAGTTTTGTTCAGGTAAGGTCCTGATCATAACTTCCCATGAAGAGAAGACATTTCAGACATTTCAAGTTTCTCAGGGCTATCTTGAAGTAGGTGAGGTAATTTTTATACATGAAAAGAATGACCGAAAGAATTGTCTGAGAAGTAAATCAATAAAACTAACCTTATAAAGTGTTTAATGTGAATGATAATCACCAGAATAAAATATTTACTGATGGTTTTAAATATGTTTAATCATCATTGATAATTTGTTGCTTCCTACCTTAGCTGCTCCTGTACTGCTAGGAATAATGTTAAAACCAGCTCCTCTGTCACCTCGCCAGTCCTTGTTTGATGGTCCATCAACTATCTTCTGTGTTGCTATTTACATACAGAAACATAAGTCAATGCAGCTTGAAAACGCCTTGTATCAATAAAATTCAAGGGCATAATACTAGTTCATAGTAAGTGTACCTGTGATGGAATGGACAGTTGTCATGAGACCTTCAACAATGCCAAACTTGTCATTGATTACCTGCCAGAGAAAACAGAGTGTTTTTGTTCTCTTTTAACATATAGTTCCTCCCCAGCAATATGTAATTTTTCTCATATAACGACACCTCTATCAATTTGCAAGATGATAAGCCTACAGTTGTGCTGAGTCCAATGACTAAACCTACTGATGATAATTCTCCATCTTGTTATGTCTCTTTGACCATTCATGATAAAATCCTCCACAATTGCCTTCTAGACACAGGGGCTAGCCACAATCTGATGCCAAACACTGTCATGGAAGAGTTATGCCTTGATATCACCAGACCATATCATGATTTATTCTCTTTTGATTCAAGGAGGGTGAAATGCTTAGGATTAATCAAAGACCTAGCTATTACCCTAACTCAGCTGCCCATGAAGAGCATGGTGATGGACATTATGGTAGCAGATGTCCCTCCTACGTTTGGCATGTTGTTGTCCAAAGGATGGATTAAGAGACTAGGTGGGACGTTACAGAATGATTTATCTTATGCCACTATCCTAGTTTTTGGAGGAGAAAGCAGGAGATTGTACAGAGAAGCACAAATGGCATACATCATCAGTGATGAAAAGAATCCGTCTAATCATCCCATTTATGTTGTGGACACTGATTTTGGAGCATGTATCCTCCAAATAGAAGAATCTTAGAAGGCCTCAATGCATCTCAGGAAACAAATAGTTTAGGCCGAGGAAGAGCAAGGAAGTCAAGTTTGGGATATGTTCTTTGATGGAGCATGTTCCAGGGAGACTGCAGGAGCAGGGGTGTTGCTTGTATCTCCACAAAAAGAAAGCACACAGCTATCTTTGAAGCTGGCATTTCATGTCACAAACAATATAGTAGAGTATGAGGCTCTGATATTGGGCCTCAATGCAGCAAAAGACAGAGGAATCAAGAACATAAAGGTGTTTGGAGATGTTGATCTGATCATTCAGCAAGTAAACAAAACATTTCAAGCGAAGCACCCAAGGCTGAAGGCATACAGAGATGAGGTATGGAGACTCAAAGATTCCTTTGATAATTTCTGTATTTCATATATTCCCTTGCTGTGTCTACTAGCATGTTTATCCCTCCTATGCCTCCCAGACTAGTTTATGAAGTTCAAATGAAATATAGACCATCCTTGCCTAATAATGGCCAGCATTGGAAATTTTTTGAAGATGATGATGAAATGAACGAATTCCTGCAAATCATTTTTGAAGTAATCAGCAAAACATTAAGGGATGCTGAGCTGAGGTATGATATTATTGAGAAACAAGCATATGCTCTTATCAAGTCTTTGAAAGCTTTTAGATTTTATATTCTGAATTCCAAGATAATTGCATATGTACCCTCCACTGCAATAAAAGATGTCTTAACACAACCTGATGCTGATGGAAGAAGAGCTAAATGGATTGCGAGGATGATTGAATTTAATATAGAACTGAAGCCCACCAAGCTTGTTAAAGGTCAGGGCCTTGCCAGGCTATTATTTGAAGAAAATTACAGAACATTGGGCATAAATCTCATAAGCGTAGACGTAGAAAAGGGTCAAACAGAAGAAGACGAAACAGTTGAACCAGAGAGAAAGTAGTCATTGGCAGAAAATCTTGCTTCTTGTGATTGGTATTCTGCAATAGCCAATTTCTTGCTAAAATTAGAAATCCCTCTAGGCTCAAGCAGAAGTCAAGCCAGAACTATTAAGCTAAGGGCAGCTAAATGTTGCATCCACAAAAATCTGCTCTATTGCAGGGACCCATCCGAAATGCTTTTGAGGTGTCTGGGCAAAGAACAGTCAATGGAAGATATGCAGCAGTTTCATTCCAGCATGTGTGGAGGACACCATTATTGGAAAACTACAGCACACAAGATCCTCAGAGCTGGGTATTATTGGCCCACCTTATTTTTTGATGTATTTTCATTTGTTAAATCTTGTGACAGATGCAAAATATTTGAAGGGAAACAACAATTAAAGTCTCTGCCCTTAAAACCAATACATGCAAATGGCCCTTTTCAGCAGTAGGGCTTGGATTTCATTGGAGAGATCAATCCACATTCTAGTGGCCAGCACAGATGGATCCTAGTAGCCATTGATTACTTCACTAAGTGGATTGAAGCAATCCCTACAAGGAAGGCTGAGCATAAGGTGGTTGTGGAGCTGTAACAAGGGTCTCTTTCACCTCTAATTATTCCACATTAACAAGTCAATCCGGGAACGTTTTGTTATTGCAAAGAGTAGCTCAATCCGAGGCTATTCGTCAGAGTAATGCTTAGTAGTACAGCGTTTAGAAAATACAAGAGTAAACGGATGCTAAACTATGACTAAATTACTTCGAAAGGATAAAATCACACAAGACAGCTTATTAGTCAAGGGTGCGGAAACAATAACCCATCCCTCTAGAAACTGATGGAAAGGAAATTAGAGCATGGACCATAGGTCTGCAAGCTAGGCAGTAATTGCTGAGGCTCACTACAGCCTTAGACCTTCTCTCACACCAAAGCAGCAAATGCAAGTAAATGGAACGGCAGAAAGTAAAATGGAACAGCAAATAGGAAATGGAACAGCAAGTCTAAAATGGAATAGCAGTAAATGGAACAGCAATCAAATGAAATAAGTCTCACGAGTCAGAACCAAACTTGCTCTATTGAACCAAACTCACACTCTGCGATAAAATAACAATCTTCTCTCTTAAGGCAAATTGGATGGAATGTACTTTATGGAACAACACTCATTGATGAATTATGGAACAGCAGGACTCGATCATATATACACGCAACACGCTAATGTAGTAATCTGACGATTAAGGAGAATATGACTCTGTTTCCAAAATAAAACAACATTACTTTTGGATTCCAATAATCGGAATTTCAAATGAATCCAATAACAGTAATATTCAGTACAAACACTCTGTAACAGAAATAGCTGGTTTAGACTAATAACATGCAATCAACTCTGAAAAAATTCAATCATGCAATGTAGAGTCACTACATGGATTTCCTGAAAGAACCGTTAATGAATTAATCGTAGCAGAGCATGGAACAGCACATGAAAAGCATATCAGATTACCGAGCAATAAAGATAAGCAAACCACGTAGAAATCAAGTTATAATGGTACAAAAGCAAGTGTCCTTCGGAGCCAGGCCCTTAGCTTCCAATGGTACACCGCCTTAGATTACTCCAGACGCAAAGATGAAATAAACACCAAGTCTTTTATATTAACGCATCAACAAACATACAGTAAACTAGGTCTCAGTGAGACTCGATGATCAAAGTTTAGTCTGAAAACAGAAAGTTACATGAAAGTCCTTTTGCTTAACGATGTTGTTCCTTTTTATAAAAGTAACGGCGGAGATATCTAGGTAACAAAATAAGCAAAACAGCAATCCCTCAGGATCAAAGATCCTGAGGGATTCGCCAAGCTGTTAATCCTTTACTTTTCTTTCCCTTTTCCGCCGAATTGGTATCCCTTCTTCCTTTCCTAGGTCGTTCTGCTTCGATCTGCTCGATCTCATTTGCATCTGGTTCCCTTCTAGAGGGACAGCAGTTATTCCTCCTTTGTCTTTCCCGTTTGATCGGCAACTCTTCGTTTCCACCTTTCCCTGCATAGAAAAATGACAATTATTAGCGATTAAGCTTTCCATGTTAGTTCTCACTCGTTTGATTAGAATTCTTTATTTCTTTGAGCTCATGATGCAGAAAAGGTCACAAATGTTACTGAAAAGTCACTAAATTGTTTGTCAAAAACATACCTTTCAAGTGCTCCACACACCCCCCTGCTTACCCTGTTTCATGCCCTCATGAAAACATTATAGTTGACATGCAAGGCGGTAAGAGAATAGGCCGGAGAGGGAACCTTTTGTGGAGGCCTACAACCGTGATGAGCAATTAGATCATCAAAGAACTGATTTGTTTGACCTTTAGGCATTTAATACAAGGCTTGATATCCGGGTGCAGGGTGCCAAATGATTGGACTACGAAATCGATACCCTAACCAGGATGGCCCTGCTTACAAAATACGCTCGCCATAAAGGTTCAATCGGCTGGAAGCCAGCTCAAAATTTTCGTATTTGAATGGTTCCCTGAGCTGGATGTTTGGGTTAGAAATCTAGTATCGGATTTTTGCAGCATCGATGGCGAGGTCTTTAATAGTCAGAAAATATTCCAGACTATGTCAGATTAGGTCCTCGTGCATGGGTCCTAATGTCTCCATGACACCCGGGGTTCTCATAAGGTTCCTATGTGCTCTCCATAACAGAACTGGGTCTCTAGGCTCGGCTCTCACCCACAAGTCTAGGCTATTTTCCTGTCTCTGAAAAGTGTTATAAGCTCTGAGCCATTTCAGCTGATTAATCCCGAAGGAAACGAAGGCTTGCAATTGTATGTCCCCAATAAAAGGGCCAGGATTTAAGTCAGTTTCCTGGTCTAGCACGAGGTTGTGCAAGTAAAATTCACACAATAATCTTTGAACCTTAATTCCATAATGCTTGCAACAATCTATGAAATCATTAACAGTATTGATTTGTATAGGGGCACCCGCCCTAACAGCTTTTATCTTTAATCGTAAATATCATTCAAGCAAAAATAAAGCATAGTTTTTAGCAGGGGCCCTACAAGTCAGAACATCATTATACAAAGAACACACAGTGTCCATCTACCTAATAACAATATCTAATCGATGAGTTACCTTGGCAACCTTTTCTTGCTCCTTTTGCCATCCTTCGAAGTCCTGGCTCTCGGACTGACTAATATCCCGAAGTTGCTGTTGTAACTCTTCATATTTCTCCCAGGGGACTATTTGTTCTCTCAGCTGTTCAGCTTCTTGCTGAGCTTGCTTCATCATCTTTTGCAAGGTTCTTGCTGAGCTTGCTTACCTGAACCTTTTTGTTGTGCTGTTTGGAGTTCAGAACCCGAATTACCCCTGAGGGTGGTGCCTCTGTCTGGATCTCCTTACTCTCCTTTTCTTTTTTAACACGAATGAAAGGTTGTTGTGGTCCCCCTGTTAATGGAACATCATCCTATTCCTCTGTCTCAATTGGAACGACAGTCCGTTCTTCAGTGTCATTTGGAACATCAGTTTGTTCTTCAACGTCATTTGGAACAGCAGTATGTTCTTCAATGTCCTTTGGAATAGCAGTATGTTCTTCAATGTCATTTGGAACAGCAGTCTGTTCTTCAATGTCATTTGGAATGGCAGTAGGTCTTCCAACGAGGGTTTGACCAACAGGGCGGCTATAAGTCCTTCGTCTTCTTTTCCTACGGGATTTTGCTACAGTGGCCCCTTTTCTTTTCCTTGTGGTCCTTCGTATCCTCAGGTTGGCTTTCAGAATCCGAATTTGCTGTTGGAGCTGGGCTATAGTGTTCAGCAACCTCTGCTGTTTCCTCCTTAATTTCTTGATTTCTATTGCCTCAGCAGAGGGCTCATGACTGGCCCTTAAATCTGCTCCTACTCCGTCTAGAATTTCTTCTGGTGTATTGGGAATAGATTGTCCCGATTGGTGTCTCTTATTTCCTCATCATGATTGGGCAGGTTTTCTTCTCCTACCTTTTCTGCATGTGATTTCTCAGGTGTGTCTTCCTCCGGAGGTCCGTATGTGAGGCCTGCTGGGCTGGAGGGTTGGCCATACTCCCCCATATTGGCCAGGATTGCGGCCAATTCGTCTTCACCCACAGGGTCCCGCGGCAGGTTGGCCTCCGGCTGTACTACTTCCTCCTCTTGATTGGACTGCTCAGCGACTGCCTTGGAGTGTTCAGCTTCTGTTTATGTTTCGAGGTGCTCGTTTCCCTCCTCGACTCCTTCTCCGGGCTGCTCAGCCTCACCCCCAGATTGTTCAGCATTTTCTTCGGAAGGTCCTCCTTCTGGTTCTGGAGGTTCGTCCGTAATCTCAATTGGCTGGCTGGTGCTCTCCTGGACCTTTTCCAACCTCCCTCGTATCCAGGCTAGCTGGGCTGATTTCCTTGGTCTCTCAGGTTGTTCGGGTGTACTAGAAACATGTTTTTATGCTACCAATTCTCTGGGTTTTTCTGGTCGTTTCGGTGTACTTGAAGAATGTTTTCGTTTTGGAGCAACATGTTTTTCTGCTGCCAATTCTCTGCATTTTTCTAATCGTTCTGGTGTGCTAGAGGAATGCTTACGTTTTGGGGATGGTGCAGCCAATCCCCCCTCGATCATTGCAATGAGCTCCTCCCAGCTGCTCTGCTGTTGAGTGAGACTATGGCTCACTATCAATCAAATCAATCCATGGTGGCTAACAACTGTTTCTACGTGTTGTGCCTTCTTCAGGCTTCGGGCCGCATCATGCAATAATGAATTTAAAAGTGCAGGCAAATTTACAGAATATTTTTCTTTCAAAACAGCTAAGAGTTTAAGATGACGTGGTCTTACCACGTCTTTCCTTCCTTCACAAGTAATGTAGCTCTGCACTAACTTTGCTAATTCATTCCAGGGTTCTCCTAACATTACTGGCAGAACTCCCTTCCCCTTAACTGTCAAGCTTTGACCTTCATCCTGGAAAATCTCCATAATCTTTTGTAATCTTTCTTTCTTCAGAGTCCATACAGGTCCGGCATCTGGTAGTCCCGAGACTTCTGCAATTATATCGTCAGACCGCTATCCGCCTCCCTCTTACTATGGAGTAGTTCTCCTGCAAGTTTTGCAGAAACTCCAACGCCACTGTTTCATTCGATTCTTGTAGGCGACTGAAATAATTCAGCCACCCTGCCTTTTCTAGGATCTCCCGGGCAGCAGCGGAGACTGTCAACTCCCGAGGTTCACTTCGGATTGCCTTTCCCCCCATGGTTCCACTAAGAATTCCCAATGGAACAGCAACTTCCTGTGCTGTTTGAGACGCAGAGAGAGTGATCGTCGCAAGGTTTTGGAGAAAAACACAGAGTATGCAACAAAAATGGATTGTGGATAGAATTATCATACCGTTAAACCATGCCATATCTTCGTACACTATCTTCCCCGAATGGTGTGCTGACACGTAATTCGTGGAGTAATGAGGTTACCTTCCCCCCCGCAATATGATAGGCTGTCCCAGCCGTCAAATAGAGGAGCAGCAGCCATTCTATAACCAAGTCATAAAGGAATAGCATATGAAATTATGCCATGTTTTAGATGGACAATGAAATACCAAAATGGAGGCAAAAAGGTGGATCACGTTTTACATAAGAGCCTGCGTGATATGATGCGAGGCCGGGGGATGGGACGTCTGTCAATCGTACGAAATCTCCAGAGGTCATTGTCAGTTCCTTTGCCATGATTGGTGGTAATGAGTGTTCATGCGATGTATACATCGGAACATAAAATATGATTTATTCATAGGATATAAGAGACAAAGAAGTATTGATATCATACCTATTGGTGTAACCATTACGACTTCGATACCATTAACAGAGCTCTGCTGCCGACAGGTGTTCATAACCTTGGCAAAGTTGTTTATTTCACCCCCGGAACCATGATCCTTTGTGTGTATTTTGAAGAGTATTTTGTCAAAATGTAGGCCATTATGCTGGCTTGGTAACCAGGTAGCCATAATGCCATTCACAAGGAAGGTGCGAAACGTGGACAGGCCGGCTCGTGATGAGACCCCCTGTTCCAAGGTCTGTTTATTCAGTGTACCTTTTGGACCATATCCCTGGTGTGGTGGCCATAATGGGAATGCCACTTCGCTTCCATCCTTATGATCATGGTAGGCTAGCTCTTGATGAGACCCCCTATCCTGCATTTGACAATTGATAATCCATATTTACTTTTTTTTCTTTTTGCAAAGCACTTCTTCTTATTTATTTACACATAAGGGTGGTTCAGCACTCCTTAAGAGTGGGAATGGTGGAAGAAGTCTTATCATCCCAACAGGAAGATATAAATCCTCTGCTCGTATCCCTAAGTAATAATCAAAGAAATGTTTTTAGGGAAATCGTCATGATAAAGATAACCAACCAGAGCAACGGTAATAAGACAATGACAACGAAGATGAGAAGTAAGTGTGTCCCTCCTCTTGTCCTCTTATCAATACTAGGCCTTATAAAGATAGCGATCTATGATCCGCTGACTTCGGTATGTCATGATTTATGTTCATTGCATAAGTGCATAGCTGTATCTTAAAGACTGGAGAGAACATGGGCGAAAAGCATCCTCAATATCAACAAAGAGAACAAAAAAAATGCCGATGGTGTTCCTTTTGAAAAAGGAACAGCAGAGAAGAATCCATGCAAACAAATACTTGAGATGTCGTTTCTTTAAAAGGAACAGCAAAAATAATCACGAATGTTGTTCCTTTTGAAAAGGAACAACAGAAAATCACAAATGCTGTTCCTTTGGAAAAAGGAACATCAGAAAATCACAAATGTTGTTCCTTTTGAAAAGGAACAGCAGAAAATCACAAATGTTGTTCCTTTTGAAAAGGAACAGCAGAAAATCACAAATGCTGTTCCTTTTGAAAAGGAACAGCAGAAAATCACAAATGTTGTTCCTTTTGAAAAGGAACAGCAGAAAATCACAAATGCTGTTCCTTTTGAAAAAGGAACAACAGAAAATCACAAATGTTGTTCCTTTTGAAAAGGAACAGCAGAAAATCACAAATGTTGTTCCTTTTGAAAAGGAACAGCAGAAAATCACAAATGTTGTTCCTTTTGAAAAGGAACAGCAGAGAATCACAAATGCTGTTCCTTTTGAAAAGGAACAGCAGAGAATCACAAATGCTGTTCCTTTTGAAAAGGAACAACAGAGAATCACAAATGCTGTTCCTTTTGAAAAGGAACAGCAGAGAATCACAAATGCTGTTCCTTTTGAAAAGGAACAACAGAGAATCACAAATGCTGTTCCTTTTGAAAAGGAACAGCAGAGAATCACAAATGCTGTTCCTTTTGAAAAGGAACAGCAGAGAATCACAAATGTTGTTCCTTTTGAAAAGGAACACCAGAGAATCACAAATGCTGTTCCTTTTGAAAAGGAACACCAGAGAATCACAAATGCTGTTCCTTTTGAAAAGGAATAGCAGAGAATCACAAATGTTGTTCCTTTTGAAAAGGAACAGCAGAGAATCACAAATGTTGTTCCTTTTGAAAAGGAACAACAGAAACACAAATGTTGTTCCTTTTGAAAAGGAACAACAGAAACACAAATGTTGTTCCTTTGAAAAGGAACAGCAAAAACATAGAAACATGCAAATGCTGTTCCTTTTGAAAAGGAACAACAGAAACGCAGAAACACGCAAATGCTGTTCCTTTTGGAAAAGGAATAGCAAAGACACGCAGAATGCAAAAAGAGAAAGATCAATGAAAATGTTAAGAAAACATATATACAAAAACTTGTGTACAAGTTATAGAAAAAAAAATGAATTCCTTACTGAATTATAGGTGAGGAAGATTTTTCTTCCTCTCCTAAAATTTCCATATCAGTGTCTCGACTTAGCTGTTGACAAAAGGATTCCCGAGTGAGTGGCTTGCGATAGAGCCGAACTCAGTGGCCATTTACCTTGAATGCGTATCCAGAACCGTCGATTGTGATCAGAGTGAGGGTCCCATTGTCATGTACTTTCTGGATTTCGTATGGTCCCAACCAACGAGTCTGAAGTTTCCCCGGGAAGTCCTAAAACCGAGAGTCATATAACAGAGCCCAGTCTCCTTCCTGAAAGAGTTTGTTCTTGATGAGTGCATCATGCCATCTAGCTCGCTGCAGTTGAATAAGTGTTGTATTCTGTAATGCAAAAAGCCTGATTTCGTCCAATTCATTAATCTACTGTAATCGATTAATTTGTGCCTCACTTAGATCTAGGCCAACTTCCTGTGCAGTTCGTAGCGTTTGGATTTCAAATTCTATGGGGAAAATAGGTTGTTTTCCAAACACTAATTGATAGGGTGAATAACCGGTGGTACTTCTCCATGCGGTTCTATAAGCCCACAGTCCTTCGGGTAATCGGGCGGCCCAATCACGCCTATGTGACGCAATGGTTTTTGTTAAAATTGATTCTATTACCTTATTGCTACTTTCTACTTGCCCATTCGCCTGCGAGTGATATGGGGTAGTAATTTTATGTTGGACGTGATAATTGTTAAGTGTTGCAGATAATTTGTTTTCGGCAAATTGTGGTCCTCCATCTGTAATTATTTCTCTTGGAAGGCCATAACGTACAAACAAATGGAACAAGAATTGTATTACAGAATCTTCTGTAGCTCTAGGCAACGCTTCGGCCTCAACCCATTTGGTGACATATTCTATCGCCACCAAGATATATGTTCTCTGATTTGATGATGGGTTGATGGGTCCAACGAAATCAAGAGCCCATCGTTCAAACGGTTCAATGACTAATTGTGGCCTCAGAGGCATTTCGTCGGCTTGACCAGGTCGTCCTGCTCGCTGACAGTTGTCACAGGCTTGGACGAATTTCTTCACATCTTTGAAAATTGTAGGCCAGTAGTATCCTGTCTGCAATACTTTATATGTTGTTCTTCGTTCAGCAAAGTGTCCCCCACATGGTCTATCATGACAGGCTTTTAAGATGTCGAAAATTTCATCTTCTCGAATACATCTCCTAATTTGCATGTCCGCCCCTATGTGGAACAAATAGCCCCCAATCCACGAAAATCGAGTACTCTTCTGAACAATCTGCTTACGTTCATTAGGGGTTAAGTGTTTTGGTAGCTTACCTACTGCAAGGTAATTGGCAACATCAGCATACCAGGGTGTTTGAACAGCAACAGCAAACAGGTGCTCATCAGGAAATTGATCTTCCACTGTTGTTGCTTCAATTGATTTTGGTATTCGTGAGAGAAAATTAGCTACAGGGTTTTCCTTGCCAGGTCGATGCTTGATTGTGATCTCGAACTCCTGCAATAAAATCAACCATCTAGTTATTCTAGCATTTGTGACAGGCTTATTTGCTAAATATTTGATAGTTGAATGATCTGTATATAAAATAACAGGATAGCCTGTGATATAATGTCTAAACTTATTGACAACATGTATTATAGCCAGGAATTATTTTTCAGTGATAGTGTAATTTAATTCAGCAGGGGATAAATTTTTTCTGATATAATAGATAGCATATGGTTTTCTATCCTCTTCCTGCCCAAGGACTGCACCGATTGCTGTATCTGAGGCATCAGATGAGATTTGGAATGGTAAAATCCAGTTTGGTCCTCGAAGGACTGGAGCTGTTGATACAAGTTTCTTTAATTCCTTGAAAGCACGATCGCATTTTTCTGTCCACAAGAAATCAACATTACCGGTTAGTGCATATAGAGGTGCAGCAGTGTGTGAATAATGTTCTATAAATCGTCTATAATACCCAGAAAATCCAAGAAAGCTGTGTACCTCTGTTTGAGTAGTGGGGGTGGGGATAAGCAAATGTATTTGAATTTTGGCCGGGTCTACCTGAATGCCAACTGTTGAAACGTAGTGTCCTAGAATGAACCCTTCAGTCATCATCATATAACATTTTTCGTGGCTTAAGCAAAGCCTGGTAGCAATGCAACGTTGTAGGACTTTTTCTAGAGTGTCTAAAGCTAGATCAAAATCATCTCCATATGGTGTAAAGTCATCCATGTACACTTCAAGTCCATTTATTAAATCTGCAAAGATGCTATGGAAAGCCATTTGGAATGTGGCAGGAGCATTACATAGGCCAAAGGGTAGAATTTGATAGGCAAACGTTCCCCAAGGACAAGTAAAAGTAGTTTTATCCTGGTCTTCAGGGGCAATCTGGATCTGATTGTATCCACTGAAGCCATCCAGGAAAGAAAAGAATTTCTTTCCTGCTAAAGTGTCCAATACTTGGTCTATGAATGGGAGAGGGAAGTGATCTTTTTGTGTGGCTTTGTTTAACTCCCTGTAATCCACACAAATCCTCCATTTCCCATTCTTCTTGGGTACCACCACAAGCGGAGAGACCCATTTACTATCGGAAATAGGATAGATAAAATTAACATCTAAAAGTTTCTGAAGTTCAGCTTTTACAACATCTTTTAGATGAGGGTTGAGTCTTCTTTGTGGTTGACGAACGGGTATTGCATCTTTTTCTATATAAATATGGTGGGTGCACAATTGGGGATCAATCCCTTTCATATCAGGGTAATCCCACGCAAATGCTTCTTGATACTTTCGTAACAGATGGATGAGCTTTATTTCTTGGTCCGGTGTAAGGTTGGCATTGATATTTAGAGTCTTTCCCGGTTCAATTTCCACTACTTTACTGTTGGCAACAGAAGTCACAGGTATTGTTTGGTCATGCGCATCTTTCAAAGGATCTTCTTCTAGTTCACTATCGAATGCTGCTTCTATCATGAAACATTGTGTGTGAGATCTAGATTCAGTTTGACTAATGAAATTATTGATGGCATCGTCTTCTGTTTGGTCTTTAAAGTCTAGAGCCTTCTGTACAGTCAATGGGGATCTGATATTGTCAGTAAGGTATGACACAGGGCGCTGGTTAGTTTTTATCATTGTAAGACTTGGTTGTTCTGGAGGGTATAGAACTAGATTTTTAATATTTGGTCCTCTGGTTATAGTCATATTTCCTTGCCGGCAACCAATGTAAGCATCGACGGTAGCAAGCCGAGGTCTACCTAAAATTAACGGGTGTCCATCCAGTTGGGTTTTTGGATTAATTATCAGGAAATCGGTTGGGTATTCCCAGGAATCTATAGAGACCATGACATCGTATAGAGTACCTTCTGGTCGAACTACAGATTGGTCAGCCAATTCTAACAAAGTAGAAGTAGGTTCTACCGATGTAATGCCGAGCTTTTGGCAAGTAGAGGTTGTCAAAATATTAATTGCAGCTCCTAGATCAACTAAAGCATTAGTTAGGGTCTGACCGTAGATTTGAACAGTTACGATTGGATTTCTCGGATCTTCATATTTAATGGGTGTCTCTTTTCCTGATAACAGGTCAGATAAAGTACCAACTACTTGGACTCTTGGGTTAGTGGTTGCATTCCTCCTTGATTTTTTTATGCACAATTCTTTTATAGTTTTTGCATATATAGGGATGTCTTGAATGGCTTGGAGGAATGGAATTCTTATGTACAGATTTTGTAACTCTCCCAGAATGTCAAAGTCTGGATATTGTATAGGTCGTGGTATGACTAATCGTTCTGGGAAGGGAGGAGAGGATGTACTTGCTTGATGATGGTTCTGCTCCTTATTTACACCCTCTTGTTGTAACGACTATTCTATTGGTAACTGATCTTCAATGTGAACTGTTTTATCTCCCTCCGTTTCTATTATACGTCCAGATCTTAACTAAAGATCATTGCACTCCCTCAGGTCAGGTCCGATTTCTGATGATTCTATAATTTGGATGGATTGGACCGGTCTATTATTTGGATTGGGATTGGGTTGGGCTGGGAGTTGCGGTCTCAGATTAGACTTAGGGTTTTGTTGTAAAGCTAGCAGAGTCGGTTGAGCGAGCGGAATAGTTCCTGCTGGCTGATATGTCGATTTTGGCCAGTTTTTCTGCCAGGGTGAACCTTGTGAAGTAGGGGGAGTCCATTGTGGAGGATATGGGTTATTCTGCCAATAAGGTGGGGCGTAAGGAAAATTCGGCCAACCAAATTGGCTTGTTTGATTCATCCATGGATTTGGAGAAGGAAACGACTGTGGTGACCAGTTCGAAAATGGGGGTTGAGATTGGTTTTGCCACATACTATATTGCTGAGCATTATACTACGGAGGCTGGAAAGAAGAAGTTGGGTCTGTAAACATATAGATTGCCTTGGTTGCCATTGGGGACACTGGTTAATGAAGTATGCTGATTCTGGCTCTTCTTCCGCTTCCTTATATACTGCCTTCAATCCAGGAAGTGAGGGGCAACTGTCAGTAAGGTGATCCTTTGTACAGATAGCACATGTTTGAACTGCATCTAGTGGACATTCCTTGTGGCTATGCTTTCTTCTACATCGGGGGCAGAAGATCGCCAAATTCTGTTCCACCTCCATCTGCTTCTGTTTAGCCTGCACAATATCAAGTTGTGTAGTTAATGTCCCCAGAATATCAGTTTTAAAATTTTCTAATAAATTTCCAAGTTCTACACGTGTTACTCCTTCTATTGATATTTTGCTATCTCTGACAAACCAATCATATTCTGCTGGTTTTATCCTTGTGCTGCCTCTCGAACTCCTGATACATAAATCAATGATGTCAGCAAAATTCTCTTGATAAATATCCCCTTTTCCCATGATATTTAATGTTTCAATCCACTGTTCCTTCATGCCTCTGATCAATGCAGTTTTTAACACATTATCAGGCAGAGGTAGTGATGCATAGGGAGATCTTTGTAAATTATACTGAAAACGTTCTACGTATTCCTCTAATGTTTCATTTGGTCTAGCTGTCATTTGGAATATTTCATCTTTTAATTCTCTAGACCTACAATAATCCTGATATTTCTTTAGGAAAGATTCTTTCATTTGTTCCCAGTTATTTATAACTCCACCACCTAAACCCATAAACCATCTTAAAGCCGCCCCTTTCAAAGTGGAGGGGAACAATTTTAATTTCTGGGGGTCAGTGGTGTAATCATATCCCCTGCATAGCACATCAAATTCAAATAAGAATGCATCGGGGTCCTCTAATGTAAGCCCGTGAAATGTAGGAATGTGTTGAAGGGGGATTGCTTTCATAGGAGCATTTGCTGCGGAATCCACTATGGGGTATTGTAATGTAGAAGTTTGGGTGTTTGGCAGATTTTGAGCCATTAGGTCAAATATATGCCAATAACCTTCCGGAAGATCTAAGAGGGTATTCCTAGGTTGAGGAGGAATATTTTTAACAGGAACAGTTTTAATAGCACTTCCCCTATCTGGAATTTCTGTCTGAGGAAATGGGGTGTCTTCAATAATAATTTTTACCGCGCTCCCCTTATCTGGGCTATTTAATGGTTGAATTATCCTAGGAGGAGATCTTGGCTCCCCAACTTCCTTCTCCTTCACAAAGATTGCTTAGATTCCCTTCCTACAGTCGTTCTGGAATAGAATTTTCAATTTCTTGAAAGTCATGTTCATCAGTCTGACTATGCACCTCAGCGAAGGCTATAGATGGTGATCCCGTGGCCCGAAGGGAGCTAGTAGGCTGTTTAGAATTGGTTTTCCTGGGGCCTACTGATGGCTGAGATTCAGTTTTCTTATAGATTTCGTCTATGAAGGTTGTTCGGCCAAGGGTCACCGGCCCTTTGGCTTTTTCGGGTTTGAATGGAGGTTTGATATTCTTTTCTGGCTTTTTCTGCTTAGTCATGCACTCTAATAAACTACTAAATCCTATTCAACCAACAATTCTGCTAGGAAAGCGGACGGTGGAGCAGGGCTTTTACATGCTCCGTACGCAGGTTCTTACCTTTCGTTTTTAAAATCCAACTCTCCCCTAGCAGATTCGTACACTACTCTGTAAAAGACAAATGGCTATACTCTTTCCCCGGCAACGGCGCCAAAATGTGGAGCTGTAACAAGGGTCTCTTTCACCTCTAATTATCCCACATTAAGAAGTCAATCCGAGAACGTTTTGTTATTGCAAAGAGTAGCTCAATCCGAGGCTATTCATCAGAGTAATGCTTAGTAGTACAGCGTTCAGAAAATACAAGAGTAAACGGATGCTAAACTATGACTAAGTTACTTCGAAAGGATAAAATCACACAAGACAGCTTATCAGTCAAGGGTGCGGAAACAATAACCCATCCCTCTAGAAACTGATGGAAAGGAAATTAGAGCATGGACCACAGGTCTGGGAGCTAGGTAGCGACTGCTGAGGCTCACTACAGCCTTAGACCTTCTCTCACACCAAAGCAACAAATGCAAGTAAATGGAACGACAGAAAGTAAAATGGAACAGCAAATAGGAAATGGAACAACAAGTCTAAAATGGAACAACAGTAAATGGAACAGCAATCAAATGAAATAAGTCTCGCGAGTCAGAACCAAACTTGCTCTATTGAACCAAACTCACACTCTGCGATAAAATAACAATCTTCTCTCTCAAGGCAAATTGGATGGAATGTACTTTATGGAACAACACCCATTGATGAATTATGGAACAACAGGAATCGATCATATATACACACAACACGCTAATGTAGTAATCTGACGATTAAGGAGAATATGACTCTGTTTCCAAAATAAAACAACATTACTTTCGGATTCCAATAATCGGGATTTCAAATGAATCCAATAATAGTAATATTTAGTACAAACGCTCTGTAACAGAAATAGTTGGTTTAGACTAATAACATGCAATCAACTCTGAAAAGATTCAATCATGCAATGTAGAGTCACTACATGGATTTCCTGAAAGAACCGTTAATGAATTAATCGTAGTAGAGCATGGAACAGCACATGAAAAGCATATCAGATTACCGAGCAATAAAGATAAGCAAACCACGCAGAAATCAAGTTATAATGGTACAAAAGCAAGTGTCCTTCGGAGCCGAGCCCTTAGCTTCCAATGGTACACCGCCTTAGATTACTCCAGACACAAAGATGAAATAAACACCAAGTCTTTTATATTAACGCATCAACAAACATACAGTAAACCAGGTCTCAGTGAGACATGATGATCAAAGTTTAGTCTGAAAACTGAAAGTTACATGAAAGTCCTTTTGCTTAATGATGCTGTTCCTTTTTATAAAAGTAATGGTGGAGATATCTAGGTAACAAAATAATCAAAACAGCGATCCCTCAGGATCAAAGATCCTGAGGGATTCGCCAAGCTGTTAATCCTTTACTTTTCTTTCCCTTTTCCGCCGAATTGGTATCCCTTCTTCCTTTCCTTGGTCGTTCTGCTTCGATCTGCTCGATCTCGTTTGCATCTGGTTCCCTTCTAGAGGGACAACAATTATTCCTCCTTTGTCTTTCCCTTTTGATCGGCAGCTCTTTCTTTCCACCTTTCCCTGCATAGAAAAATTACAATTATTAGCGATTAAGCTTTCCATGTTAGTTCTCACTCGTTTTATTAGAATTATTTATTTCTTTGAGTTCATGATGCAGAAAAGGTCACAAATGTTACTGAAAAGTCACTAAATTGTTTGTCAAAAACATACCTTTCAAGTGCTCCACAGTGGTCATGAAGTTTTTAACAGAGAATATCTTTACCAGATTTGGTTGTCGACATAAATTAGTCACAAACAATGTAGCAACATTTAGGGCAAAATAATTGATGGAAATGTGTGATTCAATGGGTATTAAGTTGGTTCATTCCACCTCATATTACCCTGAAGGCAATGTTCTAGCAGAATCCTCCAACAAAAGCCTGATAAGGATAATCAAAAAGTTGTTGGAGGACAACAAAAAGAATTGGGATTCTAAGCTCAAGTATGCACTATGGGCTCACAGAGTGACCATCAAGAAATCCACAGGAAATTTTCCATTCAAGTTGGTATATGGCATAGAGGTAGTATTTCTAGTTCAGCTTACCCTCCCTGTGGTAAAGTTTCTGCAGAAAGAACAGAATGAGGAAGAAAATATGGCACAAAGGATCACTGATTTAGTAGAGGTACATCAGATTAGAGAACAACTGGTTGAAAAGGCTGTAGCACATCAGAAAAAGATCAAGGAAGCTTTTGACAAAGGGACAAAACCAGATAATTTTCAGGTTGGAGACTTAGTTCTGAAGTGGGATGCACTTCAAGAGAAGAAAGGAAACCATGGCAAATTTGATGCTTCTTGGACAGGACCTTTTATTATCTCTCAAATCCAAGGGAACAATACCTTCATACTGCAAAGTATGGGGGAAGAAGTAGTTTTTGATGGCCTAGTTAATGGGCGTTTTTTGAAAATTTATGTGATTTAAGGTCATTTGGCCTTAAAGTTGTAAACATTTCATTTTATCAGTTTTAGTGTAGGTTTAGTTAGACTCCATGCCCAATGGAACACTAGGAATTTTGCTAATTTGTTTTTCACAGAAAAGGCATTCATCTGCAATTCTTGAGACCTCACAAGGAGGATCTCATCCCCAGAAGGAGCCAGTGTTAGCTCTGCTATATACTTCGGCATTTTATGGATCAATGATAGCTTCTCCGTGTTGTTTGTGCTTAAATAAAGCTCGCATCAGTCACCTTCTCCTTCACCTCGTTTACTCCCTGACACCCAGCCACCTCTATTTTTCCTCCAAACTTGGCATACGCCTCTATTTCCTCAAGCCCCGAAGCGCTAAGTCCAAATTCACATGGCAGCACCACCTGACCGTGTGCCTTCACGATTTTTTCCCCTGTCACATCAGTCATAAACATGTGCAATTAAACCCTATCGTCTGATCGTCTACTGCGCAATCTGACGACATTCACTCTCCCCGCTCCTTCAAATTGCCCGCACGTTAACCTGTGATAAAAGCGGTATTGACCTTGTCCCATCTGCCACGTGTCATCACCTGATTGTGATCGCTCGCCTGCGTACGTTACCGCTTCCTTCCCAAAAGCAGTGTGAGCGATACCGCTTACCGCTCATTCGCCTGTCCCCGCACGTTAACTCCCCACGCACCTTGTTTGCCCGATAGCCATTGGATCTGTCCACCTGATATCCAACGACTCACTATCATTTCGCTCCTATTTCCTCCCGATTCTTCCTACAAACCCATCTATCCAACGGCTGATGTTCATTCCCTGTCTTGCTCATCTGTTCGCCATGTACTCTTCGCATCCTCGACCTGTACCATGCTTCCGAAGGACAAAGGTGGCCAGCGTTCAGTACCCCGAGCACTTACTCCTCAACAACTGCATTCAAGAGAAGTTTGACTGAAGGACGTAAAGGACATGCCTCGATCAGTTGAACTCATTCAGTGGTTATGGAGCATTCTTTCATACGACATTCCACCTGCTCAAGAAGGACAACAGAATATCAGAGAAGATCAAATCCATTCACCGAAGCAAGCAGATTGCAACAGAGACCCATACTAGATAATTAAAGTGGTTGGTGGTCAATTATGACCCCTCCATGCCTAGAGAGGCAGAGCATTTTTTTTTGTAATCAAACTCTATATATACCCAGAACACAGATGTGATGAGGGTTGATGGTTGTTGTTTTGATGTAAGATTCAACCTCTGGAGACTGTAACTACTTTGATACTTGCAGCATCTGGTCTTCATTTTCAGCTAATATAAGCTTCTTTTGCTATTAATTGCTCACTTTCTGCTTCTATTCTATTCTAGGCTATGCCTGTTATGCATTTGTTCATGTGCTCTTGATATTTAGCATTAGATCAGTTGTCATCCCACCTCTATGTTGAAGTCTAGTATGTATCATTGACTGTGTTATGCAGGTTTCTGTTAACTTAATGGCAGAGAGCTGTCATCCTGTCTGTGCATTAGGAAATAGATTTGCAGGCCTTTCACTGGTTGCAACTAGCCATCACATGGTCTTGTGCATCTGCTGGTGTGGTCAGTATTCTCCATATTCACCTAATCCTCAAATTGTAAGTAATTGGTGGTCTAAAGCCTCGTAGTCTGGGGTGTTCACCCATGTCTGGAGTTAAGCATAGTAGAAGTGGTTATCTGGCTTGAACAAGCATCATTCCTCCCATTCATCCATTTCCAACATTAAGTTGACTTTGTAATGTTCCCGAGCATCTCCGAGATACAACCTAGGAGATTTTCTTGGGGTGATGACAGGACCCCATCCCAACAACTACTCCTGAGGTAAGTATCTAGGGAATAAATACCGAGGACGGTGTAATGAAAAAGAGGGGGAATATCTAATACCCCTATGTTTCTGTAATGTTTATTTTATATTTTTAGATGGACTTATGTTACAATGGATGGCGGAAAATCCATGAAGTACATTAAAATTATTATGTAATAAATACATTTATTAATAAATAAAAAAGGGTTGAAATTACTTGGGAATGAGACACTTGATTAAGAGATTCTTTCCAAAGAAAGAAAAAAAATCTCAGTAGTGGATGAGATTGGGATAACTCTTCCATGATAAGGACCTCTAGATAAAATTTAATTGATAGGAGAGAAAATCAATTAAGTCACTTAGCTGGGGAGAGATGATAAGCATGGACAAGAATAAAGCGTTGCAGGAGAGAAAAGCAGGATTTAAAGGAAAATCCTAGGCTCGTGGAGTTGAAAACCACAAAAGTGGGATGCCACTGAAGGAAAAAATTGATTATGGAAGAAAAGGTATAAAAATACCTACTCGAGAGATAAAGTGGGTTGTTGATCTCTTTGGCAAGAATTCTTGGCTCGAGTGGAACTAGAGGTAGGGTTCATGAGTGGGTGGATAATCTGCTCATCAAGTGAAATTTCTACAACAATTCTCGTTAGGAAATCTATGCATATTTATCTCTGCGAATATCTCAATAAATATTCAAGTGCATGTTTTAATTTACATGTTGAGTATTTTAGAGGTTGGTATAGGAAATGATATATGCTAATTCTGTTAAAAAAAATTGTGTTATATATTTCATATTTTGAGGAATGATATTCTAGTGCATGGTATAACTCCTATACAGGGTAGTGAGTTAGTCGTTAATATAGATATCCATGAAGGATTATCTTGGTGAATATTATGCTAACAAATTTTGAAGAGTGTTGGAATTTCTATGCAAAGTATTATTTAGCTTCATGATCTGTGTATGTTGATTTCTGTGAATACTTCGTTAAATATATTTATGGTGGTTGATATAAATTCAGTGCAATCTTATGTAGAGTAGTTTGTAGGATTACGATTAATGAGAACTTATAGTGTGTTTTTGATGAAAAGAAAGGAAAATTAAACTGGTTAAACTATGTACAAAAATATAGTATTTAACTCAAAATTGTGATTCCATAGAAAAGAAAATTAGTCAGTGACACCGAGAACAGAATGGAGAGGCTTATAAGCTCTTAGGAAAAGAATGAATATGATTTTTTTCAATTAATTGAATAACCAAAAGGGATCCAATGTTACAGGATCATAGCACCAATAAACTTGCAAAAAATGATTGACCTGTAAATATAGAATGAGTCATATATATAAATACAAATAGAACTTAGGACTAAAGTAAATGTCAGCGCAAATTTATTACCAAAGAAAATGAAAAAATAATTGATATTGAGATAGTTGTGGGACAGTAAGTCATAGGTTCGAAATTACTAAACTCATTAGGAAGGAATTAGTAACTAGTATAAATGTAGAAAGTTTCATACTAACAGAGAAAATTGGGTAGCTCTCTTAATTAGAGAAAAAAATCGAAAAAATAAATAGATACAAATGATATGAAAGTTTGTGAGAAACTAGATGATCTCGTGTGATGAAATATCTAATAGATATATAAATAGTACGAGGAAATATATGTCACTTAACACCATAAGAACCATAGAGCACGTTGTAATTGTGTTACATAAATAACTATTATTAACACGTGAATTACTAGAAGTAAATATAGAGGGGCAGAATCATAAATATTAGACAAAGTGGTATGAAAATCTTTCTCTTATTCTAGAGCATATGTAATACTTATGTAAGAAAAAAAATTTGCAGCTAGAATTAACTAAAACAAAAGAGGATCACAGGCACCACGTGATATATATCTACATTACCTAGATTAGCAAATGAAAGTTGCAGTGACATGATTAGTATAATAGCAGAATTTTTCATAACAATAGTAGAGAGATTTATAGTTCCTCTTCTATAGAAAAAACTAAAAATTACTATATAGTCATATGTCACTTCCTTTTCAATGAACAGTAGCGAGAAAAATAAATAAAACACATAATCAATAACTAAATAGCCATAAAAGTCCTAGTGCATGGGTATTATATCCAACGTACATAATGTATACTTAGTAAACATTTACATAACCGTGGGGATCTAAATTATAAATGAAAGAGTACATCGTGTGTCACAAGTTGGAAGAGAGCCCAACTCATTGATCCATTCAGAAGAGCATACATGCACATTCTAGGAATTTAATGGGGGGTGTGCATGGACCACTAAATTAAACACTAACTCTTGAGATAGACCAAGCATCGAAGTCTCTGGCACCCGTAATAGGCATCAAGAATATGAAAACTCAGTAAGAAAATAACCAACCTGTTATAGTATGAACAAGGAGTAGTGATTTGAGGGGTTATCACTTGGGAGATATACATACAAGAGTCATATAGATTCACATACATATAAGGAAACCAAAGAATATTATTAGGCGAGGGAAATTCCTAAGTGAAAATACTGAGAAAGTCGTACAACCTAATGAAAGACCTTAAGAAAAAGTTTACCTATGTAAGATATAGTAGTTTGTAGAGGGTAGTATCTTCATGAGTGTTGGAATGCTGAGGAGAAAGCTTCAAAAACCCAACAAAACAAGTTAATGAAAAAAAAAATTGTGAGGCATAGGGCGGAAAAGCACAATAACTTTAGAAATATGTATATATGTATGTATGTGTATATATATATATATATATATATATATATATATATATATATATATATATATATATATCAGCCTAGGAAAATGTTTGGTCCAACCTGTCAAACAAAAAAAGTAACCTTGAACTCGTGGAAACTTACACACAGTACTCCTGTAGTGAAATGAAACTGGATAAATAAGAAAACGAAACCTCATTAGCACAGAATTGGGAACACAAAACTACAAAAGGAAATATGTGACAAGCGGATGAAATTCAATTTCTAGGAACAAAGGGGAGCCACAATAAACTTGTAACTGAGTACAGATCATGAGCAAACCCTTATTATTACTGACATAGTACCTACATCTCCAGTTAAAAACACAAAAAATTACTTGTCCGCGAAGGAATTTTCATGAAATTGACAAGGTTGTCGACATGATTGTTGTACTCCCTGAAGAACGAAAAGAGGCATGCATGAAAGCCTCTATTTGGTAGAGACATTGTAACAGTCATGAGTGAAATAGAAAACACACCATTATAAACGTCAATATTTAGCAAGAGTTATACTAGGACAAAGAACCCACTTACTAGAGAATAGAAGGAGTGATGCATTGCCACAATTTAGGAAATAGCTCAGTTGATGACTCCTAGAAATGTATTCCATGCCTCCAGGCAGAAACAAAAAACCCAATACACAAAAATGACAAATGGAATAGAAACTTGGTGAAGAAATAGGATTAGAGTTCCCGAGGAGCAAAAACCACCTCTGATTGACAATATACTCATCCCATAATTAACATAGGAGGGACTGACAGACCCGTGTGAACCTCACATTATAGGGGTGTACATGTTAGCAGAGGCTTTTCTCACCATTCCAAATACCATATGTGCCACTTGCTCATGTAAATCCTTGGTACGTTGAGTTGACCAACCCAACCCTACCACTATAATGACCCACTTTCATAATTTTTTCACCATACTACGAAGTAATTTAAATTAAATAATTATATGGAATGCAACATGGAATGGTTAGGTCCTCTTTACCACTGAACAAACCATGGTAGACAACACCAAGATTGAAATAATCTTGATACCTATATAGAGCCACACCTCAAATTATAACAAAAAATTTAGGGAAAGTGAAAGTGATAGAGTGATAAACAAGATATTATAGTTATAAATAAATATACATTGTGGTTATATATATGCATGTTGAAGGAGAAAAATATGACGTATAGATTTCATATGAAACAAGTAAGTATAACTTCTATTAGTAATTCTTTGTTTAAAAAAAAATATAGTTCTCAAGAGTGGACTCATGACAAATGGTATCAGATCCTAAGTTCATAAATGGGGGCTTTAGGAACTACCACAAAAATAAACATAATTGTGTAGAATTGAAAAGTTGAAGTAAGCAAGGTAGAACTAATGACAGATTTTTTTTGAATGACAATGTAATCAAGTGACGCAACTACAACAAAATGGTCGAGGATCCCCCTCCAGCCATCATAGTGGGTCAAGACTTGTATGTCGAATTAGGACATGGGTCCACCCTAACAACTTTTCAATTTATAGATGTTATTAGAAATCTCCAACAAGAGTTGGCCTATCTCACGAGCAGCAACGAATGCATGTTAAAGGCTAGTGAGGAGCATGAAAGGATGATTAGGGGGCTGACTGAAAAGTCCAGCCATAAAACTGTGGATCCTGAAGTATTGAAAATAAATAAAAGGGGCACAAAATTTGAGGAATCTTAAAATAGGGTGGAATATGATAGAACATATCCATGAACATAGGAGAGAACAAAACAAACAGAGCTACAAGGGGAATTTAGGAAAATCAAACCCCCTACCTTTGATGGGGAGAAAGAGGAGAATGGAAAAGTATGGTTTCTTAATATGACTAAATATTTTCAAGTATATGAATATGAGAGTAACATGAAGGCCATATTGGCTATTTATCAGCAGCAAGGCCAAGCTACTCTAGTGGGAAGAAGCTAAAAAAGTGTAGCTATTGGAAGAAAATATAGTATCTCGGGAGGAATTTCAGAAGAAATTTAAGTCCCTCTATTTACATGAATGTTATTATGATGTTTGCGCAAAGGAATTCAATGAGCTAAGGTTGTGATAGTTAACCATGGACAAATTTGTGGCAAAACTTACCAATTTACTGTGTATGTTCCCTGCATTAAAGAAAAAATCCAAGGTGAAATAGTTTGCAAATTTCTTACCCAATGTCTACAAGGAAAGGATTGTGTTTGGAAATCCTAATACAATGGATGAATAAGTAAGAAATTCGAGGTTGTGTTATCATCATTTTAGGAATAAGGGTTAAGGAACCAAGTTTTGGCAGAGTAAGGACAGAGCCAAATCTGTAATTGAGGAAAAACAAAAATATCAAGTTGGATCCAAACTCATAGATATGAATAGTAAAAATATTAGCAGGGGTAAATAAATAGAACCATTGAAGTGTTGAGGGTGTGGTGAGCCTCATCTATTGAGGGTTTGTCTGCATAATCCTAGATCTATCCAAAATATCTAATTTGTTGACTGTTGGGCTAATTTATTGAATAAATTAACACAAGTATTTCATTATCAATCTAGGTTTGTAGAACTTAGAAGCATGTCCAAAATGTATGGATATCATAGGTAGTCAAGGTTAGAAGATGAAATATAAAGAGTTGAGGAAATACGTATTATAAATATAAATCTAATTAAGTAATTTCTAATTTACTTCTAAGATAATATGTGTAAGATGAAGTGGCTCGTAACATAAGAAAACCAATTGTGTCCTTCTTCTAAAATATTACCTCATGAATAGAAATAAAAAAACACTAATTGAAAATAGCTTAATATGCATAAATAAATAATGAAAGAGGCTCCTAACTAAGAAGGTTCTTGCTTTTCTTCATCACAAATTCATTCATCATAATGCCATTGTTAGAAAACTAAAATCTCATAAAATTACTTGAAAGCTAGAAAGATGAATTTTAGTTTTTATTTATTAATCAAATAGAAGGAGGGTTTAACTTGAACATTGGGTTGTCCCTTCACATAAATATGATAAATAAACCAATATTGATTCGCAAACATAAATCATCATACATCAAATCAAATAAACAAATTTGAAGCAAAACTAGTTTCTAAAAATCAACCTAGATTAACCATGAAGTGTACTTAGCTTGGAGTAGGGGCCCACCACCCTTGCCTTGCACACTTGGAGAGATCATCAGCTGAAAACTCATTCAATCATCCACACCATTGAATAGAAAAATGAAGGTAGAACAGGTTCCTAAAATTAACTCAAAGTATTCAGAAGTCTTAATATAAAATTATACAAATTCTACATATCATAAGCCTTCAATGTTTTGGCTTAAATAGAAGATTATGAAACAAATTGATCTAAAATTTCTCTAAAATCTATATCTATCCATATCCAATATATCCAAGCTGAACTCATCCATCCTATCACTAAAAACATGAAAAATCCCATGAAATCATAAAATTGCCCTATTTCCTACAAATTTCCTAAATGACTGGTCTTGTTTGACTAGATTTGACCCACTATGAAAACAAATCAAGTTTTGCTCTTACCTTCATACTTCATGAGATCTCTGTCAGTCAATATCACTTGCTCTTACACGACTACCAGATCTCTTGGCTTAACCCTCAGTCCACTCTGCTTACTCTTCTTATCTCTCCGATCATCCACTGCTATATTTCATGCTTCTCTTGTCTCAGTTTTGATTTGCTTTGTTCCTTCCTTTTTCTATCAATTCATTCTTCACTGGACATTCGAATGTGTGCCAATAACTTTCATGATATTCAACGTCCTACTTGAGCCTCCAAATGGCTATGATGGTGGAGAAAAGGTGGTTTTATAGAGGTCCATGTGTTTGACAATGGCGGAGGTACACATAGTTTGTTTGGTTGAATGCAGAGGCTCACAGGGTTTGTTTGGTTGAATGTGGAGGCTCGCAAAGTTTTCAAATTCGTTTGACTGCTCCCGCATGCTTCAACCTCTAACTACGATGCCCTCATGGCTTAGTCCTTCTTACTTACCCACATGTATACCTCCATGTTTTGGCTTTTCTCATTACCATAACCCATGACTTATGTCTAATTATGTCACCATATACTCATACTTCCATACCTTTGTATATCCACCAAAACATATTATCACTCCATCTCGTACCTATTCAGAATGCATTATGGTTTGATTGTCGTGCCCTTGGAAATTCATTATGGTCTCATTTCATGGCTTCGTGCCCATTGAACTTCATCATAGCTCCATCTCATATCCATTCCCAACATATTATGCCACTGAAACACATCATAATATGATTTCATAATGTTTGTTTCGTTGCATTATGTGCATGTCATCGCATCATTTGTCTTGGAATTTCATTGTATTATCATAACCTTACACTCCATTGTATCATTTTTGTTTTATGTGCTTTGATTATGTCTTATCGAAATTCATTATTTCGATTTCTTTTGACTTATATCATTTCATAATATGCGCTTTTCCATGTTTGTAATTTAATTTTAAAATGACCATGTTAGGGTCATATTTAAAATTAAATTTTATGATACTAACTTTTGGTATGGTTTTGTAGGTCTAGGGCTTGACTATTGGGCCCTCTATTTCTAATCCATTTTCTTTAAGAAAATGCCTAGGGTTAATATGATGTGTATATGGAAAATGAAATGAATATGTGGTATTTGGAGTATGAAATGAAATATGGTATATGGAATTAGAAGGGTAGGATAATGGATATGGAAATGAATATAATGAATAGGAATAGGAATATAATGAGTAGAATAATGAAGGTAGTGAAATGTAGGTAAAATATGCATATCAGGTATTAAATTAATCTTAACAATCTCTAGAATTAAAAAAAAAAAAATGAAATTTCAAGAGCAAAAATTTTTACTCACTGTTCTTTTACTCCCATAAAGTATTTGATGATGTCTTCTAGTCAATGTATTTGATGGCTTTTCAATGATAGATTTTAATGTAGAATTATTCCTTCTTTATGTTTTTGCATCCATCATTGATTCGGGATCTTTGAATGTTGTTGTTGTTCAGGTCTCTTCTATAATTTGTACATGATGATTCAGGCCCTTTTGACATGTATTTTTGTATGTAGCATTTGTCATATAATACATGTTTCTTCTGACATTTCAGTTCCCTTCTGCACAATATTTTCAATGATGTTTCAGGTCCCCTTTATCATGCAATTTGAGTTCCTTCTTCAATTCAACTGCTCAAACTGAGTTCCTATTGAAACTTCCCCCTTGCTTATGTGAAGACTTGTCTTCAAGTCTTGTATTTTTCTGGAGAGTTAATTCTGCAAAATCAAACAAGATAGAGAATTTGCAGAGGCCAAACTAGTTGGTTTTCCTCCATGAATTTTCATTTTCTTTGTGCGAAATGCCTGGGCTTTCACAAGATTTTTTTTGTTTATATATATATATATATATATATATATATATATATATATATATATATATATATATATATATATATATATATATATATATATATATATATATATATATATATATATATATATATATATATATATATAGATATATCTATATATATATATATATATATATATATATATATATATATCTATATATATATATATATCTATATATATATATATATATATATATATATATATATATATATATATATATATATATATATATTATAGAATAATGGAAGGCATATTGTTATGTTGTTCCATTATTTCCAGGTCAGTATCTCTTGAAATTTGTTTCATAAAATCTTCTTTATTTATAGGTTTATTGTATATTTTAAGCCTATGTCTATTAACTACAAATGAAGTAGATGCTTGATCAATTGTTTTTATTTTGACAACTCCATTATCAAAGATCTCCTCTATCTCATATGGCCCCGAGCAGTGAGTTGTAAATTTTGTCTTGAAATCTTTTAATTTTGGGTCAAACAATAATGCCTAGTCTCCTTTATTGAATATTTTGTTCTAGATGAACCAATCGTGCAATTTAATACTTTGCGGTTGCACAGGAGATGTGTGCTCCATTGTTTTCAATCTTATTTCATCCAGTTGATTTAATTCCATTACTCTCTATTGTTGTGCTTCAAATAATTCTGTTCCCAACTTTCCTACTAAATTGAATGTGTGTATTTGAAATTCGATGGGTAACATGACTTATTTTCCGTACACTAAGTAATATGGACTAAACCCAGTTGTGTTCTACAATGTTATCTGTATGCCCATAGTGCATCTCTCAATTTCTCCGACCAGTCCTTTCTATTCATTTGTACATCCTTCATCATGATATTATCCAGGAATTTTTTTTTTTACTCTACTAGTCCGTTTACTTGAGGATGGTACAGAATTGATTTTCTATGTTTGATCTTGTACTTCTCCGTAAGATCAAGAACAAGTTTGTAAATGAATCTTGCAATGATTGAATTGTGATGGTTTCTTGAAAACAGTGATTCAAAAGATTACTTGCAGCTTCATACTAGGTTACTCTAAGCTGCTCTGAAATATTCAGTTCTAAGATGAAAAGGTCTAATAGATCTTCATTCTTGTCTTCTTCTCTAAGGTTAAAGACTTGGTTAATACTAAGAACTGATTTAGTTTGATGTTGTTCTTGTACTTCATGCCATGATAATAATGAAGGTACTTGTGCTGGAGAATAAAGTGTGACGTGCTTTCTTTCATCCCCATTGGCAATAATCATACTTCTCGATCTACACCCAATAAAGGCAGCTACAGTGGCTAACCATGGTCTTCTTAAGATTAGAGGATGTCCACCTAAGTTTTTTTTTGGCTCAAAATGAGGAAGTCTACAGGATACTCCAATGAATCAAAAGAAACAATGATATCTTCTAATATTCCTTCTGGTACAACCTTAGATATATTTGCTAACTCTAAAATGGTAGTAGTAGATCCAATATTGGTTAAGTTTAAATTTTTCATGGTCTCTATCATCATAATGTTTATAGCTGCTCCCGAATCTATTAAAGTGTTTGGAATTGAAAAATTATTAATTGAAATAGTAACCATAGGGATACCAGGGTCAATTTATTTTTCAGTTGTTGTCTTTATAGACATGAGGCTAGCTAGTTTTCCAATGATTTGGATTGTAGTAGGATCCTTTTTCTTTTTACCAGTTTTCTTGATGCATAAATCCTTTATTGTTTTAGCATAAATTGGTATTTCTTTTATTGCCTATAACAAAGGAATTTTGACATATGCATTTTTCAATTCATCCAAAATATCAAATTCAGGAAGAGAAATTTGAATGTTCTGCTCTACTAACCTCTCTGGATAGGGTGGTGTTTGAGCTATTACAGTTTTTCCTTTCTCACTTTGATTTTCTAAATGTGATGTTTTAGGTTGTTCTCTTTGTTCAGTTGGTTCCTCTATGATCCGAGGAGAATTTTTATGTTGTACTTTCCTAGACCTTAAATGGACATCATTTATGGGAAGAATGGAGTATGTTGGAAAATATGTTGCTTCTTCCACATTGTATGCGAGTTTATCCATTTTGTTACTCGAATTTGCTACAGGCTAAGCTGGTAGTTGAGTTGGATTAAGTTGTTTCGAAGGCAACTAAAGTTGTTATAATTCAGTTAGTAATGGTGCAGAATTTTATTGTGGAAATGGAATGGATTGTGGATACTATTGAAACTATTGGTATGGAAATGGTTGTTGATATTGTTGTTGTTATTACTATTGGTATTGTTGAGGATACACTTGTTGATGTGGCCGATCTCCATAACTATATCCTCTCCAACCTTGTGCAGGTTGGTTTTGATATTGTTGTGGAGGCCAAGCTTGCCATGACATTGGGGTATTCCAAGAACTTTGAGGAGGATACTGATAGTTTTCTTGAGGGAAATGTTAAGGAATCCTTGGCTACCAAGGCCTTCTTGGTGCCAGGTAGTAAAATCCTTTTGCCTCTTGTACTTCTTCCATTGGATTCATTTGCAATTCTTTCAACTTTAGATAGTTTTTTGTTGAATGGTTTTCTGTGCAAAGGCCACATACCTGAATACTATCCCAAGGACATTCTCTTAATGGGTGTTTCTTCCTACATTTGGGACAAAATATTGCTAAAATTTTCTCTTGTTCTTCTTTATTTTTGCTATCTTTTAAAACATCTACTTGTGTCCCTAATGTGCTTAGAAGATCAGTTTTGAAGTTTTCCAGCAAGCTCCCTATCTTTTCTCTTGTTACCCCTCTTGCAGTTCATTTTGAAGCTTTTGAGCTAATATCTCTCCTTCTATATTTTGATCTTCCTCTTGAATATTTTTGACATAGATATGTAATTTCATGAAATGGCATATTTGAAATATCACCCTTGCTCATTACATTCAAAATGTCAATATATTCGTCTCTTATACCTTTTAGAAAGATTGTGTGGATGGTATCTAAGTTCAGAGAGTGTTGTTTAGATTTTTTAATATTGTAAGAAAATATTTCCAAATATTATTCTAAAATTTCATCTTATTATTGTGTCCTTCTAAAAACATCCTCTTTTATTGGAAAGCCAAAAGTAGCTTTCAATCATCGATATTTCCTTGTTCATTATCATTTAATATTTTGTTATCATACTTTTTTTTCCTTTCTTCTCTTTTTCTATATGTTTCTCTTTTTTCCCCTTCCTATCTTTGTCTTCTCCATTCTCTCTGTTGTTTTTCATATTGAAGTCTTTGTTTTGGAGTGAGGATAGTGGATCCTTGACCTTATTCCGTCATAGTTTCAACTATTATAGCAACTTGAGATTCAAGTTCTTGTTTGTTTTAGAAAATAGGTTTTTTCTATTGGCTCAAGAATGAGCTAATATATTTTTTTTAACAATTTTCCTTGTTTCCTTTTGTTTTTCTAAATTTGGTGTTGCTTTTGGAGTTTTTTTTCATTTTACCTCCCAGGCTAACAAGGTTTGTCTTTTAATTAAAGTTAATCTTTGTCATGTTCTTTGTTTCTCCTCTAATTCTTCTAGAGTTGGTTTACAAGCAACCAGTGTAGGTAGTTCTCATGGTTGAATTTTTGGGGTGTTTTGCTTAATGAATCTACCTTTCTGATCTCTATCTCTAGGCATAAAGAAACATAACTAAAAGAAACATAACTGAATTTTTATTGTTCTTGTTTGTTGTTGTTGTTTTTTTTTTATCTTCTAATTGACTATTTTGATGAATGCTTGCCCAACAATGACGCCAAAATGTTGGGCTAATTTATTGAATAAGTTAACACAATTATTTAATTATCAATCTAGGTTTGTAGAACTTAGAAGCATGTCAAAAATGTATGTATATCAAAGGTATTCAAGGTTAGAAGATGAAATATAAAGAGTTGAGGAAATACATATTATAAATATAAATCTAATTAAGTAATTTCTAATTCACTTAGGTAATATGTGTAAGATTAAGTGGCTCCTAACTTAAGAGAACCAGTTGTGTCCTTCTTCTAAAATATTACTTCATGAATAGAAATCGAAAACCACTAATTGGAAAAAGCTTAAGATGCATAAATAAATAATGAAATAGGATCCTAACTAAGGAGGTTCTTTCTTTTCTTCATCACAAATTCATTCATCACAATGCCATTGTTAGAAAACTAAAAACTTAGAAAATTACTTGAAAGCAAGGAAGATGAATTTTAGTTTTTATTTATTAATCCAATAGAAGGATGGTTCAAATTGAACATTGGGTTGTCCCTTCACATAAAGATGATAAATAAGCCAAGATTCATCAGCAAACATAAATCATCATACATTAAATCAAATAAATAAATCTGTAGCAAAGCTAGTTTATGGAAATCAAGTTAGATTAACCATGAAGTGTGCTTAGCTTGGAGTGGCGGCCCTCCACCCTTGCCTTACACACTTGAAGAGATTATCAGCCACTGTAATCTCAGTCAATCATCCACACCATTGAACAAAAAATGAAGGTAGAAAAGGTTCCTAAAATTAACTCAAAGTATTTATAAGTCTTAATATAAAATTATACAAATCGTACATATCATAAGCCTTCAATGTTTTGGTTTAAATAGAATATTATGAAACAAAATGATCTAAAATGTATCTAACAACTATATATATCCATATCCCATCTATCCAAGTCAAACTCATTCATCCTATCACTAAAAATATGGGAAATCCCATGAAATCATAAAACTACCCTATTTCTTAGGTATTTCCTGGATGACTGGTCCTGTTTGACCAGCTTTGATCGGGTGTGTTTAAGCTTTGTTTGACTGAACCAATAGGAGTTAGTTCAATCCTAGTTCCCAAGCTTTTTAGAAATGTGTCCAGCTCGTTACCAAGTGTCTTGGAAATATGGCATACATGAAGCCATTAAGGGAATTTCTAATTCTGTCAAAAAATGCACTTAAATTCAATTTTCATAAAAACATCTAAAAATTGCAAAAATAAATTTATATACGTGAATATTCATAAATACATCAAAATGGATTGTGTGTGATGGAAAATGGATGGAAAATATATAAATTAAGTGTGTTTTCTTAAGAAAAATTGGACCAAAAACAAGGGCCAACATTGACGAAGCCACCACAGTGAATGATGTAGCTACAAATGTTCCAAGAATAAGCGCAACCTTTGATGATAGACAAGTGGAGCATCAATCAAGAATGATTGAGACTGAAGGTACTATTTTAAAAAAACCTGTTTATATTTTAATTGATCAAGGTGTTAGAATATTCCGACACATAGGAAATAGTTAAGTACAACTTGGTCTAGTATAGAGTTAGGTATAGAGTTAGGTAAAGTGTGTTTCTTTACCTTGTACATTTTGTAACTTACAATCCAACGGTCATGATATGTAGTGATCCGACGGTTCATTCTCTCCTCGGTATTACCGACACTTGATCCGTGGCTTGACACCCGATTGGTCCATGATTTCTATTTAAAGCGCATGGAGGGTCATTTGTAGGGAAATCTGTGCATGAGAGAAACATATGTAAAACTTCATTCTTTTATTAATAAATTGCCTGAAGCGACCGCGTTGGCTTAGGCCGTGGACTGTTTCCCTCTTTGAGGGTTTTAACCACGTCAAAAATATTGGTGTATTGATCTGTGATCAGGTTGTGAGCGGTGTCCTTTAGTGTTCTGTCTAAGGAACTTACCCTGTAAATTCCTACATGGTATCAGAGCTATTTGAGGGCCGTGTCCGTTGGTGATCCAAATCTAAAGCCGGTAGAACTGCATCCGACTGCCGTTTCCTAGATCTGTTGTTTCTGACTGCTTTCAGGCCTAGAGGACTGCTCTCTTATGTTGGGAGCATCTGTTCCAGTGAGGAACCCCTTTCGTTTCACACGAAAAGGTTTCCGGTAGCCCTAGCTACGTCATTTTTAAGATCTGGAGGTATATAGTGTTTATTTGCAGTTTACAGTTATTTTCTCTCTGTTTATTTCGGTTTCGGTTTATTTAGCTTTTTTTATTACCAGATCTATACCTTTCATTTCTGCGTATGCTCTTTGCCCTGCGACTCTGTGCGATCTAGGAAAATCAGAAACAGAAAGGAAGGATTTTTCTCATGCGTATGCTCTTTTCCCTGCGCCTTAGTGTGATCTCGGAAAATCAGAAACATTGAGAAAAATATTTATTTTCCGGCCAAAGCTAACTTTGAGCTGCAAGGTTCATTTTTGAAAATATTTAGTTTTTTGGCTAAAGCTAACTTCGAGCCGTAAGGTTCGTTTTCTTTGCATGTCCGTGTTGGGTTTTGTGTTTTTTGTTTTGTAGGGAAAAATAGCTTTCTCAAAGCAAGCATGCAACCCAAAGCCCCCCCCCCCCCGCTCTCTCTCTCTCTCTCTCCCTCTCTCTCAATTTTTTTTGTATAAAGCTATTTTAAGAGAGTAGAGGTCTTGGGTTCAAGTCCCCATTTTGTGGGGGTGGACTTTTTCATTTCCGCACATTCCCGCACTTCGTCGGCAACTTCATCAACTTTTTTTCAAAAAGCCATAACTTCTTCATCCGGAAGCCGTTTTCAGAGCCGTTTTTTTTAAACCAGCCTAATTTTTCGAGATCTATCCATTGGAACACTTAGTTTCAGCATCTTTAGCTTTAGTTTCTATTGAAATGGAAAGTCAATACCAAGTTACCCTTGACAGCACCAACTACTTCCAATGGTTGTCCTACATTGAGGATTTACTTAGAAGTAAAGGTCTCTACAGAATAGCCTCAGGCCAAGAAAAGAAACCGAAGGATGAAGATAAGGCTGTTAAATGGAAAAATAGGCAAGATCAAGCACGTGGATTGATAGGGATGTCTATTTCTCCAGATCTTAGATTCCATATTGCAGAACTTGATACTCCTGATGAAGCAATGAAACAAATCAATAAAGTTTTTGGGATTAAAAATGAACCTAGAGCCCATCAACTTGAAAATGAGTTGCTTACATTGGAGCCTAATAATTTTTCTTGTATTGAAGATTTCTTGTCCAAGTTCAAGACCCTTAGATATCTCTTGGAATGTGTTAAGGTTAAGAAAGAAGATAGTAACCTTATCTATTCCATTCTTACTAAGTTGGGACTAGCCTACTCTATGTTTGTTTCCACCTTCCATTCTACAAGAGAAGCCTTCATTTCTCAAGGAACAGACTACAAGTCCCCTTCCTTTGACTCTTTTTGTGATTCTTTAATAAGAGAACAAGAAAAACTCTTACACCTTGGTCTTCTTAATCTTGGAAACTCTTCCAAGAAAGAGTTAGCCGCCCAGCAACAACCAAATTCAAAGAATCCTAAGAAGTCATATCCTAAAAAGAATGGTCCTAAACCAACAAGGGTCCTAAGCAATTTCAGCCCCAAAATGAAAAATCATTTCAACAAAATGATAAGACAAATAAAAACAAAGCGAAGAAGACTGATAGACATTGCAATTTTTGTAATCAAGATGGCCACTTAGAATCAAAATGCTTTAAGAAGATGGAAGCCTTGGAAGCAGCAATGAAGAAGCATAACATCCATTTGGGGCAATCTTCAACTTCAACTTCATCTTCAGGAATGACACTTTCTGCATGTGGTTGTCAAGCATGTCGGTCTGGCTATGCATTAAATGTATCTTCTTCTTCTCATTCTCATGAGTGGCTCATTGATTCTGGAGCTTCTTATCACATGGCCATAAACAAAGGCATGTTTTCTTCTTTAAATGATTGTAACACCAAAAATATATATGTTGGTGATGATATATCTCTTAGTGTTGTAGGGACTGGAACTGTTCATCTAGACAATGGTCAGTTTAATGATGTATTATGTGTTTCAACCTTATCCTGCAACCTTCTATCTGTATATCAGATAACTCATTCAGGTGAAGGTAAAATCGTTGAATTTTCACCTCATGATGTTGTAATCAAGGACTTAAGAGATCCTAAACAGATTTTGGCTACTGGCATTGCTGATGATTCTACAAGGTTGTATAAGTTTCAAAACTTTGGGTCATCAAATATTCCCTCAGTATTTGTTTCTCATAACGATGAAGTGAGCAAACTTTGGCATGAGCGATTTGGTCACTTAAACTATCGCTCCCTTCAGCATCTATGTAAAGAAAATATGGTGACAGGTCTTCCTATGGTATCTTGCAGAGATGGTGTTTGTTCCGGATGTGTACCTGGAAAACATCATCAGGACAGTTCTGAAAAACGTGCCTCTTGGCACGCCTCAGCCCCTTTACAGCTTGTGCATAGTGATTCATGTGGTCCACTTCCTATTGTTTCATTCTCTGGCTGTAAGTATTTCTTAACTTTCATTGATGATTTCTCCAGACGCACTTGGGTATACTTCTTAAAACTCAAGAGTGAAGTATATAACACATTTTTGGCCTTCAAAGCCTTTGTTGAAAAACAATCTGGACATTAAATTCTTAAGCTAAGATCTGATAATGGCGGAGAATATGTTAAAAACACATTCATCAACTTTTGCACTAAGAATGGAATTCAAATGCAACATATTGTTCCATATACTCCACAACAAAATGGTGTAGCTGAAAGGAAGAATCGCACCTTAAAGGAAATGGATAATTGTATGCTACAATCTAAAGGACTTGGTCTTAGTTTTTGGGCAGAAGCAATTAACTGTGCAAATTACATAATAAATCGCACTCCTACTAAGGCTTTAAAGAATATCACTCTAGAAGAAGCATGGAGCTCAATCAAACCAGATGTAAGTCACTTTCGTGTTTTTGGAAGTGAAGCGTGGGCCCATATTCTAGATGAAAAGCATAAATCTTTAGAACCTAAGAGTGAAAAATGTACTTTTGTTGGATATTCTGAAGATGTCAAAGGCTATAGACTTATTCCATTTAAGTCCAAAAATGTTATCATTAGAAGAGATGTAAAATTTGATGAAAATATATCGGCATGCGAGCCTAGTCCGACGGATGTGCCACCTCTCCCTATCTCTTCTACTTTTGAAAAAATTTCTTCTTCAGATGATGAAAGTGAGGATGACAATCCTCCCCCACCATATCAAGATCCTCCTTCAGCTCCTCAGCTTCCAAAATGGGTTCGTGCTACTCGAGATGCAGCAGGTGATCTTGCCGGTGATCCTACAGATCAGCAACACACATGTTCTTAGTTTGACAGAGCCTCTTCTTTACTGGCTCAAGCTCCAGTAAATTATAATCCTGACACTTTTGCAGAAGCTTCAAGCCATCCAGATTGGGAAGCAGCTATGAATGAATAATATCATTCATTATTGGCAAATGATTCATGGGATCTTGTTCCTCTACCAAAGGGACGAAAACTTGTTAGATGCAAATGGGTTTACAGAACCAAGTATGGACCAGATGGGAAAGTGGATAAACATAAAGCTCATCTTGTTGCTAAAGGTTTTTCACAGGTTGAAGGCATTGAATACACTGAAACCTTCTCCCCTGTTGCCAAAATGAACTCTATCCACCTGGTTCTTTCCCTTGCTACCTCGTTCAAATGGGAAGTCCATCAGATGGATGTTAAATCTGCCTTCTTGCATGGGGACTTGCATGAAGAAATCTACATGGAACAACCCATTGGCTTCATAAAAACAGACTCCAGCCTTGTATGTCAGCTTAAGAAATCCCTTTATGGTCTCAAGCAAGCTCCTCGAGCTTGGTATGCCAAAATGGATAACTTTCTTTTAGAATCTGGCTTTTCTAGGTGTCATTCTGACAATACTGTCTACACCAAGAAAGTGGGCAAGTCTCTTATCATTCTTGTTCTTTATGTTGATGATCTTATCCTTACCGGTAGTGATACCAACCTTATAAACCATGTGATGTCCAGCCTTAAAAAGAAATTTGAAATGACAGACTTAGGACACTTACATTATTTTCTCGGTCTTCAAGTCTTGCAATCCAAGGAGGGTATTTCCCTTTCCGAGTCCAAGTATGCCTATGATATTCTATGCCATTTTCACATGGAAGACTGTAAGCCAGCCCCTTCTCCCTTCCAGTCTGGAGTCAAACTTTCAGTCACTTGTACTTCTCCTGAACTTGATGCTACCTTACACCGTCAACTTGTAGGAAAACTTTTGTATCTAACCCATACTCGTCCTGACCTTTCCTTTGTTGTTGGCCTTGTTGCTTGGTTTATGCAAAACCCACGTGAAAGTCATTGGAAAGAAGCTAAAAGAATACTTCGTTATGTTTGAGGTACAGTTCAGTTTGGGATTCATTACAGTGCCGAAGAAGCTCCTCTATTGGTTGGTTTTACTGATTCCGATTGGGCTGGTGACCCTGATGATCGGAAGTCTACTGCCGGTTATGTGTTCACTCTTGGTTCAGGACCTATTACATGGGCTTGCAAGAAACAAGCTGCCATTTCTCTTTCATCACCAGAAGCAGAGTATCATGGTGCCGTAGAAGCTAGTAAGGAATCCTTGTGGCTTCGTTAGATCCTGTCAGAGTTTGGCTTTCAGCAGCAGCATCCGACTACATTTTGGTGTGATAATTAAAGTGCCATTCAACTATTCAAAGATCCAGTCCAACATCAGTGCAGAAAACACATTGAACTACACATGCACTTCATCAGAAAGCTCATTCATGACCATGTTCTTGAAGTGCAATATTGTTCAACAGATGATCAAGTTGTAGACATCTTCACAAAGGCTCTCACAGAGGCGAAGTTCACTAAACTTCGATTTATGGTTGGAGTTCAGGAAGTTGTCACTAAGGGGGGATAGGCTCTAGTACCTCCTTCCTTCTCCTATTGTGTCATATTTGTAAATCCTTCAATCCTATCCCAAGTTGTTCTTAAGGGGGGATGTTAGGATATTCCGACACATAGGAAATAGTTAAGTACAACTTGGTCTAGTATAGAGTTAGGTATAGAGTTAGGTAAAGTGTGTTTCTTTACCTTGTACATTTTGTAACTTACAATCTGACGGTCACGATATGTAGTGATCCGACAGTTTATTCTCTCCTCGGTATTACCGACACTTGATCTATGGCTTGACACTCAATTGGTCCATGATTTCTATTTAAAGCGCATGGAGGGTCATTTGTAGGGAAATCCGTGCATGAGAGAAACATATGTAAAAATTCATTCTTTTATTAATAAATTGCCTGAAGTGGCCGCATTGGCTTAGGTCGTGGACTGTTTCCCTCTTTGAGGGTTTTAACCACTTCAAAAATACTGGTGTATTGATCTGCGATCTGGTTGTGAGTGGTGTCCTTTGGTGTTTTGTCTGAGGAACTTACTCTGTAAATTCCTACACAAGGAGCTAGTTTAGGTTACATTGGGCCATAGGTGGTAGAAACCTGTAAACTGAAAAAATATAATATTTCCTAGGTGGTACAGTTAGCAACGGGCACCAAGGGAAGAGTAGTCAGCCAAGTAAAGCAATGTCACCTTGATTTAAATTTCTATTTTAGAATAGTGAACCTAAATATACTTCACCTTGGATCATATGACGTGTCGATAAGCATGGAATCGTTGGAAAAACATGGGGTCATTATAAATTGATTAGAAAAAAGAGTGAGTTGTGTGAATTAAAAGGGACAAACTAAAATAATCCAAGGCATACCAAAACCCATATCATTCAAACAAATATCAACATTACAAATGATAAAGAGTGCATAGAAGGGGTGTCAATTATTTATGGTTCATGTGGAAGAAAGTGAGAAACAAGGAGAAGAATCAAAGTTAGACACCCTTTTAGTTATTAAGGCATTTCAAGATGATTTCTTGAAGAAAATCTCATTTTTACCCCCTCGCATGGATATATACTTTTCCATTGATTTGGTACCCTGTACAGCCCTAGTGTCGAGAGCCCCTTATAGAATCATAGGACAAAGGCTATATCAGGCCCGTTGTATCACCGTGGGGGGTTGTCATGTTATTTTTCAAGAATAAAGATGACACATTTAGGATGTGCATCGATTATTGATAATTAAACAAGTTAATCATTAAAAATAAATATCCATTTCCCTCCATGGATGATATCTTTGATCAAGTAAGGGGGGAAACCAATTTTTGAAAAAGTGATTTAAGGACAATATATCATCAATTAAGAATAAAAAATGAATGTATTTATAAGATAACCTTCATAATCAGATATGGTCACGATGAATTCGTAGTGTTATAATTTGACCATTCTAATGCCCCAACAACATTTATCTGCTCCATGAACAATGTACTTAATAAGTATCTGGATAAATTTTTATTGGTATTTATTGATCTCATTTTGGTGTATTCTAAGAATGAAGAAAAAAATAAAGAACACCTAAATTAGTGTTGCAAACTCTAAGAGAGAATCAATTATATTCAAAACTTAGTAAATGTGAGTTTTACAAAGCCAGAATACAGTATGTGGGCCATATCATTTCAAAGGAAGGACTAGCGGTTGATCCTGATAAGGTTAGGGCCATGGTACATTTTCCCATGCCAAAGGATGTGTCTGTTGTCTATTCATTTATGGAAATCACGAGGTATTACATAAAATTTATAGAGGGATTCTCGAAACTAGCACATCCAATTACATCCTTACAAAAGAAAGGAGTAAAATTTGAATGGATAACCAACTGTCAAGAAATTTTTGATAAGTTGAAACACTTACTTATAGTGGCTCCTATTCTAAAACTTGCAAATCCAAATAAATAATTTATAGTTTGTACTGATGCTTGTATGGAGGGGCTAACAGGAGTTTTAATGTAGGAAAACACATGAATCTAAAAATTTGAAAACACATGAAAGAAATTATGTTATATATGAATTAGAGCTAGATGTTGTAATACATGCTTTAAATATGTGGAGGCACTATCTGTTAGGGAATAAATTCACTTTGGTAACATATCATATTAGTTTAAAGTATTTTTTCAGCCAACCAAATCTCAATGCTAGACAAGCTAGGTGGATGGTGTTTCTTAGTGAATTTGAGTTCGACAGTAAACACATAAAAGGGAAATAAAACAAGATAGCAGATGCATTGAGAAGACATGCCTATACTTTAATGGGAATATTTGTAAGCACTGTTAGCACACATTTAGTGGATCATATTAAAAAATCGATAACCAGTTATCCTAAATACATGGAAATTCAACAAAAATTGCAACAAACTTACATCTCGGGTTATGCTAAAAATTTTGAAAGAACTGTTAATTTACAAAAAAACACTTGTATGTTTCCAATGGAGGACATACTTGGTACCAGAATATGATCACATCATTAAGAAATGACCTCTTTTTTCTAGGTATGAAAAATGATGTAGCCAAATATTTATCCAAATGTTTATAATGTCAACAAGTGAAGGTGGAACATCAACACCCTCTTCTGTTGCTCAATCCACTACCTGTCCCTGAATGGAAGTGGGAAATAAGTTCCTTATACTTTATCACGGGACTACCAAGGAGCAAAAGGTAGCATGATTATATTATGGTAGTGGTAGACACCTTAACCAAAGCCGCACATTTCATACATGTACAATCCACTTATTGTACTACACAGATTGCTAATATCTTCATGAGGGAATTTTTTCAATTACATGGAGTACCCAAGATTGTAGTTTCTTATAGGGATGCCAAGTTCACCTCAAAATTCTTGAGGGTATTGTTTGGAAGCATGGGAACTCAAATAAATTTTCGCATTGCACATCATCCTCAAACGGATGGAAAAAATGAGAGAACCAATCAGATTTTAGAGAACATGCTAAGGATGCATGTCATGGACAAACCTACTAGATGGGAAGATTTTTTAGATTTGGAAAAAAAATCTTATAATAAAAACTATCAAATGTCCATCAAAAGAGCCCTTTTCAAGCCATGTATGGAAGAAAATTCCATACACCTATTAGTTGGATTCATCCAGAGGATATATTGATACTCATATTGAATTCTTTATAGGAAATGTAGCAAAAATGGAGCAAATAGTATGAAGGTGTTGGGCATGAATCCCCCAAGGCATGTTTTGGGGCTTAAAGCCCAAGTTTAGAATAAATCCATTGTAAATACTCCGTGAATTGTGGTTGTGGAGCATGTTGAGAACCAATATTACAGCAATAATGCTGCAACTCCTCGGCTGCCTACTTTACTCTTATCAACCCGGTAGTTCATAACAAACTTGGAAGCATCGGTGCTATATGCACAAGTACTAGTTCTCACTGCAAGTTGTCACTTGGTCAGCCGGAACGAGATCACTATGAGCTCAATCCGACTTCTATGGATTCTAGAAGAAGCTCTATATGTGATGAAAGAAAAGGAATATTACTCTACAAATGTTATTCTAACTGCAGAAAGGAGAAGGACTGAAATGTAAAGCAAACCAAGTAAATCCTAATTAACTAGCTAATCCTACTTTTGCAGAAAGCACTATGTAAACCATGAAAATAATGCTATTACCTACTCAAGGAAGTAAACAACATCTAACTATGTTATTTCTGGAAGTAAATAAGAAAAAAACATATTTTCGGATTTTTATGTATTTTTATGTGAATTTGACATGCATGTAATTTATTGTTTGTGAATGTGGCAGTGAATAGGTGGCATTGGAGGGCGGTTTTGGCACTTGAGAGGATGTAGGATGGTGTGGATGGATCCTAGGGGGTCTTAGGTGGCCTTCTGGAGGCTTTTCCCACAGTCTAACTTTAAAAAAAATCCTACAGAAAAATCTACAGGAGGACACAGGAAACCTACAGGAGGAAAAACAACATTCTACAAGAGGCCTACACGAGGAGGCCGTGTTGGGTCCCTATAATACATGCCGAGAGCAGTTTTCACTATTTTGAGGGTGTGAGAGGGGGTGAAAAATGTGGATGAAGGTTGGAATGAGGTGTTAGGGCACATGGTCTACCATGAACCATCAGGAGAGAGAAAGATGATTGGATTTGCTCAAGGAGACAGGAAGAAGTTCTAGGAAAAATGCAGGAAACTAGGGCAAAATTGAGGTGAGATTTTGTAGACCAATAGAGCATGGATTATATGGAGGGTGTGATTTCTGATAAGCTGGCCTACTACTACAAGAGATCTGTTGTATAGAAACTAACATTCAACCATGGAAATCAAGCAAGCAAATGAAATGAGTGGATTTAGAAAAATAGAGTTTTGCATCAAACTAGTCTAAACTATGATCTATGAAAGGAAATGTTGAGAACTACTATAGGAAAGGAAAGCATGGAAGAAGAATATTGCAAATAAAGAACTAATCATGATGAAAAAGTGCTAAAGCAAATCAAAACTAGACTATTAGCCAGTAAAAAGCTACAAACACTAGAAGTCCTATGAATGAGGGAAATCTGTGTTTTTGGGGCAGCAAGAGGGTCTTTGCCTCAAATCATGGTCCCAAAGGGAGGAAGAGAGGCCAAGGCACTCTTTCTATCCTTTTGAATCTTCTTCTTATCACTGATTAACCTGCTATAGAAAGCACAAATGGAAGCAATCTACTGAATCACCAAAAGCAACCTATTCTTAACCATAAAAGAAATACATATAACAGCAACCTAATGTACAACCTGAAATAAAACATACAAATAAAAGTAAAGAGGAGATTTTCCACTTGGATTTTGCCCTAACCTAAGAGCTTCAGCTCTCTTGGATAACTCAGTGCTAACTCAAAAAGGATTCCATCTTTATTCTCAAAACAATAACAAGATTACATGAAACTGTCACAAAAAATAAGCTCGAAGTTGAGCAGAGTTTACATAAGCAAAAATTCAACAAAAATCTGACCCTAGTGAGGTCCTAGGTCTCTCTACTTATAAAAATTAAGGTACCAACAACTTCCTTAAAATCAGGGATGCATGGCTCCCAAAACTCGAGATAATCATCAATCATCCTTCGCTTTCTCAACTGCCTCCTAGTGCATGATTCGGCTGCTTATACTCTAAGCTGAATGAAGGGGAATCCGAAGTGAGGAGTAATAAATGAGGGGGATTCCCTCCTAGAAGTCCTCTTGTCTGTCCACTTCGAGTTATTGCTGCCATTTTTCCACTGGATCCTTGACTTTGACTTCGAAAATCATCAATAGTCTGCACTAAATACACATTATACCACAAGGCACAATAACTAACTCAACTCACTCTATAAGCATAAATATTATCAGAAAATCATGCAATGAGCTAAGATAATGGTTGGTTTGACTAGGTTAGGAGGTAAAATCAGCCCATATAATTACCTGTTTATGAGGCTCATCATCACCCCCCTACTGAAAGTGTTGCTCATCCTAGTGGCCTCCCTAGCATCCCAGGCTTCTGATGTGGTCTGCTCTTCTGTGCCATAGAATCTTGCCTTCTTGTCTATCTCCTTCCACTGCTCCTCCTCTTCTTCTTCTCTTCTGCCTTCTAGCATGCCTAAAAACAGTGGGGGATTCAGCTTGAGGCCAATCTAGTTGACCTTCAGCCTCTACATGGAGTTCTTGTACATTGGAACTCTTCTCAATGCCTCCTTTAGCCTCACGAGGAAATGATATTTCATGATCTGCAAACTATGTGGTAAGGTATTCCGTTTCCTCATGCACACATGCACATAGTCATCCAAAAGTATCCTTTGCATATTCTCAAAGTGTGAAATGGCTTGTGCCTAATTGGTGAGATATCTAGGGGCAATCTGAGGGTCATTAGCAAGAAGGTTGTGTGTGCTAATGAGTGCCATAGGATCTGATGGCTCAACTCTTATCATTAGTGGCTCACTCTGGTCCTTTACCATCAATATTTTTATCTATGTTGCCCTCAATTCTTCATGGTTCATCCATGAGGCCATGGCCATTAATTGCAGGTCCCCTAGCTTGGCATTGGGGTCCTACACATTCATGTTTGTGAGGGCCATGTTATGTAGGTGGAATTTTGCCATCTTTGCCTTATCCTCTGACGTGCTTTAGTAACATAGATCCATAAACTACCTATAATCTTGGAAAGACATTGTGCCTCTTTGTGGCAAAGTCTTTATATGAAATTGTAACCATTGGTCCTTGAGATAAAGGCCATAGGATTTTGCTAGTGTTCTACATTGCAATGCCTCCATGGATAAGCTCGCCATGCATGCCAGCTGAGTCTCTTTCTCTTGTAGCTGCCTCCTTAGTAATTCATTTTCAGTTTCAAGTCATAAACCCTCATGTCATGCTATCTATACTTTTTGGAAAACCAAATATGGAGGTGGAGACAGAGAATTTTGAGAAAAGCAAAGAAATAGAGGAGACTGTGCTTTTTTTTAATAATTAAAATAGAAATTTTTTATGTATTTCCTCCTCCTAAAGGCTTTATTTCCTCCTCAAATTTAAACCACTTCTTGCATATATTGATATTCAATGGGGTCATGCATGGAACCTACCTCCTCAGACCGAAAATTATGCTAAAGCCCGTGTTTTCTCCCTTCAAAACAACTCACTACCCCTCTTGTAGAAGATTGTTGTCCCTCTTATAGAATTTCTGTAGGTGCTCCTGTAGAACCTGTAAGTGCTTCTATAGAAAATGCCGAGAGCAAAAATATGCGAGAGATCAATGGAGAATGATGATTACGAGGCTGTGGGGGTCATGAGGAGACTGTTGTAGCTGAGTTTCAAGGAGAGAATGAAGGAAAAGGTGGTGAGAGTGCTCGGGGAGGAGTACTTATTTCCCTTTTTGGTTATTTCTAGTGATGGAGGGTGAGATGGAAAAGTAAACATTGGCCATATTCCAATCGTTGGTCCCCACCTGCCTTGTCATCATGGCCCCTCCTCATAAAAATCACTCATGATTGCACCGGAGTTCACACTTCCTCCACCACCTGTCCTTGACATCTTTCTTGAGTTGACAGTGCGCATGTGTGGGTGACTTCTTCGGATGAGTGGAATCAACTAGATGAAGGTGGCCAAGTTAACTGGCCATGTTTCCCTCATTCAACCTCAACCATTTCGTTGCTTTTGTATGCCTTCTAATTACACAAATGCAAACAGAGCAGTGGGTTAGTTACTTACCTGAGATCCAAATGTATTTGTTGTGAGGTGTTGTGGCTCTCTCTTTGTGCTGCATGCCTTTGTTTCTTTTGATGCATGTTGTCTGCTTGCTGATGTGTGGTTGTGTCTTTTTGCAATTTCTTCTTTTGCTGGAGCTGAGCTGCATGTGCGTTTTGATCCTTTAGATGTGTTGTCCTGTGCTGTTGGTGCTAGACTTCTATGGGATGAACTGTTGTTGGTTTACAGGACAGTGACTTGTTTTTTTCCATATCTCCCAAACGGTAGACTAGATTTACTTAAAACTTTCTGAGCATGTTTCCATCACATTATGCATCTTCCCATAGAAAAATCTTGGTCAATGGATGCACGCATCTCGAGAAAAACTAAAAATGGCTGAAGGTGGTGGAGGTTGATTTCTTGAAAACCATATACTGGAATTTGCTGAAATTGTTTGGGCATGTTACCATCATCAATATGCATCTCCCCATGAAATAGTGTTTTAAATGGATGCATGGATATTGAAAAAATGCAAAAATGGCGGAGGGCGATGGAGGCCAATTTCTTGGTAACCGTGCACTAGAATTTGCTGAAATTACTTGAGCATGTTACCATCATCCATATGCATCTCCCCATGAATTTTTTTTTTTAAATGGATGCACGGTTTTCAAGTTAGGGAAAAAACAAATTTCTGCTCTATGTATTTTTGTATCCTATAGTAAAACAGAGCATCCTGTATTTTTTTTTTTTTAGGACAGCAAGGAAAATGAGTGGTAGAAGCTTGAGAATAATGGGTGGATGGTGAAAATAGATGACGGTGATGGATTGGCATGGCCTTGGCCTTGTTGGAGCATTTGAGCGAAGTAGGAGAAAGTCAAAATTCGACTTCTTTTGACTAGGCTTGACCAATTTTCCTTTTGGTACCAACTTGTTCTTGTTGCTTGCAGATGTTGGAGAGTACATGTATGCATGGAGCAAGGATTTTTGTTATTTTTTTCTCTTTTTTCTAGGCCTACTAGCCGCCTCAATGAGGTTTTCAACTAGTAGGTCTGCCTAGGCACCTCAAAGGAGGTTTTCACCTAGGATATTTTTTCCTCTTTTTTCTTCCTTCCAACCCATTGACTACCTCATGGAGGTTTTCAATCAATGAGCCAACATGAGGCGCCTCCAAGGAGGTTTTCACCTTAGATTTTTTTTTTCCTTCTTTTTTTTTCTCCTACCCTACTCTACTTGAAAAACAAAATCACTTTCAAGTACATGAATACTTCCAATGGAGCAATGTGCACATCAAGATGATAAACAAACTAATGCGGAGGCTTGAAATGTATGCTTTGACATGTACTTGGATTTCAGAGACCAAATGATTTTACTTTGAAGGGATCAACCATAGTTGAGGAAGAGAGTGACGCTACAACTTAGTGACTATCTCGAACCATATTTCAATATAGTTGTGATTTCGTTGATCCTTTTTATAATCAAGATCATTCTTCATGTCTTATTCTACCATGACCTTCACATATTCCTATTTTTTCTGATTTTTCTATTGAATACATGGAGGATTTTATGGTAAGCATGAGGGAACTATCACGATCTTTGATTTTGATGTATTCTCTTCATCAAGTGCAGCCCATGGTTCTTTGATCTTCTCTTTTGAATCTTCTTCTTCTGGATGTGGTCCTTCAACGGTATCAATTGAATCTCTTTTTTGCAATACTCTTCCTGAGCTATGGTGAATACCATTGAGCTCAAGAGGAGTTGTTCAGAAGTGTTGTACCTCAACATTGTAACTGGGTTGAGCTAATTCGATGTGTGGGTTTCGAAATGGTGGTATAGGTAGTTGAGTGGGAGTGTATATTTGAGATGGATGTGGATGGTGTTGTGGTTGGGTAGGTGGTGGAGGTAGGAGACTGGGAAGAGAGTTGTATTGGGGCCTCCACCCCCGATGAGATTCATTCCATTGAGGTTGCGGCTGAGCATAGGATTGAATTGAATGGGTGGATGGTTGGGCATGATATTGAGATGTGAAGGACCAATGATGAGGTGTGGACCAAGAAGGATGAGCAGGGGGGCCCAAGAAGGTATGGAGGTGACTTGGTTGGGGTTGTACTATGCTTGCGATGTCCTTTGCATCCCCTGATGGTATGGTCTAGGTCCATGCAGCCTCCTTTGGTTTATGTAATAGATCTGTTCAGTGACTCCTTCGGCCCCTTGGTATATAGCTTTACGTCCGGGCAAGGAAGGGCACTTATTTGTAGAATGATTCTCTTCACAGACTGAACAAGCCTCTATAGAGTTCAATGGGCATTCATTCCTAGGATGCCTCCCGGTGCATCTAGGGCAAAAAATGGCCAAAGACCTCTCTGCTTCCTCTTGTTTTCTTTTGATATATAAGGTATCCATTTGCATGGCAAGAATCTATAGCTTCTCACTCTTGAAGTCTTCCAGTATGTTTCCAATTTCACCTTTAATGGATGAGTTGGAAGAAAAGATACTACCCCGAGCATTTCTATTTTCAGCCATTGGCTCCAGAGGAATGTTTTCTTCTTCTCCTCTATAGGTTCTTCAAATATGTCTAGCTATTCACCTAAGGGTTCATCTTGATTGCAGCCGCCGAAGAAGAGAGAAGGTTGGTTGTGTGAAGCAGTGGGGGTGTTGGGCAAAATTTTTCCTGAGTTATCTCTATTCCTACAAGGCATGAAAGGAAATATTTTTGGTTGGTTTTTGTTTCCTTTTTCCCCACACTGATAGTACCTGCAGAAACTGAAATTGATTGAACAAAACAAATTGCAACTAGCTGAAATGAACTTGCTAAAATGAAATTTGCAGAATTGAAAAGGAAAGCAAGGAAATGAAGAACTTGAAAGAAAAGAAATTACTAGTCTACTTTTGCCGAATGAAATTTATAGAATTGGAAAGGAAAGGAAAGAAATGCAAAACTTGAAAGAAAAGAAATGACTAGTCTACTTTTGTTGAAATAAACTAATACCAGAATGTTGCAATAGGAAATAGAAGAGAGAAGTAATCACAGAATACTGTGATGCTTCCCTAGCAACGATGTGAAAAAGGTGGTGAGCACCAGTATTACAGCAATAATGTTGCAAGTCATGGGCTACCTACTTTACTCTTATCAACCTGGTAGTTCATAACAAACTTGGAAGCGTCGGTGTTGTATGCACAAGTACTGGTTCTCACTGCATGTTGTCACTTGGTCAGCCTGTGCAAGATCACTAGCAACTAAAGCCAACTTCTATGGATTCCAGAAGAAGCTCTATATGCGATGGAACGAAAGGAATATTACTCTATAGATGCTATTCTAACTACAAAAAGGAGAAAGGCTGAAATGTAAAGCAAACCAAGTAAATCCTAATTAACCAGCTAATCCTACTTTTGCAGAAAGCACTATGAAAACCATGAAAAGAATGCCATTACCTACTCAATGAAGTAAACAACATATAACTATGCTATTTCTGCAAGTAAATAAGAAAAAAACATATTTTTGGATTTTTATGTATTTTTATGTGAATTTGACATGCATGTAATTTATTGTTTGTAAATGTGGCAGCGAATAGGTGGCGTTGGAGGGCGGTTTTGGCACTTGAGAGGATGTAGGATGGTGTGGATGGGTCCTAGGAGGTCTTAGGTGGCCTTCTAGAGCCTTTTCCCATAGTCATCCTTCAAAGGAAATCTACAAGAAAATCTACAGGAGGACGCAGGAAAGCTATAGGAGGAAAAACAACGTTATACAAGAGGCCTACAAGAGGAGGACGAGAGTAGTTTTCACTGTTTTGAGGGTGTGAGATGGGGTGAAAAAGGTGGGTGAAGGTTGGAATGAGGTGTTAGGGTGCCTATGGTCTACCATGAACCACCAAGGGAGAGAAAGATGATTGGATTTTCTCAAGGAGAGAGGAAGAAGTTCTAGGAAAAATATAGGAAACTAGGGCAGAATTGAGGTGAGATTTGGGAGACCAATAGAGCATGGATAAGATGGAGGGTGTGGTTTCTGATAAGTTGGCCTACTACTGGAAGAGATCTAATTTTTAGAAACTGGCAGTCAACCAAGGAAATCAAGCAGGCAAATGAAATGAGTGCATTTAGAAAAACAAAGCTTTGCATCAAACTAGTCTAAACTGTGATCTATGAAAGGAAATGTTGAGAACTACTGTAGGAAAGGAAAGAATGAAAGAAGAATATTGCATATAAAGAAATGACCATGATGAAAAAATGTTGAAACAAAGCAAAACTAGACTATTAACCACTAAAAAGCCGCAAACACTAGAATTCCTATGAATGAGGGAAATTTGTGTTTTTGGGGTAGAAAGGGGGTCTTTGCCTCAAATCATGGTCCCAAAGGGAGGAAGAAAGGCCAAGGAACACTTGCTATCCTTTTGAATCTTCTCCTTATCACTACTTAACCTGCTATAGAAAGCACAAATGGAAGAAAACTATTGAATCATCAAAAGAAACCTATTCTTAACCATAATAGAAATACGTCTAACAACAACCTAATCTACAACCTGAAATAAAAAATACAAATACAACTAAATAGAAGCTTGGCTATTTGGATTGGGCCCTAACACAAGAGATTCAACCCTTTGAGGTAACTCAGTGCTAAGTCAAAAAGGATTCCATCTATAATAATAAGATTACATGAATCTGTCATAAAATAATAAGCTCAAAGTTGAGCAGAGTTTACGTAAGCAAAAATTCAACAAAAATCCAACCCTAGTGAGGCCCTAGGCCTCTCTAGTTATAAAAATGAAGCTACCAACAACTTCCTTAAAATCAGGGATGCTTGGCTGCTAAAACTTGAGATAATCATCAGTCATCGTTCACTTGCTCGGCTGCCTCCTAGTGCATGATTCAGCTACTTGTACTTTGAGCTGAATGAAGGGGAATTCAAAGTGAGGAATAATAAATGAGGGGGATTCCATCCTAGAAGTCCTCTCCTCTATCCACTTTGAGTTATTGCTGCCATTTATCCATTGGATCTTTGACTTTGACTTCGAAAATAATCAATAATCTGCATTAAATACACATTAGACCACATGGCACAATAAGTAACTCAACTTACTCTGTAAGCATAAATATAAATAGAAAATCATGTAATAAGCTAAGAGAATGGTTGGTTTGACTAGGTTACTAGGTAAAATGAGCCCATATAATTACCCATTTATGAGGCTCATCAGAGCGTGAAGTAATAATAAAGTCTTAGGGTTGTCGCCCTTGTTTTTGTAATGTAATGTTGGTTTGAAAGATCTAACCATGGTCTGCAGACCATGGGATTGTATAAATAGAGCGAGGCTCTAAGTGTAAGAGGGACAAGGATCAAATCAATATAATAGAAGGAATAGGAGCACTGAGTCGAAGTGTAAGTCGTGTCTTTGGGTTGTAGAGTAGGAGATGGCTCTGCAGCTGAGTGTGCAGAGGCCTAGTAGTCCGCAACTGAGTGTACGAACCCCTACAGCTCAGTGCGTAGGGTGGGTCGAGTCTGTAGCCATTGGAAGGATTAACAAAGAGAAGTTTTAGCATATTTCTATGTATCTTTTCCTTTTTATCCATTATTGGGTATGAATAAGCAAATTATTGTTTATTTATTGTGTGAACTCATATGAATGTGCTGAATGAGTAAACATAATATAAGACATCTGTTTATGCAAAGATAACTAACTATTGTAAGAATAAAAGTAAGATCGCAGGCATGACTTATAGGAATAGGGTAGATCGCTGCTCTAGCAGCGCGAAAGCCCCACAACCCTTGGTTAGGATTGCGCGAAGGTGAGTACATCAAGGCGCGAAGGCTAGGGAAGTACGTGAAGTAACTTGCACGAAGAGACTCACAGTTGGACCAAGTCAACCCCTCAGACATCTCGAGGGTGTGTAAACCTGGTTTTAGCACCCCCCATACTACTTCGGGTGAGACCTCAGTCCGCACTCCACAGACTGTTGCCAAGAGGGAAAATACTACAAGGATTTGTTACACTAATTAACTCCGAACCTGGGTTAGATCCCAACAAGACAACAAATTGTTCCATTGCCGGGACCGTGATCTACATAGAGATGTCTGATGTCATATCACTAGAATCTAACTAAGAAATAAATTGAAGATTGGTTTGATAGAAAGATTCATGAGTTTGTGGCACAGAAGAATAGGAATCTGCAACACTACAAGAAAAAAGGTCGTTGGTGAGGGTCATGATTGTGACAGACCTTTAAGGTCCATCACCAATGTCACATATGGTGACTATCTTTAAAAAAGCATTGTCATAAGTGTATATAGTGATGGTTCCTTAAGGTTTGTCACCAAAGCCATTTTCAATGACACTTTAGTGAGGTTCGTTAAAGGCCCATCACTAATTCTCTCTTTGGTGACACTTTTGGTGAGGGTCATTAAAGGCTCGTCGCTAATTCTCTCTTTGGTGACACTTCTAGTGACGATATTTTATTGATCGTCACCAATGATCTTTTTGGTTACTCCTGGTGACGGTCAATAAATGTTCATCACCATTTATCATTACAATGAGTTTTTGATGATGCTTCATGCCTATGACAGACCTTTAAGGTCCATCACCAACGTCGAATATGTTGACGGTCTTTAAAAAATCATTGTTGTAAGTGTATATAGTGACGGTCCTTTAAGGTTTGTCACCAAAGCCATTTTCAATGACACTTTTGGTGAGGGTCGTTAATTTCCCATCACTAATTCTCTCTTTGGTGACACTTCAAGTGACGATCTTTTATTGACCCTCACTAATGCTCTTTTTGGTTACTTTTGGTGACGGTCAAAAAATGTTCGTCATTATTGATCATTCCAATGTGTTTTTGATGACGCTATGTACCTGTTACTATACTTTTTGTCAAAATATAATGATTTAAGACCATTGTTGTGGAGTCTTTTTCATTATGTGTCCAAGGTCATAGTGGTTATAATAGCCAGTCATTTCCGTCAAGTCATAAGAATATAGTCTTCCTATGAGTCAACAAATGATTCATCTCTATTAGGTTTATTATCTAGCAAATTTTCCTTAAATAAAGTTCCATTAGTGTGTGTAGGAACTATATTATTTAATACATAATCAAGCTCTGTCAATTCTATTAATGAGAGAGACCTAGCACTCCTCAACACTCATGGCACACCTTAACATGCTTTGGAACAATACACTAACATTCCTTGGCATCTCGTATGTCTTGGAACATCTTTGTACCTAGAACATCTTGCCATGAGCAAGATGCCAAAGCATATGTTGGCATGCCATAGCATAGCATAGCACTCCATTATCATTTGTTGGCATTACCTATAGTCCCTATCATGCCCTGGAGCTCCTTGTCATAATATTGCATTGACAAAAATTAGCACTTCGCACACATTGGCACTTGACATATATTGGAACATATTATTAGTGTGCCTAGCATGCCCCTTTTGAAAAAGATAAAGTCCCGACTTATTAAACCTCTTATGTGTTCATTTCCTTTCATTTTAGCTTGGTTATTCCTTTTTTTGCCTTGAAACTCCTTGACACATATTGGCATACTTTGACACCCTGCACATCCTAGCACGCCTTAGCACCTGGAATGCCTTGGCACTATTTGGCACATGTTAGCACACCCTGAAACTACCTAGCACACTCTAGCACTTCTTGACATTCCCTGATATTCCCTGGCATGCCTTACCCATTCTTAGCATACCTTATCACTTTGTCCTTGGCATGACAACTAGCACTAATTGACACTCTCCAACACACCCTCATATTCATTCACTTCCATGCATTTTGACCTAGTGCTCCCTTGTGTTGTCCTAGTACTCCCTAACACTCCTCAACATGCATTGGCACTCTCTATCACACCTTAGCACTCATAAGTGAAGAATGAAACTCTTAACCAATGTTACCAGACTCGATATGGACAATAAATCGCGCGAGGAAAAAGAGCTAAGAGTTTTAATCAGATTAGGGAAAAATCGGAAAAAAGTTAGGAAAAAATTGGGAAAATTCTAGTGAATTCAATAAATAAAAATATACACATATATTGAATTAAAAAAAAAACATTTTTCATTGATATTCAGTAAATCCATGTAAAAAAAATTAATAATATCAATATATGTCAAAAATATCATAAATGAATAAGCATCTCATATATGTTATGAGTCCAGACATGATCCAAAGTACTGAGTCATGACTCCTAACTAATGACTACATAGAACTAGAAGCAACTACTTCAAAAGTTTACAAACAACTACATACTAATTAGAAAAAATCAGTAACTAAGAGTCTAAGACTCTTAAGAGTGAGAACTAGAAGCGATCCCTACCACTCGTTTGTTTGCTTGACTCTCAAAGTTCTTCAAGTCATGTAGGCTTAAAAGACGAGCCTCCTCTAATTGGACCCAATCCATTGCATTTTTAGTTTGCAAAGCTATCTCTTCAAGGTCTATTGGTGAATGATCCAAACCTATCATTATCATGAGACATTGAAATGTGAATTTAAGTTTGACTTTGAACATTAAAGTTTAAACTTTAAATTCCAAATAAAATTATGAAACCTTCAAATTCAAGCTCTCACCTAGTATTTTCTTGTTGTGAAGTTGTATATTGTAATGGAAAAATACTAGGTCATTTAAGTTCTTTTGTGTCAATCGGTTGTGCTTCTTAGAATGTATTTTCTCAAACATGCTCCAATTGCACTCACAACCTGACGCACTGCATGCTTGGTTTAAGATTCAAATGGAAAATCTCTTCAAATCTAGTGTATCACTACAAAAGTTTTGCCACCAAGACCTAGCAAGTGGCAAGGGTTTGTGAGTAGACGTACTAAATACTAAATAGTAAAAACTTTAAAAGACAACAAAATTTAATAAAACATTTAACATAAAAAATAAAGTTTAAACAAATTTAATGAACTGATAAAGTCTTCAAGCCTCAAAGGATACCTGTCAACACCTTAGACCTTTCTCGTATAACATTGGTATAGTAAAATAATTTAGGTGGTGCTTTATAATCCTATAGTTGGGAAAATACATGACTTTGAAATTCTGGATCAGGGAAGCACCTTTCCATGCATGTCATAAGTCCTATGTGAACCTCCCCATCCTCATTAAATTTGCTCTTATCATAAAAATACTATGGGTTTAAGAATTACCTAGCAGCAAGTAAGGGGGAATGCAATTTCCTATCCCAATGTGCATCAATAATGTCTCAAAGAGGCATATAATTTTCTTCCTCATCCCCATATCTTCTTTTGATGGCCTCCTTTGTGAGATCTATCACCTCATAAATGTAACCCATAGCAGGTTTGTCACCATCAACCATCCTGAAAGTTCAAGCCTTAAATTATAAATTAATATGAAACATTGAAAATAAAAAGAAGCTTGAAATGAGATTTAAAACTTCAAAAAGTTAAAAGACTTGAAGTACCTGAGAACTATAACAAGGGACTCCATCACAATAATAACCTCTTTGGCATCTTTCCAGAAATCATTACTAAACATAAGTACAACAACTTCAATGCCTTCAAGGGTCTTGGAATGTTTAGATGCCATCCACTCAAGTCCCAAGGACATCCTCTTTAGATTTATCTTTCACTCAACCACAAATTGCAAAGATATGAAATTTGTTGTAAATCTAGTCACTGCAGGTCGAACAATTTCTTTACCTTCAATGTATTTTCTCATGTTGTTTAGGACAATAATGTGGTTTTATAGGTATTTGGTTATGGATTTTTCCTTCTCCACAACCTCATGTATCCAGTGAATCTTACCAATGTCCTCAACAATTAAATCTATACAATGGGCAACACAATAGGTCCAAAAAATAGTGGGGTACCTAATCTCAAAAAGTCTACCAGCAACCATATAATTAGCTGCATTTTTGGTCAAAATTTGTACAACATGTTCTTCTCCCACTTCTTGAACGACTTCCTCCATCATTTCACAAATAAGTTGTGCAGTCTTAACCTTGTCTGAGGCATCCCCTGATTTGAGAAACATTGTACCTACTGGACAAGATACAAGGAGATTTATTAAAGTTATATTCCTCTGATTTGTCCATCCATCACTAATGATCACGCACCCTATTTCTACTCATGATGAACAAAACTCAGATAGCAAAAGCATGACATCTTCAACACTTTCTAATAGAAAATTTGTCCTAATGCTTTATAAGGAAGGAGCTTTGAACCCTAGACCTGCAACAACAACTGCATCATCATAGCTTGCCAATAAAGACTTATGGCACAGTGGAAAGGTATGTTAGAATAGTACCAAAAGTTAGCAATGGCCTTCCTTGCCTGACTATGGATATTTTTTTCCAACCAGTGGTATCCAAGGTAGGTTGGGAACCAGGTTTTGTGCGAGGAGAAAAAAATATGTTTATGTTTCCACCTCCAATGTTGAATGTAGGACGATTCATTTAGCCTTGAGTTTGACTTGGACTTGTCGGCATGCGGGAAACTTGGGAACTACATTGAGGATACAACAAAGAGAGATGAAAATGGGGTAGTGGAAGAAAAATTGTTAACTATAGGAGTTCCTATTTATTTTTTTTTCTTTTCTTTCTCTGCATTATGCTGACTCAACATATCAATGGCCAAGGTTTCTTGGTGTTTGACATTTTCGTCAATGTTTTTGCAAAGACTTATATCATGGTCAGGTATATGTTCAAGGTGGTACTTGAATCTATAAATTCCTCCACTACATTTCTCTTTGCAAAATTTACAAAGGAGCTTAGGGTCTCCAAGAATCTTGTCACAATAAGCCCAAGAAAATTCCTTCTCCCTCGGCATTGTTGTTGTTTTGGAATTGTGTTTAAATTGTGGCTTCTATTTAGATTTGGAGTTGTGCCTTCCATTTAATTTGGCTCCTGTAAAATACAATAAAAAATTAAAATTAAAAATTCCATATATGACTTCGCAAAAAAGAGGGTTGATTTTAAAGGATACGAGGTTTTGTTAAGGATCAAAGAGGAGTCTATCTAGAAACACAAGCACATTTCGACCTAATATATCGTTATGACCTTGAAACACAATTAGGTATATATGAGGAAATTATACCGAAAGGAAATATTATCAACATATATTGCATTGTAATCTTGAATTTGCAAGTTCGTTTAGCATAAGACAACTGAACCAATATATCAATAACAGATTTTGGAAGAACAAAAATACCCAAAGTTGTGAATGGATGGTTAAAGCCTTTGAAGTCGGTAACAAATGAACCAAGGAAGGAACGCTTGATGACTTGGTCGATGGTTGGTATGAAACCATTTCTTAGTGCATTTTTAAAATATATTTAAGCCCCATTTATAGGGTTGAAAAGTCATAACAAAAGGAATACACTAAACATTCAATTGATGAACAATGAAACTTGAAACTTGCCATTGAAAACGACATTGAAACTTCAATATAGTAATATACCTATTATTTAAGCCAAGTGCCAATGTACACAGATTGTTGAATAGTGAAGCGGCTAAGCCTAAAGGTAACACATGCTAAAGGTGATGCGCGACTGCCCGAGGGTCGATATGGAGTATGGATAGAGCACACATTAGCGACTACCCCATATGGAGTCTAGACTTAGGCTCACCTTGGTGGTTCCCTGATATTGAGTCTAGATTGTGTAATAGTGAGTAGTGATTGATTACTAAAGGTCTCGATGTATGAGTTTTGTGACTGAGAAATGAGAAATAAATTTTGGAACGACTAACGTTTAGTTTTTAGCAATGTGGCATACCTAAACTTGAAAAACTAATGCTCGTCGAGTCAAGGCTGAAAATCGAATAAATTGGAATCAATCTCAAGAATATGCTTTAATTGGCAAGTCTCAAGTCAAACCTGAATTGACCATGAGTTAAACTTGGTCAACGTGAGTTAGACTCACAAATATTTAGATCAGATCATTTGGAGAGCGAGCAAATTCCAACTCGTGATTGATCAGCGAGACTTGTTTTACTACTTGTAACTGAAATCTGAACTGAAAATAGGAGATCTTACAATTGAAACTAATTGTAAATTTTCTAAATTGAAATTGGCCCATCGACATCATTTCTATTTGTGGCTGGGCACGCCAACAGAAGAGATTCATTTTAAATCAGGGTCATGGTGAAAATATTTTATGGAATATGTTTCTTTTATATCGAGGAAGACAGTAATATTTTTTATTAAATTTGAATAACAATAGTATCTACTCTGTATCTCCCGTATCTCATTATTTTTATCTCCTGTAACTCATACAGAAAGTGGGGTAATAGTGGACATGTAGCATCAAGCTCCACTCCTTTTAATCCAAAGTTTTGCATGCAAACCTTTATGTCACTTGTGCCGCAAAGCCCTCGTTGTAGAGTGTGGAGTTAACACCTACCTCTGCATGATGAAAGCTACACATACCTTTTGACTTGGGTTTTTCACCTTTTGTCCATTATTTTTTTGGAGTCTGGGACAACAAGCTCCAAATAATTTTTTTCCATACCTCAATGTGAGTGTAACTTTGCACATTTTCTTTGCTTCAACCAATATCAAAAGCATTTGTGAGCTTCTTTCAAGGCATGAATACATGCTTCAATCATGGAAATTAGCAAAGTTTCTAAAGCAAAAAATAATGATAGAGTTATCCTTTTCCATTTCAAATATGTTGGGATTCTATTGATAGTTTTTTAGAGATAATTATTAACCGGCCCTCTACTTTTCCCTTTTCCTTAATATAAACTACATCTCTTATTACATTTCTAATCAAGAGATTTACATCAAATATTGGATCAAAGGGCCAAGGAATTTTCATAAATGATTCCTTGTCCAGTAGAAGAATAAATGGTCAACATGTGAGCTTGGCTCTAATTTCTTGGGAATTAATAATTGTTTTGAAAAGTGACTACGCTTGTTTGAATATAGAACTATGTTTAAGCTTTGAAAATGGATTTTCCTCCAAATTGATCTTGGAAAGGTCCTTATTAAAGGCTTCTCTATATCTCCTCCACTAGAATGAATGGCTTGTATGTTGAAAAGTATAGCAAAGCTCCCTTCTGAAAAGCCTGATCATCCCATTGTCACCAAGATCTCCTCCTTTTCCCCAAATTGGAACCAAAACGACATTGAGTACTTAATTATGATCCAACCTGAGAATTTTGATTGACACTGCAAGTCAAGAGCTATTAAATTTAAAGTGCGCTAATATGATTCATCATTCTTTCATTGAATAAGTATATTATTTTTGAATTTGTCATTTGTTCTTGTAGTATGTGGTACTGACCTTGTTTCACTTGAAAGGGTTTTTACTCTTGGACTATGACAATGCTAGTAAGATTTAGGACTTTTTGTAGTATTTGTACCCCATGATCATTTTTGCAAGATGTATGTCCTATGTGGAAAGAAATAAGAATTTAGTTATTACCTCCTAAACTAAAGTGTTGTTTCTTTTATTAGGTGCCATGTAATGTCCTCTACAAATTGACGACGAATGGGACGTAATATACTATCCATCCCCATAGACTATAGTCCTCCATAAAGGGAAAAGAACCCCAAAATACCCATTGTCGGGCAATTTTAGGGGAAACTGGGCTTCAAAAGCCGACATTTGGGGTTTGGAGTAAGGTTTACTCAATCACTTAAGAATATGAAACCCCTCTGCAAAATCTATAAATAAAGAAGGATTGAATTAATTTTGGATCACCAAGTGCAGATTCACTCATTTGTTCTTGAGCATTAGGTCTGATAGTTTTTGACCCCTTCTATCTCTTGTCAATTTAGGTGGTGAAATATTCCACCCTAGTTGAAATTCCCTTATTATCTCATTGTTTGAACACAAGGGTCTCTGGCTGGTCAGCGAATTCTGTTGGATATTGGTCTCTTATCTTTTTCTGGGCACAAGATTTCTGTTAAAGGTGAATGAATTTGGAGGATAGTTCATGATAGCTTAGTTTGTTTGGCATACACTGCCCTTGAAGGAAGCAAAAAATTTTCTGAGTCCTTAATATCTTGTTCTAGGCAAAGCACTTACCTTCGGTAGTGAATTCGTTTCTGGCACCTAGAGTAGCAAAACTCTTTGCTTTATTAGTTTTTGCATGCATAGTTAAAAGAAGTACTTCCCTAGTTATTAATTCTCAGCCTTAGCTAAGGAAGCATGTTTTCATATCTCATATCATATTCACTAGTGGCGGACTTTAATTGTCTTATCTGTCCATGCAAGGAAGGTGCATTAGGATTAGGAATTAAGAAAGTTGAGACATTGTTGTACATGTTTCCATATTCATTGTACCTTCTAGACTAAAGGAAATGCGAATAGTAGTGTTTGAAATTTTTAGTTATTTCTTGTTTCAAAGAGTAATAAATAGTGAATTGATTTGAGTTTCAAATCTGTGTACTTGTTGTTACTTTCGTCAGCGGCATGTTCTTCCTAGTTCAGAATAAGGGGTTTTCTGTAGTATCTAGCCTCCGAAGCTTCTTCAATGCAAACTAAATATCAAATCATTCCCTCATACTCCAAATCATCTAAGGCATCACCCTAGAGAAGTTCCAAAGTAAACCAATGTGATTTGATAGGGCAAATCCTACCCCATGTCACTATACAAGTGCTGACATCACTACTACAAAAATTATTCTGAAGTGTTTCATCCTACACCAATTCCTAAGATGGATTCTCAAAGGGGTTCTAGAACGAGGCTCAACCTTCATTACCACATTTAAGACTCTTCAAAGGGATCAATCCCTTTAAACCATACCAATTTCTACACTTTCACAATTTGGCCATGTTCCAATCAATTATATTTTGTATTGAAAAGTTAGTCCTATTTTACATGTTTATTAAATTTAGGAACAATTATAGGTCAGCTCTAGCAAAATGTCAACAAATTTGTGGGTTAGGTTTGCATTTCTCCAAATACTATCACACATGTATATACAATCACACATTTTCCTTTTTAGATCTTGATTGGTTGAACAAAAAGGTTTGTTGCCTGTGTAATTTTTTCCCATACCTCCACATCAACACTCATAGATAACAATATTATTAATTCTTCATCTATGTGCATAGTAAGGTCCCTTTTGGTTTCCATTTTTGATGGAGCAACCTCTGACAGTACACCTTTTACCACAAAGATGTTGTTGTTGGATAGAAATCTCCAAAGGAGTCTCACACCAGACATATAAATGGCTATTGTATATGACAATAATAAGTAGTAACATATGAAGATGTGCAGACCCTAAACTGTGTGAATTCAATCCATTACTTTTTCTTTGATGGTAGATTTCGATCTGCATAGTAGATGTGTTGTGGCACTTGAGTGTGTTTGCATAAAAATTCTAAGGCCAAACCTGGATTCTCATGTGTCATGGAAATTCAACATATGCCTTGTTCACCTAAGAACTACTTGTAACTCATCTTAGGGTACTCATGTACAATCTCACTCATCCCACTTAACAAGTTACCAAGACAAGGCTCATCACATCCAACCTTGGTCTAAAAAAATTAAGAAATACAATTTACATCTTGACATGCCATAGCACCTGACATATCTTAGAATGCCTTAGCACTATGTGACATGCGTTAAAATCCCCTACATTCCTTGGCATGCTGTGAAACTCCCTAGCACATTATGGCACTTCCTGACATGCCTTGGTAGTTTAGCATACCTTGGCATTTCCTAGCATATAACCTTGTCACTCCCTCCTTAACACACCTAGAACTCATTGAAACTCCCTCTCACACACTCTTATTCGTTAATTTCCATGCATTTTGAACTAGTGCTTCCTTATGTTTCCTTAACAACCCCTAACACACCCTAGCTCACCCTAGCACCTGACACGTCTTGGTCTACCACCTTAACACTCTAGCATTCCTTGGAACTACATAGTATACATTTTCACTCTCTCCTTAGCACACCTAGACATCGCTGACACTCTTGGTCACAAACTCTTATTCATTCATTTCCATTCATTTTTACCTAGTTATCCCTTTCTTTTTCCTATCACTCCTTGATGCATGTTGTTACACCCTAGCACCTATGACATCTTGGCATGTTTCCCTAGCCTCTAGCATGCCTTAACACTGCCTAGCATACCTTGCCAATTTGTCCTTAGAACACCCAGAACTCACTGAAACTTCGAATCACTAACCATTATTTGTTCATTTCCATTCATTTTGACATAGTTCTCCCTTGTGTTTCCTTGGCACTCCCAACTAACACTTTCTTACACGTGTTGGCACATCTTGGCCACATGTCGCCCTAGAAATCTAGCATTCCTTAGCATTGCCAAGCATGCCTTGTAACTCCTCCTTAACACACTTGGAACTCACTAAAACTCCATGCCACACACTTTTATTCCTTCGTTTCCTTGCATTATGACCTAGTGATCCCTTGTGTTTCCCTAACACTCCCTAACACTCCTTGGCACACATTGGCACACCATGGCACTTGTCACATCTTAGTAGGATTTCCTAGCACTCTATCGTCTATTGGCATTACTTATCATATGTTGTCACTCCCTCATTAGCACACCTATAACTTGTTAACACTCCCTATCACACACACACATTCATTCATTTCTATCTAATTGAAACGAGTCATCCCTTGTGTTTCCTTTGCAATCCCTAGCATGTGTTGGTGCCACATCCTACAACATAGCACACATTGTCATTCCTTAGCACTTGGCATGTCTTGACATGCCTAACATTCCTTGGAACTTTATAACATGTGCTAACACTTCCTAAAATTCCCTGCACACCTTGGCGCTCCCTAGTTTTCATGCCCTCATAAATAACCTTACTTTTTTTGTGACTTGGGAACCCAACCAAGTCATTGAAAAAATAGTGTTGTGCCTAGACCAAAGTCTCCCTTTGTCTCAAACTGCTTTTTCCATCCTCTTATCACAATCATAGGATTTCCTCCTACAAGTCCTAATATGAAATTTTCCTAACACACTTCGTCCATGGGACACCTAGAATTCACTGACACTCCCTCGCATAATCTCTTATTCATTCATTTCCATGCACTTTGACCTAGTTCTCCCTTATGATTCCCTGACACTCCCAAACACGCCTTGACATGCATTGACACTATTTGGCATATGTCAGCACACTTTTTCATTCCTTGGCATGCCATGGAACTCCTTAATTATCATTCCCTCATAACTACCCTTATTTTCTTTTAGACTTAGGAACCCAAACAAGTCCTGCCTCTCGACTACAATAACTTTACCAAGTTACATTTACTACAACTAGACTATGCCTTGTTCCCCTAATGGACTATAAATCATCTTAGGATTCTCATGTCTAATATTAACTCATACCACTTAACAAGTTACCAAGTCAAGGCTCACATCCAATAGTGCCCATAAAAGCAACTAAGCAACATAGTTTACATCTTCACATGCCATAACATCTAGCACGTATACCAATCCATTGGAACTAGATGGCACATATTATCATCTCCTGCATTCCTTGGCATGATTTTCCACTCCCTAACATGCCCTAACACTCTAACATGCCTTGGCACTGCCTAACATATACCCATGTCACTCCCTCCTTAACACAATTGGAACATGTTGACACTCCCTATCAAACACTATTATCTATTCATTTCCATGCAATTTGGAATAGTTCTCCCTTGTGTTCTGATGCCACACCTTAGGACTTGGCACATCATGGCATGTCGCCCTAGCACTCTTGCATTCCTTGGAACTACCTAGCATACCTTGTCATTGCCTCCTTAATACACCTAGAATTCACTGACAATCCATGTCACACACTCTTATTCATTCATTTCCATGCATTTGAAACTAGTGCTCCTTTGTTTTTCCCTGACACTCCATAACTAACCCTAGCATGCATTGGCACACCTTAGCACCTAGCACATGTTGTCATGATTCCCTAGCCTCTAGAATGCCTTAGCACTGCCTAGAATACCTTGTCACTCCCTCCTTAGCACACCCTGAAATCATTGACACTTCCTGTCACAAACTCTTAATCATTCATTTACATGCATTATTTTCACCTAGTGCTCCCTTATGTTTCCCTAACACTCCCTAACACTTCCTAGCACTATTTGGCACACCTTGGCACCTAGCACATATTGGTTGCATGTTGCTCTAGCACGTTAGAATGACTTAGCTCTGCTTAGCATACCATGTCACTCCCCTCTTACCACACCTGGAACTCATTGACACTCCCTATCACACACTCTTATTCATTCATTTCCATGCTTTTTGACCTAGTGCTCCCTTGTGTTTCCCTAACACTCCCTAACACTTCCTAGCATTATTTGGCACACCTTGGCACCTAGCACATTTTGGCTACATGTCGCTCTAGCACGCTAGAATGACTTAGCGCTACTTAGCATACCATGTCACTCCCCTCTTACCACACCTGGAACTCATTGACACTCCCTATCACACACTCTTATTCATTCATTTCCATGCTTTTTGACCTAGTTCTCCCTTATGTTTCCCTGGCACTCACTAACGCTTACCACACATTGGCACACATAACTGCAATGAGTTTCACTAACAGTCAATCCAAAAACCCTTCCAGAGTCTAGCTAATTGCATGTTCTTCACTAAGATATTAGGGTTAATTTTATTGTATAGTGTTCAGTTTGAAAATATTACTAGGTGTTTTTATCGCATAGAGTAATTATGATCTTCCCAATGTACACAAGGATAACTGAGAAATGTTTCCCATAATCATGCATGTGGAACTTCAACATGTACATAAGTGTAACCACAAAATATTTATCATTTTTACACAACGCAAGGTGATAGGAAAATATTTACATTATATACGTGAATGTACTAAGATCAGGACCATTAGCATCATATTTACATATTTACCACAAGAGGAGGGTGATTACAACCCCTTAAAAATAGCCATAAGGCCTTCCTTTTTTGAAGCTCCTTGACCACAAGGGTTTAATTGAAAAGCACCTAGTTCTTTTAAAGATTTGTAGTTGAGGTAGCCACTTCAAGCCGTTGAAATTAAAGATAACCAAATATTTGCAATTTGTTACAATAATAAGTCCATTATGAACACTCCTCATCTTCGATTTGGGTAGAGAGGGAGAATACTTGATTGATGTCAACCTTGTAAATTAAAAACTTTGCCTACTCATTGGTTGGATACTCCACCACTAGTTGACACCACTAACACACACCAAAAGTCCAAGACACCCATAATATGTGCCCTACACCCAAGGGCTTAGACTACACCTCCATAAAATGTACCTTCAACTTTAGATGTCCCAAAACAATATATCCTAACCCTAGCCTATTTGTTAGATTTTTGTAACTTTCTCCTTAAATAACATTTGTTTTTAACTATTTAATCCACTTACCATATACTCTCTCTTGTTTGCACCCACCTAGTATACAAGAACACTTATGTTTTTAATACAACCAAGTTAAGAGGGCATGTTTCCTTCTTACACTTAATGTTTTCAATACAACCAAGTTAAGAGCAAGTGTTTCCTTTTCAAATTCCAAAAGTATAACATTTCTATCTCTATAAACTAACAACAAAATCATTGTATAAAAAAGGTAAGCTTAAAATTAAATTAAAATTAGATTATTATTATTATGATAAATACACCAAATATAGAAAAATTGTTTTCAAACACAACCATAAAAAAAAGTGTTATTTTATCAAATACAGCTACAAACTTATTAAGCCAGCCTAGATCCATCTTAACCTGGATTTATCAAGTGCCAAGAGGGATCCAATCTGTCAATGTGCAAACCTCTTTTTTGGTGCTTGGTAGATCCAGGTTAAGATGGATCTAGGCTAGTTATATAATACTATAGAATATCTACATTTGTATCTATGTGTCTCTTTCTTATTACCTCTCTCTATCTCATCCCTGAGACATACACACTCTCTCTCCCTCCCTCTTCCTCTCCACCTCTCTCTGTTCCCTCTATCTCTCCTCTCTCCATCACTCCCTTATCACTCCCTCTCTCTCTCTCTCTATATTTCTCCCTCTATGTCTTTCTTCTTCCTTCCCTCTCTCCCCCTCTAACTTCATCTCTCTCTCCTCTCTCTCTCTCCTCTCTCTTATTCCTCTCTCTCCCTTTCTCTCTCACCTCCCTCTGCCCCCCCCCATCACTCTCTCTCTCTCTCCCCTCCATCTTTGTGCCTCCCTCTCTCTCTCTTTCCCCTCTCCCTATCTTTATCCCCACCTATTCTCTCTCTCCCCTCCTCTCCCTCTCTCTCTATCAATCTATCCCTTGTCACTCCCTCTCTCTCTCCACCTCTATAGCCCTATGCCTTAGTTCTTTCCTCCCTCTCTATCCACATCTATGTCCCTATGTCCTATTTCTTTCCTCCCTCTCTCTCCCCCACTCTCTTCTTCTCTCTCTCCCCTCTCTCTCTTCCTACCTCCTTCTCTCTGTCTCCCCCCATCATTCTCTCTCTCTCTCTCCATCTTTGTCACTATCTCCCTCCCTCTCTCTTCCCTTCACTTTTCTTGCTAGCATCACTTGGATTTTTAGTTAAGATAGATCTATGTTGGTTCTTACTAATATTTGTATTATATAAATTTCACATCTTTAAATACAAAAGTATTCTCATTTTTAATTTTATTAAAACCTTAATTTAATTTGTATGGGAATAATTTTAGTAGTAGTGAGGATAGAGGGTTAATATATATCACAAAACTAATTACAACCCTTTTCCTATTACCTTCAAATAAAAAATGTTATAAAATTAAATTAAAATAATATATTTTTATTGAGAAATAAGTTATGGTTTTTGGGCATGTGGTATTGATAAAGCATGATATTGTCCCATGGTATTGTAACGAAGCCTATTTACAAATTAATAATATCCATGGTAAAGTGGGGGTGAATATCGATGACTAAGAATCTTGTCATATTGTTATAAAATATTTATATTGTGAAATAAGATATGATTTTTTGGCATGTGCTATTGATAAGCCATGATATTAGCCCATGCTATTGTAACAAAGCCTATTCACAAGTTCATAATATCAATAACAAAGCGGGGGTGAATATCCATGATTAAGAATCCTGTCATATTCTTATAAAATATTTTTATTTTGAAATAAGTTATGTTTTTTGGGCATGTGATATTGATAAGCCATGGTGTTGGCCCATGGTATTGTAACAAAGTCTATTTCCAAGTTAATAATATCCATGGTAATGTGAGAATGAATATCCATGGTTAAGAATATTTTCATATTGTTATAAAATATTTTGATTGTGAAATAAGTTATGTTTTTAGAGAATGTGGTATTGATATGTCATAGTATTGGCCCATGTTATTATAACAAAACCATTTTTTTACAAGTTAATAATATCCACTGTAAAGTGGGGGAGTGAATATCCATGGTTAAGAATCTTGTCATATTGTTATAAAATATTTTGGTTGTGAAATAAGTTATGGTTTTTGGGCTTGAGGTATTGATAAGCCATGATATTGGCTCATGATATTCTAACAAAACCAATTCACAAGTTAATAACAAAATCAAAATATAGCAAATTGAATTTTATTATTTTTATTATTAATTGAGCCAACATTTAGATTTCTGCACTCGTCCCCATACTTTTGACTTTTATTGTTATTATTATTAGTATTATTCTTTAACTAAGCCCATATTTAGAATTGTTTACATACTTACATTACACCTACACATCTACTCTATACTCTGTAAATATTGTATTTATTCTTTTTTAGGGAGGGAAATTTTAATATTTTTGAAAAAAATCAGCGTTAATTTTGATGTAACAAAGCCCTCCTAATTCCAATCTTCATTTACTTTATAAAAGAAGTAGTATATTTTCACTTTTCATAGGGCGGAGGGAAAACTAGTAGATATTTTCACTTTTGATAGGGCGGGAGGGAAAACGAGTTTGAAGAGAGTTGTGAATTAAATTTCACTTTTCATAATGCAGAGGGAGGGACAACTAGTAGCATATTTTCACTTTTCACAGGGCGGGAGGGAAAATGAGATTGAAGAGTGTTGTGAACTAAGGTTTTATCAGTAGCAGATTGATATCAAAATGAGATTGAAGAGAGTTGTGAACTAAAGTTTTACCAATAGCAGATTGATATCGAACCCCACCATTAGATCTTCAATCCATTAATTGATATTGAACTCCACCATTATATCTTCAATCCATTCATGGCGCCTAGTTATTTTTCATTTCTAACCTCATTGCATTACACCCCATTTTTAGTCTTCTTTCGCACAGGGAGGAGTACACACACCTCAGATCTCTCGTTCAAAATTCACTATTTTTTTCATCCTTTCATTTAAGTTTATGAGTAGCATATTTTCACTTTTCACAGGGCGAGAGGGAAAATGAGATTGAAGAGAGTTGTGAATTAAGGTTTTACTAGTAGCAGACTAATATCTAATGCCACCATTGGATCTCCAATACATTAATGGCGCCCAAGTATGTTTCATTTCTAACCTCGCTACATTTCCACCCCACTTTTAGTCTTCTTCCACACAAGGAGGATTGGTTCAAAATTCACTATTTTTTCATCCTTTCTTTTAAGTTTAAGAGTAGCATGTTTTCACTTTTCACAGGGCAGGAGGGAAAACGAGATTGAAGAGTGTTTTGAATTAAGGTTTTACTAGTAGTAGACTGATATTGAACCCCACCATCAATGGCACCCAGGTATGTTCCATTTCTAACCTCTTTGCATTTCCACCCCAATTTTAGTCTTCTTCCACACAGGGAGGAGTACATACACCTCAGATCCCCCACCATTGGATCTTCAATCCATTAATGGCGCCCAAGTATGTTTCATTTCTAATCTCGTTGCATTTATACCCCACTTTTAGTCTTCTTCCACGCAGGGAGGAGTACACACACATCAGATCCCTGGTTCAAAATTCACTATTTCTTTCATCCTTTCTTTTAAGTTTACGAGTTGCATATTTTCACTTTTCATAGGGCGGGAGGGAAAATGAGATTGAAGAGAGTTGTGAGTTAAGCTTTTACCTCTTCAATCCATTAACGGCACCTAGGTATGTTTCATTTATAACCTTGTTGCATTTCCACCCCACTTTTAGTCTTCTTCCACACAAGGAGGTCTGGTTCAAAATTCACTATTTTTTCATATTTTCACTTTTCACAAGGATGGAGGGAAAACGAGGGAACAAAGGTAAAAGGATATATATTTTTCCTTATTTTATGGTTTGTCTCTATATAGTTGATTTTACTGGGTGTACATTGTATGCATCTCAAAATTTCTCTTTAGGAAATCCTACTTTTATTCTTTCCAAGAAAAAATCTCTAGGGAATCCCAATGGATGTTTCCCCACATTCATGGATTGCATCCCTGGTAAACCCATTGGCATTGACTAGTGCACCTCACATAAGGGATTTCAAACAAGGTACCTGCCAGCACAGAACTAGCCAAATACCTAGTAACATTAATCACATTTGGTTAGGCTAACCCCTTGGGCTCGATAAATCGTAATCAACAACACTATTTTCCATATTAACATATTGATCCTATTTAACATTTTATTAGAGTAACCATAACAATCCAAGCCTGTTCCTATTTTTATTTTTGATTTTAATTCCTTCTTTGGTGTGGTGACAACTTTATATGCCTGTATAGATGTCTATTTTTGTCAGAGTATATGTTGAAAAGTAGATGCTCTCTTACATTCTACATTGTCTGTTATGTATTGATGGAGTTCAGTTTCATTAGTTGTGACCAAAGAACTATGTTAGGCATGTATACAAGGATTCTTGTATCACTATTGATAAATTGAACATTTTCCTTAAACAAGCAAAGTAGATCCTTAATGCTACATGTTTGTATCTCAGGGAACTTCCAATCCTAATAAATGAGGTGAAATTTAAGTGTTTCTAGAATCCAAATCTCAGGTTTTGTGAATTCACTCATATATGGTCCTGGAAAAGCAACGTGAAATTTAATTATTTCGAAACGTTAAGTTTTGTGAATTCACTCATATTTGGTGTTGGAATATTTTGAACAAACGGGAAGAATTTCTTTTAGTTGCATTCAAATTTTCCAAAAATAATACTAAATTTCTCCCTGATTAAAATTCTCCCTAAAATGGCTTTGGGATTGAAAATTTTGTAAATATTTCTAGGGAAACAACCCAAAATACTTTTTCCAAATTAGAGTTTTATAACACTAGGTACTAAAATAGTCTTCTATTTTCTGATGCAAATGTCTGGTAGAGTCTTCCTAGAAACTAATGAGAAAATTAGGTAGATGCGTTGAACGGACTAAATAATTTCTAATGAATAATCACTTAACATAAATGATATATTAGGTTGCATAAATATATAACTTAGAAGCATGAAATGAAGAAGAAATCTGAACGAGGTTAACATATTCTTAATTGAGTTGAATGAGGCTAGGAATAACTTTCACTAGAGGGTGTTGAAAATGGCATAATTTTGTTCTAGTTGAATAGATTTAGAACTAATAATAAGAAGTTTCCTTGCTTGCATAAATTGGGAAGATTTTTGTATCTCAAGTCTCAACGTTATTGAATAATATGATTTATGGCTTGCAATGTTGAGATATGTTGTGATACCACTCGCTAATAACCTAAACACTTTGGATGAAAATTTAGTTTTTACTTTTACTTGCAAAAGATATAAGTGAAAATATAGATTAATTGTCCCTTGTGTAGAATTTCCTTGAAATTCTGCTACTTCTTGAACGAATAAATCTGAAACTAATTGTTGGATGAAGACAAAAATATATCTACCAATTTGTAGTGGAATAGAACAGAAATAAAACACAATCACACTATAGCGAAAATAAATAAATAAATAAAAAATAAAAACATAAAAACATAAAAAATAAATAAATAAATAAAATAAATAAATAAATAAATAAATAAATAAAAAATAAAAATAAATAAAATAAATAAAAATAAAATAAAAAATAAAATAAATAAAAAATAAAAATTCTAGGGATCCCAACTGGAAAAACCCTCAGCTAACTGTAGAAATTTAAAATACTATCCATATTAGACTTTGAGACACCTTGTCCAAGACCAGGTTCATCGATGCTTATTTCTTTCCATATTCATTTTCATAAGCATTAGGGTTGTTTTCTGTCAAATCAGAGTAGCTAGAAAGTGTCTCCTTGATTTCAGAAAGCAGATCAGGATTAACTTCATCCAAGAATCCCCTAGAAGGCTCATCAGTAGCAAGAAGAAAGGTCTTTTTTTATTTTATTTCATTACATGCATCCATCATAATCACTGATTTGTCTTGATTTCTTTCACAGTCATTTTCAACGTTAGATGCAAAAGGAAATTTAGTATGATATAATCCTTAGGTAACCAACCTCAGAGATATTGTTGGTTAATTTATGATGTTTCAAATTTATTGAGTTTGAGTTTTATCATGAAACTACTAGAAGCGTACTAGAATGGGCGAGTTGATTATCTTGATAGCAATGTTACGGTTTGATCTAGTCCTTGAAAGGAACTTATAGTTGATGGTCAAAATTTCACATTCCTTTCATTTTTTTATCTTCACATATAGCAAATATATTTATGTTGTAGCCTCTAGCTCGATATATACAGTAACTGCCACTCAGAAGTTGGATTCGATCATTTTGGAGCTTTAGCTCACTCAGCCTACTCTTGTTCGAGTTGAAAATGTCATTAGATCTCATTATATCGTCTATTGCATAGCATGAATCCAATTTACCTTTATTTCAGTTAAAAATGTAATTAGATCTTGCTATATCATATTTTGTAGAGAATGAATCCAATTTTTCATAGTCCATTTGCTTGAGGTATAAAAAAGCTACTTTAATTCATTAAAATTACTTTTCATATTCTATTTGCTGATTGTGATTCTGCAGGCCACATCTGCATTAGGAAAGGGGCATATTTAATGAAGTGTGGAAGGAGAGGGAAGCTTTAGTGATGTGCTTTCAAACTTTCTAAGGTATATAATAAAATTTTAAAAGAATTCTCCATAGAATGTTGTGCTTTAAATTTTTCTTTTGGTAATGGATTATTTATGTCATCTCCCCTCTCTTACACACAACCAGAGTCCAGACATACATGGTTCTTTGGGATATGTGGACAATGGACAGATTTACACTAACCATTTATCTAGAAATTTACACTGTAGAAGATCAAGCATTTACAGTTGAATATTTCCTTGCCACAAAATTAAATTTGAAGAGTTGGACTCCTATTTTTCAAGCATATACCTCACTTTTAAATCAATTTATTGCTAACTCTTTATAGACCTTCCATGGGAGGGAAAAGAGTGATCATACCATTGCTTAATCTTTCTATAGACCAAGTAAAGATTCCAAATGTGTATAAATTAGTGGCTCCTTGGAGAATCCCAAGAATGGCGCTATTGTAGCAACAAGAAATTCGTCTATTTTGAGTTCTTCATTAGTACATTGATAGTATATTGTTTATTCCATACAATACCTCAACATTGTATGATCGAATTAGAGTCAAGAATGTCATAATATTTTGACTTACCCTCTTTTAGAGGGAAACTAGAGTGCATCTCAAGCTTGCACATCACAATTGTATCATGTAAAGTTTACCTGGGACAAGCTTTGTGGATCTACGCAACAAGATACCTGTTGGAATTCAAGAGGCAACAATATTACAAAGTGGGAAAGAGGATTCAAAGTTAACCTAGATTTCACATTATGGTTGGAGTCAGTTTGTTGGCAAGATGTTGGATACCCCAACTTCCTTTTTATGACTAAGTGCAAGATTGAATCTTTCGACATATTCCTCGCTCAATTTTCATTAAGTGATGGGTTTCCTCAGAAGTGCTGCACACCTATAAACTTTATTAGAGTTGTTCTTGAGTCTTCGAAGGTGGTTAGCTTTTCAAAACACACATGCACAAGAAGAGGAAAATAATATGCCTATCTAATTTGAAGTTATCTACCTGTGAATAGGGTGTTCCCATTCATAAACCTGACGACTTGCTCTACTTCTTTCTAGTGAAAAACTTTGGGACTTGCCATGAATCATGAGACAATTCCAACCCCATAACTATAAATTTATTATTTAAATCTATACCTAATAAAATAGAATCTGCACAAGGAGAACTCCATTCTTATTTCAAAAGAACCTGCAATCGACTTGTACCATGCTATTTAATCTTTTCTATATTTATTCACATCCTTGGTCTGTGACATAAAGATGCAACATGCTACCTTGCATTTTCTATAGTAACACTCCTAAAAAATAATAAAGTATGCCCAAATATATCATTTCAAATGATCTATGTAGCTCACCTTTTTGTTTTTCAATTATCGAAGTTGTAACCTATATTGATGAGAACTTCTACAACCAATACCACAATGACAATATATGTTATATTTTTATCTGTATTTATCTAAAGCTGTTTCTCCTTTAGTAGATCAACAATACATTGTAGTTTCCATTTAGGGGAGAAGTGTACCCAGTGGCAACCTTGGCCTGTGTGAAGATGGGTTGAATGCACATTAGACTCTATCTATTGTTTTGAAGTCGTTTCTCCTTCAGCAATACTTCATCTTAGTTGATACTTTCGGTCTACACCTTTAGTAGATGCATGAAGCCTTGGGATACATGTTGTATAGTATAGTTTTCCTATGAGGTTGTAGCAACGATGAAAGAAGTGCATCGATTTTAGGCATATTTTGTATGCTTTTATAAATTGACTTAGATTCTCACTTTTCTTAATTTAGGTGTTTTTCTTAGTTTCGTTTTATGCACAAATTTATCTTTAAGAAAAGTGCACAGTAGAGAAGCATTCTATATTTTGAGGAGGGGACACACTTCTAGGTAGGAGGTACTCTATTCTAGGAAGCTTTTGCCATGCAAGTTAGGTGCTTTATCCGAGAATCCCAAGAGGCATTGTTGTAGCAACAAAAAATTCGTTTATTTTGAGTTCTTCATTAGTGAATTGATAGTATATTGTTTATTCCATGAAATACCTCAATATTGTATACAACCATATTTAGTATGCTTTTATAGATTATGCTCACTTTTCTTAATTTTGGTGTTTTTCTTAGTTTTGTTTTATGCACAGATTTATCTTTAAGAAAAGTGCATAGTAGAGAAGGGTTCCATATTTTGAGTAGGGGACACACTTCTAGGTAGGAGGTACTCTATTCTAGGAAGCTTTTGCCATGCAGGTTAGGTGCTTTATCCGAGAATCCCAAGAGGTGCTATTGTAGCAATAAGAAATTCGTTTATTTTGATTTCTTCATTAGTGCATTTATAGTATATTGTTTATTCCATGCAATACCTCAATATTGTATGATCAAATTACAGTTAAGATTTTCATGATATTTTGACTTACCCTCTTTTAGAGGGAAACTAGAGTGTGTGTCAAGCTTGCACGTCACAATTGTATCATGCAGGGTTTACCTAGCACAAGTTTTGTGGATCTAAGTAGCCAGATACCTGTTCGAATTCAAGAGGGAATAATACTACAAAGTGGGAAAGAGGTTTTACAGTTAACCTACCTTTCACATTATGGTTGGAGTTGGTTTGTTGGAAAGATGTTGGATAACCCAACTTCGTTTTTATGACTGAGTGCAAGATTGAATCCTTCGACATATTCCTTATTCAATTGTCATCGAGCAATGAACACATATTTCATTAAATCTGGAATTTTTTTATTACAAGGACATCATTATAATTTAGTTTTTTGGTTATTTTGAAATTCTAGATCCATTATTTAATTCCAAATTTAATGAAATATGTGTTAATGGGTTTTCTCATAAGTGCTTCACATCTATAAACTTTACTAGAGTTATTATTGATTCTTTGGATGTGGTTATCTTTGCAAAGCACACACGTACAAGAAGGTGAGAAATAATATGGCCGACTAATTTCAAGTTATCTTCCTGGCAATAGGGTGTTCCCTTCCATAAACCTGACGACTCACTCTACTTCTTTCCAATGAACAAATTTGAGACTTTTCATGAATTGTGAGACAATTTCAACCCCATAACTATCAGTTTCATATTTAAACTTATACCCACTAGATTAGAACCCACACAAGGATAATTCCATTCATGTTTCAAAATATGCATTTCTTCGCATCCTTGGCTCGTGACATAAATACGCAACAAGTTATCTTGCATTTTCTATACTAACAATCCTAAACAATAATAAAGTATGCCCAAATCTATCATTTCAAATTATCTATGCATCTTTTGGTTTTTCAATTATCGAAGTTGTTACCTATATTGACGAGATCATCAAAAACTAAGGCCATAGTGACAATATCTGTTAGAGTTTTATCTGTGTTGCATTAAAAAAAAAAATCTTCAGCAGCACTACAATACATTGTAGTTTCCATTCAATGGCGAAGTGTACCTAGTAGTAGCCTTGGTCTGTGTGCAAATGGGTTAATTCACAATAGAGTTTATCTATTGTTTTGAAGGCATTTCTCCTTCAATAGTACTTTATCTCTGCAGATCCTTTCAATCTAGACCTTCAACAAATGCATACAACCTTAGGGTACATGCTATAGATTTCCATTTTTGTTGTGAGGGTATAGCAACGATGAAAGAATCGCATCAATTTTAGGCATATTATTGTTGTTGTGTGAAAGCATGTTTGTATAGTGTTTCCCAAACTTATATAGAGCCATATTTATTATATTTTTATAGTTTGACTTAGATGCTCACTTTTCTTAATTTAGGTGTTTTTCTTAGTACTATTTTATGCATAGATTTATCTTTAAGAAAAGTGCACAGTAGAGAAGGGTTCCATATTTTGAGCAAGGGACACTCTTCTAGGTAGGAGGTACTCTATTCTAGGGAGCTTCTGTCATGCATGTTAGGTGCTTTATCCTAGATAGAGTTCCAAGTCCTTGCCTCCTTGACAAAGTCCCTACCAGACAAGACACCAGTGGATAGAGTTCCAAGTCCCTAAATTTTCCAAAAACCCACCTGACCCTAGCTATCTAGCCTAAAATCCTTTACATTCTAGTCATCTCTTGGCTGTGATTTCATAGAGAGATCCCTCTCTGGTTTGGTAGGGCTAGCTACCAAACTAAAATCTTGGTATGTGGTTACCTCCATTGATCTCTTCATCAGCCTGGGACATTATGGAGGATAATAGAGGGCATGAAAACTAAGGAGTTCCAAGGTGTTCTAGTGAATGTAAGGTTCCCAAGTCATTGAAAAATGCAATGCTAGTTGTGAGGTCATGACTGCCAAGGTGTGTTATGGAATTCTAGGGCATGCTAAGATGTGCCAGATAGTACGAGGACATGTCAAACAAGCTAAGATGTGCCAAGTTCTAAGGCATGCCAAGATGTACAAGGGTTCCAAGTCTCTCCCTCCTCTTCTTCCATATGATATCCACTTATGACATTTCCATTGCGATATTTGGTGAATTTGATAGTTATATGTCATTTATAGGTTATAAATGTCTTAAGAGTTTTACTTCTAATTCAGTATTCAACTAAACATATTGATTCTCTTATACATGTAACATAACTATTTTTCCCTCCACCCAATTTTCATAACTTCACTAACCATTAGGTAGGGACCTACATCTTCGATGTTTCTTTGCTTGTTTAGTAAAATATTGCTTAGACTTTAATTTATTGAAAGTAGTAGAATTTAGAATTTATGAAGTTTCAAGGTATAATTTTAAAAAATATAATTCTTTAAAGGGTGCTAGCTCAATGGAACAGCACTTGCTTTACAATAAGGAGGTTGGTGGTTCAATTCCTTCGTGCCCTGACATCCATACGGAATGGTGACAATCAATTTTTTATGACGGAGGCTCTTTTGACTATCACCAATGAGCTTTGGTGACATTTTTCGACCCTCACCAAAAATATGAAATGGTGATAGTCAACAAACGCCACCATATATATGCATCAATAGTGACGATCCTCAAAGGTCTGTAACCATAAATCATTGTTGTTGATATGAAATTTTGACCGTCATTGTCCATCATTATAGTCATTATTTGTGAAGGACATTGAATGTCACCACAACACCTATACTTCTAGAAATGTGGCTTTTGGTGACAGTCAATGAATGCCACCATATATATGCACCAATAATGACAGCCATTAAAGATCCATCACAATAAGTCATTATTGTTCATATGAAATGGTCATTATCCGTCATTATAATCAATATTCGTGATGGACATTGAATGTCACCATAACACCTATACTTTTGGCGATGCCACCTTTGGTGACATTCATTTTTTGGTGACTGAGGCTATGGTCTGTCACCATTGCTCATATGCAATGGTGAAGGTTGCTATCCATCATTATAAATCATTATTGGTGACGATCTTTGAATGTCACTACACTACCTATACTTTTGGCGATGCCACCTTTGGTGACATTTCGGTTTTGGTGATGGAGCCTATGGTGCATCACCATTGCTCATATGAAATGGTGATGGTCATTATCCGTCATTATAAATCATTATTGATGACGAACTTTGTATGTCACTACAACACCTATACTTTTAGCGATGCCACCTTTGGTGACATTTAGTTTTTGGTGACAAATGCTCTTTTGAATGTCACCAATGAGCTTATGGCGACATTTTTCACCCCTTACCAATGTCCTTTTTTCTTATAGTGTGACTATCAAAAGAAGAGTGGTTAGAGTGCTACCTGTACATAGAGATCCATGGAATTTTCTTCGCATATTTTCCTACTAAGTTGTACGAGTGGATCATGAAGCTAGCAGATAGCCAAGGAAGGTGCAAGCTCGACAGACCTATTGTATGAACCCCAGAGTTGGTGTGCAGATTGGAAGCATCAAAGGATAATATCATGCTCATTATTGATCACTGGCTCGATGGAATTATTAGAGGATTCATCACTGAGTTCACGGTAGATAATTCAGTCGGCTATAGTGAGGCAGAATGACGCTTCCTCAAAGGACCACGAGGTAAGTACGTTAAGTCTTTGAACACTTGGATTAAGATGCTACTGTGTGAAAAGCGGGTTATACGAATACATTGGTGTTTGGGGTTACACAAAGTGGGAGAATTTACAAAAACGAAGGTAGTGCAGAACTAGAAACTAGCCCCTTGATTTCACCTCCGCAAGGAAACGTGAAAGAGCTCGTGAAGGTCTCACCAAGAAGTGCGATCAATCTGATAAGGCAGAGGATTCCATGCATACCACATGCACCCACACCACCACTAGTTTCACGTTCTTCACCCCCATCTTTGCCCATACAACCTCCGCCACCATCGCAAGTTAATATGGCAAGCGCGATAAAGTTGCCAGTGTTCAAGGGAGTAGGAAATGAAGATCCGGACCAGTTTTGGTTCATGGTAAAAGTGGTGTGGGAAGCACAGGGAGTTATGGATGACAATATAAAGAAAGAAACATTTGTCAACACTCTGCAGGATCGTGTGCTGACCTGGTACATTAAGCATTCCAATGAGAATCCAAATGCAGGGATTGCAGATATCCAAATTGCGCTGAACAAAGAATTTGGTAGGCCAAAGTCAAAGGCACAGTCGATCATTGGGTTCAAGGAGATCACAATTCTACCAGGTGAGACTCCTTGGGAGTTGGATCATAGACTGAAGTGCACGATTTGTGAAGCTAATATGATTTTGACGGATGGACAACACCACGAATGGTTTGTAACATCGCTAATGCCGCATTCAAGGAAGGCGTTGTCACAACAGAGGCTAACAACTCAGGCCGAGGCCTTGGATATCGCGATGAGGCTGCACGAAACCTTGATACAACATCCTAACCTAGGATTTCAACAGATCCACGCGTAGTTGAAAAACTTGTGCCTTGAGATGCAAAGTCTGAAACAGGATAGGACAACTCGCCCAGAGGTGCGCGATGAGGTATGGTGTGTTAAATCCAAGGGTCAGGGACATGACAAGGACCACTACCTAATGTTTGCGAATTACCTCATGGGAGGAGGACCAATGCTGTTGAGACTAGAGGCACAAGAAGGACCTAGCGCAACACCTGCGTTGTGGTGCACGATTTGTCAAATAAGAGGAAAGAATGCTACAAACAACTACAACTTATTACAGAAGTACATGCAAAGTTCGCAACAACTGTTATGTAATTTCTATAGATTAGTGGGACATGATGAGCACACATGTAGAAGCTAGGGATTGATGATGGATACGACACCCACCTACATAGTTCAGGCTGAAACACGACCCCTTGACCAAAATGCAGGGATGGCGCAGACTAGATTTCAAGGGCGCAGATGAGGCCAAGGTGGCAGAGGACCTAGGAGGTTGCAGATAGCTGATATGTTACAATTGTGGTGGGCTAGGACATTATGCCCATGATTTTATGAATCTAATGCATCTGGCATGTTTATATTGTACATTGTTTGATCACGAGATGGAGGATTGCCCCACACTGATAGCGAGGCTGTGCAAAAAAGGACTGCTCCAACCTCACCCGACTCAGAATCTGCAAATGATGAGGTCTGAGCCACGTGAGGAATACCCTAATGTGAAAATTATGCTCTGAAGTAGAATTACAACAGGGGATGATAAGGGCAAGCAACTTGAAGATAATACTTGGGTTCGCAAGGCTCCAATGCAAGAACCATAGTTTGGTTTGGAGCACGCTAATGAAACCTTCATGGAAGCGAGGAAGAGCTTCACTGATGCCTCCACTTCAGAAAGAAAAGACAGACTAGAGCCAAAGATGACCCATCGATGCTCACAACATTCCTGGAAACATGCACGAAGCTACTGCATAACAGCAAGGCTATAAAGGGACTGCAGGAACTCATAATAGATGCACTGGGACTGCGCCAGGAGAACCCCGTGTAGTCCGGAAGATTGCAAAGCATGCGATGAGGATGGGAAGAGAAATGAAACTGCCCGTGGAGATTAGGGAATATGAGATGGACCAAGTAATTCTGGACCTCAGATCAGACACGAATGTTCTACTGAAGTAGACATGGGAGCTCATAGGAAAGCCTACGGTGCAATGGTCTCCTATCCAACTCTGAATGGCGAACCAGCAAAAGATTCTACCTATGGGAAGACTGTTGGGAATCACAGTGGACATTGAAGGAGCAAGTGCACTGGCTGAATTTGAAGTGATAGAGATTGTTGATGACAAAAATCCTACCCTGTGCTATTAGGGATAGATTGGGCCACTGACATGAACGGGGTGATAAATCTGAACAAGGACAAGATGATTTTTAAGAAAAATTCTCTGCTCGTAGTTGTACCTTTGGACCCTATAGAGGGATCATGCTACCTGGAGCCAGTGCATGACTATGAATGCGACGATGACTTGGACTCCATCTACAAGATAACCATGCGAGAGAAAGATTGGGTAAATCCCACCATGGATGGACAAATATCATGGGAGCACGAAAGCTCTTGTAGATTGGATTCTGGTGAGGAGATAGAGCGATGGCAGAACTGGTTACGCGAGGAAATCATGTTGAACTATAACATGATGACGATATCATTTTGATGCATATCAACAAAGGTAAGGGATCTGCTTATGTATGATGGGTTATACAAGGTAGATGCCTTCTTGAACAGATTCAAAAGAGAAGTGTCGGAACCACAACGTTTTGAAGCTTTGAAATGGGTACTACGCGCTACACTCACAAGGTGATGGGGTACACACCAAGGAAGCTTTGAGGACTGAAGTGAATGTAGGAGAATGATGCGCATATGGTTTGGGAAGCCTTAGATGTGATTAATAGACAAGTATTACGGATGGGATGATCTACACCTGCACCTCTCCATGTGGACAAAAGTCTATGGGGAAGAGCCACAACTTGAGTGGGTGCACCTATTCTGTCATACCCTAGATGTTATACCCATGAATTGGTATATCGAGACGGAACTCCGCCATGGGGCAAATGAATGGGATATCTTGCGCGAAGGGTTCCTATTAACCTTCATGCTTAAGGATCATTGGTGGGACACTGTTGATGATGTGCTACAAGCAGTAAAAGTAGCTATCTTCAAGATACCCCAAGAGTCAATAGCATTGAGTCAACATGAATGGGCTAATCAGATGAGTTGCACGCTCGAGTGTTATAACGTAAAAACTGAAGAAGGCGACGAGGATCCACAAAAAGTTAACATCCCAGAAACTGAAGGCCATCGTGAGGTTCAAGAACCACTGATTGAATACCCTGACATCACTGTGTTGGTAAAAAAAAGCAGGTGAACATTGGTATGGAAGCCAAACCTAAATATTCAATGCTCGGTGACTACTGGGATGACGCGATGGTGGATAAGGTCGCTGAGTTACTCCGTGAGTACCAGGACCTCATAAACGACCAAGATCACATAATTAAAGGGCATCGTCAATGATTTGTAGATATTGAAGATCACATTAAAACCCGATGCAAATCCAGTTAAGCAGAGGCCTTACTACTTGAATCTGAAGTACAGGGAAAAGGTCTGCATAGAACTAGATAAAATACTCACAGCAGGAACCATTGAACTAGTGGAAGAATCTAATTGGGTAAGCCCTATGGTGGTGTAGGAAAAGAAGCAGAAGGGCGAGATAAGAATATGCGTGGATCTTGGAAAATTGAATGATGCATGTGTACATGACCCATTCCCAACCCCATTCACAGATGAAGTATTGGAAAATGTCAGCGGACAAGAAGCCTATTCTTTTACTAATGGGTTCTCAAGGTACCACTAGATCAAAATCGCGTCAGAAGGTAGGAGCAAGAACACCTTTGTGACTGAGTGGGGTTTCTTTCAATACACTATTATGCCGTTTGGATTGAAGAACTTGCTGATCATCTTTTCGCAAATAGTTTTTGCAGCATTCAAGGAATATATCCACAAGTTCCTGGAGGTTTATGTGGATGACTAGACTATATTTGGATTGGTTAAGAACCATGTAGCAAGGTTACGCTTGATTCTAGATACCTGCTGACGAAACCAAATCACGCTGAACCTCAAGAAGTGTACATTTGTTGTTCCCTTTGGGAACCTGTTGGGACATGTGGTTTTCAAACAGGGACTAATGGTCAACCCCTCAAGATTGCGATGATTCTGAATTTGGAAGTGCCATGAAGTGTCAAACAGCCGCGTGCTACCTTGGGACATACGGGTATTATAGAAAGTTCATCAAAAGTTATGCCCAGATCACCGCACCGATGGAGAAGCTATTGAAAAAGGATGTCACATACTATTGGAATGATGACTGCATGAAGAGCCTAGACGTGCTAAAACAAAAATTGGCCTCTCCACTGATCCTGGTCTTCCCTAAATGGGATAAGGATTTTCATGTCCACGTTGATGCATCATTTATAGTGTTGGGAGCGGTACTAACATAGGAGGGTGGAGAGGAATTAGATCACCCTATCCTGTTCACGAGTTGCAGATTGTCTAAATCAGAAAAGAACTATTCCACCACTGAACTCGAGGGATTAGCTATGGTGTACGTGCTCCAAAAATATCGGCATTATTTGCTAGGGGGACACTTCAAGATTTATACAGACCATTCTGCATTGAAATACTTGGTCAATAAGCCTTTTTGGGGGGCGCATATGTAGATGGCTTTTATTGTTCCAAGAATATGATTTTGAGGTCGTTGTGAAGTTTGGATGCCTGAATGTGGGCCTAGATCACTTATCACACATTGAGACGGGAGAGGAAACTACTAGTTTGGAGGAAGGATTACCTGAGGCACAACTCTTTGCTATGTGTGTAGTGGATGGACACTTTGAGGATATAATCCACTTTCTAACTATGGGAACTGCACCGAAAGAGTACTTCATCCAACAGAAGAAGGAATTGGTGGTGCACATGGTATATTTTTCTATCATCGTAGGGAACCTATATAAGATGTGCAATGACGAGATATTGCGAAGGTATGTACCTGAATTTTGAATGAAGTTAGATCCTTGTGGATGTGCGTGGGGGAACTGCAGGAGGACATTATGTAGGGCGAGAAACCGAGCAAAAGATTCTCTTTGTAGGGTTGCGGTTGACAACCCTTCATCACGATTCAAAAGCACACTGCAAGGCCTGTTATGTATGTCAAAGAAAAGGAAAACCATCACGGAGGGATGAGATGCCTTTGAATCCAAAAATGACGCTGCAGCCCTTTGAAAAGTGGGTGATTGACTTTGTAGGAACTATCAAACCTCAAGGAAATACGGGCGTGAGATACATTATCACTGCAACATAGTACCTTACTTGTTGGGAAAACGCGTAGTCGGCAAAAGATTGCACGGCCGCCATGGCCACAAAGTTTTTGTTTCAACACGTACTGACATGATTTGGATGTTCGAAGATCTTTATAAGTGATCGTGGTACACATTTCCTAAACAAAACCATCAGCGCGTTGACAAAAGAGTTTCAGGTGTATCATCAAAAAAGCACACCGTATCACCCCCAAGCCAATGGGACGATAGAAGCATTTAATAAAATACTAGATACTGTACTGACCCAAGTATGCAATGCGTAACAGAGTGATTGGGACCTGCGCATACCTACAATACTATGGGCTTATAGGACAATGTGCAAGAAACTAATGGGAAAGACACCTTTTTTGTTGGTCTATGGTGTGGAAGATGTCATGCCAATGGAGTATATTGTGCCCAATCTGTGCATAGTAGTGCTCACTCCAGTGACAAACTGCAGAGCCCTGGAAGAGAGGCTTGTGTAGTTGGAGGAACTTGAAGAGGAATGGTTTCTGGCTGGCTTCCATCAGTAGGTCCAAAAGCAGTGCAAAAAGGTTTGACACGATTGACATATTAAGTTGCGTACCTTCAAAGTGAACGATTTAGTGTTACTGTATGACAGTAAGTTTGATAAATTACCAGGAAAGTTCAGAATGCATTGGCTGGGACAGTATGTTATTAAGGAGGTAATAGGAGGCGCGGTGCAGTTGGTAAAGCTAAATGGAGAACCTTTCCCAGGTAAGGTGAATGGCAGTTGATTGAAGACATACACAGGGGGCCAGGTTATCTGACCAGCCTACAGAAGCACAGTCTTCATGCTCCAAGTAGACATAAGAAGGTGCGGGACTATAAACCAATGTAGGGGATGTAGGAACAGATGCGGGGAACCAATTCCAACACCACGGTCTCGGAACAATGTGTACAAGAGATTCAATAGGCAGCCACTCATTGTGATGCTGACCTTGCAGTTGTTTAAGCAGACTTAGAGGGTCTCCGCGCAAAGATCTCCGCACAGACAGAGTGACTCAAGGGAGAGTCATGATGTTTGTGTTGGGGGGCTGTTGGGTGTTGAATCCCCCCAAGGCATGTTTTGGGGTTTAAAGACCAAGTTTTGACTAAATCCATTGTAAAGACTCTGCGAATTGTGGGCGCAGAGCATGAAGTAATAATAGAGTCATAGGGTTGTCCGCCCTTGTTTTTGTAATGTAATGTCTATTTGAAAGATCTAACCATGGTCCGCGGACCATGGGAATGTATAAATAGAGTGAGGATCTAAGTGTAAGGAGACAAGGATCTAATCAATCTAATAGAAGGAATAGGAGCACTGAGTCAAAGTGTAAGTCATGTCTTTGGGTCCTAGAGTAGGAGAAGGCTCCACAGCTGAGTGCGCAGAGGCCTAGTAGTGAACAGCTGAGTGTGCGGACCCCTGCAGTTGAGTGCGTAGGGCAAGTCAAGTCTGTAACCGTTGGAAGGATTAATAAAGAGAAATTTTACCATATTTTTGTGTATCTTCTCTTGTTTATGCATTATTCAGTATGAATAAGCAAGTTACTATTTATTTATTGCGTGAACTCATATGAATGTGTTGAATGAGTAAATATAATATAAGACATATGTTTGTGCAAATATAACTAAATGTTTTAAGAAGATAAGTAAGATCGCGGGCGTGACTTAGAGGAATAGGTTAGATCGCTGCTCTAGTAGCGCGAAAGCCCCACAGCCCTTGGTTAGGGCTGCATGAAGGTGAGTACATCAGGGCGTAAAGGACTGGGAAGTACGCGAAGTAACCTGTGTAAAGAGACTCACAGTTGGACCAAGTCAACCCCTCAGACATCTTAAGAGTGCAGAAACCTAGTTCTAGCACCACCCCATACTACTTCGGGTGAGACCTCAGTCCATGCAGGCTGTTGCTGAAAGGGCCAATAGTACAGGGATTTGTTTGGCTAATTAACTTGGAACTTGGGTCAGGCCCCAACAAGCCAATGAAAGGATTTGGAAAAACATAAAAACCACATAGGATAGAGAGAAAAATATATGCTGACAAAAAGAGTACACAAAGGGATTTTAAAATTCAATATCATGTCTATTTAAGGGTGAAACTAACAAAAATTACCTTAACGATGGGAACCTGTACAAAATTGGCACTGCTATTTTTTGTGTCGTTCAAAATTCTGGATAGAATTGAACCTGTAGCTTATCAATTACCATTACCTAGCCATATTAAGGGTCACAATGTTTTTCATGTATATTTGCAAAATAAATATGTACATGATGGTTCTCACATAATTGATTGGAAATTGATACAGGTAGAACCCGAAGGAGATTTCATAGGACGACCTCTTTGTATCTAGACCAGAAAGAGATTTGGCTCTAGAATTGAGTTGTCATTCGGGTTAAAGAACAATCAAAGAACTTTACTCTTGAAGAGACCATATGGGAGAATGTTACAGGGAAAAGTGTCTATTTAGAACTGCTCTATCCCACTAAGGTGTGACAGCTGCCTTAGAAACAAACAGAGAAAAGCTACTTTTGTTTTTCCTTTATGAATTATAGATAGAGAGGAATAGAAAGATCAACCTCTGTCTTGCGCCAATCTCTTGATTTGATCCCTCTCTTCTTTGATAGTCCTCAGCTACCTGCTCCCTTGCACGCCCAGCTTCACAAAGTACCTGTAAGATCATAGAAGCATAGCACTATACAAAGACATGGATCTATAATCATAAACAATCTAGGATCAGATGTAAATTGACCATACAAATGTAACAAGCATCAATGATACAAAAGCATGGAGGAAAACTCAAATAGCTTTTATTGATAAACAAGAAAAGAGCCAGGAGGAGTTACAACCAGTTGTTCTGACCCAGCATCAACCTCCCAGCAAAGAAACCCCTCTTCACCTCAAACAAAGCTTAGATCACCCAACAATCTGATGTTTGTCTCAAGAAACCAACAGCAATTCCTTACAATATGCAAAATTCCAGCCTCTGGATCTCTGGGATGAGGGATCCATATATAGATATCTGTAAGGGGAATGAGTCAGCTTGTGATTTGATTAGTGTCTTCTCTCTGATAGTTCTAGCTTCCACTTGGAGACTGATGGCCTCTTACTCATCCTTGGTTGAATTCAGTGAGGCAAGTGTCACAAGAGAAGATTCTGGAAGCTTCCATTGCCTCTCCACCTCGCGGAATGACACTGCCATTTGTCACTTCTCGCCCATCGCACCCCACAGAAGGGACTTTTGAAATGCAACGCACCCTCACAGTGTATTTGGGTGAGATACAACGCACTTAGCCAGTGGAGTAGCTGCAATGATCCTGTTTTGACCAATTCTGAGCAGTTTCTCATGGAGAACTTCTGGGAGAAGCTGTAATCTGTTGACCTTGTTCCTTTAGGGGTTAGAACAACACTTTTAGGGACTTATGAGCCCTTGGTTTATGGACATTTTATGCTTGGGGTTGTAGGGCCCAAAAATGTCTATAACAGTTGCCCCCTAAAGTATGAGGCCGTTAATCTTTTGGTGTCGGGTGAAATGCTTTATTATGAGGATCCGAAGTTCTTTCAATGCTGGGAGGAGACCTGTAATAAGAGACAATACAATACATTATCTTCATACTATTTTCATGATCTAGCTGAGGCGGGCATTCCCATGCTCAGCTTTATAAATTCATTTTCATGTACATAGGACAGACAATCATCTAAGTTTAGACTGATGATTCTGATAGAGCCATCATCCTTTTGAGTGGATGATTATCTGTGTAGCAATGATGTACATTTAATGTCTTTATTTCCCTGAATATATATCGCAGCCCAGATGGATGAAACTAGATCCAGGGTCTTCAATCTCGTTCGATCTTCACTCGAAGTACAAGTCGATCCATGTGAGAAATGTTCTGAAGTCGAACATGGAAAGACGTCACTTGATTACTAGTAAATGATGTAAACTGTTAAAAAGCACGAGAGGAATCACCGATAATGATAATGACCCTCAAGGTACTGCAGTACAATTCACGTGGCGTGAATAAAGGACTTGGCGTCAAACACCATGCAAAATATTTCGGTCGAAGGCCATTGATGTAAACCTGTCGCCGGAAGTGAGAAACCTGCCATTGAGGCATGCAAGCTTCAAAGTACTGAATGGGGTGTTCCTAGATCAACTTCTTGGATAATGAGCTGATGTCAACAAGAAGTGATCCATCACAGGAGGGCCTTAATGAATCCCACATCAATGACACGAAATGGAGCAAATGATTTTAATGGCGGTGAAAACGATCTAGTGATATAAGATTCAGGGTGGCGGTCATGAAAGAATGGAGTATAATGTATGGTAGTGGGTGAGTGTTGTAGGGAAAAGTATCCGACTCGGATGACCCTATCCCACTCTAAGGGTGATAGTTCCTTAGCAACAACTGTAAAACAAACTACTTAAGGTTTACTTCTTTATGAAAGCAAAAGAGAATGGAGAAATGCACTAACCGTTGCCTTGCGCTTAATGTCGAATCCAAACTCTTCTCTTTGGCCGCTTGCTCCTAGCTCCTTGTTCTTTTGCTTGCCTAGCTACAATGAGATCCTGCAAAATAACAAAGAAGGAAACTACCAGAGGCATGCAATCATAACTGGTTCATGGATTAGTGTAAACCAAACATGCAATCATCACAATATATTATTGAAACAAGAGCACATAGAAGAACCTCAATAGATTTTATTAATGAAGAAGTAAAGGTTCTGAGAGTATTACAACCATTGAAGGCTCCAACCCAGCAACACCTCCCAGCAGAAAGAATTTCTCCTCTTCACCTCTCTCAAACAATCACCCAATAGTTCTATAGTGAAACCAACAGCATATCATTACTTTGCACAAAATTCCAGCCTCCTGAGCTCATAGGAGAGAGCTCAATATATAGATGAATTGAGAAAGGATAAGTCAGCTTGCAACTGATGTGTAGCTGCCTTGTGTCCTCTCTCTCTTCAGTTAATCTTTAGTTGATCTTCAGTTCTTGAGTCCACTTGGAGAACCTTGCTTCCACTTGGAGAAACAGAGCCTCTGACTCATCACAAGGCGAAATACCTGATCCAAGTGTCATTTTTGGAAGATTCCAGAGCAATGACTCAGTGTGCCACTTGTCTCATCTCGCTCAGCGCAGGTGGCCTTTGTTCCACTTGCTTTGCAACGCAGGTACACCATGGAGCAACTGAGTTTCAGCGCAGAAACCTAGTGGAGCACCTGCTTTGATTTCAGGATTTCTTGTTTTTGAGTGTTTTCAGGTGGAGAACTGATCTGAGAGCTGTTGGTTTGCTGACCTTGTTCCTCTAGGGGTAGGAACATCATGTTTAGGGAACTTTGGATCCCTTGGATTATTGACAATTCATGCTTGTTGCTGTAAGGCACAAATTTGTCTATAACAGATGCCCCCTAAAGTATGAGGTCGTTTATCGGGTGAAATGCTTTATTGAGAGGATCCGAAGTTCATTCAATCTGCTGAGAAGTGTCCTGTAATAAGATACAATATGATACATTATTTTTCATACATTTTCATGATCTAGCTGAGGCGGGCATTCCCATGCTCAGCTTTATAAATACATTTTGGTACATAGAACAGACGATCGTCTGATTGTAGACTGATAATTCTCTGCTGAAATTATCATCCTTTGAGAAGGATGATCATCTGCTGCAATGATGTACATATCAAATGTCTTTATATCCTGAATATATATCGCAGCCCGGATGGATGAAACTAGATCCGGGGTCTTCAATCTCTTCCGATCTTCACTCGATGTACAAGTCGATCCATGTGAGAATTTCTTGAAGTCGAACATGGAAAGACATCGCTTGATTACCGGCCAATGATGTAAACCGTTAACAAGCGCGAGAGGAATCACCGATAAGGATGATGACCCTCAAGGTACAGAAGTACAATTCACATGGTGGGAATAAAGGACTTGGCGTCGACCACCATGCAAAATCCTCTGGTTGAAGGTCATTGATGTATACCTGTCGCCGGAAGTGAGAAACTTGCCATTGAGGCATGCAAGCTTCAAAGTACTGAAGGGGTTGTTCCTAGATCAACTCCTTGGATAATGAGCTGATGTCGACAAGGAGCGATCCGTCAAAGGAGGGCCTTAATGAATCCCACATCAGTGACATGGAACGGAGCTAGTGATTGTGATGAGGTGAAAACAAACTGTGATGTATGATTCTGGGTGGCGGTCATGAAATGGATGAAGGACAATGTATGGCAGTGGATGGGACACGGTTGACTCTTTGCAGAACAACATCTCTTGAACATATAACGACACTGATGTGATGGATAGGTAGCATTACCCCAAATGTGGATGGTGTGGCGAGGACCATGGTGATGAGACCGGTGAATGAAACAACCCAACCCGATGTGATACGGAGGACAAAGTGTCATGTTCAAGAGCGACTTGCTACCATTAATGCTGTGAGGTTCTCCCAATTTTTCCCCAGTCATTGCTGACCAATACCTCTTTATTTTTGTCAAGCTTGAGGAGGATAACATATGCTTGTTCTATAACCTGCCCTTCGGGCAAGCCCATCGCTATGTTTTAACGAGCCTAGCGATAGGGAAACTCGTTCTCGTCTAAAGACAAGTTTGTCGCTATTTAATCATTTTAACGAGTCTAACGACAAGGAAAACTCGGTCCTTTTCATTTTTAGAGAGTCTGAAAAGGTACGGAAAGTTAACTCCAAAATTCCTTTTTCGTCTTCTAATCCCTTAAGTCCGAAAAAGTATAAAACAATACAGAAGGGATGAATTTTCGATTTCTTTAACAAGCCGAACAAAACAAGCGCTCGATCTTTTTGTGCAATAATCCCTCAGGTCCAAAAAGATTAAAATCTAGAGGAGGGATAGCTCTTCCGGTTGCTTTAACGAGCTGGAAGGCCAAAACTCGGCAAACTTTTCATATTTTACGAGTCAGTGAAAAGAGCTCAAAGAAGACTCGTCTTTTGAGGAACGAGTGATGAACAGGGATAGCAGCAGATTCCAGGTACAGGTTGGAATTTTCCAATCACGGCAGTGTCACAAGGATGGCTAAGTGAAATCACTCTTCGCAGCTGTTCCTCAAAATGGGTAAACAAACATATGGAGATGAACGATTGGCCAAATGAACGGATGGAGGTGAGACTGCAAGAACACGACCAAGGGCTTTAATATGGCTGTCAAAGGTTACATTTACCAAGGTTATTTACCGGTTCATTTTTTCTGGGTGAGCTTGAACTCTAGGGGAAGATTGCTCACAACTTATGTTTATTTTTTAACGAGCATGAACTATGCGCTAAAACTGCTCGGATCTTGCGTTTATTTTTTAACGAGCATGAACTGTGTGCTAAAACTGCTCGAACATACCAGTCATAATACAAGAAACGCCTCAGGTGAGGTAGTCATATTTAAGGAGCTATACCTCACTAGTTACTCCAATTTGGCAAGTTTTAACTTTTGCCCCACATCCTTTTTTCATGCTAGTTCGGAAACGACTAATCCAAAAAATAGATAAATAACCGCTCTTAGCTTGCACTCCAAAAGGTTTGCATGCCTCCAGGTATAAAATATAATTTCAAGGCTCCTCCTCCTCCGTCCCACCTCTGTTTTTCTACTTGTCGTCTTGCTATATTTTTAACGATACTTGTCTTCTCGTTATTTTTCGGTGCCGACGGTACTTGTCTTCCCATCAGTTCACTTTTAGGTTTTGCAAGATCGCAACAGATAAAACATTGGTGTTACGGAGGGAGGTTCGCCTCTTACTTATTATCCGAAAAATGGTTTTGCTTGCTGCCGCAAACTAAACTCTCTTTTCAGCGGTGTCTATCATTAGGTTGCTAAGGATGGTGACTACTTGTTGCAGCAATTTCATCTCTTTCTTCGAAGACTGCCCCTACTTATCCTTCAAAACATATGTTTTAATGGGTGAGGCTTGACATTCAAAGATGGTGGCTACTTGCCGCCACAAATGGATCTCCTCCTTAGGAGAGCCTACTTTTTTAGACAAAGGGAGTCGATCTTTTCGCTCACATAACTTTGACAAAAGAATTTTATCCTAGAACAACCCTCTCTTCCTTCTTTCGGACGGGGTACGGACTAGTCATATTCTTCTGCGGAAATCAACTTTATACCCAAGGTTTCCTCTGCCCAAGGCAGGCCAGGGTGCATGCCCCCTGGGTCCCAGTTATATCTTTCCGAATCACTCGCATTCATCGGGAAGTAGAACCGGGGGTGGAGGCATTTCTTGAGTGAATAAGCCGTTTTGGGTTGGTATTTGACTATTTGCGATGTGAGATCCCAGAAATGAAAGTTGGTCTACGAGCTTGACCATCTTTCCTTCGTGTGGAAAACACATTACTCTAAAGAGTGAGGAGACTATAGCTCCCATGCAATATATATAGTCCCGTCCAAGGAGTAGGTTATAATCCAAGGGTCCTTGGACGACCATGACATTCATATGAACTGTCTTCTTCCTCAATGTAATGGGAACATTGGGGAGAATCCCTAATGGGCGACTGGATCCTTTATCAAAACCCGATAGATTTCTCATCTCAGGTAAAAGCGTCGGGGAACCCAGTGCTTTCCAAGCAATAGAGGAAAGGATACTCACAGATGCCCCTTCATCAATGATGGTTCCAGCCATTACCATTCTATAGATTTGGACAATGATTCTGAATGGTATACTGGCTGGTAACCGGGGTCTGCCTAGTTGATTCCAATCAAAGGATACAACTAGGTTGCTTGGTGGTGGGACCGAATACACGGCCGGATACGACCCTGACGATGTTCCTTCCTGTGATAAAGGAATGGGCGCATTGCCCTGATGCTCATCAGAGTCTGTGTTGATGAAAAGAATCTGGATGGTGTCATCCTTATTCTCTTCAGTGAGGGTGTCATTTGAAGATGAATCTCCAACGACGGTGTCATTTGAGGATGAAACCTCTGAAGGAAGAACCAGGTCAACTGCCGTTTCGACCTTTAGACTTTCGTCTGGTCTGGATTCAGTTGGTTCATTCTCAATGACCGACACTTCAGCTGACCACTTGAGCGGGCCAGCTAGATTTTCAACTATCGAGGGATTAGGCACGAGTTTTTGGTATCCAGGAGGGAGTCGTAACGGTGATACCGGACGATCTTCCAAAACTCTCTTTGCCTCATCTAAGAATGGACATCGGTGGATGGCATGATCGCCTTCACACAACATACAGGGTGATCTTGGTCTCCCTCTTCGTCCTTCACTCTCGCTAGTTGACGGACTGCAATCAACATGACTACCAGAGGTTGATGCTACCGGATTGTGCAACCTTGGGGACCAGTCCCTTAGTATCCGGGGAATACAAGGACAATCACGATGGAAGTGGGCCCCTTTGCAAATGACACATGGCGATTTAGGCCCGGTCGGTGCAGTGTGTGGGTTTTTGTCAGCTGTCTTTTGCTTGCCCCCAGTCGCCTTCGCCATAGGCCCCTTCTGCTTCTTTTCTCTTTTCTTCTTTTCCTCCTTCTCCATGGGAGGCTGACTTTTGCCGGCTCTACCTTGTGAAGATGAAGGATCAGAGGAAGAATTGTAAGAAGTGGAAGGCTGGTGGGTAGCTCTAGACTGTTCTGACTGTTGATTCGACTGCTTAGGATTAGTGGCGATCTGGACTACATTAGTTGAAAAGAGCCATACAGGTAGGCCAATTGTCAATCCTGGAAGTGACAATGTTGCCATATGAGGCGCACCAACATCTCCCCAAGAGGAGAAGGGATTTGGACTTCCTCCAAGGTTATTTCCTTGGTTGGTGGGCTCCATACTTTTCAACTGAAAGATCAACGTGGGAATAACAGGTGATTATGTTCCGTTTAAAATAAATTTTATTAACGACGCTTTTAGACACAAACTTACTTTTTCATGTTTTAAGAGTCGAGAAAAAGCTAAAGATGACTCTAGTCGCCTTCGATGTTTTAACGAGCCCGAAGTGACAAATGCTCGGATGGAATTTTTCAGTTATAGAGTTTGAAAAAGGCCAAAAGAAACTTCTCTGGAGTTCTAGGCAGAGGGTGTGCCAAACTTTTCGCGAAACCACAGAATACGTTTTATGGTACAGGTGGTCGATCTTCGTGAATGCTGTGTTCACTGCATCGCGATCAGTAGGGCGGTCGACACGGCTTCCTATGGATAAAGGATAATTGCCTATAGGGGTCTCCCAATATATACGCGATGGTACGTGGGAGCACAAGTTCGTATTAGTGCCACCGACTCTCAGGAGGAATCACCCACCTTCGTAGAGATTGACAGTCACTATGTTTAACGACGCCAGAACACGTCTCTACCTAGACCTCTATGTGTTTGCGTTATGTTACAAAGCGTTGTTATGTAAATTGGATTTATTTTAATGTTAATCTTGCTTAGCAGTTTGCCTTTAAGGATCACCACGAGATGTATATAACAAATTCCTGAATGCAGTCTAAGATGAGAAGCAAATTTTTTCAATCTTTCAACTTTGAAAACCTTAACTACTGAGGGAAAAGAAAGGCAAATCTTTTCACACAGATCATAGAGCACACACTAAATGCAAATTTTTCCTAAATCATCAAGCAAACAGTCAAATGCAAAATGCACAATGCATGTATTTTCTTTTCCCTTTCTTAATGTGCATGGGTTACAAAAAGAAAGTTGTTATATAACTTTGATTTCGATTTAAAGCGAAAGTAAACAAGCTTGTCCAAAATCAAAAGACACCTTAAGATTCACTTGCTTAATCACTGGAAATGCATGAAATCAAACCATAATGACGAAAGTAAATGACTAATCAGCTATGGACAGCAAACAAGCTAACTCTTCAGACCAGCAAGATGCCTAACACAGGTTCAGATCTAAGAGGCCAAAAGCAAGACTAGTTTACTCTTCGTTATGGGAAATTGTAAATGAGTAAGAAATACAAAGAACAAGTACAATTTCGTTATATAACAGAGGCGGAATGATGGCAAGTAATATTGGTTTCAGAACAGGTGCAAGACTGGTAACTGGCAGCCAAAGCAATAGTGAAAACAGGCAAGAGAAAAGGAGGAAACCCCAACAGCACTAGGCAAATTTGGGCCAACGCAGGTGCTGCACAGCCAATCTGGCTCTCAGCGCAGGTAGCCCCTTCGGGACCTGCGTTGCAAAGCAGGTAGCCTATGTACTACCTTCTTTGGAAAACAAAAGTTGCGTTTTCTCAGTTTCCGGGTCACAATTTTCTCAAAAATGCACAGTTTTTGCTCAAATCAGAAGCAATCAGTCAAGCACACTCAAAGGGATGATTAGGAAGGTGCAAAGCTATCACTAAGAGCTTACAAGGATCTTTGTAGATCAGCTCTTCAAATCATGAACTTGCTCAGAAATGAGCCAGTGTAGCTGCCCTCTACTTCGCTTTTCATATAGTCAAAAGCTTTTCGATTTGGTACTCTCTTGTTCAGGAAATGAATAGCAAAATACTACAAACACAATCAAATGGATACGATCCCCAGCGGAGTCGCCAGTTTGTTGTAGGGAAAAGTATCCGACTCGGATGACCCTATCCCACTCTAAGGGTGATAGTTCCTTAGCAACAACTGTAAAACAAACTACTTAAGGTTTACTTCTTTATGAAAGCAAAAGAGAATGGAGAAATGCACTAACCTTTGCCTTGCGCTTAATGTCGAATCCAAACTCTTCTCTTTGGCCGCTTGCTCCTAGCTCCTTGTTCTTTTGCTTGCCCAGCTACAATGAGATCCTGCAAAATAACAAAGAAGGAAACTACCAGAGGCATGCAATCATAACTGGTTCATGGATTAGTGTAAACCAAACATGCAATCATCACAATATATTATTGAAACAAGAGCACATAGAAGAACCTCAGTAGCTTTTATTAATGAAGAAGCAAAGGTTCTGAGAGTATTACAACCATTGAAGGCTCCAACCCAGCAACACCTCCCAGCAGAAAGAATTTCTCCTCTTCACCTCTCTCAAACAATCACCCAATAGTTCTATAGTGAAACCAACAGCATATCATTACTTTGCACAAAATTCCAGCCTCCTGAGCTCATAGGAGAGAGCTCAATATATAGATGAATTGAGAAAGGATGAGTCAGCTTGCAACTGATGTGTAGCTGCCTTATGTCCTCTCTCTCTTCAGTTAATCTTTAGTTGATCTTCAGTTCTTGAGTCCACTTGGAGAACCTTGCTTCCACTTGGAGAAACAGAGCCTCTGACTCATCACAAGGCGAAATACCTGATCCAAGTGTCATTTTTGGAAGATTCCAGAGCAATGACTCAGTGTGCCACTTGTCTCATCTCACTCAGCACAGGTGGCCTTTGTTCCATTTGCTTTGCAACGCAGGTACACCATGGAGCAACTGAGTTTCAGCGCAGAAACCTAGTGGAGCACCTGCTTTGATTTCAGGATTGCTTGTTTTTGAGTGTTTTCAGGTGGAGAACTGATCTGAGAGCTGTTGGTTTGCTGACCTTGTTCCTCTAGGGGTAGGAACATCATGTTTAGGGAACTTTGGATCCCTTGGATTATTGACAATTCATGCTTGTTGCTGTAAGGCACAAATTTGTCTATAACAGTGAGACACAGGTGAATTCTCTGAATGACTTCTCTTGAACATATCGGCGACACTGATGTGATGGATTGGTAGCATTAACCCCAAATGTGGATGGTATGGCATGACCACGGTGGTGTGACCGGTGAATGAAACAACCCAACCCGACTCTGACACAGAGTGGAAGTGTCATGTTCAAGAGCGACTTGCTACCAACAAAGTTTCTTTAAGTTTTCTTCCCAATTTTACCCAGTCATTGCTGACCAATACCTCTTTATTTTTGTCAAGCTTTAGGAGGATAACATATGCTTGTTCTATAATTTGCCATTCGGGCAAACCCATCGCTATGTTTTAACGAGCCTAGCGATAGTGAAACTCGTTCTTGTCTATCGACAAGTTTTTCGTTATTAATCTTTTTAACGAGTTTAACGACAAAGATAACTCGGTCCTTTTCAATTTTAGAGAGTCTGAAAAGGAACGTAAAGGTAACTCCAAAATTCCTTTTTCGTCATCTAATCCCTTAAGTATGAAAAAGTATAAAACCATACAGAAGGGATGGATTTTCGATACTTTTAACGAGCCGAACAAAACAAGCGCTTGATCTTTTTGTGTAATAATCCCTCAGGTCCAAAAATATTAAAATCAGAGGAGGGATGGCACTTCCTGTCCCTTTAACGAGCTAGAGAGGCCAATGGCTCGACAATCTTTTCATATTTTACGAGTCAGTTGAAAAAAGCTTAAAGGAGACTCGTCTTTTGAGGAACGAGTGATAAAACGGGTAGCAGCTGATTCGAGGTAAGATTTGGAATTTTCCAATCACGGCAGTGTCACAAGGATGGCTAGTGAAATCACTCTTCGCAGTTGTTCCTCAAAATGGTTAAACAATCAAATGGAGGTGAATAATCGGCCAATGAAAAAGTGGAGGTGATGGTGCAAACACGACCAAGGCTTTAACGACTGAATTACTACATTCACGATGGTTATTTACCGGGGAATAGTTCATTTTTTAACGAGCTTAAACGCGGGGGGAAACATTTTCTCATGTCTTATGTTTATTTTTTAACGAGATTGAACTATTTGCTAAAACTACTCGATTGAATGGCCCCTTTTTTGATTTTACCATAAATAGCTTTGTTCTTTCAAATATTGCACTGTATTTTCAAATGCTTCAACAAGCTAGTCAGAAATGAACAATATATGTTTGAAAAAGAGTTAGAACACTAATATTTTACTTTGAACTACGTAAAAAGTAATGAAAAAGTGTTTTTACCTCTCATTTTACCATTTCATTTGAACTTTGGTTTGTTGGAGCTTTGGAGGTGCTTTCCCCCTTTGATTTTCATCAACTGATTTCGGGAGATTCTGTGGACGATTCTCGGCACCGTCTGGACCAGGTAGGAGCTAAACCTGAGCTCTTTCATTTCATGGTTTCCATTTTGCATTCTGAGCTTGATTCCTAGTTTTTCTGAGCCTCTGGGGTTTGAAAAACTCGTTCTGCCTTCAGCGCACCCTCTGTGTATCGAAAGGTGCATTGAATGTTGGCCAGTCTGAAGGGCATCTGACATGCAACGCACCCAGAGCACTGCTGTAGGTGCGATGGGCGCAGAGAAGGAATTCTGTGCACAATTTTTGATGGAAATTTTGCCTGTTTCTTACCAAAATCAGGATCTAACTCTTCTCTTGTTTGTTTTTCAGAGATCTTTGGAGTAAGATGACCATTACATGGCGAGAACGTGAGCATGAAGAAGAGGACATGCTTGCCCTACATGATCCAGTTACAGTAAACGCACTGCGGAACTGTGGCTTGCTGAAGTTTTTCCGCATTTCTAGCATGAGACAACATATCAACTTACTGCAGTATTTGCTCGATGCTTGGGATCCTACCAACCAGGTTTTCTAGATCAGGGGCAAATCTATCCCCTTGACTATAGTAGACATCTATTTCTTGACTGGCTTGTCGAGGCGGGGTGCCCCCATCTCTTTATCAGGTTCGGCCCGAGGAGGCGACTCTGTGAGAGATTATGTTCGCCGGTACTGCAGAGAAGGATCTCAGTCGAGTAAAGACGGCAAGATCATCATCCATGATGTCACTGACAGGTCCCTCAGGACTATTCTGTTTACTTTTGGTAGGATGGTCGGTGGTGCGGCTCTTCATGTAGCCAACCGATCTTATATGCAGTATGCCTTGGAATGCCTCCAACCGAAGGTGTTCAACTGGTGCGATGCAGTACTTCTTGTGATGAAAGAACAGTTGACCAAGATAAAGAGCGGGAGGTTGAAGAACTTTGGGTATGGTTCTATTTTGACCTCCTTTGCCTTGGAGAAGATACCACTGATGCAGCCGCAATATATTGCACTCGATTTACCTTCACCTACTGAACCACGTATGCAGAGATGGGTTGACCATATGTCTAGGCATGCCGGTCAGTCTCAGATTTCATTTTCTGATATCTTCTTCAGGTGGTTTGATTGTCAGGAGATGGTTTATTCCGAGTATCCATATGCGGGCATGGACTTCCGGGGTGATCCAAATTTAGTACTGCCAGATGGCGAACAGTGGGGTGCCATTGGTAAAATATTTGACCATATTCTTGTTTATTGTTTTTCATTTATAATATCCTTGTGCTTTATTCTATCAAGACTTTAATCAAACTCATGTGGACATGCAGATGTTGGTCCTGTTCGTCCAATAGTTTGCCTGAGAGTACCAGCTACCGACCCAGTAGGAGAGGTTGTTGGAAGGGCTATCCTTCATGACCTCGATGTGGCCGAGACTCTCACAGTGTTACAGGAGCAGGTTGAGGGTCTCACTCTTGGTATTCCAGATGTGAGGACTGACGAGCTACCTTTGAGGTTACAGCGGCATACTACTGGCGTGCCAAGACGATGGACTCATCTCTTACGCATGATCGCACAGGCTGTGACTTGCTATCACGAGCATCATTAGACTAGGGTGCCCCCTAGCATTTTGAGTTTTTGGGTCACTTGACCGATTTTGTCTTGGTTACAGAACATTATGTGTAAACCATAAACAATTATATATATATTTTTGATTTTCGGAGTTTTATTTTGGTTAAGTTACATGATCCAAATGCAAACATTGATGGTATGTTTCTTTTTATAAATGTTGCAAATGTCTATCTAACACATAATTTGCTAATGAGTCAGTTAATGTGTTTAAGTTTATGGAAATATGTTGATATTGAATAAAATCGAATTGTCTTTATGAAATATTAACCCTTAGGAACATGCGATAAATAGCTGGGTTTCAGACGGAATATATACCCGTGAGTTATAGTATTACGAGTTGTGAGTCTAGCCTGACAATTAGTCAGCGTATACCATGTGTGATGGCATCAGAGAGAAGTTATATCAATGCGCTATATTCAGCGATGTTATTTGTTGATCGACCAATACATACCCCTCTGAAACTTACTAACTCGCCGCTTGGATCAAAAATAGCCCAGGCTGCGGAAGATAGGTTCCACGAACTACAAATCGCTCCATCGGCATATCCAACACTTAACTCCAATAGGTTTGACATCTGCAACAAATGTAAAAAGTGGATTACTTGACCAAAATAAACACTTTAGCGAAAACAAAAACATAACAAAAGCACACAGGTTACTATTACGCATAGTAACGCTTGAGGTACAATCCATTACGAGGTTGTGCCAGTGGAATTCCGTCATAATCCATTAAATCGTGGGCTCCTTTTGCTAACACTCATTTAACAATATAGGGGCCCATCCATAAAGACCTAAATTTACCTGCTCCCAATTTATCGGATTCTTGGTCGTAAAGCAAGACCAAGTCACCTTCTGAGAAGACACGGGGTTTGACATTTTTGTTGAACTATGCCTTGACTCGTTTCTTATGGCCTTCATTAGCCAAAGCGGCATCACGACAGGTTTCATCCAATTGGATTAATTCCAAGAAACGAGCTTCTTCTTCTGAAGTTCCGGGGAGGAGATCAATTGCGAGTTTGAGAGACGAGATTTCGCACTAGATTGGTAAGACTGCTTCCAGGCCATATACCAGTTGGAAAGGTGTAAACCCGGTTGCATTCCTTACCGATGTTCGGTAAGCCCACAAAGCTGAGTACAAGATTAGGTGCCATCTTCTTTTGTGAACTCCAATCATCCTTTGCAGCATGCGCTTTAGGACCTTGTTGATTGCTTCAACTTGTCCGTTGGCTTGTGGATAATATGGAGTAGAGTTGTCGTGAGACAACCCTAGTTTGGCAGCTAATTCGACCATCATGTGATTGCGAAAATGTGATCCATGATTTGTGACTATAGCCTGTGGTACGTCGAATCTGGTGACTACATGATTGAAAAAGAAGAGGGCAGTTGTTTCACCAGTATTATCTAATGTAGGCATCGCCTCGACCCATTTGGTAAAATAGTCAACCGCGACTATGATATACCCATGCTCCCCGGTCGAGGTGGGGTTACATGTCATGACATCGATACCCCATTTGGCGAATGGCCCAATAGCCACTATTGGCTGCAGAGGTGCTGGTGGTTTTCTGGTTTTGCTATCGAAAATTTGACAAGCATGGCAACTTCTGATTGTGGTTATGCAATCTTTGAACATTGTTGGCCAGAAGTATCCTGCTCGTAAGATTTTTTGCGCTATAGCATATCCAGATTGATGCCCCCCACACGCGCCTGAATGACAATCATTCAGGACTTTTTCGGCCTCCTCATGGGTGAGGCACCTTCTCAGAACTGTATCGATATCACGATGGTAAAGTGTATCACCGACAATCATGTAGTCTTTTGCTCGATATCGAATACGTTTTTTTTTGGAGTGGGAGGTGTTTGGCTTGTATTTTTGGGTTTGGAGATAAATTATTATATCTCCATACCACTCATTGCTTGAAGATATCAGAAACAAACTTTCGTCCACGATTGTTTCTTTGGATGTTTCATCGTTGGACGATGATGGGAGATCGCACAATAATTCTGTGAAGACTAGAGCTTTCTTCGACTTGGATTTTACAAATTCCAGATCAAACTCTTGTAGGATTTCTATCCATTTTGAATATTTCCCCCCCAGCAACTGTCGCGACAATATATAAGTCATGGGGTTGCAATCTGACAGAATGGTAGTTTTTCGAAAGAGGACATAGTGTCAAAATCTCTGTATCGCTTGAACAGCTGCAAGTGCTAGCTTTTCAACGTAAGAATATTTGCTTTCTGTATCATTTAAGTTTTTACTTAAATAATATATAGGATGTTCAATTCCTTCGACTTCTTGAACTAAAACCATTGCGATGGTCGTATCCGCTGCAGCCAGATACAGATTAAATTTTTTTTGATAATCAGGAGTGTACATTAATGATGATTTCGTTAGTGATTCTTTTAAAGCATCAAAGGAAGCTTGTGCAACCTGATCCCAGACGAAGGGCACTTCCTTTTTCAAAAGATGTGTATAACCTTTAGCAAGTTCGGCGTAATTTGGAATGAACCTCCTCCGAAAGTTCGCTTTCCCCTGGAGTTTCTGAATCTGAAGCAAATTCGAAGGTGGAGGCAAATTTATGATTGCCTGGACCTTACATGGGTCGAGACAAATCCCGTCCTTCAAGACTACAAAGCCAAGTAAACGACCAGAACTGACGTAAAATACACATTTGTGTTGATTGAGTCGTATCTTGTAGTGTCGTCAATGTAGAAATATCGCTCTTAAATGCTGCGGGTGATCAGTTCGCTTTCGCGAATGAGCTGGAAGGTCGTCGAGGTATGGTTGAACGACGTTTTTGATGTCATGGAAGGCATAATTCATTGCCCTCTGAAACGTCGCCCCTGCGTTCTTCAAACCAAAGGGTAATTTTCGATATGCGAACGTGCCCCACGGACAAATAAATGCAGTCTTTGACTGGTCCTGTGGGCGGATATTTATTTGATTATACCCGGAGAATCCATCCATGAATGAAAAGATTTCGCATCCGGCGCATTCATCTATTATCTGGTCAATGAAGGGTGTAGGGTAGTTGTCTTTTGGACAAGCTTGATTTACATCCCTATAATCGACGCACACTCTAATTGTTCCTTGTTTTTTCATAACAGGGACAATATTTGATACCCAATTGGTTAGAGGAACCGGGTAGATGAAACCAGCATGGAGAAGTTTTTCAACTTCTGCCTTAATGGCAGCGACTTTCTTGGGGTGCACCTGCCTTAGCCGTTGTCGTACTGGTTTGACATCTAGATACATCTTAATTTCGTGTTCAACGATACTCGAGTCAATGCCTGGCATTTCGCTGTATGACCAAGCAAAGACATCTCTGAATTCGCGAAAAAGATCGTTATATATCCAGAGCATTCACCTGTGTCTCACCCACTACCATACATTATACTCCATTCTTTCATGACCGCCACCCTGAATCTTATATCACCAGATCGTTTTCACCGCCATTAAAATCATTTGCTCTGTTCTGTGTCACTGATGTGGGATTCATTAAGGCCCTCCTGTGACGGATCACTTCTTGTCGACATCAGCTCATTATCCAGGAAGTTGATCTAGGAACACCCCATTCAGTACTTTGAAGCTTGCATGCCTCAATGGCAAGTTTCTCACTTCTGGCGACGGGTTTACATCAATGGCCTTCGACCGAAAGGTTTTGCATGGTGTTCGATGCCAAGTCCTTTATTCACACCACGTGAATTGTACTGCAGTACCTTGAGGGTCATTATCATTATCGGTGATTCCTCTCGTGCTTGTTAACAGTTTACATCATTGACTGGTAATCAAGCGACGTCTTTCCATGTTCGACTTCAGAACATTTCTCACATGGATCGACTTGTACTTCGAGTGAAGTCGCCATTTTGTTACAGGGAAAAGTGTCTATTTAGAACTGCTCTATCCCACTAAGGTGTGACAGCTGCCTTAGAAACAAATAGAGAAAAGCTACTTTTGTTTTTCCTTTATGAATTATAGATAGAGAGGAACAGAAAGACCAACCTCTGTCTTGTGCCAATCTCCTGATTTGATCCCTCTCTTCTTTGATAGTCCTCAGCTACCTACTCCCTTGCACGCCCAGCTTCACAAAGTACCTGTAAGATCATAGAAGCATAGCACTATACAAAGACATGGATCTATAATCATAAACAATCTAGGATCAGATGTAAATTGACCATACAAATGTAACAAGCATCAATGATACAAAAGCATGGAGGAAAACTCAAATAGCTTTTATTGATAAACAAGAAAAGAGCCAGGAGGAGTTACAACCAGTTGTTATGACCCAGCATCAACCTTCCACCAAAGAAGCCCCTCTTCACCTCAAACAAAGCTTAGATCACCCAACAATCTGATGTTTGTCTCAAGAAACCAACAACAATTCCTTACAATATGCAAAATTCCAGCCTCTAGATCTCTGGGATGAGGGATCCATATATAGATATCTGTAAGGGGAATGAGTTAGCTTGTGATTTGATTAGTGTCTTCTCTCTGATAGTTCTAGCTTCCACTTGGAGACTGATGGCCTCTTACTCATCCTTGGTCGAATTCAGTGAGGCAAGTGTCACAGGAAAAGATTCTGGAAGCTTCCATTGCCTCTCCACCTCGCGGAATGACACTGCCATTTGTCACTTCTCGCCCATCACACCCCACAGAAGGGACTTTTGAAATACAACGCACCCTCACAGTGTATTTGGGTGAGATGCAACGCACTTAGCCAGTGGAGCAGCTGCAATGATCTTGTTTTGACCAATTCTGAGCAGTTTCTCATGGAGAACTTCTGGGAGAAGCTGTAATCTGTTGACCTTGTTCCTTTAGGGGTTAGAACAACACTTTTAGGGACTGAGGAGCCCTTGATTTATGGACATTTCATGCTTGGGGTTGTAGGGCCCAAAAATGTCTATAACAGAGAAGGAAGATGAGATGTAGAAGAACTATCTAACATTGTTCCAGAGGGAAGTAACTAAGGAATAAACACCAAGGAAGATGTAAATTTAAATAGGGGGAAGATGTAATACCCCTCCGTTTTTGTAACGCTTGTTTTCTTTGTTCAGACTGAGTTATTGTAGAATGGATGGTGGAAAGGCAGTGAAGTACATTAAAATGATTATGTAATAAATAATTTTATTAATATTTAAAAAAAGGGTTGAAATGACTTGGGAATGAGACACTTGAGTAATATATTCTTGCTAAAAGAACGAAAAATAAAAATATCGGTAATGGATGAGATTTGGATAACTCTTCCATGATAAGGAGTTCTAGATAAGATTTAATCGATAGGAGAAAAAATTGTCATTAAATCACTTAGCTAGGGAAATGCCAAATTCATAGCTCTCATTCCCAAAGAAGACCAGCCAGGTACTCTGGAGAAGTTCCAGCCCATTGCTTTGTGTAATGTCATATACAAAATCACTTCGAAATTCATTTCCAATCACCTCAAACCACTGCTCCCTCTTCTCATCTCGCCTGAACAATCGAGCTATGTTGAAGGAAGTCAAATCTTGGATGGCAACATATTGGCTCATGAAATCATTCATTCCTTAAAGAGCAATAAACAAGTAGGTATGCTTCTTAAAATCAATCTCTCTAAAGCTTTCGATAAACTAAGTTGGTCTTATATTAGACAATTGCTAACAGCCTTTGGCTTTTGCCCGACTTGGGCTAGATGGCTTATGAATCTCATATCCTCCCCTATATGCTCCATCCTAGTTAATGGAATCCCTTCCAAACCCTACTCCCCATCTAGGGGAATTCATCAAGGAGACCCTTTATCCCCCTTCCTCTTTATTATTATGGCAAAAGGTTTGGGCCGCCTCATAAATAATGCTCTTCAATCTTACGAACTTAGAGACATCTCAGCCCATGGAACCCCTGCTATAACTCATCAGCAATTTGTTGATGACAATATGCTGTTCGGACATCCTTCTATTAGTGAAGCCCGTGCCTTCAAAGCTTTGCTAGAAACCTTTTCAATGGCCCTAGGAACCACCATTAATACTGCTAAATCTCAATTTTTTTCTGCCATACTCCTCCTGTCACTCAAAGAAAAATTGCCAGAATCATAGGATTCTCACAAGCTAATCTCCCATCTAAATATTTGGGCGGTCCTTTGATTGACTCAGCCTTAAAGCATGCCTCCTGGCAACAACTCATTGAGAAAATTGAAAGCTGCCTATTGTCCTGGACCTACAAAACTCTCAACATGGCTAGTAGGCTCATACTGATAAAGGCTGTTTTACAATCCATGCCTCTGTATCTCTTCTCTGTTCTTGCAGCACCGAAATGGGTACTCAAAAAGATAAAAATTATGCAACGCAACTTTTTATGGGGCTCCACAGGGCAAAACCATAAATGGGCGCTTGTAAAATGGATCACAGTCTGCACACCAAAAAAACAGGGAGGTCTAGGACTGCGGGACCTACAACACAGTAACACTTTAATGGGAGCACGATTAGGGTGGAAATGGGTTTCAAATCCACAGAAGCCATGGGCACAAATATGGACAAAAAAATATGCAAACAATCATCAATAGGAAGAGCTGATTAGAATTACCACCATGGATACAAGATCTCTAATCTGGAATGCATCAAAACAACATATAGAGTTAATACAAAATCATAGCTTCTAGGAGATACACAAGGGGTGAACTGCGCGTTTTTGGATGGATTCATGTAAACAAAGGCCAAAATTTGTAGAAATCCTACCATTTACAAAACAAAACATCAACCAGACTGCCCATGTAACACAATACTGGACTCAAAGCACCAATCAAGGCTTTAGGCAATGGAAGCCTACTGCACAGATAATATAGCAAGAAACTGAAACCTATAACTCAGAGCTACACAAAGAACTCACCAGCAAGAAAATCAAATGTACCAATGGAAAAGATGTTCTAAGATGGGGATATACTCCTAGAGGAACTTACACAACAAAATAAGCATATAAGCTGATGCTCCAAACACATGAACCAGTTGATCCTGCTTGGAATCGCCTATGGACTACAAGAATATGGCCCAAAATCTCTACTTACACCTAGCTGCTTTATCATCAAAGAATTCTCACTTGGGACAACTTAATTAAAAGAGGATTCTAGGGACCCTCCTACTATCCTAATTGTCAAAAACATGGAGAAACTATTCAGCACCTCATGGACTCCTGCCACATGGCTAACCAATTATGGGAAAAACTTACTTTCAGATGTTAGCGACCCTGCAGAATCTTAGGGGATATAAAAGGCACCATTCGCAATTGGACTCCTGAGCCATATAACAACAAAATTCTAAATGCGCTATGGAAAATTCTATCAGGCTTCCTTTTCTGGATGATCTAGAAGGGAAGAAACAAAAGAATTTTCAAAATCAAAGCACTACTTTGGAGATCATCTCGACCAATCTATGTCAGAATATTCAAGAAACCCTAGCTCTCCAACAGTGGAGTGTAGAGGACTTTCCCACCCAGGAACAAGAAAAAAGCATATGGGAAAACTGGAAATTAAAGCTCCCGCAGGTTCAAATTGATCTAGACAAAGTAAGCACTATCAACAAGCAACCTTCACATTGGAGTCCCCCTCCCAAAAATGTGATCAAGCTAAATTTTGATGGGGCCTCTGCTAATATACTTTGGCTCAATTGGATGGGACACGAATAATTCTGCTGAAATGGAAGGACTGTGGCAAGGTATGAACTTAGCGCATCAACATAATTTTCATCCTATTATCATAGAAGGGGACTCCCAAATTCTGATACATATGGTTACCCAAATATAATTGGGAATCACAGCTTCGAGAGTCGCTACCAGCTGGAGACTAGTGGCCAGGCTCGAACTAATAGAGCAATGGATGAAAAACAGACGAGCTACCACATTCATTCACGTCAAAAGGGAAAACAACAAGGTAGCCAATCTCTTGGAAAATATAGGAGTTGAACATGATCAGGTCCTACAATCTGGCACAATCAATATTTTACATGACCAAGCTCAATTACAAGCATGCACTGACCTGGTGCACAAGGAAGCACATCTCCCAGATGCGGGTGATCAACAAGGACAATGAGGTGGTGGTCGATTGGGTTGGCATGTGGCTAGACCACATGGCCTTCCATAGACTGGCACAATGGTCTAAAATTGGAATTCACAACAGCCATAAATGCAATTTAAGAGGGCATCGTCTCCAACCTGTAAACCACCGCCCACTTCGTCACTGCGCAAACATGAATTCCCGGGATAATTTCACCTTGGCACCTGTCCATCACCCTCTGCCATTGCAAACCCTCTGTCCTCAAGCCGTTGTAGCACCCAGCTACCACACAACCATGGGGAGATGTTGCCACCTCTCATGCTACATTGATCTCGGCCCCAGAATTCACTTCACCTAGAGCCTGGAATGCCATCTTGTCTCCCATTCGGCCTTTGCTGTTAATCCCTCTGCTGAGAAGTCCACAAATTCAATTGAGTCTCTACATCACTCTGAGCCCATTTTAGGAAGGAATTCTCACACTCTTCAAGACAATATGCCAAGAATGCGACACCATATGTGCAATTGTAGGGGCAGAAGCAGAGGAAGCATGATTCGACCCCAACATTCTCCAATTTTGGATACCACTTCCTCCATGGATGTGCGGGCTCCCCGGCGCTACCCAACTACCCGTAGTTGAAGAGGTTGCTCTCACCCTTACCGCCTGCATTTGGTGCCCCCTGCCTCACCTCCCAGTAGCTTTCCTTCCATTTCTTCTTCGCCTCCAAGAGGCACTCCACCCCATGCACAGCTGCATCCCCAGAATGCCCAATTCACTTTTCATTCTGCCATGAACAGGCCCATCATCACTACCACTATCTCCATTTTCTTTCATCAGGTGGAGCATGTAATTGAGGGACAGGCCACAAAGGGTGGTGGTCACACTAGATCAATTATGGAGCAGGCCACAATGGGTGGTGGTAGCACCATAGTAATTGAGGGATAGGATACTTCAGGTGGTGGACGCACCACTGAAAGATGCAGCCACACCAAAGCCGATTTACACATGGCTCAGACGAGCACCTACGGGGCAGGGAAAAGGAACACTCAGTAGGAGACAAGACGTGTAGGGAAGGAGGCATACAAGGACTAGAAAGTAGACGAGGTTATGGGTCCTTATCACTGTTTCATCCAAGAAGAACATCCGATGTAGCAGGCAGGCAACACAGAGACCTCGCAATAGTTAGGTGGCGACATGTAGGAGTACAGGTGTTTCATCATGGAGGAACACCCGTCATCTCCGCCTCGCACCTAGTCAACCACTTTGCTTGCCTCGTGTCCGCCGCATAGGTGCTACATGTTTGCCACTCAGCATGCCGTGTGTCCACCAAACAAGCTACCACATGTTTGCCACTCAGCATGCCACGTGTCTTTTTCTCTCAAGTTTTTGGAACTTTGTTTTCTAGTTTTTTTTCAATGGGGTTCTGAGGAAAAAAACTGTTGGTTTTAGGCTCTTCAGCTAGATTTTGCTTCACTATGAAAAACTGATAACAAACTATGTGCTTTGCTAGTTTCCCCTGCATGGGCAGTAAGCTAAATTTTGAAATCATTTTTTGATTCGAACTGGTTTCCCATTATGGGCAGTCTAGATCTAGACTTTGTTGTTTTTGCCATTAATCAGGCATGGATAGGTATAGGCTAAGGCCTCAGTGTACGATATTTTATTAGTAATAGAATTAGCCTAACTTAGAAAAAAAGAGTGTCGCAGGAGAGAAAAGTAGGCTTTAAAGAAAAATCCTAGGCCAGTGGAGTTGAAAAGCACAAAAGCAGGACATCGTTGAAGGAAAAAATTGATTATGGAAGAAAATGTATAACAATACCTAATTAAGATATCAAGGAGCTTGTTGATATCTTTGGAAAGCTTGAGGTATAGTTCATGGTTAGGTGGATAGTTTTCTCATCAAGTGCAATTTTTGCAGCAATTCCAGTAAGGAAATTTGTGCATATTTATCTCTGTGAATATCTCGATAAATATTTTGGTGCATCTTGTAATTTATATGTGGAGTATTTTAGAGGTTGGTATAGTAAATGATATATGCTAATTCTGTAAAAATAAATATAAAAATTCATATTCTAGTGAATGATATTATAGTGCATGGTATAAATCCTATATAGGGTAGTGAGTTAGTAGTTTATATAGATATCCATGAAGGTTGGTTTTGGTGACTATTATGCTTACCAATTCTGAACAATGTTGGAATTTCTATGCAGAGGATTACTATCTTAACAATTTTTTTATGTCGATTTCTGTGAAGAATTCGTTAAATATATTTCTGGTGGTTGACATAAATTTGATGCAGAATATTTAGAGCTAGTTCATAGGAATACAATTAATGAGAATTTATATTATGTTCATGATGAAAATAAAGGAAAATTAAACTAGTTAAACTGTGTAAAATATATAGTATTTAACTTACAATTGAGAGTCCATAGAAAAAAAGCTTAGCTAGTGACATTGTGAACAGAACATAGAGGCTTATAAGCTCTTGGGGTAAGAATGAATAGGATTTTCTCAAATAAATTAAATAAGAAAAATGTGAGCCAACGTTCCAAGAGCATTAGCACCTATAAATGTAAACGAAAATATTGACCTATAATTCTAGAATGAGTCATATATATAAAGAAAAAAGATAACTTAGGATTAAAGGAAACATCGGTGCGAATTTATTACGAAAGAAAAAAAAATGTTATCGAGATAGTTGTGGGATAGTAAGTCATAAGGTCAAAATTACCAAACCAATTAGGAAGGAAACATTAACTAGTATAAATGCAGAAAGGCTCATAATAATAGAGCAAATACCCTATCTCTCTTAATCAAAGACAGAAAAGAAAAGAAAAAAAAATTGTTATGAAACTGTGTGAGGAGGAACTAGATGATCTCCTACTATGAAATTTGTGATAGAGATAGAAATAGTATGAGGAAATCTATGTAACTTAAGACCATAATAACCATAGAGCATGTTGCAGTGTTGTTACTTAAATAACTATCATTTACAAGTGAATTACTAGAAGTAAATCTGGAAGGGCAGAATCATAAATCTTAGACATAGTGGTATGAAATTATTTCTCTTATTCTACATTGTATGTAATATATATTTAAGAAATTTTGTTTCCAATTAAATTTAACTCAAACAAAACAGGATCATAGGAACCATGTGATAGATATCTACATTACCCAGATAAGAAAAGGAAAGTTGCAGTGACATGATAAGTATAATAGTAGAAAATTTCATAAGAATAGTAGAGAGCATTATAGTTCCTCTTCTACATCAAAAACTAAAACTTAATATATAGTCATATGTGACTTCCTTTTCAATGATAATTAGCGAGAAACAAAAATCAAACACATAATCAATAATTAAATAACCATAATAGTTTGAGTGTGCGGGTATTATATCAAAAGTAAATGATGTATACTCAGTAAAAATTAACATAAGCCTGGGGGTCTAAATTATAAATGAAAGAGTACATCATGCACCACAAGTTAGAAGAAATTGAGATCATTCATCCATCTAGAAGAAGAGTCATGCACATTCTATACTCTATGGAAGGGTCTGCATGAACCACCAAATTAAATGCTAACTCTTGAGATAGACAAGGCATAGAAGTGTTTGGGACCCATAATAGGTAAAGAGAATATGGAAACTCAGCAAGAAAAGAACCAACTTGATATAGTATGAACATAGATTACTGATTTTCAGGGTCACCACTTGAGAGACATACATATAGGAGTCATATAGATGCACATAACTGTAAGGAAAGAAAATAATATTATTAGGTGAGGGCGATGCCTAAGTGAAAATACTAAGAAAATCATATAAACCTAATGTAAAACCTTAATAAACATTTTAACTATGTAAGAGACAATAGGTTGTAGAGGGTACTCTCGCTGTGAACGTTGGAATGCTGAGGAGAAAGCTTCATGAAGCCAATGAAACAAGTCAATGAAAAAAAAGACTTTTTAGGCATAGGGGGGAAAGCATAATAACCTTGGATATATATATATATATATATATATATATATATATATATATATATATATATATATATATATATATATATATATATATATATATATATATATATATATATATATATATATATATATATATATATATATATATATATATAGATATAGATATACTTCAGCCTAGGAAAATTTTTGGTCCAACCTATCAAAGGAAAAGATAACTGTGAACTCCTGCAAGCTTATGTGGTACTCTAGTAGTGAAATGTGCCTAGATAAATAGGAAAATGGAACCACATTAGCACAAAATCACAAACACAAAACAGTAACAAGAAATATGTAACAACCAAGTGAAATTCCATTTGCTAGGAAAGAAGGTGAGTCACAATAAATTTGTAATTGAGTACAGAGTAGAAGAAAACCCTTACTATTACTGACATAATAACTATAGCTCTAGTGAAAAACAAAAGAAGTTACCTGTCTATGAGGTAATTTTCATGAAATTGACATGATAATTATACTCCTCGAAGAACAAAAAGGGGCGCGCATGAAATCCTCTATTTGGCAGTGACACATTCTGGTAATATCTATGGGTGTAGGGTAATTGAAGGCAAGAAAAAAACCTTAACAAAAATTGCAAAAATGGAACGAAGAAAATGTAAGAGTGGTGAGTGAAATTGAAAATACACCATTAGAAAATTGAATACTTAGCAGCAGTTATACTAGGACCAAGAACACGCTTACCTGACAATAGAAGTGGTGATGCATTTCCACGACTCAAGAAATAGCTCATTTTCCGACTCCTGGAAACATATTCCATGACTGCACGTGAAACAGACAACCCAATACATGAAAATGATAAATGGAACAAAAACCAGGTGAAGGAATAAGATTACGGTTCCTGAGGAGCAATAATCATTGTCAATTAACAAGATCCTCATCCCATTGTTCAAATAGGAGGGACTTATAGACCCATGTCAAACTCACATGGGAGGGTGTACATGTCAAGAAAGGATTTGGTCACCATTCCAGAGACCATACATGCCACTTGCTCATGTAAATGTTTTGTACGTTGTGAATAAAAACCCAACCCTACCACTATAGCAACCCACTTTAGTAATGTTTTCACCGTTCTCAAAAACAATTTAAGTAATTACATGGATTGCACCATGGAAAGGTTAGGTCCTCTTTATCATGGAAAGTTTAGGTCCTCTTTACCACCAGACAGAACATGGTAGATGACACCAAGGATGAAAGGGGTTTTGGAGCCTATATAGAGTCACCCTCAAATTATAATAAAAAGGTTAGGGAAAGTGAAAGTGATAGAGTGATAAAAATGATCTTATAGTTGTAATTAAATATATACTTTGGTTGTATATATGCATGTTGAAGGAGAAAAATATGATATATAAATTGAATATGGATAAATAAGTATAACTACTATTAATAATTCTCTATTTTAAAAAAAGAGCATTGTTCTCAAGTGTGGACTCATGACAAATACAATGCGCTAAACGTTTGATAATGGAGTTCATCCAATGTGGACTATGTCTCAAGGCACTGCCTGAAATTTGGGGATGCTACTTCATTCATTTCATTAAAAAGAAACACAAGTACATGGAAAAATACATCATGATACCTTTGATTCTAGGGCATTATACAAGATTTTTTCTTCGGTTGATGTTTGCATAATTGCATGAAAAATCATGTAAAAACCAAATGTGCATACACGCAAAGAAGAACCATTGTAAATGAGATCATAGAATCAATGCACATAGTGTTTGATAACGGAGTTCATCCAATGTGGACTACATCTTCGAGACTTGCTTCAATAGTGGTGATGCCACTTCATTCATCTCATCAAAAAGAAAGAAAATTACATGGAAAAATACATTTTATACCTGCACTCCTGGGAGTGACTTCAAGTCTGGCTATTAAAATCACAGTAATCACATCACCAATAGATATTTCTCATCCTCTTGAGACTTTTGACTATAAACATGACTTACTTCTAAAAGGCACATTGTTGTGCCGAACTTTGTGCCTAACAATTAATGAAGAATGTAGGCTTTTTCCATGACCCTAAGATGCACTACCCATATGTAGAAAGGGACTGCACAATTGTGATCCTTGGAAAATTCTAGTTAAAATGAATAAAAACTTGGTTATATTATGCCATTGTCATCCCTAGACTAACAAAGAATCTTTCAGATTCCTCATAGCATTAGAAAAGAACATTTTAAAGAATATTCCCCTAAAATATTTCTGCCTCAAAATTCACGCTAGTAGGCATTTTCCCCTATCTTGTTTCTGTCATGTGCATAGCATTTTGAATTATCATTGTTCTTCCTACACTCATGCTTGACATCTCATGGCTTGGATCAAATGAGGGGTTTATATAATAATATGTGGGAAAATTTACCAACAAATTTGTTGGGATATTTGGCTGGAAACATTTTATTAAATTTTTATATGTGGGTCTCCTAGGGTCAAACCTCACGACTCATGATACTTTGGTTTGTTGTAAGAAAAATTTTAATTTTAAAACAAAGTTTTTTGTCTGGTATATTTAATATACCAACCCAACAAACTTTTTTACATATGTTATATGAATATACCAACTAAACCATAATATTTGACCCAGGTGACATGTTTTCAAAATTTAAATGGAGGGTGTGCACGTATTCCAAGGCCACATGGCACGATGTGATTAGTCCATGTGGCATGCTCCCATTGGTCCAAATCTACCCAGTAAACTTGCCACCTATGTGCCTAGTCAAACTGCTATCATGGTGCCCAATCAGTGCCAATTCTACTTGCTACATCAGCTCCAGGTGTGCCACATGTCTACTCCAAAGGCTTCCATGTCACCTACAACTTTCCTCAAGGGTTACTTATGAAAACCCCAAACAAATGAAACAATGAAACTCCTACATATATTGGAGACTCTTAATGCCTCTCAGTCTTGGACAATACTCTTCGGAAGTATGGTAAGACAAGGTCATGAATCAAAGTTTCTCTTTTAAGGTTTCACCTTGACACAAGTTCGATGTTGAAAATCACTTACCTGTTTCAATGCATCTGGAAACTATCGACCCAAACATTCCCAAATAGCTAAAACAAGGCTTTAACTTCTCTCCTTTCTCTATAAATTCCCCTATATACCAATATTAGGGTTTTATATTAGGGCTTCAATTCCTTATTTATCTATTTAAAACCTTATTACATATTTTCTTGAAGATGCAACTCTATGACCATTATTTTTGAAGAATTCCCACAATTTTTCTTTGTCTTCCTTTCCTTATGATTTTATACGAAAGCCATAGCCTATTTACCCTTGTCATTATACTTTCAAAATATTAGTATTCTGTCTTCTTAAATAATATTCTTGGATTGTATAGAATTGAAAAAGGGTTTTATGATTTCCTCATTTCGATCAAGAATTTATGGGCTCATTATCCATAGTTAGGAACTTTATGATGAATTACTAAGCTTCTATAACTCTATCATGCAGTCTTTAATGGTGTTTAATGGAAAAATTTGTCTTACCCAGATAACCTCTTTGACAACACTCCAAGGTTTACATTTGCACTATTCTGTGTTTTCCATTTCTTTTAAGTAATTTACTTATGATTAAGGTTTTTTATTTAATTGTTGTAGGTATAATGTTGGCTATGGAGCCCAATTATCTTCTTTATTCAGAGGTATCACCACATTAGACCCCAGTTCATAATGTGGCGGAAATTCCTCCCGTAATATTTACACTGTAGGGGGGTCCAAGGGGGGCGGCTGCGACCTTTAAGAGCCCCCCGTAGTGGGGGATCGGGGGCAGCGCCCCCAAAGCTAAAAATAGATGTAAATTTTCCTTGTAAAATGTTGTAATTTTGTAGTCAATTTGAGCCATTCATCAAGCGGAGATCTGATAGCAGAAATTATGTTTAATTTAAGGTTTTTTTCCCTCGAAGGCAACCCCTCACTATATATGAGGGAATTGTATTGCGTTTATGTAGATCTGTATTATGAGGGAGAAAAAGAGAGGAGATTGTGTGAGAGTGAAGAGGGAATTATAGTGGATCTACTGTAGGTTGTATCTCTTCAGTTTGCTGGATAATATAAAAGGAAGGACTGGATGTTTCTCCGTGGATGTAGCCCAAATTGGGTGAACCACGTATATCTATGTCTCTCTTGTTTATGTGTTTTCTGTGTTTGTATTTCTACAATATATTTTATGTGTTCCGTTGCTTTGTAATATATAACTCTCTAACATATAACTCGAACCATACTCTAACTGTTGGAAATGATGATGTTTTCACAACAAACAAAAGTAATTTTCTCGCATACAACTCTAGGTATGGGGTATTTTTTATTTCTTCTCAATTTTGACAAGGTTTTGTGGTAGCATGATGTCAGAAGCACTGCATGACATTTTTGGCTTAGACAATAAGTTCTTAATTTAGATTTTTTGTCTCTTTTTATGTAGTCAATGTATATCTGAGTTTGCTCTCACCAGCTCTCCTAGGAACAAAATATGTATAAATGTCTAGAATGCACTTTGCATAACTTTTCCGTTAGATTGATTTAGAAAATAATTTGAATTTCAACTGGTTACAATGGTTTGGTATTTGAGAATACAAACTATTGTTTGTAAACATTCATGTTATAATATAATTTATATTGTCGCAAAGACGCCTACTCATGTATTTTTATTTTATTCTTCTTTGTTACCATTTTGTGCTATTATCATTTCTTAATTTATAGCTACTTAAATATTATTTCATATTCTAAGACTATTTGAATGATATTCTACCACTATATATATTGTCTCTGTGTATTTAGAATTGAGACCCTTTTTCCTTTGAGAAGTCCAAAAATCAAATTTACCTAAAGGAAATTCAACATATAATGGTTATACCCATATATCACAACAACATTCCGTGTAAATTTTCATCTCCTAAAACTACTATTGACCAAGGTTTTAATCAATCTTGGAGAAATACAATGTTAGTAAATAACATGTCTTCAAGAAATATTACATTGTGTAGGTATAGTTTTCTAAATTATTAAAGTAATTGTCTCTCTATGGACTGGTATAAAAATGGCTATTTTTCCTCTCATAAATACTTTTATATGCAATACATAGAAATTAACATAAATCTCTTCTACCATACATTATATACATTCTATTTTAAATGTAGTTCTATTACATCTTGTTCAACAATTAATTACATGTATAATTTTTATAGGTATAAAATGCATGAATATTATGCTTACTACAATTCATGTTTCCAAAATAAATTCTAATATGCAAGTATACTCTTTCAAATAGTAAATAAGTAGTACAAAATTATCTACCTTCTTTTTCTCACCGGGGCTTAACTACAGGAGCAATACCATAACATGTGCATTCATATTGCGGGATATATTTTGAGGAAAAAATGACATAATATATTGAGTATATAATAGGGGGTAAAGGGTTTTTATATTGGTAGGTATAAAAAATAGATCTCAAAGATAATGAAAAAATATAAAGGGGTATAAAAAATGTTAATGAAAAAATGGATAACTACAATATCTAGTAAAAGTAGGAGTTTTGAAAATTGGGAAGGTGTATTGGGCTCATATTGGCAGGGGGTTAAATAATGTTATTTATAGAGGTATTTTCCAATATGTAGTCAAATAAAGGGTATTGTTTAGTATTCCATGAACGCACATGCTATGTTGGAGGTTCATCGAGTGAAGCCCTCGTGCTTTTTCTTCAAATATGAACATCGTTTGAAAAGTGCATAAGGTATTTTCCCAGGCTATTTATAGGTATTGAACAATATTTCTTGAATCCTTTTTGGATTCCTTAGCATGTGCGCATATACAACCTATTTTTTTTCTTGTTCACCTAGCCATTTATTTCTACAAAAGAAGTAGTACATGGAACCTAATAGACTTAGTGCCATTACTAAGTATTATTTCCACATAGTACATGTAATTTACAAAAACATATAAAACATATTTCTCACATGTAATATGCAAATTACAGAAAGACGTATATGTGTATTTATCATAATTAGAAAATGTTATGTAACTAGCACACTCCTCCGAACTAAATGAGTTCTCGTAGCTTCTTCCATCCAGCTCACTGTGTGCTCTGGTGTTTACGGTGTTGGTAAATTTTCCTTTTTTTTTTTTACTTTTATTACTTGCCCCATATCCTTCCTTGGCACTCTTTTTCTCATGGTTTCCTACACACATGACAACGTCATGTACCTATTATGTGCTATCATTAATGCTAATGTATTTTTTGTTAATTAACCATGCCTTTCTCTTCCACATAATCATTTTTAAGTTATTTGTTTGTCTCTTACCGATAAAATGGAAATAAAGAATTATCAATGTGGCTACTACAACATGTCCTATTTATTCATGACATACACTACTAGGATAAGATGTCACCATCAATTTGTGACACCAATTTGACACACTTGTCCTCTTGTAGGACTATAATCACCTCAATTACTCACAATATAACCACCTTATCACTCACATGTTATTTATATAAAATTACCAAGCTTCAAAAAGAAACAATTTTAGTTATTTCTACATAGTTAAATATACATAGTTCAAATATTCAATTATAGTCTTGGCCTCCTAGATTTTGTCTCAGTAGTTAAATAATTACATATCACAGTAAAGTTCCAAAAACTATGCAATCAAACATAATCAACAGGGGTATTACATTTACCATCCCGTTAATTTGAACATCATCCTCATTGTTCTCTTTTAACTCATCACTACTAGAAGTGTGAAGGAAATGCTTCTCACATTTTCTCTTCCATCTCTCAGGTGGTATACTCAAGTTCAAAGTGCTTCCACTACACCTTAACCTAGATGGTGGCACAAACTTGGAGTAAAGTTTCCCTTCTATCTAGAATTCGTAGGGCTTCAACTTGAAACTCACCATTTGGTTGAACATATATCACATTAAAATTAATTATGTGAGATGGGTAATAAACATACTTCTTAAAAATAGATACATGAAACACATTTTTCACTTTTATGTGCTATACTATTGCTATTTGGTATGACACTGATATTACTATGGATAATATTCCAAATGGCTCACATAACCTAGGTGTCAATTTAGCAAAAGTTCCTAGACTCAACGCACTCTTCTTCGGTCGAAACTTTATATAAACATGCTCTCCCACACTTTACTCTTCGTGAAATTGTTTGCGACCTGCATAACTTTTTTGTTTGTCTTCATTTGTTTTTACATTGTGTAATACATGTTTAGCGGCTCGCTCCATATCTCTTAAGAGAGTAGGTCGTAAAACCAGTCCATCCTATGGTTGACTCTAACTCAAAGGAGTATGGTACATTAGTCCACAAAGGACTTTTAAAAGACTCATCTTTAGAGATTCTTGATAACGTTTTTTAAATGCAAACTCGATCAAATGTAAGTAAACCTCATATTTAGTGGATTGATCCATTTCATACATGTGAAGCATGTTTTCAAGGATCGGATTGGTTATTTTATAATTTCCATCGATGTAAGGATGGTAGGTAGTACTAAAATTTAGTTGAGTGTCTAACCTTGTAAATAGTTCCTTCAAAAAATTTGATGTAAAATTTACATCTCTGTAAGAAATGATTATTTTATATACTCCATGGAGTATGAATATTTCTTTCATGAAAACATATGCTACTTGAATAGCCTTAAATGTTGATTGGGTAGGTATTAAATGGGCTACCTTAATTAGCTTATCAACCACAATCATGATGGAATCATGCTTCCTTCTAATTATGGGTAGGCTTGTTATAAAATCTAACGAAATAACCTCCCATTTCCACTTAGGGACACGTAATGGGTTAGTAGTCTATCGGGTTGTTGGTGTTCTATTTTAACTTGTTGAAACTCAAGAAATTTAGCTAAATAATTTTCTACATCTACCTTCATCTTTACCAATAAAATTACTTTTCAAAAGATGTCATAAGCTTTTGGTAACATGGACGAGAAAAAAAATATTTCTTATGATTATGATCTACAATCATTTGCTTAATTCTATGTACGTTTGGAATATAAATTATATTTTTATAGACTACAAAACCATTAGTATTCAGAGCCTAATCTGATTCTTCTTTTTTATTGTTTCCATTGAAAAAATTTTGTTGTATTTCTTTATATTCCTAATATTTTAATGTTTTCATCTTAAATTATTCAATAAAACACTTTTTGATATTGTTAGAAGGAATTCTACTAATTTGATGCAAAATTTGATGTTCATCTAATATTTTTTTTCCTTCCCTTTGTTGTTTTATTTCAAAATCAAATTCACTAAGAAAATCTATCTACCTTGCTTTCCTTGCATTTAAATCTAGTTGAATAAAGAAATATTCAAAATGATATGATTACTTATTAACATGAATTTCTTACCCAAAAGGAAATGCTGCCACTTTTACAAAGCATGAATTAACACAACTAACTCTAAGTCATAAGTGGCATAATTATTTTCATATTCCTTCAAATATCTATCTTCATAGGTAATAACATGATTGTTTTGCATTAGCACTTCTCCTAACCCTTCCGAAAAATCATCTATGCACATTGTATAGTCTTTATTGGGATCACCAATTTTAAGTATTCAAGCTACAATCAACAAATATTTTAGTTGCTCAAAACTCTCTTACCTTTTTTTGGTACATATAAATTTAACTTCCTTATTCTATAGGGATGTTATAGGATAAGCCAACCGTTGTAGCAGTTACAACCACCCACCAAAATTTTTCCTTAGCTTCATTTTGGAGCCTTCCTACCAACCTTTCACATTGTGTCTTGCTTCATCAGGTACACAAGCTTCAGTAATTTTCCTTATAGAAAACATCTTGTCTGTCAAAGCTTGATGCATTTTCCTCATAGGCTATTCCTTCGGACTTGGTCCAGCTGCAGAACTGAGCAGCTCCTTCAAGAATTTGCGCAATTCTGGAGGGAAGGTAGCCTTCCCTCGAGAAATTGTGCAATTCTGCCAGTCACGCTTCATCTAGAAAAATTGGGCAATTCTTCCTAGCAAGGTTTCTCAACCTAGGAATCGCTCAATCCTCGGTAGCAGTCAACTTCTCTACTTAGAAATTACGCAAATCTCCTGGGCATCCAGCCCATCTCCCATCCAAAAATGTGAATTTTATCCCAGTAGTGAGTAGCCTCTTGCATGTGCAGTTGGGTTGACAGTTCCTGCTAGGACCAAGAAAACTTGACTTGCATGCATGGCTTGCTTTTTCCTGGAATAGCAAAAGGAAACATGCAAAAAGAATTCCTTGATTTAGGGAGCTATTTTTAGGAGTCGGAAGTTATATGCAAAGATTGTTTTAGAACCTTCCCTCCAAATGTCGCTTTTTCTTAAATTTGTGGCATGCGCGTCATGAGCTCAAACTTATTTATTTGATGCATCAAAGCTCATTCTTTCATGTTGATATTGGAGCTCTAACATCCCACAGGACATCTAGGACTCTTCGACACATCCAACTAAGCTATTCACGAGTAAGTGGTCTCAACTTTTCTTTTTCAGCATTTCTGTCACTTTTTGTGTTTTCGCTTGCGCGAGTGTTGTTTTCTTGCTTTCTTTGAATGCTTGTTGTTGTTTACATGCATACTAGCTTGTATGAGCATTGTTTTAAGTTTTCATTGCTATCTCACTATTGTCACATGCATGAAACAGTTTTATACGAATGGTCACTGATTCGGCGACTCGCTTCACCCACATGCATGTTGGTCTATTTTTTGAATATTTCATTCAATGTGTGCATGCATGATCAATCACTTATATTTTCACTTAGTATCACCATGCATTCACTTTCACATTCACTTTCAGTTGCCTGTCGGCGAGTCTGGCCAGCCTTGGCCCAGACTCTACCTCACCAAAATAACATTGCACAATCCGAGGAAGGAAGGCTTTATCTTCCTCTCCAGAAACGCACATTTTTTCCCATGAAATGTCCTCCAGGACTGATTTGTGTATTTCTGAGGGACAGTGACTACTAGCCCAGAAATTTGCGCAATGCAGTCACTGAGCCTATAGTCATTGCCAGTATGAATTATGCATTGTGAAATTTCAGCAGTTAGCGATCAGCCTGGATTGCACATTGTGAAAATCTAGTAGCCATTCAACCTCCCTGGATAGCCCAAACTACTTTTTGTGAAAGTCTAGTAGCCAGTCTCTAAACTTCCTAAAAGAAATTGTGAAATCTTTTCCTATCATTCCCCAGATACGTGTTATGTCAGTCCATGAATTTTCTTTGGTTTTCACTGATAGATTTCTTGCCATGCATGTCGCTTTATCTCCAGATCTTTAAGGTGTTCATCTGCCTCTTAGTAGTGCAAGATCAATGGATTCTAGGAGTGCAAGATCAAAGGACATTGACGGAAGTGCAACTGGAGCAGCAGTTGAGCGAGTGGGCTTAAGTCTACCGATTTATGAAGATACCAAGTTGTTTCTAGAGAAGGAAATCAAGCTAAAATGGCAAGAAGTCAATGAAGCATTTGTGGGAACTTTTAGGGAAGACCTCGAACACCACCAGGTGTATGTGAAAATTCACAAGTTCGGCTTGTATCGGATTGCATGAAGATACCCCGCATTCCCATGCGTAGACATGATATATTGGATCATCTCGGACACTGATCCCGAGACGATGACTTTGAGTAGAGTCAGTGGGATGAATATTGTAGAAATTTTGAATAATAAACACTTATTCACAGAGATTATCCCGATTATACACTATTGCAGAATACATGCACAATACATAACCTCCTCTACATTGATAATCAATTTAGCAGCATTAAAAACAATGAAACATCAATCGCATGCACACATTAACACAGTATGTAACCCGAGGAAAGCATACAGCTGCAAACCGCACACTATCTATTTATTATAATGATAAAGAACATGTAACAATACATAGTACAATACTCCTCGCAAGTACTCAGTCCTATCTCCACCTGTTACACACAAACTAGCTCAAATCTGAAGCCTCAAATCTCCTCCACTGTTTGCCTGCCTCCACTGCGCAATCCTGCAAGAGAATCAATCACTCTGTGAAATCGAATTCCTTTGGTTATACTACGCAAGCCTCATGGGCAATCTCCATCCATGCATGTACAAATCTCATGCACAACTATAGTCACACTGTAGTCACAACTGATAGCAATCTCAACCTCTAACGCCTGTCCCCACTAAACTGTACATGCGCTGAGTTAGCTGATGTATCCTTCAGTTGCTTTATGAGTTAATAATTAGTGAATTAATTAATAATTAATTCACACAACTCATCACTAGTTTATTCTTTAGTTAGACTAAAATACCACTAGTTCAACCAAGTCAAACTGAACACAACTCCATCAACTCCACAATCAACTCCACCAAACTCAACCACATGAGTTCTAACTAAAGTCCTGCATGCAATAGCTCAACTGACCCACAAGAAAAGCGTATTTCCTTCTGACAGCTGCATGTGCCACATCTGTAGCTCAAACTGAAGTGCTCCAAGAGGATAAGGTAACGTTTATAGTCCAAATATTATTATGAGCTAATAATATTCGACTGTTCTATTTTTAGCCTAGCAGTCTAAAAATAGAAACCGCCCATATGTCTAAAAATAGAAGTCCATCTATTTTTACCAACATGACCAATCATCCACAAATAGCATCCTGCAACTCATAGACCATGATCCATATGTCTAAAAATATACATAGTCTAAAAATAGACTTTGCGCCAAAAATAGCCTGTGGGCCCACTTAGTGAAGGCGACTCCTTTCCACTAAGCTCCATCATCTTGTTGCATTCTAAACACTCCCTCTCAAAAAGATATGGATTATCAGCAACCCGTATCCTGCCTCAGTGGTATTCGAATTTTCTCCTGGTGAGCACCTTCGTCAATATATCAGCATCCTGATCCTCCGTTGGAATGTATGAAAGTAACATGACTCTCCGCTGCACACAATTTTTTATATGATGGTACCTGATGTCAATGTGCTTGGATCTATCATGAAATACTGGATTAGCCGAGAGTTTAATGCAACTCTGGTTATCACAATAAATCACTGTAGGCTCCAAGTGAGAACCTAACAACCCGACCAGGATCTTCCTCATCCATATAGCCTTGCATGCAGCCAAACTTGCTGCCATATACTCGACCTTTGCTGAACTGAGTGCCACGGATCTCTGCTTCCTACTGTACCAAGAAACTATTGTCGACTCGATACTGAAGACCCCTCCAGATGTTCTCCTTCTGTCCGTTGGGCTCCCTGCCCAATCTGCATCCGTGAAGCCACACAAATTCACCTCATCCTCCTGTCTGTACCACAATCCATATCCCGATGTGCCTCTCAAATAACGCAATACATGCTTGCCTGCCTTGCAGAAGAGCTTGGTTGGCTTAACCATAGCTTGTGAAGGCTGGTTAACAGCATAGCATATATTGGGTTTTGTATTGACCAGATACATAAGCGACCCCACCAACTGTCGATAAACAGTGGCATCCACTACCTCCGCTGAAGTAGCATCCTCCTTCCTCCAACCTCCAGAAAGAGGAGTATCAACAGGCTTGCAGTCATGCATGTTGAACTTCTCCAGTATCTCCCGAGCACACTTACCCTAAGAAACAAATAGTCCATCACTGTGCTGCCAAATTTCCAATGCCAGGAAATAATGAAGGAGGCCCAAGTCCTTCATCTCAAACTCCTTAGCAAGATCATCCTTGCATGAAAGTATCAACAACTCATCACCTATTAGAATCAAATCATCTACATAAAGTACAATGATAAGAAACTTACCCTCCACCACAATCTGGTATAGGTTAGGATCCGCCTCACTCTTGGAGAATCCAAGTCCGGTGAAATAACTGTCTATCCGTGTGTACCAAGCATGTGGTGCTTGTTTCAACCCATATAGTGCTCTCTTGAGCTTGCACACATGCGACTCGTTGCTAAATATCTCAAAACCTTCGGGCTGCTCTATGTACACCTCCTCCTCAATGACTCCATTGAGGAACGTAGTCTTCACATCCATCTGATGAATGTGCCACCCCATCTTAGCTGAGAGAGCAAGAATCGTCCGTATGGAAGAATACCTTGTGACAGGTGCAAAGGTATCCTCATAATCGATCCCCTCTATCTGTGAAAAGCCTCGGGCAACAAATCTTGCCTTGTACTTCTCCACACTCCCATCAGCTACCTTCTTAACTTTGTAGATCCATCTCGAACCCACCATTGATTTCCCTTCCGGTCTTGGGACAATCTCCCATGCACTGTTTCTGACAATCGAATCATACTCTTCCACCATGGCATCTACCCACGCGGGATCCTCCACAACTTCCTCAAAAGAGGATGGCTCAGTCACAACACATTTGCTCACAAGAGCCATGTGTCCAGTGTACCGATCAAGTGACTGTCTACATTGAGTTGTAGGTGGTCCTACAACTTTCTCTGCATCTTGAGCCAGTCGCTCAGCTTCTGTCAAGCGCTTTCTCCCTTTGATGGTTGGCACTGTATGAGTGGTCTCTTCCACTCCATGAACTTCGTCCTATGGCTGATCCACATCCTGAAGCTCATCTTTAGGAACTAATAGCTCCTCATCTGCATGCAAGTGTGGCTCCCTCTCAAGCGAACACTTCATGGCTTTCTCGTCCTGAAATTTTATATCCCGTCGCACAACAGTCTTGCAACTGTCTGGAAAATACACATGATAGTTGTGGGGCGTATCAGTGTACCCAACAAATATCCCAACCTCTGCGATTGGCTCCAACTTCTTCCTGGCATCTTTCATCACATGCATGTAAACGTTAGAACCAAAAATCCTCAAATGAGAAAGATCAGGCCTCTTACCAGAATAAGCCTCCTCGGGTGTACTCATGCCAACTATCCTATGAGGACAACGGTTCTCCACATATATTGCAGTATTGCATGCTTCCACCCACAAGTGAAGGGGTAGGCCCTAATCATGCAACATCACCCGTGCAACACCCACGATCTTTCTGTTCTTCCGCTCAGCAACCCCGTTCTGCTGTGGATTATGGGGAGCTATGAGCTCTCTTCGAATCCCTTCTGCACTACAGAAATCCTTGAACTCGCCAGAGATGTATTCACCACCATTTTCGCTCCTAAGAGCCTTCACCTTCTTCCCCGGCTCCTTCTCGACTAGTGCTTTGGACTCACAGAACTTTGAGTATGTCTCGCTCTTCTTCTGCATGAGGAAGATCCAGCACTTACGAGAGAAATCATCAACAAAGATCACATAATACCTATGCTTTGTTGTCGAAGCTGCTGAGAAAGGTCCACACACGTCTGTGTGAATTCTCTCAAGATCGTCATGGCGTGACTATCCTTCTCGTGAAAGGTGGCTTTCACAAACTTTCCCAAAGTGCACCCCTTGCACTGATCTGAATACGCAAGAGTGCCTTTAGGAAGACCAGTAGTGATCTGCTGCAGTATCTTCAAGGCTCCATGGTGAAGGTGACCCAATCTCCTGTGCCACAGCTCGCCATCATCCCAGCTCACCAATCCTTCTGCCTTGCATGCCATTGCTGCGAATCCATCTACATGAAACTGATATAGGTTTCTCACTTGAACCCCTATCTTCTGAGTTTCTCCAGTTGTCTTGCTGCACAGGAAAGCCTTTCCTTCGCTAAAAACAACATCATATCCCTTGTCTTCTAACATAGCCACAGAGATAAGATTCTTCTTCAATCCTGGAACATGCATCACTTCCTTCAATACGAAGGGTTTACCAGACTCCCTCTCAAAGGAAATAGTACCGATACTGGTTGCACTGTATCTACCATCATCGCCCATCTTGATGTGCACTCCAAGATCTTCCTCCTCCAGATCAGAAAACAAATCTCGATCTCCTGTCATGTGAAAATACGCACCATTGTCCAAGAACCATACCAATCCCATCACACTTGATACCAAGAATGCGATCATTGAAAAATCAAGCTCAAACTATGAGGCTAAGACCTCTCTCACTGCAGATCCAGCAGCTTGCTTATTTTTCTTCTGCTGCGGACAATTTGTGGCATAGTGTCCGTGCCGGTGACAGTGAAAGCACTTCACCTTGGACATTTCCTGCTTCTTTCCTTTCACACTGGAATGATAAGCTTTCTTGTTCTTCCCCTTCTTTTCTTTAGCAGCCAAAGCGTAATTTTCTTCATCAGTTCCCTTTCATGAAGATCTGTCCCTGGTATTCCGCCTGATCTCCTCCTACACAAGATCTGACCAAAGTCTCTCCCATCCTGGAAATTTCTCTTGACCATTGACAGAGTCCTAATAGGAATGCCAACTCTTCGGAAGACCAAGGAAAGCCAAGCTCACCAAGTCCTCATCATCGACAGTCACCCCCACACTTCCCAGCTCATCCCTGCACTGAGTGAACTTCGTGAGATACTTGGGCATACTGTCTCCCTTCTCGCATTTAATGTTTCTGAGTTTATCTTTGAGCGCCAGCTTCCTCTGATCGCTCTTGCTTTGGAATAGATCTGTCAAAACTTTCCACATCAAGTATGGAGAAGCCTTTCCATGCAGGCTGGAAACAATGTGATCCTTCACGCCCTCCAACAGAATCCTTCGACATTTTGTTGTCTTCTTTTGCCAAGCATCAACTTGCGTAGTATCAGTAGGCTTTGGGACCTCAGCCTCTATGAACTCCTTCAGCCCATTGTCATCTAACACCACCTCCATCCTGTCCTTCCATGCAATATAGTTCAATCTGCTCTCAAGAGAATACTCCAATCGCAATCCGTTGAAAGACATTGCCACATTCATACCAAGAAAAACACTGCTGCAAATTCGAATTCCACCAACTCAAAATCAACCGCCTTTGATCTAGAATTCATGAGAACAAATTATTTCTCGTACAGAGATTGACTGTATGGCCTCTTACCAGATATCTCACCTTCCAAAGGAAGGATGAATCCAGAGGCTACCTGGCCCGATTACAGACTCTACCTAAAGAAATAAGATGTAAACACTTTCTAAATAATAGATATGATGATCAAAAGCTCCGATACCATGTAGAAATTTTGAATAATAAACACTTATTCATAGAGATTATCCCGATTATACACTGTTGCGAAATACATGCACAATACATAACCTCCTCTACGTTGATCATCAATTTAGTAGCATTAAAAACAATGAAACATCAATCGCATGCACACATTAACACAATATGTAACCTGGGGAAAGCATACAGCTGAAAACCCCACACTACCTGTATATTATAATGATAGAGAACATGTAACAATACTCCTCGCAAGTACTCAGTACTATCTCCACCTGTTACACACAAACTAGCCCAGATCTGAAGCCTCAAATCTCCTCCATTGTTTGCCTGCCTCCACTGCGCAATCCTACAAGAGAATCAATCACTCTATGAAATCGAATTCCTTTGTTTATACTACTTAAGCCTCATGGGAAATCTCCATCCATGCATGTGCAAATCTCATGCACAACTATAGTCACACTGTAGTCACAACTGATAGCAATCTCAACCTCTAACACCTGTCCCCACTAAACTGTACATGCACTGAGTTAACTGATGTATTCTTCAGTTGCTTTATGAGTTAATAATTAGTGAATTAATTAATAATTAATTCACACAACTCATCACTAGTGTATTCTTTAGTTAGACTAAAATACAACTAGTTCAACCAAGTCAAACTAAACACAACTCCATCAACTCTACAATCAACTCCACCGAACTCAACCACATGAGTTCTAACTGAAGTCTTGCATGCAATAGCTCAACTGACCCACAAGAAAAGCGTATTTCCTTCTGACAACTGCATGTGCCACGTCTGTAGCCCAAACTGAAGTGCTCCAAGAGGATAAGGTAATGTTTATAGTCCAAATATTATTATGAGCTAATAATATTCGACTGTTCTATTTTTAGCCTGGCAGTCTAAAAGTAGAAACCGCCCATATGTCTAAAAATAGAAGTCCATCTATTTTTACCAACATGACCAATCATCCACAAATAGCATCCTGCAACTCATAGACCATGATCCATATGTCTAAAAATAGACATAGTCTAAAAATAGACTTTGCGCCAAAAATAGTCTGCGGGCCCACTTAGTGAAGCCGACTCCTTTCCACTAAGCTCCATCATCTTGTTGCATTATCAACAAATATTGCAACCTTATAGGCAGATGATTATGATGAGATGTATCAGATGTTTGAGCCCATGACTATCATGGAGACTCCCTTTAGCTTACCTAGAAGTAGTGCTAACTCCAGAGACATTTTGAATAATTGGGTAAAGGGGTCGGCTAGATTCAGGATGACACCTGTTAGGACTCCAAATTGACCATTTTTGACCTTGTATTTTTGCTATAATATTACCCTTTTTCAGTCCATAAGTTGAAAGCTTTGATTATATAATGACCCAATCATTCCAAGGTATGAAGTAACTCTCCGCATTACTATATGTTTAATTATTCATTACATATTCATGTTATCTTTATAATTATCTTTGGAGAAGTTAACCAAGTTGCTAAGTAACAATTGAACTATCTAAAGTCTGCAGAAATTATAATTCGTAGTTACTGCAACACTAGAAACAACAACTACGTAGTTGCTGCAACACCAGAAACAACAACTACGCAGTTGCCGCAACACCAGCAACAACAACTATCTAAAGCAGGGAAAACGTTATTTTGCAACAACTGGAATACCGGAAAAGACAAACAGCAACTATCAGAAGTTCGGCAGAGTTCCATGCTGACACAACACGATCAGCAACTGTCCAGAAAGGGTAAAACACGGTTACAGTTGCTAAAACACCAGGAACAGCATGAGTTTACTAAATCAGCAACAATGAAGCGGCAAAGGATAGTACGAGGATTCCAAGAAGACGGTTGAAGTTTGTTTACCAGCTGTGTAACAGTAAGAGACCAAGAAGGAATACACCGTCACACTGTTGTAACGACATCCTGTAACAAGGATGGATTTCTTATTTTTGACAAAAAGGTTTAACTGAATGAACTATGACGGTCTATTGTAATAGATGTCTCCTCTATAAAGAGGAGACATATACAGTAGAAAGGGGGAAAAGGAAACAAGTTGTAAGGGAAATTTTGAAAGACAAACAGCAAGTCTGAATCTTTATTGTAACTGGACATTTTGGCAGATGAATAGAAGGTTGTTCTGAGCACCTAATCCAGCATTTGTGTTCTAGGGAATCTTGTGAGAAGGACAGGGCCCACCTTCTTCACAAGATTCACCCATTTATTTCCTGTCAGTGTGTGAGTGTGTTTGGTAATTTCCTTTTGCTGGTACTCTGTTTGGATTCTGTAGCATTACCTCTGATAATTTCCTTTTTGCTGATACTCTGTTTTGTTAATTGCTTGATATTGTAAAAGAATACTTCACCGGTGATTTGGAATTGCAGTGTGTATTAGCAACTTGGTTACAGGGGCAGGTGCTGAACATCCTTACCCTGAGGATAGGGTCCTGATCCTCTGCTAACAGAACAACCATTATTTCTCTTTGTAGATTTGTATTCTTAGTTAACTGCTTTCATTTTATCTCTGCAATATACTTTAACTGTTATAACATAGAGTAAGGAGTTTGACAGAAAATAGAATCGTGTATACTACAGCTTTTAATGCTTTTAGAATTAAGTACATACAGTACGAGGTCACCTTTGAAATAAAAGGACTTTCCCGGGTTGACAAATTAATGTGGTACTCGACTGTTTAATCAATAAACAATTCAAGCAGCCAACATTTTGGCGTCGTTGCCGGGGAAGGCGACTAGAGATTTTAAAAGCATTAATGATTTCTTTTTAAGAATAACAGGTGCATGAGAGGATGCAGGAAACCTAATTTCATAGGCGGCAAAGGCGGAGGAGGAAGAAAAACCTTTATTGACGAAATTATTTCAAAGGTCGAGACATCACTGAGGACGAGTTCCGAGAGACCTCAGATTCAGTATTCCTCACAAACAGATCGAAAGACAGAGGAAGTACTAGGACCTGAAAGGAAGCTGGAAGTACCAGAATACACTGAGGAACTGGTAGAAGAACCTAAAGAAACAGAAGATATAGAAGATAAAGCAAGTGATTCAGGAAAAATACCAACGGAGGATAACAGAGCAGAAGGAAGGGGGGAAAACTCACTCTCTACCCTAGAGTTCCCTATTGGGGAGCTCCCGAGAGGAGCAACCCCTATGAAGAACATTCCACTTTCAGCATTACCCAACTTTCATGGGTTATCCTCTGAAGACCCAGATGAATTCCTATTTGAATTCGATATACTATGTAGGAGTTATGATTATGTGAGCCCTAATCAGAAACTAAAACTGTTTCCAGCAACACTGAAAGGGAATGCGTTAAGGTGGTTTATGAGCTTAGGAGCTCAGGCAATCACTACCTGGGATCAGATGAAAGAAAGCTTTCTGGCCAAATATCAGGATTACTGCCGAACAAGAGAAACAAAGGAAGAGTTGTTTAAAATGGTTCAGAAGGAGGACGAGAATTTGGAGGGCTTTGTGGAAAGACTGCAGTATAATCTGCAGCGGTCTGACCACCCTACCATGAGTAAAGATATTTTGAAAACAATATTGCTGAAAGGGGTACGAGATGACTGCTTGGACATGTTGAATATGCTGGGAAAAGGGGAAATTTCCAAGGATCCATTTGATGAAATTATCAACCTCTGCATGAGATGTTCAAGAGGAGCAGTAAGCAGATCAAAAAGCAGGGACAATGTATATTCAAGAGTCCAGAAGTCGGCAAGTGGAGGAGCAACAAGGGCTGAAATAGGTAATTTGTTGGAAGAATTTAAAACTGAGATGTTAAGCTCTTTTGCTTCACAAATTGATGCTCTGTAGGTAAAAAAGAAACAGGAAGAAGCAGAAGCTGCCCTAGCTATTTTTTGTTCTAAATGCAGAGAAAAACACCCACTCAGGGAATGCCCACTAGATAAGGTACCAATCTGCACGATCTGTGAAAAGGACCATGAGACCCAGCAATCCCCCTCTCTGTGTGGAATAAAAGCAGCATTGCAGTCAACTGAAGAAGAGGCTGAAGCAGTGTACCTGATGACATAGAGGAGGCAATGGCCACAAAGACAAGGTATGAATTCTAACACAGCATTTAGTCGTTGGAATAATCATTCTCATTTTCAAACAAATTACCCACCCATGAACCAAATGCAGTACCCACCCTTTAATACGATGAATTTTCTACCCATACAGGAACCAAGTCTTCCTTTTCCTGATCCTACCATATGGAATCCTTGGGATCCCCAGCAATCGTATTTTAATCAATGGAATCCGAATTGGGTAGCCCAGTAGATGCCATTTCCTCAGCATCAACAGTCTCTTTCCTTACCCTCCAATACTCCTCCAAATAACCAAGCAATTAGACCACAGCTACCTGTGAAACCCAACCCCAACCCAAATAACAATAAAGCTCTGCAAGCAATTGATATTCAAAATCAGCCTGTCTCCCCCATCCAATGTAACGATATCCATCTTCGCTCAGGGAGAGTTGTTGAACCCATCATTGATGACATTACTGACTCTGATAAAGAGGAAGTTGGAAAAGAAAAACTAGCTAACAATAATGTTGAAACAGTTGAATCAGCATCTAACAACAATGATCAAACAACAGATCCGCCATTCCCTGAACGTCTGGCTCTCACCAAAACACTTGAGCAACCTGCTTTTAACCTTTTAGGCGAACTACAGAATTTATATGTTAAAATTCCATTGTTGCAAGCGTTAATAGATGTTCCCATTTATGCTAGGACTATTAGAGATATTTGCATAAAAAAACCTGGAAGAAAAACTAAGGACGCCCTCACAGTTCATGTGATGGGTGAGCTCACTGCTTTAATGGCAGAAAAAGATCCTCCTGTGAAATATGGTGACCCTGGTCACCTACAGTAACAGTTCAGGTTGGAAAAACCTTTTTCTCTAAAGTTCTAGTAGATTTAGGTGCTGCAATAAACATTATAACACTTGAAACAACAGAACTGCTGCAGTTAAAAAACTTTATTAGGGAAACTCCAACCATTCTAGAGCTGGTTGATCACTCTACAATTAAACCTGAAGGAGTCATTGAAGATCTAATAATTTCTGTAGAATCCTGGAATTACCCAGCTGATTTTGTGGTGTTACAAACTAAAACAAAGTTGGGGGGTCATACACTGATTCTAGGAAGACCTTGGCTAGCTACAACGGATGCTTTCATCAGCTGTAGATCAGGATCAATGAACATCTCTAATGGGCAGGAAACCAAACAACTTAACCTTTATCCTCATGCTACACCCATGATTAATAATGACAATTCTGTATGGGTAGATTATGAGGATGAAGAAACCCAACCTATCTTGACTATCGGACAAGCTTTAACTTTCAAAGACTCTACCGAAGATGAATTAATCAGCAGCTTCATTTCTGAACCTTCCTCGGTCAGCCCAGAAATGTATAATCACTTCACTGCAATCTTGGAATCTGAATCTCAGCAGAACCTGAAAGATAAAAATTTATCTCAGACAATAGTAGGCAGCCCCTCCAAAAGTACAACAATAGAAATTGAGCCTGGCAAAACATTAAATATAAATCCTAACTTAACTGATAATGAAAAACAGCAGTTAATAAAGTTACTCCAGGAAAATAAAGAAGCATTTGCATGGGATTATACAGACATGAAGGGGATCTCTCCTGAGCTATGCACCCACCACATTTATATTAAAGAAGGATCCCGCCCAGTCTGTCAACCCCAGCGGCGGATGAATCCCAATCTAAGGGAAATTGTGAAGGAGGAACTTCAAAAACTGTTGAATGCAGGATTTATATACCCTATATCTGATAGTGAGTGGGTTTCCCCACCTGTAATTGTACCCAAGAAAAATGGCAAATGGAGAGTATGTGTAGATTACAAAGCTCTGAATAAAGCCACCCAGAAAGACCATTTCCCTTTACCATTCATTGATCAGGTATTAGATAATTTGGCAGGTAAGAAATTCTTTTCATTTTTGGACGGATTTAGTGGATATAATCAGATTAAGATTGCACCCCAAGACCAGGACAAGACCACGTTTACTAGCCCATGGGGGACCTTTGCTTACAGGGTCCTTCCATTTGGGCTATGTAATGCTCCAACAACATTTCAAAGAGCAGTGATAGGGATTTTTTCTGATATGCTAAATGGTTCCTTAGAAATATTTATGGATGACTTTACTCCTTATGGAGTGACTTTTGAGGATGCACTGCAGAATCTTGAAAAAGTACTTAAGCGATGTGTAGAAGCACACCTTGCCTTAAGCACTGAAAAATGTCATATGATGATGAATCAAGGTATTGTATTGGGTCACTTCATCTCATTCCTAGGAATTCAAGTCGATCCAGCCAAAATACAAGTAATACAGACCCTCCCTATCCCCAAACACAAAATGATGTAAGAAGCTTTTTAGGACATGTTGGATACTATAGAAGATTTATTAAGAATTTTTCCAAAATAACTTCTCCTCTATTTGTGTTATTAACAAAAAATGCTGAATTTAAGTGGACTGATGATTGTGAAAAAGCATTTAATGAACTTAAACTTCAGTTGTCTACAACTCCCATTTTGAGAGGACCTGATTGGGTACTACCCTTTCATATATCCTCTGATGCCTCAGATACTGCAATTGGAGCTCTCTTGGGCCAAGAAGAAAACAGTCTTCCCTATGCCATTTATTTTATCAGTAAGAATATGACACCAGCTAAGCTGAATTATACAGTCACTGAGAAGGAATTCCTAGCAGTCATTTATGCTATCAATAAGTTTCGACATTATATTACTGGCTACACTACTTTTGTGCATACTGACCACTCGGCGATTAAATATCTAATGAATAAATCAGTTACAAATGCTCGAGTTACCAGATGGTTATTATTATTACAAGAATTTGACATCACAATTGTAGATAGGCCAGGTAAAGAAAACGTAGTTGCTGATTTCCTTTCTCGATTAAAAACTGATGAAAACATTCCAGTAGATGATTCTTTTCCCGATGAATATTTATTTGCAGTATCTGCTCACTCACCTTGGTATGCAGACATTACCAACTATTTAGTTGCAGGAAAATTACCGTCGCACCTATCACACAGGGAAAAAAGAAAGATCATCCAGCAAAGTGCTAGGTACAGCTGGATAAGCGGATGTCTTTTCCACACAGGAATCGATCAGGAAATCCGGAGATGCATTGGTGAAGATGAAATTTATGATGTATTAAAGGCTTGTCATGATGGCCCTTGTGGAGGGCATTTTGCAGACAAAAGAACAGCACACAAGGTACTCAGAATGGGTTATTATTGGCCCTCACTCTTCAAAGATGCAAGGAAATATGTGAAGGCCTGTGATAGATGTCAAAGAATGGGCCAGCCTAATCACAGGGATGAAATGCCACTCAATCCCCAGACATCCAGGTTGCAGCAGCTTCAGGAAATGGACGAGAAGAGACTTGATGCCATCCATCAAACAACCATGATATAGCAACAAAGAAGCAGGTGGCATGACAGAACCATCAAGCAAAAGTAGTTCCAGAAAGGTAACTAGGCTCTACTCTATGACTCCCGTTTCGAGAATTTCCAAGGTAAGTTAAGAAAAAGGTGTTATGGCCTTATGAAGTGGATGTTGTTTTTCCAAATGGGACAGTCAAACTTTTAACGATTGATGATAGCAGAACACCACTACTAGTGAATGGGTATCGACTCCGTTTATATGAGCGGCCTATTTCTAAAGAAGATTTTAAAGCTACTTGCATGGCAAATAGACACTATGCTTCCCTAGGGGAACCTGCTGTCCCTCAAGGCACTTAAATTTCTGTTTATTTATGCAATTTTTTTTAGATTAGATATTCTTTTCAACTAATAATCCCTGCCAAGGGTTGCCATATTACAATCCATTATTTTGCAGATATTAGCTTTGGAAAATGGCTGAGAACAAAAACTTCAAAGGAATCACTTTGCGAACTTGGGAATCCCATTGCTGCAACACCATTTCCCATTGCTACAACACCATTTCTCGTTGCTACAACACCATTTCCTGTTGCTGCAACACCTTTCCCCTTTGCTGCAACACCATTTCCCGTTGCTACAACATCATTTCCCGTTGCTGCAACACCATTTCCCGTTGCTGCAACGCCAACTCTCGTTGCTGCAACACCAACTGTTGTTGCTGCAACACCAACTCCCGTTGCCGTAACACCATTTCCCGATGCTGTAATGCCTTTTTTTCAGTATTTCTCTCATTTATAAAAGCATCAGTTTCTCCACTTCAGCTCCCAAAGAAATGAATTATTATTTGCATAAAACATACCATTTCCTACCAAAAGAACCAGCCATACACTATGATGATTACAATTCTCCACTATTACTTCCCGTCATTACTAAAAATCGTCGGTATTCTCATACTTTTAGACCTGCTTTAATCATTATGAATCCAGCAAAAGACAAGACAAGACTTTTCGACGCAGCAACCAAAAAGGTAAAACATAAAGGTATGCATGATTATGTTTGGACATTAAATAATAATTAATGTGGAGACGTTGATAGGACTATCAAATAATTGTACTTCCAATCATATCACTTACTCGTAGCTTTTTGGGGGGCGATTACCAAAGTGCTGTCATAATTGTATAGCACGCCAACTGCTGCCACCCTTAACTCTCCCGACAATATGTAAAAGTCATCTCATCATGTCATGTTACCATTTGCAACGATTTACTCTGGACTGAATTCGGAAGCTCGGCTCTGTACTAAGAATTTTCACTGAAACAACAGCTATGGGAGGAAATCTCATCACATACGAACCTGGCACAACAACACTTCTTGAGATCTATCCCGAGGCCTATCAAATCTTCTTGCAAGTGGGATGGCTAGATTATTTTAGGAGACTTCCCGATTTCGATGCACAACAAGTCCTTGAGTTTGCATGCAATTTAACAGAGGGGTTTTCCGTCATTCAGGGAGTTCAAATTCCAGTCACAGAGGAAGTCATAGCCCAAGTTACCGGGCTACCAGCTAATGGCACGCGGTGGTTCAGTAGGAAGCACCTGATCCTCAATGCGCAGCAGGATTTTCTTCAACCAGGCGAGCAGGTGGAACCCAAGGGCAGAGGCATAGCACTTCAATCACTGCCTCAACCATGGCCGAAAGTTGCTGAGTTTGTAAAGCAATACCTGATGTGCGAAGGCCGGTACCAGGTAATTTACCAGCACGATTTCGTCTTGTTGAATCACTTGAGGCATGGTCAGTTGATAAATATGCCATATTATCTATTGGGATGTCTTAAAAATATGTCACGTTACACTGTCAACGCAAAGCGTCTGCTCCATTCCTTGAAACACCACCGTCTAGCTCAATTATTGATAAATAAAGGCCTTGCCTTAAATAACCCCCCTCCCCTCATTAATCCCCACCAAGAGGCAGAAATCCCTCAGCCAGAGCAGGAAATTCCTCATCAGGAAGAGGAAATTCCTCACCAAGTTGAGGACATACCTCAGCAGGATGAAGAAATCCCTCAGCAAACAGAGGACATTCCAGAGCAAATACCTAAAGAAATCCCTCAGCAAACAGACGATATTCCAGAGCAAATACCCGAAGAAATCCTCCAGCAAACGCCCCCACAAGTTGCTGAAAATGTACAATTAGCAGTAGAAATACCCACAGAAACAACCCCTTCCCCCAATAAAACCAACCCATCCGTTCCTATACTTGGTATTTCTACCAACGACTCTGATGATAACATCCCTATTACCCTTCTCAAACGAAAGATGCAGCAGAAAAATGAAACCCTATCGAAAAGAAGAAGAACTAGGGCTTCAGCTAAAGCAGCTGATATTTCTGCCACTGCCCCTATTTTAAAGAAAGCTAGCCGAAAAAGAAAAATATCTGAATTCCCTGCTTTTCTACCCAAGCCTAGGACTCGGTCGTCTGTAACAACTGAATCCCCTAGCCCCACTCTCCCCAGCTCCCTACCCATCATGTTAAAAACCCGTACTTCCACCAGCCCTGGAAACTCCCCTCCCTCACCCTCTGGGGCTGAGATGCAGAGTGTTCACAGTGTCGTGACATTATCTTTTGAGGCAGCTATCACACAAGAACCAGCTGCCGACACCCAAGGTAATATTGGCCAAGTGGCTGCAACACAAGAAACAGCCACTACCCCACCAGGTGACACACAAGAACCACCTGTTGGGGGTATAAATGTTCAAATCAATGTTGAAACACAACCTCTGCCTCCACTGGAACCTGCCGCTCCACAAGCTCAGCCTACCATATCTGCCCTGCAGGAAGAAATTGAATTTCTGAAATCCCAAATTCATGATTATCAGGAGGAAATAATAAGGGTCAAAGAAGCTTATAAAAATGAACGTAACCTGCACATTTTAGCACGGGTAGCATCTGCAGCAGAGAAGAGTAAAGAGAGTGAATATATGTGCGCCAATTGTGGTAAGATATACACTCAAGCAGGATACAAGGTAGTTGCAGAATCAATGACTGGAGTCATCCCAGAACCTTCTGCTGTTGTAGTTGAAATGAAAGAACTTGTTGTTACACAAATTGCAGAAGCAAAAACAGAACCACCACAACCCTCTACTGAAACAGAGCAACCTGCTGCAACACAAGAACCATCATGCTCTCCAAAAACGGTGCAAGAGAAAACATAGCAACCTGCTACAACACAAGAACCAGTAGGCTCTCAAAAAACTGTCCAGGAGCAAACAGAAGAACCTGCTGCAACACAAGAACCAGTAGGCTCTCCAAAAACTGTGCAGGAGCAAACAGAAGAACTTGTTGCAACACAAGAACCAGTAGGCTCTCCAAAAACTGTGCAGGAGAAAACAAAGCAACCTGCTGCAACATAAGAACCAGTAGGCTCTCCAAAAACTGTGCAGGAGAAAACAGAAGAACTTGCTGCAACACAAGGACCAGCAGGTTCTCCAAAAACTATACAGGTGGAAACAGAGCAACCTGCTGTAACACAAGAACCAGCAGGATCTCCAAAAAGTGTAAAGAAAGAACTAGAAGGACTTGTTGTAACTCAGGAATCAGCAGGGAATGAAGAAGAAGACATAAAGTCACCCTGGCCTACCCAAACTGTTATGGAAAAAGAAAAAGAAGCATTGGCTGTTTCACAGGAATCAGCAGGGAATGAAGAAGAAGACATAAAGTCACCCCAGCCTACCCAAACTGTTATGGAAAAAGAAAAAGAAGCATTGGCTGTTTCACAGGAATCAGGAGGGAATGGCGAAGAAGACATAAAGTCACCCCGGCTTACCCAAGCTGAACAAGAAAAAGAAGCATTGGTTGTTTCACAGGAATCAGCAGGGAATGGAGAAGAAGACATAAAATCACCCCGGCCTACCCAAATTGTTATGGAACAAGAAGAAGAAACATTGGCTGGAAATGGAAAAGAAGACATCGAATCACCCCGACATACTCCAATTATCACATAGTAGAAAATTCTTTTTGATGCCTTTACACAAACTGAACCTCCCACTGTCAGTGATGCATGCATAGAGACCGCTAGTTTTCAAGAATTAAAAGGAGAATGGTGGAGAGAATATGAACTGTCACAAGGGAAAGCATTCCAACAACAAAATGGAATCTGGTTCAGTTATGCATATAAGAATTGGGAAGCACTTGAGCAGTCTAGAGCTCAGTACAAAGAAATTAAGGAACTAAAAGCTAGACTGTCCCAGATTTTTGAGTTAGTTCAAAGAATACTTGCTACAAGAAAACCCTCTTTCAACTATGCAGCATTTTTGAGGGAACGACTAACATTCTTACAGATAAAGGCAGTTAGAGATGGTAGACCTCATCAGGTGATTACATCAGAACAATTTATTGAAACCTTTGCAGAGGCACCCAAAAATGATCAGAATTTGTTGTGTGAGCTTTATCTCCACAACGAAGCCATGTCTGAAGACAGAAAAATGAATATACTCCCTCTTGTTGGCGACATACAACTCAAAGCTTTCATTTCCTTTCTAGCCAACCAACTCACTTGGAAAAACGCCTTCATCTCAGCACAACATAATGAACATAACCGCCTCCTTTGGATTAGGGCTGAACCTCAAAATGCAGCTACTTTCATTGCACAACACCAAAGAATGTTAAGTGAACCTGGAATGACTGATCACATTAGGCAACTACAAGCAGTGGTCTTACGAGATTGCCAACACTATGTGAAAACAAAGGCACCTTTGGCTATTAAAGCCAACAACCTATTCTGGGAAAACTGTCCCAAGGAAAGGCAGGAGTATCATCCCTACAATCCTCCTAATCTACAGGCAGCAATTTCAAGGGTACCTTACTATGTTAGATGTATGGAACAATGTGCTGAAAAATGGATTGGCTACAGATTTAAATTTCCCCTCTTATGGTTATCTGGTCAGCAATACAAGGGTCAATTTGGATTATCCAAAAAGGAAGAGGCAGCAGCATGGAGGCAACTAGAGACTGTCTGTGGGTTCAGAGACAAGTTTGATAACACTTTCTATAGCTATTGTCTCAGTAATTTACACGGTTCATCCTAGTACTCCGACTCAGATTCAGAGTAAGCATTGCATGAGGACATGCAACCCTTTCAGTTGGGGGGGATGTTAGGACTCCAAATTGACCATTTTTGACCTTGTATTTTTGCTATAATATTACCCTTTTTCAGTCCATAAGTTGAAAGCTTTGATTATATAATGACCCAATCATTCCAAGGTATGAAGTTACTCTCCGCATTACTATATGTTTAATTATTCATTACATATTCATGTTATCTTTATAATTATCTTTGGAGAAGTTAACCAAGTTGCTAAGTAACCGTTGAACTGTCTAAAGTCTACAGAAATTATAATTCGTAGTTGCTGCAACACCAGAAACAACAACTACGTAGTTGTTGCAACACCAGAAACAGCAACTACGTAGTTGCTGCAACACCAGAAACAGCAACTACGCAGTTGCTGCAACACCAGCAACAACAACTATCTAAAGCAGGGAAAACATTATTTTACAACAACTGGAATACCGGAAAAGACAAACAACAACTATCAGAAGTTCGGCAGAGTTCCATGCTGACACAACACGATCAGCAACTGTCCAGAAAGGGTAAAACATGGTTACAGTTGCTAAAACACCAAGAATAGCATGAGTTTACTAAATCAGCAACAATGAAGCGGCAAAGGATAGTACGAGGATTCGAAGAAGACGGTTGAAGTTTGTTTACCAGCTATGTAACAGTAAGAGACCAAGAAGGAATACACCGTCACACTGTTGTAACGACATCCTGTAACAAGGATGGATTTCTTATTTTTGACAAAAAGGTTTAACCGAATGAACTATGACGGTCTATTGTAATAGATGTCTCCTCTATAAAGAGGAGACATCTACAGTAGAAAGGGGGGAAAAGGAAACAAGTTGTAAGGGAAATTTTGAAAGACAAACAGCAAGTCTGAATCTTTATTGTAACTGGACATTTTGGCAGATGAATAGAAGGTTGTTCTGAGCACCTAATCCAGCATTTGTGTTCTGGGGAATCTTGTGAGAAGGACAGGGCCCACCTTCTTCACAAGATTCACCCATTTATTTCCTGTCAGTGTGTGAGTGTGTTTGGTAATTTCCTTTTGCTGGTACTCTGTTTGGATTCTGTAGCATTACCTCTGATAATTTCCTTTTTGCTGATACTCTGTTTTGTTAATTGCTTGATATTGTAAAAGAATACTTCACCAGTGATTTGGAATTGCAGTGTGTATTAGCAACTTGGTTACAGGGGAAGGTGCTGAACATCCTTACCCTGAGGATAGGGTCCTGATCCTCTGCTAACAGAACAACCATTATTTCTCTTTGTAGATTTGTATTCTTAGTTAACTGCTTTCATTTTATCTCTGCAATATACTTTAACTGTCATAACATATAGTAAGGAATTTGACAGAAAATAGAATCGTGTATACTACAACTTTTAATGCTTTTAGAATTAAGTACGTACAGTACGAGGTCACCTTTGAAATAAAAGGACTTTCCCGGGTTGATAAATTAATGTGGTACTCGACTGTTTAATCAATAAACAATTCAAGCAGCCAACAACACCCATCCAGATCTACAAGATGAAGATACTGGGGAAGGCATATCAATACTTTGTCATATTTCCATGTCGATTGTATGGCCAAGAAAGCATGGAAACCTTTCCACATAGTTGGGTGATCGAGCTAGACCAATTGGCTAGAGAAGGAAAGCCATGTAACTCGTCCGGCATGTTGGCTCATCAGCTAAAGGATTAGGCAACAAAGCCTCACTAGTCAGCCGAAGGTATGCAAGCAAAGATCTACATGTACACCTACATGTTAGATGTGATCTATGCCTGACATGAGTTCCCGGGCTTGAAGTGGTCATGGTCATCGTTGTTGGGTTGTGTTATATTCTTTGCATGAGTAGCCCACGTAGTTAATCAGGGGGTTAGAGGGTGGGAGTCACAGGGGGTTTGAGGTGTACTCGTAACCCCAATTTATGGGGTCTGGGGTAGCGCTGGGGAAAATTCTAGTTTTGGACCCTATGTTAGGTTTGGCGGACCCACCTATGGTTTTGTGCATGATTTTCGCGCATGCTTTTGGACGCGATGATTTTCGGTTCATGGTATTGGATGCTTCGACATGTATAAGTATGTATTATAACATTGAAAGGAACATAATGAAAAATCAAGCTGGTAGTCCCCGTTTTGGGATCCAGGGGAAAGTCTCTATGTATATGTGTTTTATGTGTTATGCTCTCGCATTGTTTATTTTCTGTGTTTTAGAATTCGTATGCAGGTAATTTCTGTACAGGGTTAAAACCTACAACCGGAAGAGACTACTATGAACATGTACTGTAAGCTTTTGTCCGAATGTAGCTTCAAAGGAGTTATCACACCACTGTCTGATTTTTTTTCACCTCGATTTACAAGATGATATTCAAACAGGATCCACCCTGCATGTCGAAGGCAGTGATAGAGGCACTGATAGACATTGCTGATTGGTATCTCATCGTCCGACACCTTCATACAAATGTTCAGCATGGAGAAGCCTCTACATGTTCTACCGAAGTTTGCCTTGGACATACTCATCATTTAGGAAGTAGCATATCACATCTCTGCAGGATTGACAACTAGACTGCACTAGAAGAGGAAGGCACATTGGCCCGTTCTTCCATTGCAGATTAGGTTATGCGAGATTTGAAGTTTCAAGCAAGCAGATGCCGAAGTAGAGAAGATGAAGAAGTTTCCATTCAAACTCTGAAGTTACAATCCGCATGACCCACATTGTCTTGTGAAGATCACTGCACAAGAGTACAGTTCAACTGGATCCATAGGGCATTTCATTGGGTAGAGGAGGACCCATGGATATATTTCTATAGTTTCTCCAGATCCAATGAATAGGTTGGCTTCATTGTGGAGTGGTTAGAAAAACAACGTGACGCAACATCCCGGAGAGCACTAGCACCAGAAGCAGTAGCAGTAGTAAAAGTAAGCATAGCAGTGCATGACAAGGGAAAGAGGAAGATTGTTGATTGCATGGAGGAAGAGCAAAGCTACAAGTTCCAAGAAGATCCACTTGTGGAGATTTCAACTTTGGCTATAGAGGAAATGAGGCAACAATGCGACAAGCAAAGCGCACAAAGGCAGAAGGATAAGAGAAGAATGGAGGAAACAGAGAAGGAGTTGCATGAGCTAAAGGAGAAACTCTGGAAGGAACAAGAGAGACACAAATAGGAGAGGGAAGTGCAATAGCAATAGGTATAGTAGGGGGCGCAACATGTGCAAACATATGAAACAACACCTATACTGGTAGTGGACTCATCAAAATAGCTAGCATCAGGCAGGTAGGGCAAACCATCACTGGAGCAGGACTTCACTCATGAGATAGAGTCAACACCTCAACAATTGGATATAGATATGGAGCAATGGGAACTGGAATAGGACATCGACCTTATGCCTCATCACCAAGAGGTCAACTTATCCACTTCACCGCATCCAGAAGATGAGTAAGTCTCAAACAACCAAGGAGGCACTAAGATCCTTAGAGGTCATCCGGAAGGAGAGATGCACAACATCTCATTCGACGAGTCTCAACATAGAGTTGTGCAGTCTCGTAGAGTGTTGACTCCAGATGATCATACATCTCTTGCACAAGTTGAGGAACGAGTGATCGTGTCTAACATGCGCAAACATCCAACAGCCTTGGCCGATGTTACTAGACTGTATGCCGAAGCCACTATATGAAATGTTTACTTTCTAATTGCTGAGAGTGAGTGAATAGATAACGAACTACAAACGTCCAAGAAAGGAGGAGATTTGGTGACAACGTCTACCCGAGTTGAACTAAATAAGGCAATACTAGATGAATTATTATCCCATGACATAGTTATGTGAGCATTGTACTCCAAGTTTGGTACCGTGCATAAGGCAGTGATCCATCTCAACGGATGGCAACAGCGACGTGATAGAAGAGCACATATCTTGGTGATCTTGCATGTTATTGTTGATTACATGAAAACATGGATGATGATATACAATGTAGCCCTACTTCACTTTCATAAGATGATTAAGGCTAGTGCATTTGAGCTGAAGGCATGTATCCAAAGTCAGATTTGGAACTAGGAAGTGCTCCCGCAGCTCATCACTAGTATACAAGCTTCCCATGCACATGTATTCAAGAGTATTGATGTTGTGGTTCACGCACATGAAATCGCATCTATTGGGACTCTCACCAATACGAAGACAAAGGCATAGGTCCAACTACAGCTTGATTTGTACTTCGATGAGTTGATGCACATTGCCACCAGCCCAGACTTGCCCATCAGTGCAGACATCATGCACACGTATGTTGCTGGTCCAGCCGTGTTGAAGACAATCATGTGCATGCTTATAGACGAGCTGGACAGAGGAACCTCAGCAGTGTACTCGGATGCTATGGAGGCAAGAGTCAGGTTCCAGAAAGATGTCACCTTGGAGCAGATGGACACCATCGTAGACTACCAATCTTGGCATCAATATGTTACTGTTGATCAGTGCGATGATGTTGAGCAGTTGGAATTTTGTGGTTGTCTAAGTCATAATGATATCTAGCATGGCTTGCTCAAGCCATTTTGTCTCACATGGGTGCATGTGCATTGTAATTTAACATCTTGTCAAGTGTAAGTCAAATGTCGATAGTTGGATGTAACAGTCATAGTGTAGATGAAGAGTCATGAGGGTAGAAGAATTGTCACAAAGGGGAATGCTAAGGGTCACCCCACCTTTTGCTATAAATAGTCCCTCATAACTCATTGTAAGGGATCTTGGTCAACCAAGCTTCTGTTAATACTATCTTGGAGAGAGCTTGGATAGTATTCTAATGAGGCTTGCCTTCTCCACTACGCAGAGCTAGTACTTCTCTTTGGAGGAGCAGGCATTTGTTGTTGTAACATTCCGCTATCAGAACTAGTGGTTGGAGATGGATGTATTGTATGACTAGAACTTACACTTCTTAATATAACAATAGCCAACACATTTCATGCATATGTTGTATTGTATTCTATGTTATCTGGCTTACTCTAAATGATATATATATCTATTTACTTACGCATGCATGTATAGTTATCTGTGTATGTGTGTATGAATATTTCTGAAATGTGTTGTTGGTTTAGCCATCACTTTGGAATGCTATCTCACTTGCCTTCCATGTTGTGATGCATCTTTTCTCGTGTGTTCCCTTCTAAACTATGTGCTACCACAGGTTCCCAAGGGGCGCACTCATCTCAACCCCCATGTGTTAGAACCTCTCATGCACCTTCCTTGGCTCACTGCAGCTGTCACACCCTTGCTACCAACAAATTTATCTTACTTGCCTCTATGCGAGATCATGGTCAAGGCATTTCCGTATGACCCAATGTTGAGACTCCTACACCAAAAGATCTGAGGTCCAATTGGGACTTCTTACCAGGGAGATCCCCTGACATGTTGGCAAGTCCAACACCGTCAACATTTCTGGCGCTAGAAGGAGGGCCTGATGATAAGCAGTGTTGTCTCATCCTGTTTTGAAACTTTTCATATCTATCATGGATTCCTGCACTCTTCTACCTCCATGATGTTTTTCGAATCATGAAGATGTCACTGTCACGAGGAAGATGGATGTTCTGACGAATAGGCTAGTTTGTTGCTTGCATACAAACTTCATGAATCTCCACATAGGTAGCTGTACAACCTATTGGCTGACAATGTGCACTCACTTGAGCACTTATGTTATCTCATTGAAGACACTTTCTATCACTTTGATCTAGAACTTCACCAAAAACTATTACAACAATGAAAGGCTGCGCATGAATCAAATATGGATTTTTGGCAGCGCTTCCGTGACTTGCAGTTTGAAGCTACGAAGAGTCAGATGAAATTTTTCTATCTTTGGGACCGTTTCGAGTATTGTGTTAAGAAATCCACTCAATCCAAGAAGAAGTTTGAAATCAAGCCTCACTCAGTATTCTTCAGTAATGGAGCTGTGCAATCATAGATGGATGCAGTCACTATCACAAGTGTCTGTCCGCAATCTCCTCATCAAATAGATCCACCACTACAGAGTGATGTTGAAGATCATGCTCACACACCTGTTCATCTATCACACCCTCCCAACATCACTTCACTTAATTTTCATGTAGATTTGGTTGTGAGTCCATCGAGTTTTCATATGCATTATGTTTGACAACCTCCGTATTTGCACTTGGTCATTCCTCCAGATGATACTCTCTTGTGTTCTTCCATTCCAGACTCTACACTTGTTGTGAACAAGGAACAAGCCATTGACGGAGTTGGTGTTGCACAACCAACATGAGCTATCGTTCATGAAGAATATCACTAGGAGCTTGAGCATCAATACTCAGTGAAGGATGACTCCCTTCCATCCTAGCCTCCTCCATTATTTCTTGACATATTTGGTGAACCTTCCATCCATGATTTCGCATGTGTATCTTCCTCCATGGATGAACCCATTATTGATCATTCATAGGACACAACGGATGTTAGTCCACCATTCGCCAACGGAGAGGATGAGTTATTCATTGAAAATCCACTTGTTCTTTCATCTACCATTTCCAAGAACACAGAGGGTGAATTTGTTAGCTTCTCATCTACCCCTCTATTGGATTCATTAGATCATGAGGATTCCAATGAAATCATTGCTTTTTCTAATCGTGGTTGTCGTGATCCATTTTCCCCCATATTCGATCATGATCATGATTCTGTCGTAGTTGATTTTTCCAAACCATAGGTCTACGATGATCTATTTGATGATGAAGTTGAAACACTCCACGCTATCGAGGCACTTTTACCCTTGCTAATGGTTATGTTAGGCCCTCGCTATCTGAAGGCCAGTTTCACTTCCAATCAGGAAATTGATCAATCACCCAAGGCTCCTCATCACTCATTTGTATGCATTGAATATCAATCTCATAGACAGATCATGCTTCCTCCACTCGAACTGCATGATCCCATCACTCATGCAATAGGAAATCTTACATCGCAAGCACGCATGCAAGATGCAAGTTGTCTTTGTTTCTTTTGTTTGCTTGCATGTCACAGTCAAGAGTGTGCATATGATTCAAAGCTGCACGTAGTGTTTCACAACACCATGTTAAGTCTGTGGGTTGATCGTCATGCACTTTCACTCACTTGTGTCTCATGGGCACTTTGAAACATGAAGTTTCACCGTCTTCATTGTTATATCTTTCTCGCTTGCTGGTTCACACAACTGGGTTGATCACTGACCAAGCCTTCACCAACATGGGTCAACCAATGCACCGATGGCTACATTGGAATTATCACTTCACGTGATCAAGCCCATGCACCATTAGTTTAGGAGTAGGAGTAGTGTTTGCTTTCAGTTGTTTTGCTTGCATGCTTGTCTACTTACTTTCTTTGTTTGCTTGTTTACTTCCCTTGCTTTCAATTTTTCTTCTACATCTCCTTTTCTTTGTTGTTCATTTGTTTGCTTGTTTTGTTTGTAGGTAGTTTCACATGAAACCATGTATGACTCTTCAAAGAAGTTGGGTAAAGTACAAGAGGCCTTGTGCAAATATCACTACTTGGTTATCTGTCATCCTACCTCAGTATGAAGAACTTGCTACTTTTAGTCCATGATACGTCGAAGGAAAATACATACTGTTTGAAGTGAACCTTGGTGAAAGCAGAACGCTTGCGTGCTAACTAATGTCACCTACTCTAGTCAGTTTCTTTTCGGTTAACCCTTGTCATCTTAGTCAAGTAGAGTAAGGTTAGGGGTAAAACCTTAACAAGAATGTCAAAGGTATAATAAACTACTTCTCTTCCAGAATAACCTCTTCCTCTCTCAATAAGTTGGGATCCCTCTTCCACCTCTGAAATGAATAAGTGCTATGCACAATTATGAAAATATGAAAAATTAAAAAAAGGAAAGTGAAAAAATTCAAAATGAAAAATGAATAAGGAGAAAGAAGAGAAAGGGTTCCTACATGGAGATGTGATGCAAGTAAATCCATCGGGGTACTGACCAGGCTCACTAGCAGAGAAGCCATGCTTGTGTTCCTATGTGACTCTAATAGGGTATTGTCCAAGCCTGCTAGCAGTGAAGCAACACCAGAGATGAAACTAAGACTCTGATGACTATTCTTCTTATGCGCCAATATACCCCTCAACCCCAATCAAAATAATTGTGTTGCCTTCGATTGGAATGTGTGTCAATTGACCAAGAGCTTGGAAGATGCTACATCTTACAATCAAGCTAGTGTGAAACCAACATGAACTAAGAATTGAACAATAATTCTGGAGGTGTTAGACTTATTTTTCAAGAACAAGGTCCTATCAAAGAGTTGGAGTTCTATTAGTGTGTAACCAAGTGTTGTAGCAGCTACAACCTCCCTCCAAAATTTTTCCTTAGCTTCATTCTGGAGCCTCCCTACCAACCTTTCATAGCACTGTGCCTTGCTTCGTCAAGTACACAAGATTTAGTAATTTTCCTTCTAGAAAGGCAGCCTATCTATCAAAGCTTGATCCATTCCCCTCACAGGTTGTTCCTTCGTACCCGGTTTAGCTGTAGACTAAGTAGATCCTTCAAGAAATTGCTCAATTCTGGAGGGAAACCAGCCTTCCCTCCAGAAATTGTGCAATTCTGTCTAGTAGCCTGCTAGGCTCCAGAATTGCATAATTTTGCCATTCAAGCTTCATCCTAAAAAATTGCGCAATTCTTCCCAGCAGGGCTCCTCATCCCAGGAATTGTGCAATCATGGGTAGAAGTCAGTTGCTCTACTCGGAAATTGTGCAAATCTCCTAGGTAGCCAACCCAACTCCCATCCATAAATGTACATTTTCTCCTAGTAGTGTAGTAGCCTCTTACATGTGCAGTTGGGTTGACCAGTTCCTCCCGGGACCAAGGAAACTTGACTTGCATGCATGGCTTTCTTTTTCTAGGAAGAGAGAAAGGAAACATGCAAAAAGTATCCCTTGATTCAGGGAGCTACTTTTAGCAACCAGAGGTTAAATGCAAATATCATTTTAGAATCTTCCCTCCATGTGTCGCTTTTTCCTAAATTTGTGGCATGCGTGTCATGAGCCCAAACTTATTTCTTCAACACATCATAGCTCATTATTTCACATTGATCTTGGAGCTCTAACATCCCACAGCACATCCAAGACTCTTCAACACATCTGACTCAACTATTCATGGGTAAGTTGTCTCAACTTGTCTTTTTCAACATTTATGTCGCTTTTTGTGTTTTCACGTGTGTGAGTGTTGTTTGCTTTCTTTCTTTGTATGCTTGTTGGTGTTTACATATATACTAGCTTGTACTAGCACAGTTTCAGTTTTTGTTGCTATCTCACTATTGTCGCATGCATGAAACTGTTTTACATGAACGGTCGCTGATTTAGTGACTCGCTTCACCCACATCCATGTTGTTCTATTTTCTGAATATTTCATTCAATGTGTGCACTCACAATCAATCACTTATGCTTTCACTTAGTATCACCATGCATTCACTTTCACATTCGCTTTCAGTTGCCCGACCGCGAGTCTGGCCAGCCTTGGCCTAGACTCTGCCTCACCAAGACAACATTGTGCAATCCGAGGAAGGAAGGCTCTATCTTCCTCTCCAGAAATATGCATTTCTACCCAGGAACTATCCTCTAGGACTAATCTATGCATTTATAAGGGACAATGACTACTGGCCCAGAAAATTGTGCAATGTAATCACTTAGCCTACAGTCATTGCCAGCTAGAATTACACATTGCACAATTCCAACAGTCAGCCTGGATTGCACATTGCACAAATCTAGCAGCTAGTCAGCCTCCCTAAACAATCCAAACTAGTTTTTGGGCAGGTCTGGTAGCCATTCTCCTAGCAACCTAGAAGAAATTCCACAATCTTTTCCTATAATTTCCCAAGTATGTGTTATTTCATTCCCCAAATTAGATTTGGTTTTCGCTAACATATTTCTTACCATGCATGTCACTTTGTCTAAAAATATTTCAGGTGTTCATTTGCCTCTTAGTAGTGCAAGATCAATGGCTTCCAAGAGAGCAGGATCAAAGGAAACTGATGGAAGTGCAACTGGAGCAGCAGTTGAGCGAGTGTCCTCAAGTCTACCGATATATGAAGATACCAAGTTTTTTCTAGACAAGGACATCAAATTGAAATGGAAAGAGGTCAATGAAGCATTTGCAGGCACTTTTAAGTAATACCTTGAAGACTGTTAGGTGTATTTGAACATTCACATGTCCACCTTGTATCGGATTAGATGTAGATACACCGTGTTTCCATGCACGGACATCATACACTGGATCATCTCGCACACTAATCCCGAGACGGTGACTTTGAGCAGTGTTAGTAGGACGAAGATTACAACCTTTTAGGCATAGGATTATGATGATATGTATAAGATCTCAGAGCCTGTGACCATCATGGAGACTCCATTCAGCTTACCTAGTAGCAGTGCCAACTCCAAAGACATTTTGAAGAACTGGGTAAAGGAGCCGTCTAGATTTAGGATGACACCCAACCAGATCTACAAGATGAAGATACTGTGGAAGGAATATCAATACTTGGTCATATTTTCATGTCGACTGTATGGCCAAGAAAGCATGAAAACCTTCCCACTAAGTTGGGTGATGGCACAGGACTAACTGGCTAGAGAAGGAAAGCCATGTAACTGGTCCAACATCTTGGCTCATCAACTAAAGGAACAGGTAACAAAGGCTCGACAGTCACCCGAAGGTATGCAAGTGGAGATCTACATGTCCACCTACACCTTAGATGTGATCTGTGCCTGACATGAGTTCTCAGGCTTGAAGTGGTCATGCTCATTGAACGAAGACTACTATGAACACGTATTGTAAGTTGTTGTCTGAATGCAGCTTCAGAGGAGTTATAACACAGCTTTCGGATCATTTTTCCACCCTGATTTATAAGATGATATTCGAATAGGATCCACCTTGCATGTCGAAGGTAGCAATGGAGGCATTGATAGACATTGTTGATTGGTATGCCTGACTGTCTGGAACCTTCATATGAATGTTCAGCGTGGAGAAGCCTCCGCATATTCTACCGAAGTTTTCCTTGGACATACTCATCATGCAGGAAGTAGCATATCATATCTCGGTAGGATTGACAGCTAAATTGCACCGAAAGGAGAAGGAACCTTGGCCCATTCTTCCATTTCAGATTGGGTAATATGAGATTCAGAGTTCCAAGCAAGCAAATGTCGAAGTAGAGAATATGAAGAAGTATCCATTTGACCTCCAAAGTTATAATCCGTATGACCCACATTGTCTTGTGAAAGATCACTGCACGAGAGTATAGTTCAACTGGTTCCACGGGGAATTTCATTGGTTGGAGGAAAACCCATGGAGATATTGCTACAGTTTCTCTAGACCCAATGAATAGCTCAGCCTCATTGTGGAGTGGCTAGCGAAGCAACATGAAGCAGGATCCTAGAGAGAACTAGCACCATAAGCAATAGTAGTAGCAGAAGTAAGCATACCAGTGCACGACAAGGGCAAGAGTAAGATTTTCTATCGTATGGAGAAAGAGAAAAGCTACAAGTTCCAAGAAGATCCACTTTTGTAAAAAGCAGCTTTGGCTATAGAGGTGAAGAGGCAACAATGCGACAAGCGAATCACACAAAGGCAGAAGGAGAAGAGAATAGTGGAGGAAATAGAGAAGGAGTTGCATGAGCTGAAGGAGAAACTCTGGAAGGAACAAGAGCTGCCAAATAAGAGAGGGAAGCACAATAGAAATAGGTACATCAGTGGGTGTGGCATGTGAAAATATATGAAAAACATCCGTACTGGTAGTGAACTCAACAGAAGAGTTGGCATCAGGCAGATAGGGTGAACCATCGTAGGAGCAGGATGTCGCTCATGAGATAGAGTAAGCACTTCAATAGTTGGATACAATATGGAGCAACTAGAATTGGAACAAGACATCGACCTTATGCCTCATCACCAAGAGGTCAACTTACCTACTTCACCCCATCCAAAGGATGAGAAAGTCTCAAGCAACCAAGGAGGCATTGAGATCCTTGGAACATCTCATTTGACAAGTCTCAACATAGAGTTGTGTAGTCTTGTAGAGTGTTAAATACGGATGATCATAGATTTCCTATGCAAGTTGAGGAATGAGTGATCATGTCTGACGTGCGCAAACATCCAACAACCTTGGTCGATGCTACCAAAGTGTATGTCAAAGCCACTAGCTCAAGTGTTCACCTTCTGATAGCTGAGAATGAGCGAATGGCTAAGGAACTAAAGTGTTAGGTCCCTATAGTACTAGTGATTACCCCATTACTATTGTATTTGTATCCCTTATTAATATTGTTGTGCCCCTATTGTCCCCATATTGTTATTAGTGTGCCCCATAGAATCCCTCTATTGTTATTTTTGTGGCTTTATATTATTATTGTTAGGTCAGCTGCGTTATATTGTGACTCCTTAGACTCCTATATATAGAAAGGAGGTTTTGTCATTTGAATCATCCAAGAATTGTTCATTTGTGTAGTGTAAAGGAGGTTTCATCCTTGAAGAGGCTGAATTCTAAGGCGTTAAACTATCTTTTCTATCCTTTTGTGAGCTGGTTTCATAACATTTGGTATCAGAGCTTTGGATTCTAGGGTTTTGCTGCTCCAAATAGGTCATTGTGGCATTTTCGCTAAAACTTTGTTTCTGTGATGTTTCAGAAGCTAAAACAAAAAACCCATTTGATATGAAATCGTACTGAACCTTGGGTCTGAATTTGAAAGCTTTTCGCACTGTATTTGTGGAGATATGGTCTGAGGAAGTTGGTCTTTTTGCAGACTCCTGAATTACATTGCAAACAGGTGACTTGGGGAAAATCATCATAACCTTCTCTCTGAGCATCGGATTGAAATTTTGTAAGAATGTATAGAAATAGGACAGACTATAGTTTCTTGTATATATTTTTCAGAGCTAAAGGTAAAAACAGTGACTCGTGGAACATCATACAAGTTCGCTCTACTGAACTATTCTATAATCAGGTTATTGTGGGAGATTTGGCATAACTCTTCCTTGGAGAATCCAATTTGGATCAGACAGGTGGCATTAGAAAGAGAACACAAAGGGCTACCGCAAGTTGCAATTTTAGAATTGGATGATCTAAAATTACAGAGATACATCAGATTCAATATCAAGCTCCTACAAAGTGAAAAAAGGTGTGTAGTTTTTTTTAAATTTTTGCATAAGCTTGGTTTGAAAAATTAGTTTGAAGGAATTCAAAGGGCATAGTAAAGCATTATTATCAGTAATTTATGCCCCGAGGAAAGAAAATGCAAACACCTAGTAAGAAACCTGAAAGCTCTAGCATGACTCATGAAGAAGAGGAAGAAATGCAACATGATATATCAAAATTACGAGACCAAGTGCAACAAGTGTCACTTGCACAAAAAGGAATAGAATCTAAGATGGATGGTTTAAAAAAAGATGTAGAAGCTAAGATGGATGGTTTAAAGAAAGGCGTAGAAGCTAAGATGGATTGTTTAACGAAAGGTGTAGAAGCTAATATGAATGACGTGCAAGCTAATATGAATGATGTGGAAGCTAAGATGGATGATTTGAAGATAGATTTGAAGACAGGCATGGAAGATTTGAAGACAGATTTAACAAAGTTTCTGCAAGAAATGATTTCTAATGGTGAAAGGGTAGTAAAGGAAACTCATGATGAGAACAAAAGAAATGTTAATCAAGATTTCATAGACTCTAATGTTGGATTGAGGACACACCATATTCCAAAAATCAATATGAGGAAGTTTGATGGCAAGGATCCCGCAACATGGATATTAGAGATGGAGCAATTTTTTGATCTCAATAATGTGCAAAACACACAAAAGGTACGTATTGCAACTTTATATTTGGAACCAAATCAATTTGTATGGTATCAATGGCTTTTCTCTCATAAACAAATTATCACTTGGGCAATTTTTACGGAAGAATTGACAGCACATTATGAGGATACAAAAAGCAACACTTTTTTTAGCCAATTGATAAGTCTCAAACAAAAGGGTTCAATAATGGAGCACATTGAGGAGTTCCAAAAATTGAACATAAGGGTAAAAAATATTCCAGAGGAGCATAGGATTGATGTGTTCATAGGGACTTTAAAGGATAATATCCAACATGATGTTCGCCTTTGGGAACCTAATTTATTAGAGAAGGCATTCAAGTTAGCAAGAAAAATGGAAAGCAAAATTATGGCAACCAGGAAGCATACCACTCACAACTATAAATATGGAAGTGTTGTTGCCCCTAGTCTTCCACAACCTATAAGGTTGAAAGCACAAAAATTGGAAGAAAAATGAGCAAAATGGCTTTGTTACAGTTGTGATAGCAAATACATTAAAGGTCATAAGTGTGCTGAGAAGAAATTATTCTACATAGATTGTGAAGAGGAAGAAGAAAAGGAGCAAGAAAGGTCAAAAGAAGAGGATATACTCCAGGAACAAAGCCTAGATAAAGAAGAAATGAATCCGACCATATCTTGTAATGCATTGGCTGGAATTACCACTCCTCAAACCATCAAGATAGAAGGAAAAATCAAGAAGAAAAAGGTAATAGTGTTGATTGATTCAGGAAGTACCCACAATTTTATTCATTGTAAGATAGCAAAAGAATTGAATTGCTTCCTATATCCAGCACCAGAGTGTCAAGTGATGGTTGCAAATGGAGGAACGATAAATTTCTCTAGAAAGTGCCATAATATCAAGCTATCCATGGGAGAATATGTATTGACTAGCCCAATGCTTTCCATTCCAATGGGAGGTGCTGATGTTGTACTAGGAGTCCAATGGCTACAATCCTTGGGTACAATAGCTTTTAATTTTCAAGAACTTTTCATGAAATTTTCTGCGGAAGGAAAGGAAATTGAATTAAGGGGTATTGCAGGGAAGCCGAGAAAATAATCAGCTCTAATGGTATGACAAAGCTTCTAAAAAAGTATCAAAGAGGTGTAATTGCAAAATTATGTTCGCTAGATGTTTCCACATCGGAATCATCTATTTCTCCAGATCGCCAAAAAGTCTTGGACAATCATTCCAAGGTATTTGAGACTCCCAAAGATCTCCCACTTATTCATGATCATGATCATGCTATTCATCTGATTTCATGAAAGGTTCCTCCAAACATCAGGCCGTACAGATATCCCTATGCCCAAAAGCGTGAAATTGAACGTATGGTTGCAGAAATGTTAGAGGTTGGTATAATTCAACCTAGTCAAAGTTCTTTCTCTGCTTCAGTAGTATTGGTGCACAAGAAGGATGGATCATGGCGCATGTGTCCAGATTATAGGGAGCTCAACAAGCTCACTATTAAAGATAAGTTTCTCATTCCTGTCATTGATGAATTACTAGATGAATTGTGTGGATCAATTTACTTCACCAAGTTGGATCTTCGTTCAGGATATCATTAAATCAGAATGAAGACTGAACACATTCTGAAAACAACATTTAGAACTCATGAGGGTCATTATGAATTTTTGGTCATGCCTTTTGGCCTTACCAATGCACCTTCTACATTTCAAGGTTTGATGAATTCCATTTTTGAACCCTTCCTTAGAAAATTTGTGTTAGTATTTTTTGATGATATACTAATCTATAGCAAGTCTTGGAAGGGTCATGTTGAACATGTTGATAGGGTGCTACAACTATTGGAGGAGAAACAATTATATGCAAAAAGATCCAAATGTTTCTTTGGAATACAAGAGGTGGAATATCTGGGTCATATTGTATCTCATGAAGGCGTTAAGGTAGACCCTAGCAAAATTAAAGCCATTAAGGAATGGAAAATCCCCACATCCATAAAGCATCTGCAAGGATTTCTTAGGTTGACAGGGTATTATCGCAAGTTTGTTAAGAATTATGGGAGAATAGCAGCACCTCTAACAACATTATTGAAGAAATATGCATTTTCATGGACTCCAAAAGCAACAAAGGCTTTCGAACATCTTAAAGAGGAAATGTGCCAAGCACTAGTCTTAGCTACACCGGACTTCACAAAAACCTTTATTGTGGAATGTGATGCTTCAGGAAATGGAATTGGTGTTGTTTTAATGCAAGATGAAAGACCCATTGCTTTTGAAAGTCATCCAATCAAGGGAAAGTTTTTACACGAAGCTATTTATGAGAAGGAAATGTTGGAAATACTACATGCACTTAAGAAATGGTGACCCTACCTAATGGGAGGACACTTCAAGGTAAAAAAGGATCATAATAGCCTTAAATACTTTTTAGAACAAATATTATCCTCTGAAGAGCAACAAAAGTGGGTCACAAATATGTTGGGTTATGACTTTGAAATCATCTACAAAAAAGGGAAGCAAAATGTGGTGGTAGATGCACTCTCAAGAAAGGATGAGGATGTGGAAGCATTGTTGTGCGCAATTTCTATTATCCAACCAGATTGGATAAATGAAGCAAGGGAGGAATGGAAGAATGATGAATAAGTGTGGGCACTTATTCGAAAGTTACAACAAGATTCCAGTACATCTGATACATCTAGCTGGAAAATTGATTTGTTATGGTACAAAGATCGCTTATACCTCTGTAAGAATTCCCAAATCAAACAAAAGATGCTTATGGAATTGCACACTTCTCCCTTAGGAGGGCACTCAGGATTTTTAAAAACTTACTGTAAGGTTAAGAAGGAATTTTTTTGGGATGGCCTTAAATCAGATATTCAAAAGTTTGTGGCGGAATGTTTGGTTTGCCTACAAAATAAAGTTGAAACAATTAAGACCCCAGGTCTATTACAACCTTTATCCATTCCATGCCAACATCAGGAGGAGGTTTCAATGGATTTTATCATAGTTTTACCCAAGTCTGAGGGAAAGAGTGTCATCATGGTGGTAGTTGACAGACTTACTAGGTATGCACACTTTTGTGCATTATCACATCCATTTAAAGCCAGTACATTTTCTATTGAATTTATGGAAACAATTCAAAAGCTACATGGAAATCCAAAGGTTATTGTAAGTGATAGAGATCCCATTTTCACTGGAAATTTTTGGACAGAATTATTTTCTTGTCTTCGTACTCAGTTAGCTCATAGCTCATCTTATCGTCCTTAATCTGATGGATAAACTGAGATAGTAAACAAATGTTTGGAAGGATATCTTCGTTGCTTTGTATCTGATAAACAGACACAATAGATCAAATGGTTGCCTCTGGATGAATGGTGGTATAGCACTTCCTTCCATACAACAACAAAAATGACCCCATTTATGGCACTTTATGGATATCAGCCACCATCCATCACATCATATTTAAGAGAAAATTCTAAGGTTCAAGCAGTGGAACATCACATCGAACATCAAAAACAAGTCCTCCAACTCTTAAAGGATAACCTCGTGTTGGCACTGAATAGAATGAAACAACAGGCAGATCAACATCGCAGTGAAAGAAGTTTTGATCTAAGTAATAGGGTATTCCTACGACTACAACCATATAAACAGATGTCCCTCAAGCAAGCTAAGAAGGATAATAAATTATCACCAAATTATTATGGTCTGTAGAAGGCGTTGCAAAAGATTGGTACGATGGCATACAAATTGGAGCTTCCTGCAGCTTCTCAAGTGCACCCAGTTTTCCATGTTTCATGTTTAAAGAAGGTTATAGGTGACAAGCTCCCAGTTCAAACAATATTTCAAGAACTTGATGAGGAAGGAAAAATTACATTGGAACCTGAAGTAGTCACAGAAACAAGAACTCGACAGCTACGAAATTGATCAATTTTGGAGTATCTCATCAAGTGGAAGAACTTATCCACTAAAGATTCCACATGGGAGGATGATAATCTTATATAGAAGCATCCAGAACTACTCAAGCGTTGAGGACAACACTTTTTTTGAAGGAGAGGGGCATGTTAGGTCCCTATAATACTAGTGATTACCCCATTACTATTATAGTTGTATCCCTTATTAATATTGTTGTGCCCCTATTGTCCCCATATTGTTATTACTGTGCCCCATAGAATCCCTCTATTGTTATTTTTGTGGCTTTATATTATTATTGTTAGGTCGACTGGGCTATATTGTGACTCCTTAGACTTTTATATATAGAAAGGAGGTTTTGTCATTTGAATCATCTAAGAATTGTTCATTTGTGTAATGTAAAGGAGGTTGTCCCCTCGAAGAGGCTGAATTCTAAGGTGTTCAACTATCTTTTCTATATTTTTGTAAGTTGGTTTCATAACATACAGACAACCAAGCGAGGAGGAGAGTTGGTGACAACGTCCTCCTGAGCTAAACTAAAGAAGGAAATACTAGATGACGTATTGTCCCTTGACACAGTTATGCGAGTGTTGTACTCCAAGTTTGGTACCTTGCATAATGCGGTCGTCCATCTCAGAGGATGACAACAACGATGTGTTATAAGAGCATGCATATTGGCGAACTTGCATGATGTTGTTGATTACATGCAAACATGGATGATGAGATATAAGGGAGCCCTGCTTCATTTGCATATGATGATGAAGGCTAGTGCGGTCGAGCTGAACTCACGTATCCGGAGTCAGATACGGAACTATGAAGATCTCTCATGGCTCATCACTAGTATAGAGGCTTCCCATGCACATGTATTCATGAGTATGGATGTTGTGGTGTGCGTGCATGTGATCCCATATTTTGGGGTTCTCACCCAGGCGAAGACAAATGCACAGGTCTGACTAGACTGTGACTCGTACTTCAATGAGTTAATGCGCATTGCCACCAGCCCAGACTTAACCATTAGTGTAGACATCATGCACAAGTATGTTATGGGTCTACCCACATTAAATACAATGATGTGCATGATTATAGACGAGTTGGATAGAGGAGCCCGATTACTGTACCCGAATGTTATGGAGGCAAGAGTCGGGTTCCAGAAAGATGTCACCTTGGAGCACACGGACACCATTGTGGACTACCAATCTTGGCATCAGTATGTTACTGTTGATCAACGTGAAGGTGTTGAGGAGTTGAAATTCCATGGTTGTCTAAGTCATAGTGATGTCTAGCATGGCTTTCTCAAGCCATTTTTTCTCACATCGGTACATGTGCATTGTAATGTAATCTCTTGTCAAGTGTAAGCAAAGTGTCAATAGTTGGATGTAACAATCATAGAGTAGATGAAGAGTCATGAGGGTAGATCAACTGTCACAAAGGGGAATGTCAAGGGTCACCCCACACTTTGCTATAAATAGTCCCTCATAACTCATTGTACGGGCTTTTGGTCAGGCAAGCTTTTGATAAGACATTCTTGGAGAGAGCTTGGATAGTATTGTAACAAGCCTTGGCTTCTCCACTTCGTAGAGCTAGTCATCTCTTTTGAGGAGCAGTCCGTTGTTTTTTTAATAAATTAGAATATCATTAAAGAAGACTAGTACAAACTTATCTAAGTACTGGCTGAAAACACTATTCATTAAACACATAAAAGTGGATGGGGTGATAGAGAGTTTGAAGGAAAAAAAACTCATATTAGCCATACCTAGTCCTAAAAGTAGTATTATGAAGATCATCATCCTTAATTCTAATTTGGTGGTAACCAAATCTCAAGTCTATCTTAGATAATATTGTTTCCCCTCTTACTTGATCAAAAATATTATCAATTCTAGGTAAAGGTTAATTATTTTTAAAGAATTGTTTGTTAAATTGTCTATAGTCAATGCTTAACCTGAGAGTACCATCATTTTTTCTTACAAATAGTACCGATGCTCCCCAAAGTGAGATACTTGATCTCATATACTTCTTGTCCAACAATTCTTGGAGCTGCATCTTTAGCTCAATCAACTCTAGAACACTCATCCTATAGGAAGCTCTTGACTCTTGTTCTTCCCTAGGTACTAATACAATGGTAAAATCGATATCCATTTTTGGTTGCAACATAGGAATTCCATATGGAAAAACATCCTTGAATTCCCTCAGCACTGCAGAGTCATCCAATTTTTTTCTCTATTCTCTTGTGTAAAATATTCCATTTGGATTACAAACAATTTATTCCCCTTCCTTGTACATATTTTTAACTCCAATGAAAATATATATCTTATTGATATTGGTTTGGGTATGCCTCTAATTATGTGTTTTTATCCCTCATCATTAGTACAAGTAAGTGTCTTTTCTAGACAAATTATTATTTCCCTTTGACTTTCTAGCAAGTCCATGCCCACTAACACATAATATGACCCTAAAGGTAGGATGTTCAAGTTCATTTATAGATTAGGCCATTTAAATTGATAGAAAAGTTTCTAATTATATTAATAATTTTCCTTTTGGTACAAATAGCTATTTATACTAGATAAGAATTTTTATGTTTTTCCATTTTAAACCACATTTGTCCATTATTCTTAAACTAATATAACTCAAAATAGCTCCTGGTTCTATTAAAATTCACACAACTTGATTTAGAATCTTACCTTCTATTTCAATCATCGTAGGTTGAAGTTTAGCTTGTCAATCACCCGACTTGCATTAATTAAGGGAATACTCATAGCCACATCATTTACTGTAGAAGATTCTTGTACATTATAGAGTGTAGGGAAAGTTTTGGGGTTGAAATTTTGTTAATTGGCTATTTTCCGGACATTTTTTTGAAAAAAGACTCACTCATTTTTTACTTATATATGATTAAATGGATTATATTCACCAAAAAATTACCAATTTCAATAGTGAATTACATGTTTTTTTATTTAATATTCACATACATTTTATATGTATCACTTTTCAAACTGAAATAATCCCTACAATGTTATATGTAGGCATAATATTTGAGTTCTTGAATTATCTGTAAACTACTATGGATATTCCACTGGACATTTCATCATTAAAGCCCTGTTAAAATTGTATTTAATATGAAGTTCTACACTATCATAGTTTTATTAGATTTTTAGATTTGTAGATTTATTAATATTAGTGCACACATGTGAACAAAAATTATGTTGAAAATAGAGAACAAAAAATAAATTATCACACACACATTTCACATGAGATATGTTATGGGAAACCCTCTTCAGAGAAAAACCCATTTGGAAGGTGAGGTCGCTCTGCTCTTCTTCCTTTGAATGAAAATATGGCTGCGAGTACAAAGAAGTATGGTTTATGTCCCATGGGCTGCTACAATCCATGAATCCTCTTTGTGTGCTCTACCTCTGATTCCTCTTGGTTATTTTTATTTATCTATGGAAAAAATGCACTAGAAATAATGAAACCCCTTTTCCTCCTAATGGCTCGTTTATAACACAACCCAATAGCCTGCTAGTGTTTAGGTTTGACTATCTCAACTCTTCATAAAAGTTAAAATATAGACTCTTCTAGATTCCTCTACATCATAATCACATGGATATCCCCTATTCTATTATTATTGGGGGATGATGTGGCATACTCTCAAATTATTGTGGTCAAAATAGGAATGTCAACTTTTGAGTTAGATAACTTTCACATACAAACTCTACTTGACGTTCTTCTTATGTCATAGAAAACGTATCTATGTGTATAATAACATGGAAGGTGCGAAAATAAATAAGAAAAGTTCTGCCCTCAAAAAATTTCATTTGATGCCTCAAAACACTCTCAGAAGGTTTCAAACCTTGTTTTTCCAAACTAGGTCTTGTTGGTAAAAATGGTCCTCTGAGATGATTTCTCCAAACTTTCCATTCTAAAAGTATCAATATGGAAAAAAAAAACAATATAATTATCCAATACATATCATTAAAAAATATCCTTATGGAGTGGTTAATTAGATTTAACATTGTACAAATAGTTTTAAAGAAAATGAGGCTCCCCACAATCGAAACACTTCAAGGGCCATCTTTATTTTTCATTAGATTTTTTCCATTTAAATAAATTTGTTTTGATCCTAATTGAGACTAATTTTTATGTTTCTTTTTATTCTTATTAATTTTCTTTTTTATAATTCTTGGAAGAATTCATCTAACAAGGATATTTGAATCCTTTAATTCGTTACTGTTGGCATTATGATACATATGTTGTACTTGATGGCAACCCACTCATCTCAGATAATAAATTATAGTGTAGAGAAAAGTTCACGCACTTATATGCAGAGAAAAGTTTATTTCATGTAGAGAAAAGTTCACGCACTTTTATGCAGAGAAAAGTTTATTTCATGTAGAGAAAAAGTTCACGCACTTTCATGCAAGGAAAAGCGCGTATATGTTGGAGAACTTACCTTTGGTCCATGGTAGTTAGTCCTTGGTATTTGAACCTATGAGGAAAAGCGCGTATATGTTGGAGAACTTAACTTTGGTCCATGGTAGTTAGTCCTTGGTATTTGAACCTATGAGGAAAAGCGCGTATATGTTGGAGAACTTACCTTTGGTCCATGGTAGTTAGTCCTTGGTATTTGAACCTATGGTTTTGGACCATGGTACGCACTTTCATGCAAGGAAAAGCACGTATATGTTGGAGAACTTACCTTTGGTCCATGGTAGTTAGTCCTTGGTATTTGAACCTATGGTTTTGGACCATGGTACCTCGTCAAAAGTGTTGATCTCACGCAATTTCATGGTTGGTTCATGGTATTAGTTCGACAGTTTTTTATCCTATGGTTTTGGCCCGTGGTATTGCATCCAAAAGTGTTGATCTCACGTACTTTCATGGTTGGTTCATGGTATTAGTCCAACAGTTTTTTGATCCTATGGTTTTGGCCCGTGGTATTGTGAAAGGCCTAAGACTATAAAAGAGGAAGGAGATCATTTGGCAAAGCATCTTCTGAATTATCGAATATCTGATAAAGTGCTAGATCTGGAATATTGTGATTGGGTTTTGGTGCAGATCTGGATCTGAATGAAGAAGGAACCTGAGCGTAAGGAGCAGGATAATTTCTATTGATGGGTCAAAATCTTAAGGCTGGAATATTGGTATCTCTATATGATTTTGATCTGTGATATGTGGCATACGCTTGATCTATAAATCTAATAATCTGGGTCTGAATTATTGATGCATGTTTTATTTTACACATGTTATGATCTGGGTATGTCTGATGTAACAACTGCAAAGTTATAAGGAAATATTTGCAGATCTGTATGCGGGTTGGCTTTGGTGAAATCAGAGATTGATGATGCAAGTGTAGTTGATGGGTTTTTGATGTTCTTGGATCCAGTTTGAAAATTTATGAAAAGTGGTCCTTGAAAGAAAAGAAGTAGGGGGTTGTAGCTCCCTTCCAGGAGAGACTGGAAAACGAGAGAGAGTTGTAGCTCTCTGCAGGTTGCAGCCTGCGTACTGGTAAAGGACTGCACCAGTACAAAACCATTGTAAAAGGAGTTTCTAATTTGAAAGAAGATAGAGAGATATTGCAGCAGGTGGTTTTCACCCACATTGGGTTTCCACCTTACATCTTTTGTTCTTTGGTGTGACTATCTGTTTTCTTTGTTCATGCTCATTATTTTATGGTACTGACATGCAAAAATAATTCAAAGAATAAATAAGGAAGATTTATTAAAAGAACTTGATAACACTGATTCACCCCCCCTCTCAGTATTATTTCCAACAATTGGTATCAGAGCAGGTCCTTCAGAGAAGCTTGATCGCTTGAAGGAAGATCATTCATCATGAGCAACTACGAGAGGGAATCATCAATCAGGCCACCAATTTTTGATGGGACAAACTTCAATTATTGGAAGGTACGAGTTACTGCCTATCTTCAATCTCTTGGTATAGAAGTTTGGGATATCATAGATACAGGCTACACTTTTCCTTCAGCTACTCCTACAGATACGGCCGAAAAAAAGAAATATGAAACAAATGCTAAAGCAGTCAATACTCTGCTGGGATGCTTATCTCAAACAGAATTCGTGAAGGTTATGCAATATAAATCCGCAAAAGAAATATGGGACAAGATTATCTTGAGCTACGAAGGAGATGAACAGGTAAAGCGTGCTAAACTTCAAACCCTCAGGATTCAGTATGAGAATCTCAGAATGTATAATGATGAAAGTGTGGCTAACTATTTCCTTCGGGTAGATGAGATTGTTAATTGCATGAAAAACTTGGGTGAAGAAATAAAAGAGGCTACTGTGGTTGAAAAAGTTCTAAGATCATTGTCCCCCAAGTTTGAATCTAAAGTGTCTGCAATAGAAGAAAAGGAAAATCTACGAATTCTTACTATGTCTCAGCTACACGGTATTCTAACTGCTTATGAAATGAGAAAGGGAGGTCCATCAGATAGAAGAGAAGTTGCTTTCAAGGCTTCAGGCAAAGGAGACTATTATGAAGCAAGTCATGTGCCAGAAGAAGAAGAAGAAGAATCAAATTTTGTCAGAAATCTTCAAAGGGGAACTGGAAGGTTCAGAGGTAAGTTACCTTTTAAATGCTTTACTTGTGGAAGAGTAGGTCATTATGCTGCAAAATGTCCTCATAAGGATAAAGGAAAGGAACCTACTAGATGGAACAAGAAACAGATTGCAAATAAGAAAAGCTACTACACTCATGAAGATAGTGATGGTCTATCAAATAGTGACGAAGATGAACGAGGTAATGACTATAAACTCTTAATGGCATTTGAAGATGATGATTACATGGATGCTATAGATGTGGATAGCTTTTGTGAAGAAATTTCTAGACTCAAGACATGTATAGAAGAAAAGAATAGGATCATTGATACTCTACAACTTCAAATTGATGAAAAAGAAAAATTTCTTGAAAAGTTAGAAGGCGAAATTGTTGGTCTTAGAAAAGAGATTGAGAAAACAAAGGCTATTAATCTTAGGTTTGTCAAAGGATCTGAAACTCTGGATGAGATCATCAATGTACAACGCTCTCCTCTAAACAAGACAGGTCTGGGCTATAATGGAGAAACTTCTCAAGCATCCACCTCAAAGAGTTATCTTGATGCAGCAAGAAGGAATGAGCAAAAGCACAATGGAGATCACCAAGTAAAGCAGGGACCAATTACAAACAAAGACTATCAGGCAAATCAGGGGCAATCTGTCTTAAGGATGAATAAAAGCTACAACCAGCCACAGGTAAAATCCTCTCAATTTGCTTCAAGAATGAATGACAATAGAAATTACAATCGTTTGGCCGGAAGATTTGATAACCGTAGAAATTTCTTCAATGGACAATGCTTTTCTTGCCATAACTTTGGTCACAAAGCAACTCAATGTGTTGCATATAAAACGATCATGACTAGAGAAGCTCAAAAACAAAGAAGTATGACCGGGATTACAAAAAGGACCTATAACAACTTTTCAGTTCTTGAAAATGAAGTTGAATGTTCTATTTGCAATAACTTTGGTCATGAAGATTCTCAATGCAGGAGCAGGTTTCAGCAGACAAAGGAACAAGCCTCAAGCACCAAAACATGGAGAATAAAGGAACCACAAACAAAAAGATGTGGGATAGCATTTTATGCAGAGGGACAGGAAAATCTATGGTACATTGACAGTGGATGTTCGAAGCATATGACAGGTGATAAAGAAAAACTTGAATCATATTCTGCTCTAGAAAAAGGAAAGAAAGTTTCTTTTGGAAATGATACTCCTGCAACTATAAAAGGAAAAGGCACTGCTCAGTTAAAAGAAAAGGTCAAAGCTGGAAATGTTTTGTATGTTGATGGATTGAAACATAATCTTCTAAGTGTCAGCCAGATGTGTGATCAAAGAACCGAGGTGATATTCAAATCAAATGGATGTCTTGTTCATGATCTTGATACAGGTAAAACAGTGATCAAAGGTAAAAAAACTCCAAATAATCTATACATATTTGAAGAAGGACAACAACAATGTTATCTGAGCAAGGATGATGAGCACTGGTTATGGCACCGGAGGTTGGGGCATCTAAGATTTTCAAAAATAAGGAAAGCATGCAAATATCAGGCAGTTCGTGGTCTTCCAGATATCAAAGTTCCAGACAACACCATATGCAAATCATGTCAGTTTGAAAAGCAAACCAGAACTACCTTTCCGGAAAAGGAAGGATCAACTAGCATGCCTCTTGAGCTAGTACATATAGATACATGTGGTCCATTCAGGAAAAGGACACCTCGAGGAGAAGAATACTTGATATTATTCATTGACGATTTCTCCAGGTTTGTCTGGTTAGGACTTATGAAGCACAAAGATGAAGCATTCGAAAAATTCAAATCCTTTAAAGCCTTGGTTGAAAATGAATCAGGATAAAAAATTAAGTGTCTTAGATCCGACAGAGGTGGGGAGTTTACCTCAAATGAATTTTTCGATTTCTGTGAAGAACATGGGATAAGAAGAGAATTCTCTGCAGCTAGAACTCCTCAGCAAAATGGAGTGGTGGAAAGAATGAACAGAACTGTCAAACAAATGGCTAGTGCTATGCTTGATGAATCTGGAACTCCCGCAACTTTCTAGGGTGAAGCAGCACATGCTGCGGTTATTATTCTCAACAAAACAAATGTCCGAGTGAACAACACTCAAACCCCTCATGAGCTCTGGTATGGTGAGACTCCTTCGGTAAAGCACTTCAAAATCTTTGGGAGCAAATGCTATATTAAAAATACTGATGAGCAACTTGGCAAACTTGAACCTAGAGCAGATGAAGGCATCCTTCTTGGTTATTCTCCACACAGTAAAGCATACAAGTGCTATAATAAAAGACTTGGAAGAATTGTTGACAGCATTGATGTAGTGGTTGATGAGAAGGGATACATTCCTAGGCAAGTAAATCATGAAGATATCGAAGAAGATGAAGGCCATCCTCAAAGACAGAATGATGAAGAAGAAGAACCTCAAGAAGAACCAGAGGAGCAGATAAGGATAGAAGAGAAGACTCCATCCAGATATGTTCAGAAGAATCATCCAAAATCTCAGATTTTAGGACAGAAAGAAGCAGGTGTACAAACAAGAAGAACAATTGCAGAAGCTTCAAGCTATTTGGCATTACTCTCTTCCACTGAACCACAAAATGTGAAAGAGGCATGCAAAGATGAATGTTGGGTCAAAGCAATGGATGAAGAACTTGAGCAGATCGAAAAGAACAACACTTGGGAGCTGGTTCCTAGACCAAAGGATAAGAATGTTATAGGAACAAAATGGGTCTTCAAAAATAAATTGAATGAAAATGGAGAAGTAATTAGAAACAAGGCCAGACTTGTTTGTAAAGGGTATGCGCAGCAAGAAGGAATAGATTTTGAAGAAACGTTTGCTCCTGTTGCAAGACTTGAGGCCATCTGAATGTTCCTTGCTCTCTCAAGCTTTCAAAACTTCAAAGTATTTCAAATGGACGTGAAATCAGCCTTTCTGAATGGAGACTTGGAAGAAGAAGTATACATTGAGCAGCCAGATGGTTTCATTCTTGGAAATGATCCAAATCTTGTATGCAGATTGAAAAAGGCTCTCTATGGCCTCAAACAAGCTCCAAGGGCTTGGTACTATCGTTTGGACAAATATCTTCATCAACAAGGTTTTTCAAAAGGATCAGCAGACAACAATCTTTATATAAAAGTTGAAAAGGACAAATTGCTGATACTTGTTGTGTATGTAGATGACATTATCTTTGGCAACAATGAAGAAGCTATGAGTCAAAGCTTTGCCTTGGTGATGTAGAAAGAATTCGAAATGTCCTTGCTGGGAGAACTGACATATTTTCTTGGTTTGGAAATCCAACAAAATGAAGGAGGGATCTTCTTGTCTCAAACCAAGTATCTCAAGCAGATTTTGAAGAAATATGGTATGGAAGAAGTAAAACCAGTATGTACACCCATGGTCACAGGATGTAACCTCAGTGCAAATGATGAATCAGCAGCAGTGCATCAACCAACTTACAGATCTATGATTGGAAGTCTACTTTATTTGACAGGTACCCGACCAAACATCATGCATGCAGTGGGAATAGTTGGAAGATTTCAGGCAAATCCAAAGGAAACTCATCTTCAGGCAGTAAAGAGAATCTTCAAATATCTTCAAGGGACTCAAAACTATGGCTTATGGTATCCTAGAGATACAGATCTCACACTTCATGCTTATACAGATGCAGATTGGGCCGGAAGCGTGGATGACAGGAAAAGCACAAGTGGTGGTGCATTCTTTATGGGTTCCATATTAGTATCTTGGTTCAGCAAGAAACAGAGTTCGATTGCCTTGTCTACCGCTGAAGCAGAATATGTTGCTGCTGCATCTTGTTGCACTCAACTCCTTTGGATGATGCAGACCTTGCAGGATTTTCAAATCACTTGTACACCACCCATCTCCATCTTATGTGATAATACAAGTGTAATCAACATTTCAAAGAACCCAGTCATGCATTCAAAAACCAAGCACATACCAATCAAGTATCACTTTCTCCGGGAACAAGTGCTTGAACAAAAGGTCAAGTTGGAGTATGTTCCTTCTAAGGAACAGGTTGCTGATATACTCACCAAACCATTGCCTAGGGAGACCTTTGAATACCTCAGGCAAAAGCTGGGGGTTGCTGATGCATCATCTTGTTGTTGAATCTCTTCTGATTGTTGGTTGTACGCAAGGTTCATCTGAAGTATATGCGTACATGTGCTGGGTTGCAGATTGGTCAAAGATCGAATGGCACAGGTTCAGGGGAGCATATCATGCATTGTTGGCATTATGGAGGAAGTACAGAAGGAGATCATGGATGCCGGTCTGAATATTGTTGCAATACGTCTCTATCTCTTTCATGGTCATGGATTATGGTTCTTCTTTGCAGATCTGGTTTATAGTCAGGGGGAGCATGTTCTTAGGTGGAGCATAACCCTTTGCCCTTGATGTCAAAGGGGGAGAGTGATTGGTTGTTGTTGCCATCAAGTCCAAAGGGGGAGATTGTTGGCATTATGATACATATGTTGTACTTGATGGCAACCCACTCATCTCAGATAATAAATTATAGTGTAGAGAAAAGTTCACGCACTTATATGCAGAGAAAAGTTTATTTCATGTAGAGAAAAGTTCACGCACTTTTATGCAGAGAAACGTTTATTTCATGTAGTTCACGCACTTTTATGCAAAGAAAAGTTTATTTCATGTAGAGAAAAAGTTCACGCACTTTCATGCAAGGAAAAGCGCGTATATGTTGGAGAACTTACCTTTGGTCCATGGTAGTTAGTCCTTGGTATCTGAACCTATGAGGAAAAGCGCGTATATGTTGGAGAACTTTCCTTTGGTCCATGGTAGTTAGTCCTTGGTATTTGAACCTATGAGGAAAAGCGCGTATATGTTGGATAACTTACCTTTGGTCCATGGTAGTTAGTCCTTGGTATTTGAACCTATGGTTTTGGACCATGGTACGCACTTTCATGCAAGGAAAAGCGCGTATATGTTGGAGAACTTACCTTTGGTCCATGGTAGTTAGTCCTTGGTATTTGAACCTATGGTTTTGGACCATGGTACCTCGTCACAAGTGTTGATCTCACGCAATTTCATGGTTGGTTCATGGTATTAGTCCGATAGTTTTTGATCCTATGGTTTTGGCCCGTGGTCTTGCATCCAAAAGTGTTGATCTAACGTACTTTCATGGTTGGTTCATGGTATTAGTCCAACAGTTTTTTGATCCTATGGTTTTGGCCCATGGTATTGTGAAAGGCCTAAGACTATAAAAGAGGAAGGAGATCATTTGGCAAAGCATCTTCTGAATTATCGAATATCTGATAAAGTGCTAGATCTGGAATATTGTGATTGGGTTTTGGTGCAGATCTGGATCTGAATGAAGAAGGAACCTGAGCGTAAGGAGAAGGATAAGTTCTATTGATGGGTCAAAATATTAAGGCTGGAATAGTGGTATCTCTATATGATTTTGATCTGTGATATGTGGCATACGCTTGATCTATAAATCTAATAATCTGGGTCTGAATTATTGATGCATGTTTTATTTTACACATGTTATGATCTGGGTATGTCTGATGTAACAACTGCAAAGTTATAAGGAAATATTTGCAAATATGTATGCGGGTTGGCTTTGGTGAAATCAGAGATTGATGATGCAAGTGTAGTTGATGGGTTTTTGATGTTCTTGGATCCAGTTTGAAAATTTATGAAAAGTGGTCCTTGAAAGAAAAGAAGTAGGGGGTTGTAGCTCCCTTCCAGGAGAGACTGGAAAACGAGAGAGAGTTGTAGCTCTCTGCAGGTTGCAGCCTGCGTACTTGTAAAGGACTGCACCAGTACAAAACCATTGTAAAAAGAGTTTCTAATTTGAAAGAAGATAGAGAGATATTGCAGCAGGTGGTTTTCACCCGCATTGGGTTTCCACCTTACATCTTGTGTTCTTTGGTGTGACTATCTGTTTTCTTTGTTCATGCTCATTATTTTATGGTACTGACATGCAAAAATAATTCAAAGAATAAATAAGGAAGATTTATTAAAAGAACTTTACTGATTCACCCCCCCTCTCAGTATTATTTCCAACAGTTACATGGTCATATATTTCTTCTTACTCTACTAGAGTTTTGAGTTATCATTTATGTATTTATAAAAATAGTAACACATTTTGGCCTTCCTAATGGTTTCATTGATCATTTTAGTATTATCACTCTATTCTCTGTTTAAAGGAAAGGGATAACAACTGATGAATTGCTGGATTTTGGCTTTATTCTTACGAATTTATCATACATATTGTAGGAGATGCATGAATTTAGTCCCTAATTCATCCATGGTCATCTGACCAAGCCTTAATTCATGGAACTCTTTAGCTTTGTCTTCATAATACCATTTTGTCAAGTATTTTCCTCTACACATTTTCTAAAAATACTCCCAACTCATATCTTTATCTTAAATGTTGTGCATAATCATAATTTTATCCACCATAGGGAATATCTACCTTGGAACTAGTAAGTGGCCAACGTAGCTTTCAAATTACTAAGATATTCATACTCTTGAGTGTACTTATTCATGTTTAATAACCAGACTTTAATTGCTTGATGCCTAATTTTCCTAAACTCTCCCTACAATTCTATTTTTCATTTTTTTCTAATTTGTTCCTAATGGTGGAATTTTGGCTAAACTATGTTCAGATTCATCCTCCTATATTTCCTTCTCTTGATTAAGTTTGAAAGTATATCCATTACTTACATTATTCTAATCTGTCCTCTTATGAGACTCCCCTTTCTTCCCATTGTCTAAAGTTTTTTCTCATACTTTTTCTTTTTTTTTTTTAATTTCATTTCTCTATTAGACTTCTTGTCATTTTTTCCTCATTATCTAGCCAAATACTTGCTAGTTTTTACTTGAGACCTTTCATGGTTTCTAACAATTCAAATGAATGTGAAGATGCTTCACCACCTGGCTATACACAAAGTTTCTTTTCACTGAAAGGTCTTGAGAGTGGTTCTTCCATGTATAATCTTTACCTATATCCTTGTTGTGTAAAATAAAAAAGTTAATGTCTTATTTTTAGATTGTTATTTGGCCCATAGGCTACACTGTTGTAACATATGGCTCTAATACAATATGTAATGTACCTCATATTAGGCATTTTTTTCAACTATTGCAAAGATATATTGAACATATATAGTGAAATATTAGGCTCTCTAAAGGTAAAGTTATGCCCTTATATTCTTTTCATTCATAATTATATAATCCTTTATTCATTCAAATCCATGCCTTAAAACATTGATTTATAAAAAAATTGGGCTAATTACCAAAATTCGTTTTAAATAACTATATGGTATAAAATTCCAGTGTAATTTGCATTCAACTATGGCAAAAGACATAACATTAAGGCACATTTGATCCACTACATACCATTTTTATTTTCCATCCCTTCCTTACGATTTTATACCTAGGTTGTAGTCTATTTACCCTATTCATTTTACTTTTGACACCCTATGTGCCATATTCCCAAACAATATGCCTTGACTGTATCAAATTTAAACATGGTTTTAACGTTTCCTCACCTGGTTTATGAATTTAAGGGTTCATGATCCATAGTCAATATTTTTATCATCAGTTACTCAGATTTTGTAACTCTATCATGTAGGGTTTAATAATGTTTAATGGAAGACTTCTTTTCTCCAAATCAACCTCATTTGCAAGCCTTCAAAATTTACATTTGTAATGTTCTACATTTTTTCAATTATTTTAACTATTTTATTTAAAAATAAGGCTTTTGTTTACTTGTTGTACGTAAAACTCAAACCATACTCTAATGGTTGGCAATAATGAGCTTTTCACAAAATAACAGAGTGATTTTCTTGCATACAATCCCAGGTATGGGACATTTCTAATTTCTTCTTGAATTTGGTAGGGTTTTGTAGTAGCACCATGCCAAAACCACTGAATGTAATGTTTGGCTCAGACAAGAATTTCTTTTCTTAGAGTTTTTAGCACTTCTTATGTATTTAATTGATCTCTAAATTGACTGTCACTAGCACCGCTATGAACATATTATGTTTAGATGTCTAAACTATATTTTATACAAATTTTCCATAAAGTATATTTAGAAAATAATTTGAATATTAGTTGGTTACAATGCTTTGGTCTTTGAGCATTCAAACTATTGTTTGTAAATAGTTAGGTTATAATATAATTTACGTGATTGCAAAGACACCTTTTCATGTGTACGTATTTAATTGTTGTTTGTTACCATTCTGTTTTGTTGTCATTTCTTAGATTATAAATACTCACTTATTATTTCATTTTTTGGGACTATTTGCACGATATTTTACTACTGTACAAATAGTCCCTATGTATTAAGACCTGAGACATGTTTTTCCTTTGATAAGTCCAAGAACCAAATTTACATGAGCAAATTTCACATATAATGATTATACCCATATATGACTACATCGTTCCGTATAATTTTTCAACTCTTAGAACTACTCTTTACCATGGTTTTATGCGCAATGTAATACCGTGTAGTACAAAATAACTTGTCTTCAAGTGATATTACACTATTTAGCTATATTTTTAAAAATTATTAAAGTAAATGTCCCTCTATGGACCAGTAAAAAAATGGGAATTTTACCTCCCATAAAATATTATATGCGATACACAGGAATTAACAAAAATCTCTTCTACCATTCTTTATATACAGTCTTCTCTAAATGTTGTAATATTACATCATGTTCACCAATTCATTGCATGTAACATTTTTATAGGTATAAAATGCATAAATATTATGCTTACTACCAAACATGCTTCCAAAATAAATTCTTATATGCAAGTATACTCTCTCAAATAGAAAAAAAGTAGTACACGATTATCTACCTTGGTTGTATTCAAACATCCACAATATTTAACAAATGCACAAGGAACTTTTCTAGGCTCTTCATAGACACTGAACAATATTACTTGAATCCCTTTTGAGTTCCTTAGTAAGTTGTCCTATACAACCTGATTTTCTATTCATGTTCACCCTATATTTTCTTTCTACAATAGACATAATACAAGGAATATATTGGTCTTTGTGACCCTAGCTAGTTATTCTTTCCACATAGTACATGCAATTTGCAAAAATTGTATCAAACATATTTCTCACATTTAATATGAAAATTACAAAATAACATATTCTTGTATTAGTGAGACTTCGAAGATGTTATGTAACTAGCACACTCCTACCAACCAAATGAGTCATTTTAGATTCTACCATCCAAATCCCCTTGCACCTCAATTGGTTACGGTGTTAATAGATTCCTTTTTAATCAGCCCCCCCAACCCCCGCCATCTCCTTCCTTGACACCTTTTTTCTCTCGGTTTCCTACAAAATGTGATAGCGTCTTGCCCCTATTGGATGTTATTATTAATGTTGAGGCTTTTTTCACTAACTGACGATGACTTTCTCTCCCTCATATTCCTTTTTCAATTATTTTCTTGTCCCTTATCAAGAACATGGAAGGGAAGAAGTACCAATGTGGCTACATTCATGTGTCCTATTTGTTCATGACAAATAATACCATAATCAATTGTCACCTTCAATTTGTGACACATGTTTGATACATTTGCCCTATTCTAAGACTATAGCCACCTTAGTTACTGACAACATAACCACCTGATCACTCATGTGCAGTTTATATAAAATTAGCAAGCTTCAAAAAGAAAACATCTTTATTTCTACCTATTTAAATATTAAATGTTCAAATATTCAATTATAGTGTTGGCCTTGACAGCCTTTATCTCAACAGTTAAATAATTACAAATCACAGAAAATTTCTACAAAGTATGTCATCAAAATAAATAAAAAAAGGTATTACAATTTCCATGATAATGTAATGTTATGTACCATAAAATTATATGTTTAAATGCCCAAATTGTGGATCCCATGACACAGTTTAAAAAAAAACAAAAAAAAACAAACTAGAGGAGTAAGTTTCTTATTCCAAAAAACATAATATCTTAATGGTTCCTATCATTTGAGAGAACTCCTACTAGTTACACAGAATCATTTAACCCTGTCAAAACTACCTAAAATTATCTTTAAAAAATAAAAAATATCATTTTATAATAAATAATATTATAAAATTTATAATATGTGATAATTGTTTTAACCATGAAAACTACCTATATATTGGTAGACTAATAGTTTTTTTAATGTGCAAGCACATAAATCCACACAACAAATATCATAATTGCATTATATTGATTTGAGTTGTTTGTAAAATCCTCTGTGTCACAAGATGTACAATAAATTCACAAAGATGAATCTATTCGTCATGTAACTACATTTAGTAATAGGAGTAATATTAGAATAAAAATAAATAAATAAATGTAGTATTTTGTAATGTATTGACTTGTAATCTATTGAAAACCGTGTCATAAACAAATATGATTCACCTTCTCCCAAGCATAATAAATAAATTAGAAGAGCAAACATTGTGGATAGATTCACTCAAAACAATTCACATAGTGAATTTAGTGCCAAATTATAAGCCACATAAATAATACTCATGAGATCCAACAGATTCCAAACAAGGAATTTCTTGTTGAGAAAAGATCTCAATAAAACTCAACAACCAACAAACTAATATTTCCTATTTAATAATGTAAAAATTATTTCGATGTCCCCCCATCAATTCTTACATTTACATCATTACTAATATTATTACAAGAATCATAAATTACATATAGTCACATTTTTCTAACTAGTCTTCCTCGAGACTTATCCCCACTTCTGAAGTTTCCTGGAAAACTCTATCTTCACCACCAGAATCATTGAGATTCCCATTCAACTCATTTAAGACATAACCACCTCTGACCATCTTTGATGAACTTTGTATAATTGAAACTTCTCGATCCAATATTGGATTGTATCAAACAATCAATTATGCAATTGACCTTTCTATAGACATGGATCTCATAGCATAACCTATAGTTGATACTCTTGAGGCTCAAAGCACAATAATATCCATCACTATATAACAAATTCACACAATTAAGTTAGAGATACATTCTCTCTGCACCAAAGAATGAAGAGAACCACTAGTTTAACTATATTAGTATCTTGATCACTTGGTTTTGCACTTCTTACAAGCAGACTAAAAAATAATGAAACAACCACCTCGTAACAACAAGACTAGAAATTAATCTCCTATAAGCTAGTCAACTACAACAAGTCAGATAAACATCTTTGTTGACCATTTAATTTATGTGCTCATTAACGCCAACTGTAATCATGCCGACATGATTTAGAAAAGAGAAGTATGATTTTGTAACACCCTCCTCCCACATCTACTCAAGTAACCAGCCAACGAGGGTAAACATGTGATGAGAAGCTACTATGATATGATTCGACCTCTTAAGTCACCTTAAGGAAGTGGAACTGACAAAAACACACCATACAAACCTTCCATATTAGCAACAATACTTTTAGGAACAATCCCAAACTCTTAGGCAACCAACTCTTGAGTCCCACTAACTTTTTAAACCAATTATCCCCCACAAGCTCCCATGATATGGGAATGCATGTGTCTAGAGAGCTCTAGATGCTCCCACAGCATGCCATGCTAGTTTTCAGGGACTATTTTTCTCAGTGTTGTACCAATGTCCCTCGGATTTGAGCTACTTTTTCAAGCCGAGAGCCGAGGTCAATTCCCATAATTCAATGATGCATTTGTAACAGAAATATAATGACGATATGATGAAACAAATTCAAATACTTAAACAAGCCCTTGACTGGACCCCTACTAGCCATGACAGGCATTTCGTCAAACATATCACAAATATGTAATCTACATGTGTAAACAATAGATCTAAGCACAAGGGTCTCACACTAATATGAGATTAGCTAAGAATCATCAATGCCTCAACACATTGGCTGCAATTTCATCCATTAGGCCATAGATACATTGTTTATTCATATACAAGTAAAAACATGATGAGAGCCATACATAGCTACTATCATAATACATACTGATAACCAACATAATAACAATAGAAATACCAAGGAAATCATAGGCATATCATCCACATATAAACCAGTATAATACTAATGAAATAACAAGGAGAAATAACCTCATATTAATTACACAAAGGCCAACTAGTTGTGGGACTTCCACAAACCACACGACTGTAGACATGGCTGAGCCAAAACTCTCTTCATCCAGTCACCCCCATGCCATACTACGAGCATGAATGTGGGATCTCATAAAACACATCAATTCAAAACCATCCAAGTCTTCTAGAGGCCAACCACCTCAACCCATCAAATAATGATTCCACCTGATGGTCATGCATCATGTTAGGCCCCTATACCAATAGGTGTCATATGTCATGATTGACTTGATGAGCTCTGTAATATGTTCATACCTTTTGGTGTTGCAAAGGTTTTCCATATTTTCAAAAAATCAAAAAATTTAAAAAAAGAAAAGAGGGTATACCCTAAAAGAAAAATCAAAGGGTAAAAAGAATAAAAGATGGTCAAAAAAATGAAAGAAAATGAACCCCAACAAAAATAAAGACCAGGAAAGTATGAAACCCAAAATGCCACTAATTTTTCACTTTGTGTAATAAATAATTGTGTGCAGCTTGTCACCTATGCCATAATTCATGAATAGTCAAACAGCGTAAGCTTGACTAGTTCATATTTCAATTTCATGTTGTAGAAATAAAGAATAAATATCCGACCAAACAGTGTAATCTTGGCAAATAAGTAGATAGGTAAAGGAAATAAAAGGAGATCAATAGCTTAATCTGAGCCCTTGGATGTAATAAGTGTAGACTTAGATAGGCTTTACCATGTAAAAGAAAGGAAAAGTTTGATAACGGTTTGCCAATCTAAGTGCACCCTAATAAAGAAGAAAAATTGATAGGTTAAAGTAGGTAGGGTAGGTAGATGATGTTGCAGAATTATATGTGATGAATGATGACTCTAAGGGTGTTAATCTTCTAATTTTATCACAAGACCAAGGCATACAGTACGTTGAAAACATCTAAAGCAAAGAAAAGTCAAATAATTAACTCCCCTTCTCATTTCCCCTAAATTTTCACTAATTTCCCCTAAATACTAAGGTATTTGCTAAATTAGAGGGGCTCAAAGCATTTCTCTGACTTTTGGAGGGACCAGACCCTCGACCCAATAATTTATAAAGCCTAAGTATTTAAAATCATTCATAAATTATTCACTCACCTTCACAAGTCTTTTCCTAAGTAAAATCCTATTTTACTTAGGAAAATTTCAAATATTTCTCATAAAAACCCTTTTTTCACTTAAGCCTAAGTTAAATACACACATCAAATGTTTTCACACTTAGCGCTTTTCCATTTCATTATCATATTAACTGTTAACTTATATTATATAATTCCCTTATAACATTTACCCTCTCCCGTATTATTTAAATATAAAAACCCTGAATTTCTATATATCCCGCCCCTGGTTAATTATAATCATAAAGCATCCTTAATCGGGACTAATTAGTTAAACAGTAACTAATCAATAGCCCTTAATCCCCTGCCACATCAATATGGGATTAATTAACCCTTATGGTTAATTAATAACCTTCCCAACCTATCCCGCCACTCCCAATATGATTAAATTAACCCTTAATTATATTGGGCCCACCTTTGATAAACCCCATCATATCGCACCTTCCGTCAATCATTTGATCAAGTCCTCAAGGTCTGACGGCCATTATGAATATCGCATGACCCTTTGTGACCTCGCGATAGCGCGCGATCACAAATTGGTTTTTGCACAGCTCCTCCGCCACGCGTCGAAAGATCTACGGAATCGCTAGGTCAAGGTCCATTACTTCCCTTCCCCAAAAGCGGTGCGATATGAAACCACTAACCGCCTTCCCACATACGACAAAAACATCATATCACTTGCCGCTGACATCATCCGTCCAAAATCCAAAAACCCCCGCCAACCCTTGACTTTGTAAATAAAACAAACAAGTCATTTTCACTGCTTTATACTGTAAACCTGTGCACCCATGCAAAAGAACGTCGAGGTCAATTAGTTCAAAGTTTTCAGCCACCAACCTGCTCAAAAACTCACAGACGACGCAGCCCAGAGCCCTTTAGCCACAACCAGTACCTGTATTTCACTGCTCATCCCCCGAACACAGGTATTTATCCAATTCCCGACAAAACCCTACAAGTTCTTGTTTTCCACTGTAAATTGATGAAACAGGGCCCAAATTCATTACAATTCAGTTTTTTCTTTCATCAATTAAGTCCCCCATAGCCTCTGTGTTTCCTATTTCACAAAGAAAACCATAGTTTCCTTCTGAATCCACAAGAACCAGAAATGGAAACCCCAGTGGCTTTGAATGTTGCACCCATTAATGCCCCGCATCGAGATTTAGACTATCTGCCTTTGGCAGATCAGGACTTTCAAATAAAAGACCTTGCCACTAATAAAAAACACCTCAAAGTCTTTTTCCAAAGTAGAGATAACTACCTAAATGGCTCTGATGTCCTAGGACTGTGGGAATCCAATCTTCCCATGTACTTTCTCCCCTCAGTCCATGTTTTCCCTGATATAATTCATCAATGCCATGCCAATTATGACCCTAACCATAAAGCAGTTATGTCTCCTAGCCAAACAGTCCTCTTCTCAATAACTGTTGAATCCATCAATGAGATGTTGCAATTTCACCCCAGTCAAGCTCTCACTCCCATTTCCATTGGAGATTTACTTGAGAAATCAACTAAATTATCCCAATCAGAACTTAATCACCTCTGTCAGACTTTCATATTACAGAAACATCAGCCTAAGGGCCCACCTCCTTATATGCAAACTTTCTTCACAGATATGGGAAGACTCATTGTTGATATGATATCTTTAGTTATGGGATTCAACACTAGTGAATTTTTTGATGAGTTAACCCTAGTGTTGTTGTCAATATTTACTCCTGGACAGCCCCCTACTATTAAGTATGATGATGCCTCCTTTATTGTTGATAAAATTCATGACCAGTTCATGAGACTGGAAAATGAAAGAGTTTTCAAGTATACCACTTTCATATATCATCTCATGCTGTATTATCAGTCAGAAAACTTCCCTTTCCCTGTCATGAAACTTGATACCAAAGGAAATCCAAGGTTGGTTATCTTTTGGAGCTCCATCTTCCATGAATCCTTTGATTCCCCTTACTCCTCTAACGAGTTCATTGTTCAGTTTGTTCATCCAGAAACCACATTATTGATAGGGATTTCCTCTCCTAGGATTAGTGGTGACATTAAGAGGATCCTTCAGCTCTCCAAGTAGTACAGAATAGGTGATTAGTATTTATACCAGAACTATACAGAAATCAGGATATATGGGTGTGAGCTTTACCCTTTCAAGTTACCAAAATATGTTCCAATGAGACTATTTGCACAGGAATATTTCAGACAAATGATAAATTCAGACTTGGTTCATTTTACAAAGCCAAAAAGAAAGCACAACTCATAATCAAGAATCAATTAGGCCCTTTTGTCTGCAACACTAGGGAAGCATGGAGAGAAGCAGAAAGAATTTTAGAAGATCACCTTAAGTTACACAAACTTTTTGGTTGGGTTCCATATGACCCTCATAGCTTTATATGTGACAGAAGGATGAAAAATAGACTTCCAACTTACATACATCATAGAATTCTAGAGATTGAACAATTTTACAAATGGATGAATGGAGGGAAGGGACTTTAGTAGAAACTAATAGTGAACAGGTCAATATAGAAAATGTTATTAGGGATCTTGAAAAAACACTTGACGCAGATTCTTTTGGGCAGCTACGATTTGAGTCTTCTCAAAGGTCAGGGATCAGTGCCTCTACAGATGAAACCTCTCAGCAGCACTCACAGGATACCAACACACCATTTATAACAACATCCAAGGGAAAGGGACCAATGACCAGCACTCAAGCCACAAAGCAATCTACAATGTGAAAGCAACCTGAAACTTCTCAGGGGCAAATTCAAACACAGGCTCACCGAACTCAGGTTAATGTAGAAGAGCCCCCAATTTTGCAGACTCCTCTGAATGAGGAAAAGAACAAAAAGAGAGACAGGGAGGAAACCACCCCTGCCAGTGGTCCATCAAACAAGCTTGGTGCTAAAAGGCACAGGCTAAATCCTCTTTCAAAAGAAGAATATTTTGAGGAAACTACAAAGAGCCAAAGAAAAGAAGGTGCAGACAGTCACCAGACTTTCCCAGCAGTTGGGACACCTTCTAGCTCACAGAGACAGGAGTTAGAAAGATAACAGAGTGCAGAGGTATCATCCTTTAAGCCCCCAACAAGTGAGAACCTAGATTTTAAAAAGAAATTTAAGGAAATAAAAGCCAAGAATGAGCCATTGAGAATTCAAGTTTACAATCAATATTTAAAAATGGCTCCCACCAATCAGAATAGGTTGATGTTAGCCTATGACATCAAGGAGGGTAAAATGGAAATGAGCCTATTCAAGCCTAAAGTACAGAAACCTCAAAAAGCTGCAAATTACCTTCAAAATTTCTTTGAGGTTATGGCAAAGGAGATTCATCCCCTGGATCAAATTGAGCTACATAGGCAAAGAGGAGAAATGATATATTCTACTTTGACTGGAAAGGCCATGATGGCCCAAATATTAGAGAATTCTTTAAGTAATAGCACTGCCCAATTACAGCTAGAGAGAGCCTCCTCACAAGTTAAAGATAATAGGATTAAATCTTTGGAAGAATTAGTGATTGGATTAGGTCATAATCCAAAGGATGTGAAGGCTGTAGAAGCCTTAATTAAAAAGAAAGATGAAGACATAACTACCTTAAGAAAGCAATTGAAATTGCCTCCTTCAAGGCATCCACAGACTACTGAGGTCATACAACAAAGGTCTGAAGAAGAGCTTATGGACTTGCTCCTAAAGCTTAATGAACGACTAAATGAGACCGACCAAGAGCTAGAAAGATCATTGAAGAATAGGTAGGGAGAGTCAACCTCTCAGCCTCCCAATGTAATACCAGTGGTCTCAACTGCAGTCCCTTCAACCCTTGGAACAACTTTGGCTCCAAATGCCCCCTTAGTCACAGTCAAGGAAGTCACAGGTACAGCCACAGGAGCAGTAACAGTAGGAATAGCACAGGAAAGTACTTCAAGTTTGAGCACAAAGGAACTGATAAAATCAATGGAGGAGATGAAGCTCCAAGTTTCAGAGTTGCAAAACGTAAAAGAACAATATTATACCTTAGAATGGAAATATGACCTTTCAAAGATAAATTTTGCAGAAAAAGTAAAGGAAATTAAGGGGTTAGAACAAAAGGTGAAATCATTAGAAAAGGACCTCACATTTGACAAACCCTTGGCAGATATTAGGAAGATTCTTTGGACCAACATCACTCAATCAATAAATGATGTTTGGCCATCAATACAAATAATATTTGAACAAATTTATTTATTAAAAGCAGCCCTATAAGAAATTCAGAGGGCAAAAGCAGAATTAGGAAGGATGCCTGAGGAAGCCACCAGGCTCATAAATTTTTTGAATAGTAAGAATAAGTACCAACTTGAAGAACTAGGCATTGAATACAGAACAGTGACTATTCTGGAAGTCAAAAAGGTATTGACTAAAAGGTCTCTGATGCAAAATTTGGAAAGAAGATGCCAAAACATGCAAGAGGAAATTAATGCTTTTATGGAGAAATTTGGTATTTTGCATAACAAACGGCTACCCAGTCCTTTAGTTATAAATGATAGATTGATGAGGCACATAGATTATGTTGACAAACTGGACCAATATGCAAATAACCAGGGAAGTTCATCAACCAACACATCAGCACCAAAGGCACTGCCTACGGGCATGTTCTCTATGACAATCTAGAGAACCTCTTCTATGTTGAACATGAGCTAAAGCATTTGTTTCTAGTTCAGCCTACTTTTTTCAAGTACACTGAGACTGATGAAATCCTCAGAAAGCTTCAAAGGACCAGAATACCACAACAAAAATGGTGGGAATAAATGCTAGAAATTTTGTAATTTGTCCTTGGTAAAAAGTAAATTTTGATTATTTACTACAGTCAATGATGGTAAAGAGGATAAACAGAGATCAAATAGGTAAAGAGTATCAGAACAGGTTAAAGTGTATCAGTAAGAAGATGAAAAGCAGAGTAGCCAGCACAGAATTACATCAAATACAACAAGATGCAAAATCATAAGGCCTGACTCCAGCACACTACCAAGAATAGGGACAACAAACCATCAGTTTGCCTCTATCTACTATCTACGAGACCATCTGTCTCTATTTTCATGTAACATATAGTTAGTCATCTCAGAATATATCTCACTTTGTTATGAGATATTTTATTGTAAAGGTTTTTGTATAAATACTCCCTCATTTAGAGTATTGAGGGTGGATTCTTAGACATTGCTGTAAAAATGATTACTTTGGAATAAAGTGTTGTTGGAAAAATTTTGCATGGCTGGCTGGATGAAGAATTAATGCAAAGGACTTTTCACAGGATTCATGTGTCAAACACCGGACAAATAAGTGTTTTATATCTCATTTGGTATTGTTTTATTGTTTATTATATCAATTATGTTTCAAATCTGAATATTAAAACGAAAAAGAATAATTCATAAAGTGCATAAGTGCAATCTATCTTAAATCATTTTTGTTCTCACTGTTTTCATCTAAACTAGCATAAACATTGAATTATTAATTTCTCATGCTTCATAGTTTACTCATTTTGATCATTTAGTAAGGAATTCTTAATTGCTCCTTATTGGTGATTAGTTAGAAGATAAAAATTATATAAACCCTAAACTCACTAACCAATTAATGATTCCCATATTTTCAAGTCTCTATTTGCTCCCTGTTTAGCTATCTTGCCCTGTGAAGCCATCCTTTGTTGAGAAACCAAATTTAGTTAAGCCATCTTCTTTGACTCCATTAGCCCAATGGCCTAAACTATTCAGTTCTACCCCTTTGCTACTGAATTTCACCACCAAATACAACCAAAAATCCCAAAGCTTTCATAACTACCCTAAAACCTTATAAAAAAAAGCCAAAATTTAAAGAGAGAGCCCTCTCTAGGTATAGATTGGCTAGATTCTGTACCCAAAAGTTGGTTTGTGGTTACCTCAGATCCCTTTCCTCTTCTTACAACTTCTGGGAAAATTTGAGTGATAACACATCACAACACCATCACCAGATTGGTCTCTACCCAAGCCTTCTAGGGCTCCATATTTTTTGTTCCAACTAACGCTCGAGGACTACTAACTCAACCCACATCTACTGTAAGGGTCTAGAGCGATTGTCCAACAAAGGCTCTAGGACTAGTAACTCAACCCACCAAGGGCTCCAGAGTGTTTGTCCAACCAAGCCTCCGGGACTATTAAGTCAACCCAAGCTGTTACAGGGCTCCAGAGTGTTTGTCTAACCAAGGCTCTAGGAACTAGTAACTCAACCCAGGCTAAGAAACATGAGAACCAATCAGAAAGTAAAAGAAATAAACCCACAATGCCATGGCTATCCAAGAAATGGAAAGGCTAGGAAAATCCACTGTCAATCCAGGAAATCCTCCATGGCAGTTATAGATGATGACCAATAAAAGTGCATGCATATGTCATGCATGCCAAATCAAGTGAGGAAACTATACATGCAACTCGATACATGTAAGAAAAAACTATTGTGGTTGATTTTGATGTCCTCTTGTGCTTTCCTAATCTTCCTTTTCCTTCTTACTCCAAAACTGCAAGTATGCCACACTCCTCCAAGAGTGCTCCAAGAAGACTCTAAGTATCCAAGAGTGTGAGAGAGAGAGAATAGATAGAGAGCTTCAAAACTAAATTAGAAAAAGCCCGTGAACTGATCCTCATAAGACTTTTTATTAATGAGGCCTCTATTTTCTTAATTTTCCATTATTTTCCTTCATTTTCCTCCTCACATGCAACTTGTCACCTCTCACCTCCCTTTTCTCCTAGTTTCCATTATTTTCATAAATAAATGTGCCAAAAATGCCATTTTTCCTTTCCAACTCCTTTTCCATTACCTTTTCCAATTTCCTTAGCTATTAATACATCACAAGTGCTCCCCATCACTATGTTTTCGACCAACATTCAGCTTGGAATAAGTGTCCCATCAATCGTGGTTTTTGTTTTTCATTTATTAACATTCATTACATGGAATTTTCACTAGGGTTGTTACAAAAACTCTCACCCTTGGGGGAACACCCTCCTCGGTATTCAACAACACCTATAACCATAAGAATTCTGTAAGCAAAACATACTACCCATGGAGCTTTATAACTTAGATCATTGCAATATTTACAATGATCATCCTGCTGAGAAGAAAACCAACAGGACAACATAACAAGTATAACACCATAATTACATGACACCCATATCCCTTATTAGAGCTTTATAACATAGCTCATGGCGGTATTTACATCCATATACATATGTACATATGCCAAAAATCATCAAAACATGTACCAAAAACATATACAAAAGACATATACCAAAACATCTGCTAAACCAACGAATAAGGAAGGATATATAGCCACATTTGATCTTCCATTTCCCATGTAGCTTCATTGGTCCCAAAGTGCTTCTATTGGACATTAACCAATTCAATTTCTCAATTTTGAATCATGAGCATATTTCTCTCCAAAATGCATTGTGGTTTTGATTTGGATTCTCCTTCTGTATCCACTTGTAATACAAACCAATCAATCAGATGATCAACATATTTAACATACTTCTTAGGAAATGACACATGGATAACATTTTGCACTTTCGCTGTCGAGGGCAGTGCAAGTTGATAGAATATTGTCCCAATCCTCTTAATAATCTTGAAAGGTAAATAAAACCATGGTTCCAGCTTGGTACATGATCCAATCCGTAAGGATATCTTCTTCGGTTTGATCTGCAAGTACAACTGTTCCCTAACCTAAAAATCCTTGAACAACCTACTTTGATCTGCGTAGCTCTTCTTCCAACCCTGTGCTACTTTCAAATTCTTCGATATTACCTTCATTTCCTACTCCATCTCTGCCAGAACGTCCAGTGTAATCAACACCCTGTTTACTAGATCAGTCCAACTAATGGGAGTATTACAACTCCACCCATAAAATGCCTAAAATAGACTCATCCTTAGTGAATCCTGGTACCCATTGATGTAAGTGATCTCTACCAGTGGAAGGTATTCTTCCAACTTTCATTTCTCATGCATCACATACATCCTTAACTTGTCCTCCAATATCCTATTCACCCTCTCAGTTTGTCCATCTCTCTTTGGATGATAAGTTGTACAAAATCCTCCCCCTAGGGCCAACACTGTCCTCAGTGTTAAATAACACCTATAACCATAATATTGTTTTAAGAAAAACATACTACCCATGGAGCTTTATACCTTAGCTCATTGCAGTATTTACAATGATCATCCTGCGGAGAAGGAAACCAGCAAGGCAACATAACAAGTATAACACCATATTGACATGACACCCATATCTCTTATTGGAGCTTTATAACATAGCTCATGGTGGTATTTACATCCATATACATATGTACGTATACAAAACATCACCAAAACATGTACCAAAAACATATACCAAAACATCTGCTCAACCAGAGAATAAGGAAGGATATATAGCTCATCGGCCCCAAAGTGCTTATGTTGGACCTTAACTAGCTCAATTATTCGGTTCCGAAGCATGAGAATATTTCTCTCCAAAATGCATTGTGGTTTCGATTGGGATTCTCCTTCTGTCTCCACTTGTAATATAGACCAGTCAATCACATGATCAACATATTTAACATACTTCTTAAGAAATGACACATGGAAAACATTGTACGCTTTCACTGTTGGGGGCAGTGCAAGTTGATAGGATATTGTCCCAATCCTCTCAATAATCCTGAAAGGTCCATAAAACCATGGTGCCAACTTGTTACATGATCCAATCCATAAGGATCTATTCTTTGGTTTGATGTGCAAGTACACCTATTCCCCAACCTGGAGCTCCTTGAACAACCTATTCCAATATGCATAGCTCTTCTACCTATCCTGTGCTACTTTCAAATTCTTCATGATTACCTTCATTTCCCACTCCATGTCTTCCAGAATGTACAGTCCAATCAACAACCTGTTAACTGGATCACTCCAACTGATGGGATTATTATAACTTCGCCCATAAAATGCCTCAAATAGACTCATCCTTAGTGAATCCCGGTACCCATTGCTGTAAGTGAACTCTACTTGTGGAAGGTACTCTTCCCACTTTCATTTCCAATGCATCACATACATCCTCAACATGTCCTCCAATATCCTCTTGACCCTCTCAGTCTATCCATCTCTCTTTGGATGATAAGTTGTACTAAAGGCCAACTCTATGCCAAAACCTACAAATAACTCCTTTCAAAACTTGGAAGTGAACTTTGCATCCCTGTCTAACAGAATCTTCTTCGGAAGTCCATTAAACCTGACCATGTCCCTAATGAAGACCTGTGCTACATCACTCATTGAGAATGTAGACTTCACTGGAATGAACTGCGCTACCTTTGTCAACTTGTCCACCACTGCCATGATGGAATCATGTTCTCTCACTATCCTTTAAAAACTTGTGATAAAGTCCATGGAAATGACCTCCCATTTCCACTCTGGAATCCCAGTCAGTTGTAGCAGTCCACTTAGATGATTACACTTTTTCTTCACCCATTGACAGTCTAAGAACCTAGGCACAAACTCTACTATGTATCTGTTCAAATTGAGCCAGTAATAGAATTTATTCACCATCGTCAGTGTCTTCTTATATCCTGGATGACCCGAGTATGGTTTCACATGAAACTCTCTTAAGATCACCTTCTTGAGCTCACTGTTCTCTGACACATATATCTTATCTATAAACCTGACCCATCCATCTATCGTAAGACAATAATCCAAATCCTATGTGGTTGTACTTCTTGTAAGGAAATAGTCCACATCCACATTCTTTGGATTTTCCCACTCAATGATAACTATTACCATTTCTGGATCCACTACCATGCCCTCCTTGGAGACAACATGTCCCAAGTAATGTACCTTAGTTTGAAAGAAACTGCACTTTTTGAGCTTAGCATACAACTGATTCTCTCTTAACAATATCAACACTGCTGCTAAATGCTCAGCATGCACTTCCCATTTTTTCGAATATACCAATACGGAATCAATGAAAACAATAACAAACTTGTCCAAATATGGATGCGACACACTATTCATGAATCACATAAAGGTAGTTGGAGCATTAACTAAACCAAACGGGACTACAAAAAACTCATAATGCCCATACCTGGTCTGGAATTTGTCTTGTAGATGTCCTCTTCTTTAATGTGTACCTAATGATATCATGACCTCAAATCAATCTTCAAGAACATTGCTGCTCCCTTCAAATGGTCAAACAAATCATCAATTCTCAGTAATTGATACCTGTTCTTGATGGTCACTTTACTTAATTTCCTGTAATCAATGCACAATATGAGAGTACCATCTTTCTTTTTCACAAATAGTACCAGTACGCCCCATGGTGATACACTTTCCCTAATGTATACCTTGTCCAAGAATTCCTTCAAGTGCAACTTCAACTCTTCCAACTCAGGTGTACTCATCCTATAAGCTTCCTTTAATGTCAGAGTTCCACCTGGCACCAACTCAATAGAAAAGTCTACTTCCCTGTGAGGTGGAAACTCTGAAATGTCTTCGAGAAATATATCCTTAATCTCCCATAGAACTAGGTACCTCCTCAAAACATCTGCATCCTCAACTTCCTTACCTTTTTCGCTAGAAATATGCACTATAAATAACACACATCGTTTTCTGCAACTACGCTTTTCCTGCATAGCTGTCACCATCCTAACTGATGTTTCTTTCTTCTTACCTTGCAAAACTCTTTGTTCTCCATTGTAATCCAAGCACTTAATATATTTTTCATAAGAATCCACCTTAGTTCTATGAAGGTACAACCAATCCATGCCCAACAACATACTGTATGATCCCAATGGCAATAGATTTAGATTTGTTGCAGTAGGCATACCATTCAAATCAAATGAACATCTCTCATCCATTGGTGAACTCACTTTTTTGTACCTGTAGCCAACTACACTAACCAAGATTCTGCATGCACTTCTTTGTTCAAACCACACTTATCAACCACGTCAGGACTAACATAACGATAATTAGAACTATGGTCTATAAAAATAGAAACAACTTGATCACAAAGCTTGCGATCCATCTCAAATATAGATGCCTGATGAACTTCCTATTTGTTATCTAGTGATGCATAGGTCCTAGGAATACTCTACCCAACATATTCCATTGTATATGACTTCTCAGCACTGTATATCTAAGGCCTACCACCCTGATGTTGTGGAAAATCTCTCCTATGGTGATCCCCTCCACAAGTCCAACACTGCACGGGCTCCTTATTTAGCTCCTTAGCTCAAAGTCCCTATCCTCTATCAGATGCATTGAACTTCTTAGATGGCACGACACTCTTTTTATTGCCTATGCCTTGAGGTCTTTCTTTCTTATTGTCCCATTTTCCTTTGTTCTTTGCATTACATTTCCAGTTTGGCTTAGCCTCCGATCCGCGCTTCGATTTCTCATATCACTGCTTTAGTTTTCAGATGGCATCCTCTAATGATCTAGGCTAATTGAACTCAATCATCTCTTTGAATGCAATTAGCAATCCACTAATGAATCTCTGAATGTTGGCATTATCCTACTTGAGATAAGGCACATACCTTAGTAGCTCCAAGAATTTCCTCATATACTCCTCATCTATCATCAATCCCATCTTTAGCTCATCGAACTTTTTCTCCCTATCATAAAAGTATATCTCTAATAGGTAGTTCTTCATGGATAGTCGCTCGAACTCATTCCAAGTGAAGTCCTCCTAATTAATACCTCTAACATTCTTCACATCTTCACACCAAATATCTTCTTTACCTTTGAGACTGAATGTAGCTATTCTAGCTTTCATGTTCTCTGAATAATCTGTAACTTGAGTAACTTCCTCATACCATGCAACCAGGCCTTTTCATCCTGTTATTTCTTCATTGCTCCATCAAAATTAGGTTGTTTTCCTTTCTTAAACTCATTTGAAAAATGTCCCCTATCACTCCTCCTGTGTGGATGATAACGATGATGATCATAGTACATATCTGAACTAGAACTAGAATAGTACATGTGTCCATCCCCTCTCCTATCCAATGTTTCCAACAACCTGCCATCTCTCACTGTGTCATCTCTATCCAACCTGTGACCATCAGGAGACCTACTGGCATATACTCCATTAGTCTTTTCCTCCTTCTCATGGCTAATGTGAAGGGGTCACTGTCACTGCAATTATGAAAAACTTTGAAGTATCACTGCATTTACCTCTACTCGTTTCTTTTGTGTTTGTATGATTATGTCATTTTATGCCTTACAACTCCTTATTTCTTCCTTTCAGGTTCTCAGTATATCCGCCAAATTAGAACAGTGCCCAACACCGCGCTGCTCATCTGATCCATATGGAGAGTCTCAGGAACTGTAGTATACCATTTTGCTCGTCATATTTGATATTTCTTCCTACAAGGTATATCATGTCAGCTAAACAAAATCAAAATAAACCAACATACCTTAGTATAGTTCGGAGAGGATGCCTTATATTCAAGGTCAACCAATCAATGTAATACATTCATAACATATTCATGACAACATTTAGAAATATAGCACATAAGAATATAACCATGTAATCATCACTCTAGCCAGAGTCTAGTCATCAATGCATGACCATGTTAACTACGCATACCATGACCTCATGCATGACAAAAACTACCACATCACTATACACTTGACCACATCTGAATACTAACATGTATAGCAAATGCATAATCAACCATACACTCATGATGACACACTTGACAATAACACAGTCAACTTCTGATGGCAACATCACTATAAGCATGACCCATACCATACAAATGCAACAAGCACATGGTATTACAACACAAGAAACACATATGAAATTGACATTAATTCATGACTAATACAAAACCCATCCAGTCCGAGGGGTGAACGATGCTCTAATACCACTCTGTAAAGTCCTCCTCTCACATCTACCCAAGTAACTGGCCAAGCAGGGTAAACATGTGACGAGAAGTTACTATGACATTATTTGACCTCCTAGGTCACCTTAAGGAAGTGTAGCTAACTAAAACACACCATACAATCCTTCCACATCAACAAAAAGACTCTTAAGAACAATCCCAACCTCTCAGGTAACCAACCCTTGAGTCCCACTGAGTTTCTATACTAATTAACCCCCGGATTATGCCATGATATGGGCATGCATGCATTCATAGGGCTTTGGACACTCCCACAACATGCCATACCAGTGTGGGGGAATATTTTTCTCATTGTTGTGCCAACATCCCTGGTATTTCAGCCACTTTTTTAGGCCCAAAGCCAAGGTCACTTCCTAGATTTCATTGATACCTTCATAACAGAAAGATAACAATGGAATGATGAAACTAATGCAATTACTTAAGCAAGCCTTTGACTTGACCCCTACTATGCATGATAGACATTTTGTCAAACATATCAAAAATATGTAATCTACAAGCGTAAACAACATATCCAAGCATAGGGGTCTCATACTCATCTAAGAATCGCTAAGAAGAATTTATGCCTCAACACATTGGCTACAGTTTCATCCATCAAGTCATACATACATTTTTTATTAATATACGAGTAAAAACAAGATGAGAGCCATGCATTTCTACTCTCATAATACATATTCATAACCAACATCATAGCAATAGAAATACCAAGGAAATCACAACCATATCATCCACATATAAACCAATATAATACTCTGTTGAGGGCCCCGAAATCGGGTCGACAACAAGGGAGATACCCACCCGGTCCGGAACCTGGTTGGCGGCTCCTTGCCCGTTTGGAGTAGCGGGTCCGACTGGGGGTAATGGGACCAGTTTCCCAATGTGAGGGCTGTGCGTGTGTGTGTAGAGTTTGACGGTATTGATCTAAAGGTATTCTAGACTAATTTTAATTCTAACTGCTAAACTAACTCTATACTAATGTAATCTAATGAAGAAAAACAATACATCTAATCTACGCTAACCCGGGGTGTTTTCTTCTATTATGCGATCTAAAAAGATTCCGAACAATAACTGGTAATAAAGATCATTCAGCTATTATAAGAATATAAATCAATAAAGATAAACCATTCTGCATAAAGAGTTAGGCAAAACAGTTGTGAACAGCATATCGCATAATTAGTTATTCATATGTCAAGCATAAATAAATGACTCCACCATACAGAAGTGCCAAATGGTAATACACACATTCATACAGTAACATATAAAGAACTCAGCTGTCTATCACTTTAGGAATACAAGCAGAAATTAGTCAAGAGATAAAAGTACCATTTATGACTGATTTCACTAATAAAATTCAAGCAATAACGATTTATTTCTACTTGTTCTAATATCTGCTAAGAGTACAGAAGTGCAACATCAGTAACAGACATTAAAATGCAAACATAAATAAATCTCGATCCATCCATTCATCAAAAACCTCCTATGAGGGTGCAGAAGTGCATGTTCTGAGGACAAGTTTTTTGACAGATTTCCGGACCCTTCTCCAAATTCCATGAGAAGGGTTAAATACTACTAACTAATTAATCTTAATTTCACAAATTTAGGGAACGGCTTCAAATGACCGCCCTTTACTAAAAGCAAATTTATTTCTAAAAATTGAATCTAATTTCTGACCGTTTCTGTATCTTCTCCTCAGTGCTGTAAACAGTGCAACGATTGCCTGGGGAGAGTCGGCTGGCTGCCTTCCTCTTTCGTTTGGGTGATAAAAGTGGAAATAACAAGAGCTGGGACCTCTTTTTGTCAGACTAGAAGATATTTTCGAAAACCTTTCTCTAGCTGGGAGTATTCGCTACGTATATACTTAGTACAACCCAGGTTCCTTTCGAACTGATTTTGCTGTTGCTATTTCGGTTTTTGGTCGTGCGAATGACTCAATGAGTTAGGAGTCGCGCTGTATGGACAATCCCCTGTTTCGAGAATTGCTTCCGTTCTTTGTTCTAGGCTTTTCTGGAGCGTCCTCCTTCTCTTGTGCTTCTTTCTCTGCTTTACCAAGTCTGAGCTTCAGGATCTTTTGCAAACACGCTGCTTTTGTGTGCCTTTGACTCTGAGTCTTGGATAGTCTATTTTCATCAGTGCCTGTTGGGTGACACTCTGGAATCCGCGGTTCTGTTGCATGCGGCATCCATTTGCGGAGGCATCTTCTCTCTGTTATCTTATTGGTGCTTTCCCCTTTTCCTTAGATGTTTCCTGCATATAGATTTATATCAGTTGCATGTCTTGTGCTTATGCAAAGAAGAAGGGAAATGACGAAAAGATTGACATGAAAGCATTAAATTCTAATGAATGCATAATTCTGACATTCATCATGACTTGACTCTTCGAAAAATGCGATGCAATCATTTCTGGATACTCAAGCATGCGGTCATTAATTTCCCTTAAGGTGCACGCTTAATTTTGGGTCTACCATGTATGTCGGAGAATTCCTACGATGGGTCTTTTCTGCAATTGGTATCGCAGTATAGAGGGCTGCGATGTCATTAAGTGTTATCGTAGATCGCAGATCGCTAATATCGCAGATCGCTGATATCGCAGATCGCAGATCGCTGATATCGCAGATCGCAGATCGCTGATATCGCAGATCGCTGATATCGCAGATTTCATTCAATTGCTTATGTTGCTTAGTGCGACGTTTGCGATGTGCGATGTCGCATATCGGCGGTCAGAGGTTCCTTAAGATCTTCTTTTTAAGAGCGCTTTGAATGTATGCGATGCTATGAACTTCGCGTCGCTTTTTTCGCAGTTTTGCTTTTCGCGCTTAGGAAACGCTTCACTCTCTCCTTGCGATGCGATCAAGCCTTAGGGAGAAAAATACAAAAACTTTAACAAAAATATTTTTTGGATTTTTTGTTCAGGGTCCCCCCTTTGCTTGGTGTTATTGCTAATATCAAACAAAGAGGGGGGGGTTGTTGGTGACCACAACAATGGCGATTCACTGTGAAGAACCAGTTATCTCTGCTTTTCTATTGCATTTTCACTTCCAAAACAGAAAAATTTTCGTATGTCTAAATTTTGTTATGGACAGATAGAGTATTACCCCTTATCCTGTCAATGATATTTCGTCACAACTTTTTATTCCGATTGTCTGCTTCCTCTGGGTTAGTTCTTGCATTCACACCAGACATTACTCAGTCTTTTTAAAGATAAAATAAGGTCTTCTCTGCGTACTGGCTTTGTAAAATATGCTCATTTGTCGTAGGTAGAGCCTCTGCTGCCCGCAAGCGTCCATAGCCTCGACAGGGTTACCTGTTATCCAACAATGATCCTTTTTCCTGCTTGAGGTTATTTACAACATTTCAGAGAAAAATCCTTTTGACACTTTTTCCTTTTTTTATTCTCTAAAGAACAATGTCTTGGTTTGGTGGCCAAATTATGACACAGTCATTCACTTGATTTACACTTTTGCTGAACAAGCTGGCTCGTGATGAGACCCCTTGTCTTTTGATTGCAACAATCTTGAGTCGTTGCCCTGTTTTGATAGACAGTAATGGCAAAGTCAGCAAGTTATAATATCTATGATCATGATAAGCCGGCTCGTGATGAGACCTCTTATTCTTTGAGATATAGTGTTTTCTTGGATTGTTTCTCTGGATGCTGCGATTTCCCTTAGCAGGGAGGAAGTCATTGTTTTTCCTTAAGAAAGCTCTGGACGACAATAATAGAGTTTGAAAACAACAGCTTTGCAGAGAATACTTATTTTATTATTGATGATACCTTTCATTGCGTTGGCATAAAACAATATTTTGCCAAAAGTTGCTTTCATCCAAGATTTTTGAAGTTGAAACTAACATCATATTCAGGCTAAAGTTAACTCTATCTGTCAATAATAAAAGTCAGATTTTTCGAAAAGTTTTGCTATTTATACAAGTGAAATCAAAATCTGATAGAGAAATGGTATGTTCCTTCATGAATACTATTTATGATCATTCACAACCAACCTTATTTATAAGAAAAGAAAAACAAAAATAAAACTAAAACTATCCTACAAAAATAGAAGAATGACCTTCTATGGAAAATACATTTTGAGAATTTGTCCATTCACAGGCAGAGAATCTCTCCTGCCTGTTAAATCCTGCAACACAAAAGTCGATGGGCCTATGACCTCTACAATCTGAAAAGGACCAAGCCACAACTTCTGGAGTTTCGTATGTTTGCCCTTTTCTTCATGAACCTTATCCCACTTTAAAACTAAATCTCCCATCTGAAAGTTTTTTCTGGTCATTATGTTTGAGTCAAAAGAGGATTTTATTAGCGCTTGGTTGTGAGCATGGGTTTCCTTAGCCTGTTCTCATCATTCTTCTAGTTTGATTATTTCCATTTGTCTTAATTGTAAGGAGGAAGTAGGTACTTCATCAATGTATTGTACTAAAGACAAAGAGGGAATGACTAAGTGAGTAGGAAGAACTGCTTCTCTCCCGTAAACTAAATTAAAGGGAGAAGTGCCGATAGAAGCTTTCTTTGTAATTCTATCTGCCCATAAGGTGTTTACCAGCACTTTGTGCCAATTCTTTTGGTTTTGGTCGACTGTCTTTTTAATAATCCTGATTAGGTTCTTGTTTGTCGATTTAGCCAACCCATTACCTTGCGGATAGTAGTTGGCAGAATACTTCAGTTTGAACCCCCTTTTGAGCACAAACTCAGTCATGGTATTTCCAGAAAAATATGATGCATTATCAAATATTAAGGCCGTTGGAAATCCAAACCTAGTGATGATAAACTGATCTATGAATTCAATAATGTTTTCAGAATTAGCTGTCTTGAGAGGAACCGCCTCTACCCATTTAGTAAAATAGTCAGTTGCCGTGAGGATATACCTATGCTGTTTAGAAAAGTGAGGAACGATCTCACCTATTATGTCCAGGCCCCATTGACTGAACGGCTGCTCAATGTTAACCGGCTGCAGTGGCATGGATGACTTCTTTTGTTTCCCTGCAGCAGTCTGGCAGACTTGGCATTTCCTTACGTAATTGTATGAGTCTTTGAACAGCGTGGGCCAGTAATATCCTGCACGTAAGATTTTGTGTGCGGTGGCTTCTCCAGCATAGTGTCCACCTGCTGGTCCATCATGGAGTTCCTGCAAAACCTTTTCGGCTTCAGTTTTCTCAAGACATCTAAGAAGCACAGAATCATAATTTCTTTTAAACAGGACATCATTTATGAGCTGGTATTGTTTAGCTTTCAATCTCAGGGCTCTCTGCTTGGTGTGATCCAGGTGAAATGGAGCATACCCATTCTTAAGAAAATAAATGGTGTCAGCATATAATGATTCTACGTTGTTTAGGCTTACCTCATACGCGTGTACCTCTTCAGATGAGTTCTCAGGAATTTGCGATGCTCCAGCTAACATCTTACAGAAGCCTTGACCTCTCACGATGTGTGCCGGCTTGATCTCAAGGTCATATTCTTGTAAGGCGGTGATCCAATTCGCTCTCTTTTCGCCCACATCCTTCTGTATCAGGAGGTTTCTCACCGCTGGAAACGGTACTATGACTTTGGTATGGGCCTTTAGCAAGAAAGGTCTGAAATATTTGATTGCTTTGAAAACGGCATATGCCTGTTTCTCTACGTCCGAATAATTGAGTTCAGCACCTTGTAAGTTCGAGCTAAAGAAAGCGATTGGAGCTTCTACCTTTTCTTGGTTCGCTTGAGTCAAAATCGCGGCATAAGAATTGTCTGAGGCAAACGTGTATAAGACAAAAGGTTCTGAAAAATTTGGGGTTGCTAAAGATGGAGCGTTGATGATGGCTTGTTTGATTAAGTTGAATGCTTCATGCTCGTCTAGACCCCATTTAAAGCTTGAATTCTTTTTTATCATTTTTTGTAAAGGAGAAATAATACGTGAAAAATCTGGGACAAACCTTTTTACAAAATTAATCTGTCCTAGGAAAGATTGCATGGTCTTTTTGTTATGGGGCATGGATATCTCAGAAATTTCTTTGATTCTGTCAGGTTCAATGTGAATACCAGATTTTGACACTATGAATCCTAGCAATTTCCCTTCACTTAATGCGAAAAAAGATTTCTTCGGGTTAAGCGAGATCCCATACCTTAAACATCTTTGAAAGATTTGTTTCAAATCTTTGAGATGGTCGCTTCGGTTCTTGGAGTACACTGTTATATCGTCCAGGTAAATCACTACCGATTTATTGACTAAACCTTTAAATGCAATGTCCATGGCTCTCTGAAAGGTAGCGCCAGCATTGATCAGACCGAATGGCATCTTCCGATACGCGTAGGTACCCCATTTAGTTCGGAAGGTGGTTTTTAACTGATCATCGGGGTGTACCAGCACTTGATTGTATCCTGAAAATCCATCCAGAAAAGACATCAACTCTGAGCCTGCTACTGCCTGTAATATTTGCTCCATAGGTGGGAGGGGAAAATTGTCTTTCTGGCAGGCTTTGTTGAGATTCCAGAAGTCGATGCAGATTCTAATATCTCCGTTTTTCTTCCTAACAGGTACCATATTGGATACCCATTTGGAATGTCTGACCGGGAAGATTATTCTGGCTCTCAACAACTTATTCAGCTCAGTCTTTATCTGATTTTCCAAGTTGGGGTGGATCTTTCTGAGCTTCTGTTGGACAGGTTTCTCGTTGTCAATCATAGGGATAGTGTGTTGAATGATAGAAGTGTTGTAAGTCTTCAGCTCATCGTAATTCCAGGCAAAAACGTTTTTGTACTGTCTCAGAAGGCGGATATATGCTGATTTTTCTTCAGGGGCTAGGCCCTGGCCTAGATTAACGTTTTGTGGCTTCTCATCGGTTCCTAGGTTCACTGATTCGTAGTTCAGAGTTGAACTGTAGAGTTTGGCATTAGCTGACCTTTTGAACCGACTTTTTAAATCATATAAGTCTTCTAATTTGACCACCGATTTGGGTATAGCATTATCAGTGCTACTTTGTTGTATTTGGTGATCATGACAGTCTTCGTCAATTATCTGGTTTGAGTAGGATCCTTCAGAGGTGAGGAAACTTACGATGTCTGGATCGTCGTTGAATACCCTCCAGTTGGTGATGTTGTCAGGGATGGACGGTTTAAAAATTAATTCTATCGAGAATCTATCTGGACTAAAATCTTCGGAGGGAATAAGTCTGGAGGCTACGTTAGCTAACAGGTCTGCGCTTGCATTTTGGAGTCTCGGGACTGACGAAATATTGAATGCTATGAAATGTGCAGTGAGATCTTGTACTAAAGATTGATAGTGCTTCAAATGACTTGACAGGCAGTGTATGGTGTTACGTACCTGTTTGACGACGATCTCAGAATCTCCAAAGACTTGAAGATACTTGACGTTCAATCCGATTGCTTTGTATAGGCCTTGCACCAAGGCCTCGTATTCCGCTGTATTGTTTGTACAATCGAACTCAAGTCTGCATGTAAGCATGGTCTTATTTCCGTCTGGGCTAATCAGAACGCATCCTGCTCCTCCTCCCTCGTTGGACTTAGAGCCATCAAAATATAATTTCCAAAATGAAGATGTATTTACAGGGTTATCTAAAAAACTAACACATTTTGAATCATCAGTCTGGGAAAAGTTTTCTACTTGGGACAAAACTGAATTTTCCAAATAAGGTGATATGTGAGCATTGAAATTTCCGAGGAAAGAATCTACCGAGTAGTTGCCTATGATGCTGCTGTTGTATGCTATTGCTTCATTCTCCCCTTCCAAATCCGTCACTATGTATTTTTGGTGCAACTCTCGTTCAACCTTTATTTGATTTGGTTTACCGTTGTAGGGTAACCACATGTGCAACCAGTCGGTTGAAAAGTATCCGTGGAGTTTTTCGGACCAGTCCCTGCTAAGAATCAAACCATAGAATTCAGGGATATCAGCCACTAGAATGTCGATAACCTGGCATACCTTGGGGTTAGACGACAGTCTTATGGTCACTTGATTAAGTTCACCTATCACTTCGACTTGCGATCGATCAAGTTGAACTATGCGCACTGCGGATTTTTGCGGTTGAACATTCAGTTTGGCACATATTGACCTGGGTAAAATATTGGTTGAAGCACCAGAATCAACCAAGCAGTTGTGCACGTTTCTATTGAAAATTTCATAAGTGAGGAGGAAAGGAGGAGTATGAGATCTAGATCTTCCTCCAATCAAAGCGATGTCATTTGGATCAATCTTATTGATCGTGTTGATTGGAGGTCTTCCTACATTGTGGGAGGCTACAGCCGTAGGTAAAGGTGTAGTAGGCACGGCATGTAATTCTTTCATCATTATTTTCTGTTGATGTTTCAATTTGCTCAACTCGTACAGAGTGATATTAGCCCTAGTCTTTTTCATGTCATCGATGATGTTATACTCCATTTCATCCGACACTATCAGTGTTCTTGATGGAGGCGATTGATCTGATTGGACTGGGCTAAATTGGGTCGCTTTAGCAGTTGTTTTCTTTGTTGCGACCTTTTCTTTTGCTGCAGGGCTTGCGCCCTTCTGTTTAGGGGTAGTTTGGGGAGGATCAAGTTGATTCTTGTTTCGTGTGCTAATCGGAAATGCTTCTTGATCTTCTTCTTGTGGGAGGATGAAATCCCACATTCCTTGCAGTTCCACCACTTCTTCATCGTCGGTCTGTGTTTCGATTGTATTCTCTTCTTCTTCTTCTTCAGATTCAACGTTCGAGACAACATTGGGTGGCTTCGTCTCCATGGGAGGATTTCTTTTAAAAGTCCTAAAAGGATTTTTTGAAGACGTTTCTGCTGCTTGTTTTCTTATGTCAATCATCTCATTAGACATGGCCTTTAATACCTTTTGTAATCCTTCCATATCGAAAGGATCTTTCGTTTGCTTCTTCTTGGTGTCTTCTTTGAAAGAGATTTTCTTAGATTTACGTTCTTCGATTGCAGATCTCTTTTCTAGGGCTACTACGCGTTTTTCAACTGCTAACGCCTCAGTTAAGTTTTCAACTAAGGTTGTCTTGCTTGCCCTATCTACGAAGATGGACAAGTTTGAAGGTAACGCCGTGATGTACCATTCACATCTTACTTCCTCGCTGGGTTGAGAAGCAGCGAGGATTTTGTTGAGGATCTTGTTGAACCGTAAGTTAAAATCTTTAATGGGTTCCCTAGCCTTAGCTTTAAGATTGGATAAATCGTTGATCAGTGTCGCTGTTGATCTATCATCACCGAATTTGGTAAGAAATTGACTTTGAAAAATGTCCCAGCTTGTGATAGATCCGGAGGGCAGCGAAAAGTACCATGACCTGGCTGTCCCTTGCATTGTATAGGGAAAAAGTCGGACAACAGCATCTTCGTTGGTAACTCCGTTGAGATTAACAGAAAGCATGAAACTATTGATATGTTCTTCAGCTAGCATGCCTGTTTCTGGATTGAACTTTGGTAGCCATTTCTCAGGATGGGCCGGTATTGGACTCAGGGGTGGAGGCATTAAAACCGCCCCAGGATTGTTCCATGGAGACTGGGCCATCGCTGAGCTGCTAGTTAATAAAAGTGCAGAAGATGATCTCTGATGCTGAGAAGATGGAGATATTATGATCTTCGATGATTGCGGAGGAAGGGTCGTGGGAGATAGATGAGTGATTTGAGGTGAAGATGTGGGTAGCTGACTTCACGGAGAGGGAGTTGAGATGGACGAAGTGGATGAAAGAGTCTCTCTGTCAGACTCTAGAAGTGCTTTCCTTGCTCTTTTCCTAGTGGGGAGAGGGATTTCAGTTGGCTGGATGCCAAACTTTTCACTCTTCAATCTGGTCAGGGGATGAGCAGGGTTGTACTGCGAAGTCACGCTGCCTTTAGATTTATCAGACCTATGAGTAAAAATGGAGAATCCCTGGAGTTTACGAATCAAAGTTTGAATTTCAGGGGGATCAATGATAAGTTGGTCTGATGTATTAGGGTGTATAGCAGCGGTGGATGTCCGAGCGACTTCTAGTTCCGAGTTTAATCGTACCGGAGAAGTCGGGGGAGTTGGTGAGGGTGATTTGCTCTCAGAATGGTATTTAGATTTTGATTTATGCGCCATTCATAGCTCGTGCCCTCCTTCTAGCGCCAGAAATGTTGAGGGCCCCGAAATCGGGTCGACAACAAGGGGGATACCCACCCGGTCCGGAACCTGGTTGGCGGCTCCTTGCCCGTTTGGAGTAGCGGGTCCGACTGGGGGTAATGGGACCAGTTTCCCAATGTGAGGGGTGTGCGTGTGTGTGTAGAGTTTGATGGTATTGATCTAAAGGTATTCTAAACTAATTTTAATTCTAACTGCTAAACTAACTCTATACTAATGTAATCTAATGAAGAAAAACAATACATCTAATCTACGCTAACCCGGGGTGTTTTCTTCTATTATGCGATCTAAAAAGATTTCGAACAATAGCTGGTAATAAAGATCATTCAGCTATTATAAGAATATAAATCAATAAAGATAAACCATTCTGCATAAAAAGTTAGGCAAAACAGTTGTGAACAGCATATCGCATAATTAGTTATTCATATGTCAAGCATAAATAAATGACTCCACCGTACAGAAGTGCCAAATGGTAATACACACATTCATACAGTAACATATAAAGAATTCAGCTGTCTATCACTTTAGGAATACAAGCAGAAATTAGTCAAGAGATAAAAGTACCATTTATGACTGATTTCACTAATAAACTTCAAGAAATAACGATTTATTTCTACTTGTTCTAATATCTGCTAAGAGTACAGAAGTGCAACATCAGTAACAGACATTAAAATGCAAACATAAATAAATCTCGATCCATCCATTCATCAAAAACCTCCTATGAGGGTGCAGAAGTGCATGTTCTGAGGAAAAGTTTTTTGACAGATTTCCGGACCCTTCTCCAAATGCCATGAGAAGGGTTAAATACTAATAACTAATTAATCTTAATTACACAAATTTAGGGAACGGCTTCAAATGACCACCCTTTACTAAAAGCAAATTTATTTCTAAAAATTGAATCTAATTTCTGACCGTTTCTGTATCTTCTCCTTAGTGCTGTAAATAGTGCAACGATTGCCTGGGGAGAGTCGGCTGGCTGCCTTCCTCTTTCGTTTGGGTGATAAAAGTGGAAATAACAAGAGCTGGCACCTCTTTCTGTCATACTAGAAGATATTTTCGAAAACCTTTCTCTAGCTGGGTGTATTCGCTGCGTATATACTTAGTACAACCCAGGTTCCTTTCGAACTAATTTTGCTGTTGCTATTTCGGTTTCCGGTCGTGCGAATGACTCAATGAGTTAGGAGTCGCGCTGTATGGACAATCCCCTGTTTCGAGAATTGCTTCCGTTCTTTGTTCCAGGCTTTTCTGGAGCGTCCTCCTTCTCTTGCGCTTCTTTCTCTGCTTTACCAAGTCTGAGCTTCAGGATCTTTTGCAAACACGCTGCTTTTGTGCGCCTTTGACTCTGAGTCTTGGATAGTCTATTTTCATCAGTGCCTGTTGGGTGATACTCTGGAATCCGCGGTTCTGCTGCATGCGGCATCCATTTGCGGAGGCATCTTCTCTCTGTTATCTTATTGGCGCTTTCCCCTTTTCCTTAGATGTTTCCTGCATATAGATTTATATCAGTTGCATGTCTTGCAGTTTACGCAAAGAAGAAGGGAAATGACGAAAAGATTGACATGAAAGCATTAAATTCTAATGAATGCATAATTCTGACATTCATCATGACTTGACTCTTCGAAAAATGCGATGCAATCATTTCTGGATACTCAAGCATGCGGTCATTAATTTCCCTTAAGGTGCGCGCTTAATTTTGGGTCTACCGTGTATGTCGGAGAATTCCTGCGATGGGTCTTTTCTGCGATTGGTATCGCAGTATAGAGGGCTACGGTGTCATTAAGTGTTATCGTAGATCACAGATCGCTAAGATCGCAGATCGCTGATATCGCAGATCGCAGATTGCTGATATCGCAGATCGCAGATCGCTAATATCGCAGATTTCATTCAATTGCTTATGTTGCTTAGTGCGACATTTGAGATGTGCGATGTGGCATATCGGTGGTCGGCGGTTCCTTAAGATCTTCTTTTTAAGAGCACTTTGAATGTATGCGACGCGATGAACTTCGCGTCGCTTTTTCGCAGTTTTGCTTTTCGCGCTTAGGGAACGCTTCACTCTCTCCTTGCGATGCGATCAAGCCTTAGGGAGAAAAATACAAAAACTTTAACAAAAATATTTTTTGGATTTTTTGTTCAGGGTCCCCCCTTTGCTTGGTGTTATTGCTAATATCAAACAAAGAGGGGGGGGTTGTTGGTGACCACAACATACTCATGAAATAACAAGGAGAAATAAAATCATGTTATTGACAAAAATGCCAACAAATTGTCGGACTTCCACGAACCACCCGACCATAGCTATGGCTGAGCCAAAACTCTCTTCATCCAATCATCCCCATGCCATATTCCAAGCATGAATATGGGATCTCATAAAACACATCAATCCAAAACCATATAGGGCTTCCAAAGGCCAGCCACCTCAACCCATCAATCCATGATTCCACCTCTTGATCAGAAATTACAAAACCATCACCAGATCGATCTATACCCAAGCCTTTAAAGGCTCCAAAGTGACTATTCCAACCAAGGCTCCAAGACTAGTAACTCAACCCACAACTGATGCTGGGCTCCGAAGTGTTTACCCAACCAACGCTCAAGGACTAATAACTCAACCCACCAAAGTGCTCTAGAGCGTTTGTCCAACCAAGGATCCATGACTAGTAACTCAACCCAAGCTATTACAGGGATCTAGAGTGGTTTTTCAACCAAGGATCAGGAAATAGTAACTCTAACTGAGCTAAGGAAACATGATAACCAACCAGAAAAATAAAGAAATAAACCCACAACACCATGGCTATGAAGCAAATGCAAGGCTAGGAAAATCCACTGTCAATCTAGGCAATCACCCATGCTAGTGATTGATCATGAAATAAACCACATACATATTCCATGAATGCCAAAGCCAGTGAAAAAAACATACATGAAACTCGGTACCTACAAGTGAAACACATAGTAGATGTTGATCTCAATGTCCTCGTGCACTTTCGTGCTCTTTTTTTTCTTTCTTTCTCCGAAAATCCAATTATGGCACACTCCTCCTAAAGTGCTCCAAGGAAACTCTAAGTGTCCATGAGTATGAGAGAGAGAATAGAGAGAGATCCAAAACTGAAATGAAGATCAAAGTACATATCTGAACCATAACTAGAATAGTGCATGTGTCCATCTCCTCTCCTATCCAGCGTATCCAACAACCTGCCATCTCTCACTGTGTCATCTCTATCTAACCCGTCACCACCAAGAGACCTACTAGCATATACCCCATTAGTTTTTTCCTCCTTCTTATGGCTAATCTGAAGGGGTCCCCGTCACTGCAATTATGACAAACTCTGAAATATCACTGCATTTACCTCTACTTGTTTCTCTTGTGCTTGTATGATTATGTCATTTTCTGTCTTACAACTCCTTATTTCTTCCTTTAAGCTTCTCAGTATATCTACCAAATTAGAAGAGTGCCCAACACCACACTGCTCATCTGAACCATATGGAGAGTCTTAGGAACTGTAGTCTACCATTTTGCTAGTCATATTTGATATTTCTTCTTGCAAGGTATATCATGTCAGCTAAACCAAATCAAAATAAACCAACATATCTTAGTATAGTTTGGAGAGGATTCCTTGTCTGCAAGGTCAACCAATCAGTGTAATATATGTATAACATAGTCACGACAACATTTAGAAATATAACACATAAGCATATAACCATGTAATCATCATTCTAGCCAGAGTCTAGTCATCAATACATGACCATGTTAACTACACATACCATGACCTCATGCATGAAAAAAAATACCACATCACTGTACACTTGACCACATCTCAATACTAACATGCATAAGCAATGCATAATAAACCATACACACTCGACAACAACACCATCAACTGCTCATGGCAACATCACTACAAACATGACCCATACCATACAAATTCAACAAGCACATTTTCTTACAACATAAGAAACACCTATGCAACTTACATTAATTCATAACGAATACAGAACCCTTCCAGTCCGAGGGGTGAACCATGCTCTAATACCACTTTGTAAAATCCTCCTCCCACATCTACCCAAGTAACTCTCCAAGCAGGGTAAACATGTGATGAGAAGTTACTATGATATTATTTGACCTCCTAAGTCACCTTAAGGAAGTGTAATTGATGGAAACACACCATACAAACCTTCCACATCAACAAACAGGCTCTTAAGAATAATCCCAACCTCTCAGGTAACCAGCCCTTGAGTCCCAATGAGTTTTTATACTAATTAACCCACGGATGCTCCGATGATATGGGCATGCATGCATCCATAGGGCTTTGGGCACTCCCACAACATGCCATGCCAGTGTCGAGGAATATTTTCTCAGTGTTGTGCCAATGTCCCTAGGATTTTAGCCACTTTTTGAGGCCCAGAGCCAAGGTCACTTCTTAGAATTCACTGATACCTCCGTAACAAAAAGGTAATAATGGAATGATGAAACAAATGAAATTACTTAAACAAGCCCTTGACTTGACGACTACTATCCATGAGAGACATTTTGTCAAACATATCAAAAATATGTAATCTACAAGTGTAAACAACATATCCAAGAATAGGGGTCTCATACTCATCTAAGAATCGTTAAGACGAATTGATGCCTCAACACATTGGCTGCAGTTTCATCCATTAGGCCATACATACATTTTTCATTAATATACGAGTAAAAACATGATGAGAGCCATACATTGCTACTGTCATAATACATATTCATAACCAACATCATAGCAATAAAAATATCAAGGAAATCACAACCATATCATCCACATATAAATCAATATAATACTCATGAAATAGAAAGGAGAAATAAATTCATGTTATTGACGAAAATGAAAAATAGTTGTGGGACTTCCACGAACCACCCGACCATAGCTATGGATGAGCCAAAACTCTCTTCATCCAATCACCCCCATGCCATATTCCAAGCATGAATGTGGGATCTCATAAAACACATCAATCCAAAACCATATAGGGCTTCCAGAGGCCAACCACCTCAACCCATCAATCAATTATACCACCTCATGATCAGAAATTACAAAACCATCACCAGATCGGTCTATAACCAAGCCTTTGAAGGCTCCAAAGTGTATGTTCCAGCCAAGGCTCCATGACTAGTAGCTCAACCCACAACTGATGTCAGGCTTTGGAGTGTTTGCCTAACCAGCGCTCAAGGACTAGTAACTCAACCCACCAAAGTGCTCCGGAGCGTTTGTCCAAGCAAGGCTCCATGGCTAGTAACTCAACCCAAGCTATTACAGGGATCTAGAGTGGTTGTGCAACCAAGGATCAGGAACTAATAACTCTAACTAAGATAAGGAAAAATGAGAACCAACCAGAAAAATAAAGAAATAAATCCAGAACACCATGGCTATCAAGGAGATGCAAGGCTAGCAAAATCCATTGTCAATCTAGGAAATCACCCATGCTAGTGATTGATCATGATCAATAAACCACATACATATTCCATGTATGCCAAAGCCAATGATAAAAACATACATGCAACTTGGTACCTATAAGTGAAACACATTATAGATGTTGATCCTGATGTCCTCGCGTGCTTTCGTGCTCTTTTTTTTCCTTCTTTCTCCAAAATTTCAATTATGGCACACTTCTCCAAGAGTGCTCCAAGGAAACTCTAAGTGTCCATGAGTACGAGAGACAGAGAATAGAGAGAGAGATCCAAAACTGAAATGAAAAAAGTCTGTGAACTGATCCTCAAAATCCTTTTTATTAATGACGCCTTTATTTTATTCATTTTCCTCCTCACATGCAACATGTGACCTTTCACCTCCCTTTTTTACTAATTTCCATTATTTTCATAAATCAATGTGTCAAAATATCCATTTTCCTTTCCAAAGCCTTTACCATTTCCTTTGCCAATTTCCTTAGCCATTAATCAATCACAAGTGATCCCCATCACTATTTCTTTTCCCAACATTCATCTTGGAATAAGTGTCCCATCAACCGTGGATATTATTTTGCCTTTATTAACCTTTATTACATGGAATTTTCAAGGGTTATTAAAAATTTCCTATAGATATCCTCCTTGGCTGAGTCGATTCCATTAATGCTAAGCACTACACTCCTCATCCATGTGGATGCATTTCCAAATAAAAATACAACTAAGCTTCTCATGCAAAAAAACTTCATGTAGAATAATTTGCTATCAGTCGTTGCAGTTTGTTCTGGAAACTATGTTTGAGCTATGGATGAAATTCCAAGTGGAAATGGTTGTATTGGCCGAAGACAAGTTTTATAGTTCATTTAAGTCTTTACGTAGCAGCACAGAGAAGGAATGAAGCTTATTTTGTACAACAACAGGTGTCCCGTGCTATGTCAAGTCAATTCCTGCTAATAAAAATGCATATTTATGCCAAGATACATAGGCCAATTGGTATTTTGGCAACAAATGTGTTTGTCTCATTCAAGGTGAACCTAGAAGTGGCGAGGGAGGTCTCATAGATGGTTGCGATTTTGAGAAGTTGTTACATATGTTTCAATAGAAAGAAATGGTCTGCCACTCCTCTACCATATGCCGAAAACTTAAATAAATTTCCATACAATCATATTCAACAACTGTAAATAATATAGAAAGAAACCCCAAACATTTTAAAATTCGATCAAGTCCAAATTGACTAAATATTGAGAAATCAAAATTGTGTTGGAACAAGAGTGAAGTTTGAGGCCAAAAAACAACATTGATGAAACTATTGTCTAGAAATGGCTTCATTACTAATCCAATCAGATGTCCATGACACCACTTGTCACATTGATCTTTCATGATCAACAAGGACAACTTGCTTGAATGAGCTCTCCAAAGAGCAAGTTCTCCAAAACCTATTCACATTGTTGGTGCACCCACATGCGATAATATTTAAGTTGACAATCAACAAGGCTCTCTAGTCCCTGGCTCTAATCAGGATGGATTAGACAGTTTTTCTCAAACAGTGGCAAATGCACAGGACCGAGATCCAATACACGATGAATTCTCCATAAGAAACAATACAGGTGCGCTTCTCCCAACATCTGTCAAACAACGATACATACTCCTCTTATGGAAGATTGTTGCACTTCTCCCAATGATGATCAACTCAACGACACCAATATTACAAACACAATAATACATAGATAAATACATGGAAATATCACAAGCTCTATACTACCCTATGTACAGAGTGTATATTTAACCCTCATGATTATCCCATCTTCGTGGGCCCTCACTTGAGGGAGTCAAGCCCAGACATGTTATGATACCAACAAAGAAATTAGAAGAGAAAACATTGTGGACAGATTTAGTCAAAACAATTCATATATTGCCTTCATAGCGAAATTACAAGCCACATAAATAGTGCTCATGACATCCAATTGATTCCAAACAAGGAATTTCTTGTTGAGAAAATCTATCGACAAAAATCAATAAGCAATAAACTAATACTACCCATTTACTAATATAAGCATTATTTCCAAGTGGTTATAAGCTTCTCTAATACGTAGAACTGAGGGGTTTAGATATTTTCTATTCTATCCAGGGAAATAATTTAATTCTATAGGTAAATATTACATTTTGGATGAACATTTAATAACTTTCTTCTACGCATATTTTAAAACACAAATTGTGTGTAATTGCTAATATGGTATTTTTTATTGTTGCTCATTAATATTTTCCCTGTTATACAATGTATAAGATTTAGTGTTTTCCTTATTATGGGATGTATAATCTATATGATTAATAATGTATGGATTTAGTGTTTGCACGATGGATTTAAATATTGATTTTAGTTATTTATGATTGATTAAGTTGTTTATTGCATTGCTTTTTTGTGTTTGAGAAATGGATAAAAAAATAATGGAGGTTTCTGGGAGTAAAATTATTAAGATATTTGTCATATAGATCCATCACATAAATGTATTACTTGTCAATGCATTCCAAACAAGCTAATTTAGTTTTAGATAAAAAGAATATGATCCAAAAAAAGTATAAAAAAAGAAAAAGTACTTAATACTTTTATGTGATAGATCAAGAAGACATGTATTTAGATAAAATTTATTGTAAATGTACTGTATTATATGCTTCATATATTGAGTTCATTTATGTGATAGAATGAGAAGACGTGTATCTAAACAAAATTTATTGTAAATGTAATGTATTATATGCCTATGTATTGAGTTCATTATATTATGTAAATTTAATATTTGTAAAATTAATAATGACTAAATAGTTTGGTACAATGTTCGTAGTATATTGCACTGAATTCAATGCAATATTTAATGGATAAAACCAATTGTAGTTTTGTAAGACCAATTATGCAGTTCCATGGATTTTAGTCCATCACATAATAAAAATAATATTGAGTATTGATGTTAACGATGCTACATTGTGAAATGACTCATTGAATTTATATCATGAATAATATAGAGAAAGTTAATTTGACGCATAAAATTCAACGCATGGATGGTTCCTTATCTAGTAAAAATAAATTGAGGAATAATATAGTGCAAAACAATTTCAAAATATATTGTATAATGTTGTGAAAGTGATTTTAAGTTATGTGCTTCAAATCCTTTACTTTGTTTTTTAGGTGATTCTATTAGTTAGTATATAGATATTAAAACCATTATATTAATCATGTTTTTTTAATAATGTAAAAATATAAAACTTATTGATATATAAGATGTATTAAACCAATGACATATAATTAAATAAATGTAGAAATTTAATTATGACGAACCTATGTGATTACCCAAAAAAAAACCATTATTAGAAAGAAAAAAAAGTTGTATATGAAAACTTAACATAATATTTCAATTTAAATTTATGAATAATTACTAAAATCAATTTTCTTTCTCATATAGTTTATATGAATATAAGAGAAAGTTAGTAGATGATAAAAGAAAAGAAGAAAAGGAAGACATAATTAAGAGATCAAATGTATTTGAAACACACATATATGTATAAAGGTGATTATACAAAATTTTGATATGCTAACCCATGGGTAAACCTAGTTTAGATTCATTTCAACTTTGGATCTATGCAATCCTTAGGTTGAGGAAAACCTTTTAGGGACAAACATTTCTTCATGTTTTGCACTCTAAAACATGACTGCAATTTAAAGAATTTGAACCCTCTTAATGCTTGATAAAATCTAAAATTAAAGTGGATCTAGGCTAGTGTACTTCTGTTGGTTAACAAGCCAGGGTTGAATGTGAGTGAGATATAGATTTCATAGTAAAACATGGAAGGAATTGTGGAAATTAACTTTGTCACATGGTGAAGTTTCACGTGGGAGTATAGGGGATTGTTGGTTACAAAAGGTTGGAAAGTTTTTATACTAAAAATGGTTGAGTAGCCTTGTTGTCTTGATAACTTCAAAGGACAAATGGAAAAAAGAATAATAAATATAATAAATGATATGGATTTATGAAGGGAATAAAATCAAATGAAGGTATACAACAAAAACATGGAGAAATAATGAAAATGATCTTCAATTAATAAATAGTGAATGTTAAAATTGTTTACATGCAGAATGAAAGTAAACTAGCTAAAGTGGTCGTAGCATATATCTAGGAAGAAATGTGACCTCTATGCCTTTCCTAAAATATGTTAAAACGAGGGTAAGAGGTCATTTTATCATGAAGAAATAATGATAAACCCTAAACATCCCAAACCCTAACCCTAGGAGAACAAGTGCCAAAGGCTTATGGGTCGAGAGGGGGTAAGTTGGAATGCCAACTTCTTGGGGTTGTATCTTTGACATGCTATCTCCTTTTGACTCGCGTGATAAGATGTTAGAAAGGCCTATTAGAGGAGAACACATTTCAACTGCAAACATGATTGTTTGTCTCGCCTTCACCCATTTCTCAAAAAACGCCATTTAGGGCCTCAAAACGGCTCTAGAAGTTTAAGATCTGGAAACTGCCAAAAATAGAAAATTGTGTTGTGAGCCATGTGGAATAGGTGGTGGCCACCAATATCCATTTGGACGAATAAATATTGTGAATTCACTAAACTATTGGACACATTAGTTGACACTTGATTGACACAAGATTAGTTTCTACAAAGTGATGGTGACGAATTGCAGTGTATGTGTTGATTTATTACCAACATTAGCACTCATACAATGATGCATTGAGATAAATACTTGGAACATGGTGGGGATAGATATATGGCTATATGGGAATTTGTGAGTTAGTACATTATTATCTATGGAAAAATTCCTTACAAAAACCCTTTAAGAATTTTCTAAGATTCTTTGAATGGAATAAGGTTAAATTTTGCTAAATGTTTTCAATGAACACGATATGTGTTTAACCCCAAGGAATTGAAGTGGATTTAACCATGTGACCTTCTAGGTCAATATGGCTTTGACATGGGATATCAATCTACTTGAGCTAACCCTTGGGGCTAAAAAATATTTGGAAACAAGCCATGCTTCGTCAACCACACTATGACATAATCGAAATGAAACTTGAAGCTCATGGTTATGAATTGGGGGCATATACATTTCATGTGCACCTTGAATGTGTTCATAGATATCCTTAATGATTTGGACCCCTTCGCTTTTCTATAGAGAAGACCTTAATGAGATTTTAATTTGCATAGGAAAGGGAAATGTATTGCTTTTCAATGTTAGTACATTCTCATGTGTAACATTTTCATTAGTATATATGGTTGTGTTTTATTATAATTATATATTTCACATTTATTTATCTTTCGAGTCCCTCCCAATTTAAGAACCTAACAATTGGTTTTCGTGTTGACCAATATTAGTTTAGCATTGACAAATGCAATTTATAATGTTTAATTTTGAATAAAAAATATTTAATTTTCAATATTATTTAAAAATTTAGTTTTCAAACACTTGACTGGACCTTAACATGAAGGTCTTATTGCAACCATTGGGCCATGTGGATATTTTTTTTCCATAATTTCTAGATGCATTTATAATATTTATGCACTCATTTTGGATCTTTCTATAGTGAATTTTTATTGTTAAGCTTCAAACCACCCAAAATTAAAATCCTTAAAAATAACTCATACTCAATTAGTTAATACCCACCATAATTTAAGCAAGTACTTGCATAACGAGAGTTACTACACACCATTATTTATTATTTATGGGTTCTTCAACACTAAGTAAGAGTAAAAATGTAAATGTGTAAACTTACTAGTACTTACTAGGCAATTAATGCATGTTGGTGCCCCTTCATAGGTAATTAATTTTGCTACTTCATATATCAATTTGCAATTTTCTTAAAACAAAATTTCCACTTGAATGAGAGCCACTAAACTACCTTGAGACACTTATTTAACAATAAAGTTTCTAAAAATGCACCATTATTACAATATATTTTACAACTCATTACTAAAGAAATGTATGAATAATCTAATCTATATCATTTAAAAATAATAATAATAATTTGATATCTTAATAATGATTATTTATATAATCATTTTAACATGTTTTTTCAATTTTTTTTAATTAATATTTAATAAATCTTTCGTATGTAGTAGCATAATTGGAAAATATATATATATATATATATATATATAATGAATTTATGTTAATATAAATATGCATAAACACTATTGAGTTACTTAAATGTATCGAACCATCTACGTTAAACTTATTACCGACCAGAAGCCTTATTATATACTACTACAGCTGATTTAACATTCGTTTAACAACATTGAATCATCTTACGTTTCAGCATGGTATTTTGAATTGAATAACTACATTAAAAACGTCTAATCCTGTCATACTATTTTAACAATCCAAGAGACCAAAAGAACATAAAGGGGCCATGGATAGGCCTATCCTACCGCTAAATTCTAACCCGCCAAATTCTAACCCACCAGGCTTTGTCCACGTCAACCAGCAGGCTAATATTATGAATTAAATAACTAAATTAAAAAAATGTCTAACCTTGTTATTCAGTTTTAACAATCCAAGACACCAAGAGAACGTAAGGCGCCACGGATAGACTTATCGTACCACCAAATTCTAACCCATCAGGCTTTGTCCATGTCAACTAGCAAGCTTTATAATTGATAATATGAAGACAAGCATGTAACGTTTGACTATGACGTTTGTAATCAAGCAACCGTCCACGTAACAAACCCGAACTGGATTAAAGAGCAAGTGTTTTCGATTATCGCATCTAAAGCTGGATAAAAACAGGCAGAGTAGACGAAAGAGATGTTCGTTTATTGAAATTTTAGAGAAGAAAGAACAGCTCTGCGTACCTGTACCCATTCGCCAACTGCTCTCAATCGCATGTTGAGGGAAATGATGAATTGGGTTTGGACAGGTTTGGCGGAATGATGAATATTCGTTTGGAATTAGGTTTTGTGGAAGCAGGTCCCCCTAATACCTGTCTATGGCCCCAGATTATAACCTAATTCCATACAATAGTTATTGGATGTTTAATGTAAACATTTGTCCACTCTTGTTAGATTTTCTCTATAAATTCAAAGCCACTTTAGACAGAATTCGTACCCAAGTCCTCAGAATTCCTCATTCTCCACTCTCCTTCACTCAGCGTATTGCCACTTTGGCCTCACTGTAAGGTTCACTTACAGATCTGTTCTATTTTTAAGTTCAATCTCAGGCCTAAAGATGAAGGAAGAGTCAGGGAGCGCTGAGGCTAAGCTACCACTCCCCCCTCCAGTAGGACGTAAAAGAAGAGGGTTGGCAATTCTTGATTTTCTTCTGAGATTGCTTGCCATTGGAGCCACCCTTTCTGCAGCTATTGCCATGGGCACAAATAATGAAACTCTGCGGTTTTTCACCCAATTCTTCCAATTCAATGCTAGATTCTACAACCTATCTGCCTTCATGTACGTATAACGCTACTCTTCCAACTTTTTTTAAATAGTTAGTGAAAATCTCAATCAAACTGTATCTCTGAAATAATTGTGGAGATCTACTGTTAATTATGGATTTAGATACTTCGTGATTGCCAATGCCACTGTGGGTCTATACCTACTTTTATCGCTGCCCTTCTCCATCTTCGACATAGTGAGACCCCGTGCGGCAGCCTTTAGGGTCTTACTCATCTTCTTCGATACGGTTAGTATGCATTAATTCATACTGCTCACATGTTTTTTGATATAAGTGTAAAATGTGGATTTGGTCCCTGAAAAATACAAGAGAAGAATCAAGATAATATATATTGTAATTGCAGGTGATGGTGGCTGTGTGTACATCTGGAGCAGCAGCAGCAACGGCAATAATGTATGTGGCTCGCAGAGGAAACACCAAAACCAACTGGTTTTCCATTTGTCAACAGTTCAATTCATTCTGTATCCAAGCCACCGGCGCTCTTGGTGCCTCTTTCGCCGCAGTTGTCTTCCTAATTCTTCTGGTTTTCTTATCGGCTTCAACTCTCCACAGGCGTCGAGCAGAGTTTTAGGGCAAAAGTTATATTATACCGTTACTGATTATGTTTGTGGCTCTGTGGTATTTATGTGACTCCAGGGTAATGTGTCCATCTTTTTCTTTTATGTTTGGTTTGATATTTGGGTTCTGTCATCTCATCTTTCTGCAGTATAGGGTAGCCATTAGTGCTTTCGATATTTCGGTTCCTCAGTCATCTCATATTTCTGCAGTATAGCGTATCCATTACTGCTTTCGATCCTGAGGATGAAAGACATCTATGTATTGTGTAAAGTTCGCATTGTAAATATTTTTAGTAGTAAGATAAGGAATGTGATTGGTAATGCAGATAATTGATTGGCTTTTGTTTACAAGTCTCAGAGAAGGATATATCTTACTCCCTTACGGATGTTCTACCATAGATTTCAAACGCTTATTAGATTGAATAGAGTACTTTGGAAGGGTATAATTTTGCTCGGAAAATATAGATTTTTTTAGGTTATAATTATAAAATTATAAAATTTTGGTACTCTGATTTTTTTGTGGTTGAATCTTTCTGATTATTTTTTAAGTTGTTGAATGCTTTTTACCTTCTAATCAAAACACTTCTAAATCAAAATTTTACAAGATTAAAAACATCCCACTCCAAAAATGAAAAAGAAAATAGTTGCTCTCTAGAAGAATACTGCCACTCATTAGAGAACGAGGAGATTGAATTCCCCTTGACAAATAATCGAAGCAATGCACCTCCTATTAAATGCATCGTTGAACAGATTCTCTTTTGTAATGCCATATAATATAAGACTTCATACAAGTATTGAGTTTAACCAATGATTATTTTCTACATGCCCACATCCCACTCAAAAAAAATTATTATCCAGAAGAATATTGCCACTCATTGGAGAACGAGGAGATTGAATTCCCCTCGACAAATAATCGAAGCAATGCACCTCCTATTAAATGCATCCTTGGTCAGATTCTCTTTTGTAATGCCATATAATATAAGACTTAATACAAGTACTGAGTTTAACAAATGCTTAATTTTTACATGCCCTTGTAAAGTGTATTCTAAACACCATACGCATGATACAGTACTCTTCCTTATGGACTCTTATCAGTCATTAACATATTCTGTGAAGGAGTGATCCGCATGGCCGAGTATTATTATCTAGTTCAGCATATTCCATTCAGTACAGTATTGTATTTCAGTTAAGTGCTCTGCATGGTAAAAGATACCATGTGATATTGTCTTTCTCGTAAGTAGCTAAATGTCATTCGGAAAATTTGAGCATGAAAATTTGCATTTTTAAGAAATAAATGCTTTATAATTTGTCAAATTTGGTAGAAATTAGGGTAGTTATATTTCCAATTTAAATTTTTCAAATAGTCAGAAATATCACATGTTTTAAATAATCAATATATATATACTCTTTTTCCACTTCATATCACTGTACATCTCCACTTTCATATAAACAATCATTTTTTAATTTAATGTATTTTTATTTATTTATTAGGGTGGAACTCAAATATTATTTTAATTATTTAAATGAACCCAGCCATAATCAAATTAAAAATGCATTATTATTATTTACATAGGGTTAATTTAACAATATTTCTTTCTTTTAATTTTTTTTCAGAAATTTAAATTTGCATTAAAATTGATTTGAATGGTTTTTAAAGAAATTTGTTTTGTTTGCTAGATAAAGTGAGTTTTGAGATGACTCTTATGATATATGGTCCAAAAGCATCTAAGCCATCAAAATCATTAGAGATCACATGATGTCTATGCCACACTATGGACATCACAGGAGGCCTATGGCAAACCAACACTTAGTATGGACGTCACACCCGGTCTATGCCACACCAACACTTAGTATAGACATCACAGGGTATATGTCACACCAACACTTAGTATGAAACACACATTTGCCCACAACATTTACAAACAAAACACCTTGGCACTATCTCCTCCTTTAAAGATTATTTTTTATTTTAATGTAATTTATTATTATTATTATAGTTAGTGAAACAATAAAACTTTAAATTCTTTTAAAAATTTAGTTTAAAAATATAAATTTAATTTTACCCTCCATATTATATATATAGTTTTCTTAAAATAGAACTACTCTTTAGATTATTGTTATTTAATATGATATTTACCCTCCATGTTATATATATATATTTTTTTTAAATACAACTACTTTTTAAATTATTGTTATTTAATACGGTATTATTTGAAGTTATGTGATAACATTTATTTGCCTAAATAGACACTCTATAATAGTTGTGTAGAGTTAGATAACATCAGAAATAAATAATTTTATATTGTAATTTTGTTTTTATTAATCACCATATACATATCACATTAAAATATAGAAAAAAATAAAGAAAATTATTTTAACCTCCAAGAAGCTAAAGATAGCCAATGGGACATATTGCTTCTTCATCTTGTTGATGTATTCAACACTTTTCCTGTGAAACCTCAAATTAAACGCTCTCATCTTCTCAACAAACTCCCATCTTCTCAGGAAACACCTCGCTAAATAGATTATCCCAAGAGCTAGCTCCCAGAATATTTGCATAGCTTTCTCTATTGTATTTGAATGTCTCATATTATAAAATGAAATGTTTTTATGTTTCACTTTTCCAGAAGAACAAAAAATACATACTTTTTCTTCCCACACTTATTTTGGCACCCTGTTTCACAACAAAGTTGATGCGAATTAGTCCTTAACTAAGTAATAAGAAGTTTGACTCTCCAATAAATATTGGCCTCTATGTATGCTTTTGGTTGATGATTATGAGTGGGATTAAACACTTCAATATACTATTTTTTCTTTTGCCCTTGCTCATCCCAAGTAAGCTTGTAGAATTTATCCTTAACAAAATATTTTATCTCTTTACTATTTATGGGACACATGTTCAAGCAAATACCCCATTTTCTAAACCATTTTTTATTTTGCTCCATCCAACTCTTCTTTCTTTTGCACAATATGTCATTAAATACAACCTTAGGCCATATGTCCTCTTCGATTTGCTCAATTTTTTTAAATACTTTATGACTCACACCATACTAATTGCTTCAATAGGAGAAACCCCTATTTCACTTAACAATATAACATAAGGAACCACACTTTTAATTTTGAATTTGTTTGTAATCAAACTCTGAATTTTCTTAGTTTGTTTCCACTACATGTCAGATCTACATGTCAGACTTGTTCACAACCATAGAGAATCACCTAAATCACTAGAAGCCCACAAAGAGTTGAAGTGGTTTTTGAGTTACATAACTTTGCCTCTCTACACCTATTTCAAAAAGCATAAGCTGCTTTCCAACCCCACAAAGTTCTTTTCTTTCTACAACCATCCCAACTTAGATTTTTGTTGAAGTCAATTATGAGGTATTTGTAATCTACAACTTCTTTCAAAATGTTGCCTTCAAATTATAACTTATGCTGGTTATGTTTTATTTTTTTAGAGAAAACCATTACTATATTTTTGCTAATATTGACTTGCATCCCCACCCTTCTACAAAAATGCGCAAGGGATAGTAAGTGCTCTTGCAAACCAAGTAAAAATTTAGCAATCAAAATAAGATCATATACATACAAAATAAGCCTTACAACAAACTTGCCCAAATGGATTCCTTCAACCCCTTCTGAATTTAACGAGTCCTCAAGATTTCTGATATATAAACCAAAAACGGTAGGAGACAATGGGAAACCTTGCTTGACCCTGATATTGCTTCTAAAACTTTCAAAAATGCCTGCTCAAGTTCTTTGATGCCTGTTGGCCCTTGGTAGATCTAGAGTTAAGATGGATCTAGGCAAGTCCATATTAGATTATAGAGGGAATCTAAGAAAACTACAAATTAGAAGGTGCTCCTGGTAGCTTAGTTATTACCACTCAAGTTATAAATGATGTCATAAGAAAAAATGCATAAAATATTATAAAATTATTTGTCCAATGCTAAATTAGTAGTGGTGAGTATGCAAATCAAATCCTATAGTATTGTTTTCTCAAAAACTAATAAACTAAGATGTGAAATGGATAAATTAATTTCATTTTTAGGCACTAGGAGTTGCTTAAATTTAGGCAGGTAGTAACCACTAGTAATTCTACACATTTAATCAAATCCTATAGTATTGTTTTCTCCAAAAGTATTAAATTGAGATGTGAAATGGATAAATTAATTTATTTTTTAGGCACAAGGAGTTGCTTAAATATAGATGGGTAGTAACCACTAGTAAGTCTACGCATTTATAGTTTTACTCACAAAAGTACTTATGGAAACATAAATAATGGACATTTTATTCCTACCATTTTTTATGCAAAGACTTGTTTAAATTATGGTGGAAGTAGTTGATGGAAAATATATTATTTACCTCAGTATGAGCTATTTTCAAGGATTTTATTTTTATATGGTTTTTTTATAAAGATTAAGAACAAAAAATCAATACACAAATATCTAAAAATAATGTATAAATATTACAAAGACATCTATAAATTATGGCATAAAATATGTTAGCAAATTATGTGCATGACATTATATTGTGCAGACACTACAATAACGCCTTCAAAATATGGCCCAATATGATAGAGATGTTGTAATGTAATATTTAACATTTTGACAAAGTCAAATTACATAAAAATTAAAATTAAAATAAAATTAAAAATAATAAAAACATTAATGTAATGTAAATAAAAATGAAAATTACCTTATAAAAACGAAATAAAAATAAAAATAAAAATAAAAACGACTCATGGTGTTGAGAACCCATGACCCATGGTATTATTCCTAGATCCATCTTGACTTTGGATTAGAGTTAAAATCGAATTAGGCTTGCTTAATAATATTGAAAATTAAATATTTATTTTTGAAAGCTAAACATTATAAGTTGCATTGGGAAACACTAAACTAATAATGATCAACATGAAAATCAATTGTAGTCCTACCTTGGCAAGGACTAATAAAATCATTGTTGAAGAAGGAAAGAAAGTAATGAAATGCCATTGTGAAATCTCCTTAGGCCCCACACACACATATATGAGAAAGAAAATTTAGGACGTTTATAAAAATTAAAATATATAATATGGAAATTTATAAATTTATATAAATTGAAAAGAGAAGGTCAAACAAAAATCAGAATAATTGGAAGATTATACAGTATTTTATTCATTTAAATCAATACTTTAAAACTTGCTATATAAAAATTTTGGGCTAATTACTACAATTAATTTTTAACAACTATATGGTAACAACTTGAAGTGTAATTATCATTCAGATATGGCAAAAGAAATAACATTAAGGAATAAGTCGGTGCATCATTTTCTATTTTTCTTTACTTAAAACAAAAGATGATGGATGTCAAATGAGACTCAACCACTCAACCCGGTGGTTCACAACTCTTAAAGTGTTCCGCATGCTACTAATCATGCTAATCACATGACTTGGAAGAATTCATTAAACCACTACCCCAAATGCATTCCTTGCCCTTACATTTAATCCTATGTGCAATCCACATATCCTCCATGCATATAACTTGAGACTCATCCATGTCATCCAGAATTGTTGATTTTCCGGCATTATCCAAGAGATTTTCTTTAGTTGGTGTTAGCAGAATTGCATTAAAGAGCATGTAAAAATTATATGTGAAAATACTTTAAAAAAAAAGCAACATAAAGGAGACCATAAAGACAATGCACACAATGTTTGATAACGGAATTCATCCAATGTTAAATACATCTCCAGATCCTACTTCAGCAGTGGGGAGATCACTTCATTCATCTCATAAAATGGAAAGGCAAGTAAATGGAAAAATACAACATTATACCTCCAATCTTGGGAGTGACTTGAAATTCGATTGCTCAAATCACAACAATCACAACACTCGCAGATATGTCGTGTCCTCTTGAGACTTTTAACTGTAAACATGACCTACTTCTCAAAGGAATATTGTTGTTTAAAACTTCATACCCAAAAATTAATGAAGAATGTGGGTTTTTTCCATGACCCTTGAGATCCACTCTTGAAATAAAAAAATAGATTGCACCATTATAATCCTTGTAAAATTTTGGTTAAAATCGGTATAAAATTTATTATATTCTGTTGTTGTCATTATTGGATCCCCAAGGAATCTTTTATATTCCTCAAAACATAAAAAAAATCTTCTACATCATAGTTTAGATAATATTCCCCTAGAATATACCTATCTCAATATTCACACTAACATGGTTACACCCTTGTCCTTGTTTCATCATGTGCACAGGGTTCTGAATTGTCACTATTGCACCTCTGCTTGCTCATAGCCCTCCCATTGCTTTGACGAAATGAAAAGTTTATGTTAGGGAATTTACCAATGAAATTTTTGGCATAGTTGGTTGGTGGAGTTGTTTGGAAATGTTAATATGTGGGTTTCTTTGGATCAAATCGGATGACACACGATCTGGTGGTCATTGTAACAAAAAATAAACAAAGTTATCTATATATCTATATATCTATATATATATATATATATATATATATATATGCCAACCCAACCAACATTATTATATATGGTATATTAATATATCAACCAAACCATAATATTCGACTGATGTGCCATGTTTTCCAAAGTGAAATGGATGGTGTGAACATATTCCAAGTCCACTTGGACTAATTTGAGGTGCCATGTGATTGGACCACGCCGCATGCTCCCATTGGTCCAAAACTGCCAAGCCAACCTGCCACCTCATTGCCCAATTAGCCTACCATTATGGCACCTAATGAGCACCAATTGTACCTGCTACATCATCTTTAGATGTGCAATGTGTCTATTCTAGAGGCTACCATGTCACCTTTGACTATCGACTTTTTTCTTATTCTGACCAAAACTTTGACTAAGCATATCTCTTTGATATGGAGTCAGATTGCGGTGGTGTTTGTGTCATTGTATTCAAAACAATAAGCTATTCAATCGGGTTCTAGTTTCAATGTAATCCAAGGACTCTAATTTATGGACCATCATGGATCCACTAGGATCATTCTTCCTCATGGAAGGAATTTTAGTCCTCCAAAAGTGTAAACATGATTTGCAATCTGATCTACATAACAAATGTCTCTAAAAGGCCACACTTTCTTCTCCTTCACCTTTGTACTCTGGATCTAGAATTGGTGAAACCATCACCTGTATTGTTATGCAAATGCATAGCTACCAATACATGTCCAACTTGTAGGATTTGGAATAATACCATACTTGAAAAGAGGTTATAGAACACTCATGGTCAAGTTTTAAAATAGAAGTTATACCCTTTTCTATCCAACTAAAGGATGAAATATCACTATGTTTCATATACAAGTGATGTTATACATTGATCACTTTTACAAACATTCTCACAACATGTGATTTACAATGGTGTCCATATTCACCTACTTAAAATTGCTACTCATCTCTTAGCTAACTAGTCTAATGGGATTTATCCCTATAGTTGGCTTCCTTGTTGAATTTCTTCTTTGCTCGATTCCTTCACAGATGATCTCACATGCTTCCTATCCTTCTTTGTATGTACCCATGGATGGAGCCTCTAACATGTGGCTCTCTGGTGTCCACCATTGTTGCAATGGTTGCAATGGTTTTTTTCCTCCAAAATTTCTTGACCGTCTTTCTCCCATGATGTGGAGATGTATCCTTATGTCGTGATTCCTTCCAATTTGACATAACCTTCCTCAAACGACTATCTATGGCCCAAGTTTGGTGAGGAGAGTTTTTCTTGGCTCTTCCTTTGAAATATTCACCTCCCTCTCGAGATCACCTATAACCACGATTGCTACAATGGTGTGATCTAGCCTTGGCTTGTATTGTTTCATACTCCATTTCTTTTGAAACTTTGGAGTGTCTCTCAAATGCATCAAAATCATCATCATAATGAGAACGTGAAACTAAAGAATGACTGAAACTCTTTACCTTAGTCGTCGACTCTAGAGTGGGCGATGATGGATTCACTAAGCCTTCATTGAAATTCAACTTTTCCAATGCCTCTTCTATGTATTGTAATTCAAGATTGAATATATGCTTCTCCTCTTCTACTTCTTATGGAAATCTACTCAATTTAGCATTCTTTGATTGAATTATGTGGGGATGATGATTCAAATGATGGGAAGAAGATGAAGAAGAAGAAAATTCACTTAAGATGGAGGTGGATATTCTCCTTCGTTTGTGGAAGCATTGTCATGTACCTTCTCTTTCTTCATCATTTCCTTGTTTGCTATTCTCTTTCATAGATGCAATTCACATCAGCAAGAATACTACTCTGCTACAAAACATGATCTGAAATCACTAATTTTTCAAAACTATCCAATATTTTTTGTTCGGTTGATGTTAGAAAAATTGCACGAAAGAACATGTAAAAATCATATGTGTGAATGCTTAAAGAAGAAGAAACATAAAGGAGACCCTAAATATTGTAATACCCCTTCATTTCTGTAATATTTGTTTTCATTGTTTAGGCTAAGTTATGTTAGAATGGATGGTGGAAAAGCCATGAAGTACATCCAAATGATTATGTAATAAATAATTTTATTAATAAATAAAAAAAGGTATGAAAGCACTTGTGAATGAGACACTTGAGTAAGAGATTCCTTCCAAAGAAAGAAAATAAAAATATGAGTAGTTAATGAGATTGGTATAACTCTTCCATGATAAGGACTTCTAGATATGATTTAATGGATAGGAGAGAAAATACATTAAATTGCTTAGCTAGGGAAATATACTATGCATTTATAAGAATAAAGCACTGTGGGAGGGAAAAGAGGGCTTTAAAGGAAAAGCCTAGGCTAGTGGAGTTGAAAACCACAAAAGCGGTACATCGCCAAAGGAAAAAATTGATTATGGAAAAGAGGTATAAAAATACCTACTCAAGAGATCAAGGGGGTGGTTGATCTCTTTGGCAAGCATTCTCATCTTAGGGGGAATTGGAGGTACAGTTCATGGTTGGTTGGATAGTGTGCTCATCAAGTGAAATGTCTGTAGCAATTCTCATTAGGAAATCTATGCATATTTACCTTTATGAATATCTCGATAAATATTATGGTGCATCTTATAATTTATATGTGGAGTATTTTAAAGATTGTTATACAAAATGATATATGCTAATTCTGTAAAAAAACAAAGAAAATGTTAAATATTTCATATTCTAGTGAATGATTTTCTGGTGCATAGATATCCATGAAGGATAATTTTGGTGAATATTATGCTAACCAATTCTGAAGAGTGTTCGAATTTCTATCCATAGTATTATTTAGCTTAACAATATATGTATGCCGATTTTTTTGAAGACTTTGTTAAAGATATTTTTGTTGGTTGATATAAATTCAATGCAGAGTAAAAAGAGTAGTTTGTAGGATTACCATTAATGAGAACTTATATTGTGTTCGTGAGGAAAAGAAAGGAAAATTAAACAGGTTAAACTATGTAAAACTATATAGTATTTAACTCAGTGATGTGAGTCCATAGAAAAAAATACTTAACTAGTGACACCGAGAACAAAACGAAGAGACTTATAAGCTATTGGGGTAAGAATGAATAAGAATTTTTCCAATTAATTAAACAACCAAAAGGGAATCCAACATTCCAGGACTATTAGCACCTATAAAATTACTAAAAATGATTGACCTATAAATCTAGAATGAATTATATATATAAAGAAAAAAAGAACATAGGATTAAAGGAAATGTTGGTGCGAATTTATTACCAAAAAAAAAAAAAAAACTAATATAGAGAAATTTGTGGGATAGTAAGTCATAGGGTCTAAATTAACGAATCCATTAGGAAGGTAATGTTAACTAGTGCAAATGTAGAAATTCTCATTCTAATGGAGGAAATAGGGTAGCATTCTTAACGAGAGACAAAAATCAAAAACAAAAAAATAAAAATGATATGAAACTATGTGAGGAGGAACTAGATGATCCTCTATGCTGAAGTTTGTGATAAAGATAGAAGGAATATGAGGAAATAAATGTAACTTAAGACAATAAGAACCATAGAGCACGTTGCAGTGTTGTTACTTAAATAAATATTATTAAAACGTGAATTACTAGAAGTAAATCTAGAAGGGCAGAATCATAAATTTTAGACAAAGTGGTATGAAACTCTTTCTCTTATTTGAAATCGTATGTAATACTTATTTAAGAAATTTTGTTCATAGTTAAATTTAACTCAAAAAAATTTGGATCACAATCACCATGTGATATATATCTACATTACTGAGACTAGAAAGTGAATGTTGCAATGATATGGTCAACAAAATAGTAGAAAATTTCATAAAAACAGTAGAGAGATTTTTAGTTCTTCTTCGACATAAAAAATTGAAACTTAATATATAGTCATATGTGACTTCCTTTTCAATAAGCAATAAGGAGAAACAAAAATCAAACACATAATCAATAATTAAATAACCATAATTGTCCTAGTGTGTGTGTATTATATCAAAAGTACATAATGTATACTCAGTAAACATTTACATAACCCTGGGGGTCTAAATTATAAATGAAAGAGTACATCGTGTGTCCCAAGTCATAAGAAGGTCGAGCTCATTCATCCATCTAGAACAAAAAACATGCACATTCTATAGGCTAGGGGGGGTCTACATGGAACACTGAATTAAACACTAACTCTTGAGATAGACCAGGCATCGAAGTTTCTGACACCTGTAACATGCAACGAGAATATGGCAATGTAGTAAGAAAATAATCAACCTGTTACAACATATGACGATTAATGATTTTTGGGGTTACCACTCGTGAGACATATGTAGAGGAGTTGTATAAGTGCACATACCTATAAGGAAACCAAAGAATATTGTAGGCGACAGTGATGCCTAAGTGAAAATATTGAGAAAATAGTATAAACCTAATGTAAAACCTTAAGAAACATTTTACCTATGTAAGATATAGTAGGTTGTAGAGGGTAGTCCCATCGTGAGCACTGAAACGTTGAGGAGAAAACTTCAGGAAGCCAAGGAAACAAGTCAATGAAAAAAAAACTTGTTAGGCATAGGGGGAAAAGTACAATAACTTTGGAAATATATATATATATCTATATATATATATATATATATATATATATATATATATATATATATATATATATATATATATATATATATATCATTCAGCTTGAGAAAATGTCTGGTCCAACCTATCGAAGGAAAATATAAATGTCAACTCTTGCAAACTTACATGGTACTCTCACAATGAAATGGTCCTAGATAAATAAGAAAAGAAAACCCCATTAGCAAATAATTGGGAACACAAAACTGCAACAGGAAATATGTAACAATTGGGTGAAATTCCATTTCTAGGGACAAAGGTGAGTCACAATAAATTTGTAATTTATTACAAAGCACAAGAATATCCTCTATTTGGCAGTGATACATTCCGGTAATGGTTCTGGAAACAGGGTAATCAAAGATAATCAAAAACCCTTAACAAAATTTACTGAAATGGAGAGAAGAAAATGTAAGAGTGGTGCGATAAATAGAAAATTCTCCATTGGAAAACTCAAGATTTAGAAATAGCTATACATTCTCATGTAAATTCTTGGTACATTGAGTGAGGAATAACCCAACCCTACCACTATAGCCACCCAGTTTAGTAATATTTTCACCATACTAGGAAGAAATCTAAATTAAGTAATTACATGGAATGCACCATGGAAAGGTTAGGTCCTATTTACCACCAAACAAAACATGGTAGATGACACCAAGGTCGAAAGGGACTTTGATACCTATATAGAGTCACACCTCAAAGTATAACAAAAAGGTTAGGGCAAGTGAAAGTGCTAGAGTGATAAACAAGATATTATTGTTCTAATTAAATGTACACTCTAGTTATATATATGTCTGTTCAAGGAGATGAATATGATATATAAACTGCATAGGAAACAAGTAATTATAACTACTATTAGTAATTATCTATTTAAAAATTAAGGAAAAAAATATATACTGCTAAAGAGTGGACTCAGGACAAATGGTATCACAGCCCAAGTTCACAACTTGGGACTTAACGAACCACCATAGAAATAAACAGAACTATGTAGACTTGAAAATTTGAACTAAGTAAGGTAGAACTAATAACTGATTTTGTTTGAGACACAAGGTAATCAAGTGACGCAACCTCAACATAATGGATGATGATCCCCCTCTAGCCATCACCGTGGGTGAAGACTTGTATGACGAATTGAGAAACGGGGCCACCTCAACAACTTCTCAATTTATGAATGTTATTAGAATATCCAACAAGAGTTGGCCTATCCGAGAAGCATCAATGAACGCTTGTTAAAGGCTAGTGAGGAGCATGAAAGGATGATCAGGGGGCTGACTAAAAAGTCTGCCCATAAAACTGTGGAACGTGAAGCTTTGAAAATAAATAAAAGGGGCACATAATTAGACAAATCTAAAAGTTGGGTGGAATATGATAGAACATATTCAATAACACATAAGAGAACAAAACAAGTAGAGCTACAAGGGGAATTTAGGAGAATTACGACCCCTACTTATGATGGGGAGAAAGAGGAGGATATAGAAGCATGGCTTCTTAATATGACTAAATATTGTCAAGTTTACGAATATGAGTAACTTGAGGGCTAGATTAGCCATTTATTAGCTACAAGGCCAAGCTTCTCTCTACTAGGAAGAAGGTAAAAGTGTGCATCTGTTGGAAGAAAATACAATATCTTGGGAGGATTTCTGGAAGCAGTTTAAGTCGCACTATCTAAATAAATGTTATTATGATGCATGCACAAAGAATTTGTATGAGTTAAGGCTGAGACAGTTAATCATGGATGAATTTATGGAAAAATTTACCAATTTACTATGGTATGTTCCCTACATTAAAGAATAAAAATACAAGGTGCAACGGTTTGTAAACTTCTTACCCACTATATACAAGGAAAGAATTGAGTTCAACAATCCTAAGACAATGGATGAAGCAATAAGAAAGGAGAGGTTGTGTTATCAACAATTTAGGAATAATGGTGAAGGAACCAAATTTTAGTAGAGTAAGGATAAAGCCAAATCTGAAATTGGGGAAAAATGATAGAAACATGCTTATCTTAAAAATTTTGGGAAGGACCATCAACAGAAAAAAAATCAGCAAGGGAAATATAAATCTGTTGATACAATCTCAAGTTGGGTCAAAACCCATGGATATGAATAGTAAAAATATTAGTGGGGGTAAATAAAAAGAATCACTGAAGTGTTGGGGGTGTGATCAACCTCATTTTTTGAGCAATTGCCTATATAATCCGAGATCTATCCAAAATATCCAAGTTGTTTGCAAAGCGACCATAGTGAAATATGTAGCTAGAAATATTCCAAGAATAAGTGTATCCTTGGAGGATATACAACTAGAGCATCAATCAACAATGATCGAGATTGAAGCTACTATTTTAAGCCAAACTGATTCTGTTTTAATTGATCTAGGAGCTAGTTTAATTTACATTAGGCCATAGGTGATAGAAAAATGTATACTGAAAGGTATAAGACTTCTTGGTTGGTACAGTTAGCAACCGATACCAAGAGAAGAGTAACCAGCCAATTAAACTTAATTTCATCTTGATTTAAATCAATATTTTACAATAATGAACCTAAATATACTTCCCCTAGGATGATATGACATGTTGATAGGCGTGGGCTGGTTGGAAAAAAAAGGGACCATTATAAACTGTGTAGAAAAACAATGAGTTGTGTGAATCAAAAGGGACAGACTCAAAGAATCCAAGGCATACCAAAACCCATATTATTCACACAAATACCAGCCCTACAAAAAAAAGAGAGTGCATGGAAGGGGTGTCAATTATTTATGGTTCATGTGGAAGCAAGTGAAAAACAAGGAGAAGAATCAAAATTAGACATCCTACCAATTATTAAGAAGTTTCAAGAGGTTTTCCCAAAGAAAATCCTAGGTTTACCCCCTCTCATGGATATAGACTTTTCCATTGATTTGGTACCCAATATAGCCCAAGTGTTTAGAGCCGCTTACTGAATGAGTCAACCAAAATTATTGGAGCTAAAAATGCAGCTACAAGAACTGCTCGACAAATGCTTTATTAGGCCCATTGTATCATCATGGGGGACTCTCATGTTATTTTTCAAGAAGAAATATGGCACATTTAGGATGTGCATGGATTATCGACAATTAAGCAAGTTAACCATTAAAAATAAATATCCATTTCCCCGCATTGTTGATATGTTTGATCAAGTAAGAGGGGAAACCATTTATTCAAAATTTTATTTATGGATGAGAAATCATAAATTAAGAATAAAAAAATAAAGATATTTATAAGACAATTTCCAGCACCAGAAATGGTCACTACGATTTTGTAGTGTTACAATTTGGCCTTACTAATGACCCAATAACCGTTATGTGCTTGATGAGCAATGTACTTAATAAGTATTTGGATAAATTTTTGTTGGTATTTATCGATGACATTTTGGTGTATTCTAAGAATGAATAAGAACTAAATAACACCTAAAATTAGTGTTGCAAACTGTAAGAGAGCATGAGTTACATGCCAACTTTAGTAAATGTGAGTTTTACAAAAATAAAATATAGTATTTGGGCCATGTCATTTCGAATGAAGGACTAGTGGTTGATCCTCAGAAGGTTAGGGCCATGGTAAATTGGCTCATACAAAAGGATTTGTCTTCTTTCTATTCATTTATGGGAATCACGAGGAATTACAAAAGATATAGAGACGGACTCTCAAAAATGGCACATCCTATTACATCCTTGCAACTGAAAGGAGTAAAATTTGAATGGACAACCAAATCTCAAGAAAGTTTTTATAAGTTTAAACACTTACTTATAGTGGCTCCTATCCTAAAACTTGCAGACCCAAATAAAGGATTTATAGTTTGCACCGATGCCTATATGGAGGGACTAGGGGGTTTTTAATGTAGGAAAATTCAATGGTAGTTGATGAATCTAAAAAGTTGAAAACACATGAAATAAATTATGCTATATATGATTTAGAGCTAGTTGTTGTAATACATGCTTTAAATATGTGGAGGTACTATATGTTAGGGAAGAAATGTACTTTCGTAATAGATCATATCAATTTAAATTTTCTTTTCATCCAACCAGATCTCAATGCCAGACAAGTTAGGTGGATGGTGTTTCTTAGTGAATTTGAGTTTGACTTTAAACACATAAAAGGGAGAGAAAACAAGATAGAAGATGTGTTGAGCATACATGCCTATACTTTAATGGGAATATATGTAAGCATTGCTAGCATAAATTTTGTGGAGAATATTAAAAACTCGATAACCAGTGATCCTAAATACATGGAAATTCATCAAAAATTGTAGCAAACCGACATCCTCGGTTATGCTGAAAAATCTGAAAACTCGGTCATTTATATAGAATGCTTGTATGTGCCCAATGAGAATGCCCTGAAACAACTGATACTAGATGAGTATCATAGGAAACCGTACGCAAGAAATCCTGGGTACCAAAATATGATCACAACATTAAGAAAGAACATATTTTGGCCAAGTATGAAAAAGGAGGTAGCCGAATATTCATGAAAATGTCTAGAATGTCAACAAGTGAAGGTGGAATATCAACACCTTGCTGGGTTGTTGAATCCACTACCTATCCCTGAATGGAAGTGGGAAATAATTTCCTTATATTTTATCATGGGACTACTAAGTACCAAAAGGAAACATGACTCTATGGTAGTGATAGATACCTTAACCAAAGCCACACATTTAATACTTGTACAATCCACTTATGGTACTGTGCAAATTTCCAATATCTTTATGGGGGAAATGTTTCGATTACATGGAGTACCCAAGATGGTAGTGTCTAATAGGGATGCCAAGTTAACTTCAAAATTTTTGAGGGCATTGTTTGGGGGCATGGGAACTCAGTCAAATTTCAACATTTCTTATCATCCTCAAACTGATGGACAAAATAAGAGAACCAACCATATTTTATAGGACATGCTGAGGATGTACGTCATGGACAAACCTACTAGATGGGAAGAATTTTTTCATTTCAAAAAAAATTCTTATAATAACAACTATCAAGTGTCCATTAAAATTAGCCCTTTTAAATCCATGTATGGAAAAAAAGGCCATACATCTCTCAGTTGGAGTCAACTAGAGAATAAATTAATACTTATATCATATTCTTTTTAGGAAATGGAGAAAATAGTACGAAGGATTCAGGAAAGCATAAAAACCACACGGGATAGAAAATAAATCTATGCCAACAAAAAGAGGACACACAGGGAGTTCAAAATTGGAGATCATGACTATTTACGGATAAAACCAAGAAAAAGTACCTTAAGGATGGGAACCTATACAAAATTGGCACCATGATTTTGTGGGCCATTCAAAATTCTAGACAGAATTGTACACGTAGCTTACCAATTAAAATTACCTAGCCATTCTAAAGTTCACAATGTTTTTCATGTATCTTTGCTAAATAAATATGTACATTATGGTTCTCACATAATTGGTTGAAAATTACTACAGGTGGAACCCGAAGGAGACTTTTTGGAGAAACCTCTTTGTATCCTAGACTGGAAAGAGATCTAGCTCTGGAATCAAGCCATTATTCAAGTTAAAGTGGAATCGAAGCACTTTACTTTCGAAGAGGCCAAATGAGAGCGAGAAGATGAGATGCATATGAACTATCCAACACTACTGTTGGCTTAGGGGGTCTTGACCCAGGTTCAGAGTTAGCTACACCAACCAACAAAAACCTACACTACTGGCCCTTTCAAGAATAACCTGTTTGGCGTAGGTTATAGTAGCACTTGAAGTAGTATGGGGGGATGCAAGAACCAAGTTTCTGCATCCAAAGGCTAGTGTGATGTCTTCTAGTGCCTCAGATCTGCCTTCACGTAGATCGATAAACTCTTAAGGCACACCACTGTAACTCTGTTAAAACAACCTTTAGACCTTTGCGAAGGTTTACGATCAGTCTTTGCAGACCTTTAATAGTCAAATTTCCTACTTACATGCATCAGAGAGAAGTCCTAAATTAGTGTTTGCGCATATTTACTTAAGTCATTAGTAAACATAAGAGAAATCACAAGAGTCTTCGTGAAAGTATTTAAACATACATTGCATACATTATTAAGGCTTATTCAATAGAATTGTGTAACATGCAATCAATATCTTATGAAACAAATCATTCATCAATAGCATATAACATTAATAGAAATAGCAAAAGTACTCAGGAATTCTTACAAACTCAAACTACCTTGTGCACATAGCTGCAGGGGTCCACACACTCAGTTGTGCAGCCTTTATTTCCCTATCTAAGAATAGGAAGCAGAGCCTTCCTGCCCTATCTCCTACCCTAGACTCTTCAATCAATCCAATTCTCTATCTTCGCTCTCTCTTTACTTCTACATGTCCTTTCACTAAGACTCACTATTTATAGATTTTTTGATACAATGCCATGGTCCGTAGACCATGGGTGAATCTCAAAACTGACTCAAAACTTATCCAAAACAAGGGGCTAATCCCCTTTGACTCTTATTTACTTACACACTCTGCATCCACAAATCGCAAAGACTTTATATTATTTACATAATTGTACCAAAATTTGGGTTATCATAACCCCAAACTAACCCAGGGGACCCCATCCCAACAACTACTCTTGAGGGAAGTATCTAGGAAATAAACACTGAGGACGGTGTAAAGAAAAAGAGGGGGAAGATCTAATACCCCTATGTTTCTGTAATGTTTATTTTATTTGTTTAGACTGACTTACGTTAGAATGGATGGAGGAAAATCCATGAAGTACATTAAATTTCTTATGTAATAAATACATTTATTAATAAATAAATAAAAGGGTTGAAAGTACTTGGGAATGAGACACTTGAGTAAGAGATTCTTTCCAAAGAAGGAAAAACAAAAATCTTAGTAGTGGAGAGATTGGGATAACTCTTCCATGATAAGGACCTCTAGAGAAAGTTTAATTGATAGGAGAGAAAATCAATTAAATCACTTAGCTGGGGAGAGATGATAAGCATGGATAAGAATAAAGCGTCGTAGAAGAGAAAAGCAGGATTTAAAGGAAAATCCTAGGCCAGTGGAGTCGAAAACCATAAAAGTGGAACGCTGTTGAAGGAAAAAATAGATTATGGAAGAAAATGTATAACAATACCTACTCGAGAGATAAAGTGGGCAGTTGATCACTTTGGCAAGAATTCTTAGCTTGAGGGGAACTGGAGGTAGAGTTCATTGGTGGGTGGATAATGTGCTCATCAAGGGAAATTTCTACAACAATTCTCATTAGGAAATCTGTTTATATTTATCTTTGTGAATATCTCAATAAATATTCAAGTGCATGTTTTAATTTACATGTAGAGTATTTTAGAGGTTGGTATAGGAAATGATATATGATAATTCTATTAAAAAAAATATGTTATATGTTTCATATTTTGGTGAATGATATTCTGGTGCATGGTATAACTCCTATACAGGGTAGTGAGTTAGTCGTTAATGTAGCTATCCATGAAGGATTATTTTGGTAAATATTATGCTAAAAAATTCTGAAGAGTGTTGGAATTTCTTTGTAGAGTAATATTTAGCTTAACAGTCTGTGTATGTTGATTTCTGCGAATACTTCGTTAAATATATTTATGGTGGTTGATATAAATTCAGTGCAAATTATGTAGAGTAGTTTGTAGGATTACGATTAATGAGAAGTTATATTGTTGTTGTGATGAAAAGAAAGGAAAATTAAACCGGTAAACTATGTAAAAATATATAGTATTTAACTCAAAATTGTGAGTCCATAGAAAAAAATTAGTCATTGACACCGAGAATAGAATGAAGAGACTTATAAGCTCTTGGGAGAAGAATGAATATGATTTTTTTCAATTAATTAAATAACGAAAAGGGATCCAACATTATAGGAGCATAGCACCAATAAACGTTCATAAAATGATTGGCCTGTAAATATAGAATGAGTCATATATAAATAGAAAACAGAACTTAGGACTAAATTAAATGTTGGGAAGAATTTATGACCAAAGAAAATTAAAAAATAATTGATATCGAGATAGTTGTGGGATAGTAAGTCATAGATTCAAAATTACCGAACCCATTAGGAAGGAATTGGTAACTAATATAACTACAAAAAGTTTCATACTAATAGAGAAAATTCGGTGGCTCTCTTAATTAGAGAAAAAATTTGAAAAAATAAAAAGATAAAAATGACATGAAAGTGTGTGAGGACGAACTAGATGATCTCGTGTGATGAAATATCTAATAGAGATATAAATAGTATGCAGAAATACATGTAACTTAAGACCATAAGAACCGTAGAGCACGTTGCAATTGAGTTACTTAAATAACTATGATTAATACATGAATTACTAGAAGTAAATCTAGAGCGGCAGAATCATAAATATTAGACAAAGTGGTATGAAACTCTTTCTCTTATTCTACAACATATGTAATACTTATGTAAGAAAAAAAAAATCCTGCTAAAATTAACGAGAACAAAAGAGGATCACAGGAACCACCAGATATATATATTCATTACCTAGATTAGCAAATGAAAGTTGCAGCAACACGATCGGTATAATAACATAATTTTTCATAAGAATAGCAGAGAGCTTTATAGTCCCTCTTCTATAGAAAAAACTAAAAATTAATATATAGTCATATGTCACTTCCTTTTCAGTGAACAGTAGCGAGAAAAAAATAAAACACGTAATCAATAACTAAATAGCCATAAAAGTCCCAGTACATGGGTATTATATCCAAAGTACATAATATATACTCAGTAAAAATTTACATAACTGTGGGGATCTAAATTATAAATGATAGAGTACATCGCGTGTCACAAGCTGGAAGAGAGCCCAGCTCATTGATCCATTCTGAAGAACATACATGCACATTCTATAATTTAATGGGGGGTTTGCATTAACCACCAAACTAAACACTAACTCTTGAGATAGACTAGGCATTGAAGTCTCTCGCACCCGTAATAGGCATCAAGAATATGACAACTCAGTAAGAAAGGAACCGACCTGTTATAGTATGAACAATGATTAGTGATTTTAGGGGTTACCACTTGGGAGATATATATACAGGATTCATATAGATTCACATACCTATAAGGAAACCAAAGAATATTATTAGGTGAGGGAAATGCCTAAGTGAAATAACTGAGGAAGTCGTATAACCTAATGAAAAAACTTAAGAAACATTTTACCTGTGTAAGAGATAGTAGGTTGTAGAGGGTAGTATTTTCATGAGTGTTGGAATGTTGAGGAGAAAGCTTCAAGAACCCAATGAAACAAGTCAATGAAAAAAAAACTTGTTAGGCATATGGGGGAAAGCACAATAACTTTGGATGGATATATATATATATATATATATATATATATATATATATATATATATATATATATATACTTCAGCCTAGGAAAATGTTTTGTCTAGCCTATTGAAGGAAACAAATAACCTTGAACTCATGCAAACTTACACAGCACTCGTGTAGTGAAATGAAACTAGATAAATAAGAAAATGAAACCCCATTAGCACAAAATTGGGAACATGAAACTACAAGAGAAAATAGGTGACAAGCAGGCGAAATTCCATTTCTAGGAATAAAGGTGAGCCATAATAAATTTGTAATTGAGTACAGATCACCAAAAAACCCTTACTATTATTGACATAGTAACTACATCTCCAGTAAAAGACACAAAACATTACTTGTCCGTGAAGGAATTTTCATGAAATTGACAAGGTTGTCGACATGATTGTTTTACTCGTTGAAGAAATAAAAGAGGCATGCATGAAAGCCTCTATTTGGTAGAGACACATTCCTATAATAGTTTTGGGAACAAGGTAATCAAAGACAAGCAAAAAACCTTAACAAAAATTGCAGAAATGGAGTGAAGAAAATGTAAGAGTCGTGAGTGAAATAGAAAACACACCATTATAAAAGTCAATATTTATCAAGAGTTATACTAGGATAGAGAACCCACTTACCAGACAATAGAAGGGGTGATCCTTTTCCATGGTTTGAGAAATAGCCTAGTTGTTGATTCCTAGAAATGTATTCCATGCCTCCAGGCAAACCAAAAAATCCAATACACAAAAATGACAAATGGAATAGAAACTTGACGAAGGAATAGGATTAGGGTTCCCAAGGAGCAAAAACCACTGCCGATTGACAAGATTCTCATCCCATAATTCACACAAGAGGGACATACACACCCATGTGAACCTCACATTATAGGGGTGTACATGTTAGCAGAGGATTTTCTCACCATTCCAAATACCATACATGCCACTTGCTCATGTAAATCCTTGGTACGTTGAGTGGACTAACGCAACCCTACCACTATAATGACCCACTTTAGTAATTTTTTCACTATACTAGGATGTAATTTAAATTAAATAATGATATGGAATGCAACATGGAAATGTTAGGTCCTCTTTACCACCGAACAAACCATGGTAGGCAACACCAAGGTTGAAATAATCTTGATACCTATATAGAGCCACACCTCAAATTATAACAAAAATGTTAGGGAAAGTGAAAGTGATAGATTGATAAACAAGATATTATAGTTATAATTAAATATACATTGTGGTTATATATATCAGTGTTGAGGGAGAAAAATATGAGGTATAAATGGCATATGAAACAAGTAAGTATAACTTCTATTAGTAATTATTTGTTTAAAAAATATATATAGTTCTCAAGAGTGGACTCATGACAAATGGTATCAGATCCTAAGTTCATATCTAGGGCCTTAAGGAACTACCACAAAAATAAACATAATTGTGTAGAATTGAAAATTTGAAGTAAGTAAGGTAGAACTAATGATAGATTTTTTTTGAATGAAAACATAATCAAATGAAGAAACTACAACAAAATGGTCGAGAATCCCCCTCCAACCATCACAGTGGGTGAAGACGTGTATGTCGAGTTAGGACATGGGTTCACCCCAACAGCTTTTCAATTTATGGTTTTTATTAGAAATCTCCAATAAGAGTTGGCTTATCTAAGGCTAGTGAGGAGCATGAAAGAATGATTAGGGGGCTGACTAAAAAGTCCATCTATAAAACTGTCGATCCTGAAGTATTGAAAATAAATAAAAGGGTCACAAAATTATACGAAGCTAAAAATAGGGTGGAATCTCATAGAACGTATCCACGAACATAGAATAGAACAAAAAAAATAGAGCTGCAAGGGGAATTTAGGAAAATTAACCCCCTACTTTTGATGGGGAGAAAGAGGAGGATACAAAAGTATGGTTTCTTAATGTGAATAAATATTTTCAAGTTTATGAATACGAGAGTAACATGAAGGCCATATTGGCCATTTATCAGTAGCAAGGCCAAGCTACTCTCTAGTGTGAAGAAGCTAAAAGTGTGTAGCTATTGGAAGAAAAGTTAGTATCTCGGGAGGAATTTTAGAAGCAATTTAAGTCCTTCTATCTAAATGAATGTTATTTTGATGTCCACGCAAAGGAGTTCAGTGAGGTAAGGTTGTGACAATTAACCATGGAAAAATTTGTGGTAAAACTTACCAATTTACTGTGTATGTTCGCTACATTAAAGAAAAAAGACAAGGTGCAATAGTTTGCAAATTTCTTACCCACTGTCTACAAGGAAAGGATTGAGTATCACAATCCTAAGATAATGGATGAAGAAGTAGGAAATTCAAGGTTGTGTTATCATCATTTTAGGAATATGGGTTAAGGAACCAAGTTTTGGAAGAGTAAGGATAGAGCCAAATCTATAATTGAGGCAAAAAAATAGAACCCTGCTTATCTTAAAAAAAATTAGAAGGATCATCAATGGACAAAGTTCAACAAGGGAAATGTAAATCAACCAACAAATTCTCAAGTTGGATCTGACTCATAGATATGAATAGTAAAAATATTAGTAGGGGTAAAGAAATAGAACCACTGAAGTGTTGAGGGTATGATGAGCCTCATCTATTGAGGGTTTGTTTGCATAATCCCAGATCTATCTAAAATATCCAAGTTGTTGAATGTTGGGCTAATTTATTGAATAAATTAACACAAGTATTTCACTATCAATCCAAGTTTGTAGAACTTAGAAGCATGTCCAAAATGTATAAATATCAGAGGTAGTCAAGGTTAGAAGATGAAATAAAAAGATTTGAGAAAATACATATTATAAATATAAATCCAATTAAGTAATTTCTAATTCATTTAGATAATATGAGTAAGATGAAGTGGCTCCTAAATTAAGAGAACCAATTGTGTCCTTCTTCTAAAATATTACTTCATGAATAGAAATCGAAAACCACTAATTGACAATAGCTTAATATGCATAAATAAATAGCGAAAGAGGCTTCTAACTAAGGAGGTTCTTGCTTTTCATTCACCATAATTCCATTGTTAGTAAACTAAAAACTCAGAAAATTACTTGAAATTAAGAAAGATGAAATTTAGTTTTTATTTACTGATCCAATAGAAGGAAGGTTAAACTTGAACACTGGGTTGTCCCTTCACATAAAAATGATCAATAAACCAATATTCATCAACAAACATAAATAATCATACATCAAATCAAATAAACAAATCTGAAGCAAAACTAGTTTATGAAAATCATGCTAGATTAACCATGAAGTGTACTTCGCTTGGAGTGGGGGTCCTCCACCCTTGCCTTGCACACCTGAAGAGATTATCAGCTACTGAAAAATCATTCAATCATCCACACCATTGAACAAAAAAATGAAGGTAGATAAGGTTCCTCAAATTAACTCAAAGTATTTAGAAGTCTTAATATTAAATTATACAAATTCTACATATCATAAGCCTTCAATGTTTTGGCTTAAATGAAAGATTATGAAACAAACTGATCTAAAATGTCTATAACAACTATATCTATCCATATCCCATCTATCCAAGTACAACTCATCCATCATATCTCTAAAAATATGGAAAATTCTATGAAATCATTAAACTGCCCTATTTCCTAGAGATTTCCTGACTGACTGGTCATGTTTGACTAGCTTTGATCGGGCCTATTTAAGCTTGGTTTGACCAAACCAATAGGATTTAATTCAATCATAATTTCCAAGATTTCTATAAATGTGTCCAGCTCATGCCCAAGTGTCCTAAAAATATGACATCCATGAAGCCATTACGGGAATTTATGATTCTGTCCAAAAATGCACTTAAAAATCAACTTTCATAAAAACGTCTAAAAATTGAAAAACTAAATTTATATATATTAATATCCATAAATACATCCAAATGTGGTGTATGTGATGCCAAATGGATAGAAAATATAGAAATTTAAGTGTGTTTTCTTAAGAAAAATTGGACCAAAAACGAGGGCCAACATCTCCCCCTTGCTGATTCACAAGCATGACCTCATGCTTGTTTCTTTCTCTTGGATCTTCTTACCTTTGTTGTAAACCCTGTGCCTGATCTTGATGCTTCCTGATGTGTTTCTTCTAGTAGATAATTTATCCCCTTGTACTGTTCTTCCTTGTAAATTGTAGCTTTGACCTTCTGTTTCTCATACTTTCTTTTCCACATGTTTTTATCTTTGAGCCACTTGAAATCCTGTTTGCAAAGAAGATCATTCTTTCTTTTCAGTTTTCTTACCTCCTCATTTAGTTTTTCATTTTCCTTGTCCAACTTTGCATTATTCTTCTTATATGCTTTGTTTTCTTTCTTCAAGTTCTTCTCTAAGATCCTATTTATTTCTAATTGATATGTCAGTTCTTTTATCTTGCTCAGTTGCAACTCTTTTTCTAATTCATGTGTATCGTTGGCAAATGATGTGGACTCTAAATTATCAAAGTATGCGTCTTTTTCCAGTGTTTATTTTTCCAATCTTTTAAGTATGTCTTCTACTTGTTTCTCTGTAGAAAGTGTCTCTACAATCTGTACTTTAGGGTCTTTGCTACTTGTCTTTGTTGGGGTCTTTCTCCTATGCCTCCTAGGAGTGAATATGATGGATGCTTCCTTCTCAACCATGACAGTATTATGTTTCTTCTTAGATCTAGTTCTTAGATAGAGTGTTGAATTCATTATGCCTCTGGTTTCCTGAACTATTTTTTTACTGATCTTCTATAGCCTGTTCTTCATGTTGATTTTGGACTAAAAATTATTTGCAGACTATACCCTTAGCTCTCACTTGATATTCTACAAGAATTTTTATAAGTCCTTGATGATAAATTTGAGCTTCTTTTGGTTTAGTTTCGTTTTTCACTAAATCTATCATCTTGATCATATTCCTGGAGAAGAAATATGGCAAGTTAATTTTTACTTCTCCTTTGATGTGTTGGAGCAGTCTGACATGGTAAAGATGTGCCACACTATGGCCTCTATCACATGTGAAAAACTTTTGAATGATTAAAACTAATTCTCCCCAAGGCTCATTGAACCATTCCCTAGGTATGCCTTTGGTTCTATCAAAGGTTCCCTTCATGTTCTTCTCTAAGAAGAAAGTCCATTCTTTTTCTTTGAAGTGTAGGCCTTTATGATAGTGTTCTCCTACTAATGGTAGATCTAACGCCTGAGAGATGTATTCTTGCGTCAATGGAATGGCTATGTTTCCTACCATAGTTTGTTCTTGGGCATAGCTTTTTATAAACTCCCTGGTTATACTTTCACTATGCCCATTAAAATTCTAAAGAAAACCTATAAGTCCAGCTTGATAAAGTTTCTCTATTGTTTCTTTCTCCCACTGCACAATCTGGAATTTTGGTTCTATTCTTGTAGCCATGTTTTCTGAAAACCAATTGATATATCCCTCTACTGTCATCAATCTCATTTTAAAAATGAAAATAAAAATCATTCATGTATACAGATCTTCTTGATTCATTTACACATTGTAATAGTAGAGCTTACCTCTTCTCTGATACTCTTTAAAAACAATGAATTCAGGCTTGTTTAATCTCTGTTTTGCTGCAAAAATGAGTCATTGTTCTTTCAAAACATTACTTTCTGTAGATGAAAATCATATAAAAAAAAAAATCTTTGTTTTTCTTGTTTTCTGATGCACAAACCACTCTCTATTCTGTTCCATTTCATCAAAATCCTTGTTTTGTACATCTAAATGAAATGCTCCTCTCATACATATCATTCATTATATTAACTTTTTATAGGAAAAGAAACAAAAAATTGAAATATTTTTTTGATTTTTCTTTTTAAAATCATGCCATAATTCCTTTTGTCTTTTGATTTTCGTTTATGACTCTTTTCCTATACTTAACAAATTCATTGTATGACTAACTGAAGTAGTTTTTGAGCTCACTGTTTGTGCAATCAAACAAAAACTAGTTCATTTTGTTTTTTTTATTATACAACACTCTGTTTCATCAACCAAGACTCAGAGATTTCATGGTTAAACATAGAAGATATGATTTGATTTACCTACTTGTAGTGAAAGGTCGTGATTCCCTCTAAGTTATGGCCTTATCTCCCTACATTTCATAACGTTTTGTACTGTTAAACTCCAATAAAAAATCTTATGTATTTATTGGTGGTAGAGTCTAAATGAATGATGATAGTGATAAATCTTAAATAGTGGTAGAAGCACTAACTTATAACTTGGAGTTAAACTAGTGTTCTCATAAAAAATCCTGGGATTTACTCATCAAAATATCTGTTGCATTTATGAAAAAAAATCGGGTTTTTCTCTTGCCTTCTTACTTAATGATATCTCTGTCAGTCAATCCCACTTGCTCTTACATGACTACTAGATATCTTGGCCTAACCTTCAGTCAACTTTTCTTGCTCTTCTTATCTCTCTGATCCTCCAATGCTTTATTTCATGCTTCTCTTTTCTCGGTTTGATTTCCTTCATTCCTGCATTTTCTCTGTCAATTCATTCTTCATTGGACATTCGAATGTGTGCCAATAGATTTCACGACATTCAACGTCCTCCCTGAGCCTCCAAATGGCTTTGATGGTGTAGAAAAGGTTGTTTTATAGAGGTCTATGTGTTTGAAAATGGCAGAGATGCACATAGTTTGTTTGGTTGAATGCGGAGGCTCACAGTGTTTGTTTGGTTGAATGTGGAGGCTCATAGAGTTTTCAAATTCATTTGACCATTCTTGCATGCTTCAACCTCTAATTGCGATGCCCTCGTGGCTTAGTCCTTCTTACTTACCCAAGTTGTATACCTCCACGTTTCAGCATTTCTCATTACCATAACCCATGACTTCTATCTAATTATGTCACCGTATACTCATGCCGTCGTACCTTTGTATATCCACCAGAACATATTATCACTCCATCTTGTACCTATTTAGAATGCATTATGGTTTGATTGTTGTGCCCTTGGAAATTCATTATGGTCTCATTGCATGGCTTCATGCCCATTGAAGTTCATCATAGCTCCATCTCATATCCATTCCCAGCATATTATGACATCGAAACACATCATAATAGGATTACATAATGTTTGTTTCATTGCATCATGTGCATGTCATCACATCAATTGTGTTGGCATTTCATTGTATTATCATAACCTTTCACTCCATTGTATCATTTTTGTTTTATGTGCTTTGATTATGTCTTATCGAAATTCATTATTTCAATTCCTTTTGACTTATATCATTTCATAATATGTGCTTTTCCATGTTTGTAATTTAATTTTAAAATGACCATGTTAGGGTCATATTTAAAATTAAATGTTATGATACTAACTTTTGGTATAGTTTTGTAGGTCTAGGGCTTAACTATTGGGTCCTCTATTTCTAATCCATTTGCTTTAAGAAAATCCCTAGGGTTAACATGATGTGTATATGGAATACAAAATGAATATGTGGTATTTGGAGTATGAAATGAAATATGGTATATCGAATTAAAACGGTAGGATAATGGATATGGAAATGAATATAATGAATAGGAATAGGAATATAATGAGTAGAATAATGAAGGTAGTGAAATGTAGGTAAAATATGCATATCAGGTATTAAATTAATCTTAACAATCTCTAGAATTTTTTTTTTTTAATTGAAATTTCAAAAGCAAAAATTTTTACTCATTGTACTTTAACTCACATAAAGTATTTTATGATGTCTTCTAGTCAATGTCTTTGATGGCTTTTCTAGCATAGATTGTAATGTAGACTTATTCTTGCTTTATGTTTTTGCATCCATCATTGATTCAGGATCTTTGAATGTTGTTGTTGTTCAGGTCCCTTCTATAATTTGTACATGATGATTCAGGTCCCTTCTGACATGTATTTCTGTATGTAGAATTTGTCATATAATACATGTTTCTTTTGACATTTTAGGTCCCTTTTTCACTATATTTCCAATGATGGTTTAGGTCCCCTCTGTCATGCAATTCAAGTTCCTTCTTCAATTCAACTGCTCAAACTGAGTTCCTTTTGCAACTTCCCCCTTGTTTATGTGAAGACTTGTCCTTAAGTCTTGTATTATTTTGGAGGGTTAATTCTACAAAATAAAACAAGATAGAAAATTCATGGAGGCCAAACTATTTGGTTTTCCTCCATGAATTCGAGTTTGCTTTGTGCCAGTTGCTTGGGTTTTCACAAGCAATTTTTTTTTATTGTTTTTTTTTATATATATGTTTTTTATTTTTTGTTATTCTCGAATAATAGAAGGCATATAGCTATGTTGTTCCATTATTTCCAGGTCAGTATCTCTTGAAATTTGTTTCATAAAATCTTCTTTATTTATAGGATTATTGTAGATTTTAAGCCTATGTCCATTAACTACAAATGAAGTAGATGCTTGATCAATTGTTTTTATTTTGATAGCTCCATTATCAAAGATCTGCTCTATCTCATATGGCCCTAGCCAATGAGTTATAAACTTTGCCTTGAAATATTTAAATTTGGAATCAAACAATAACACCCGGTCTCCTTTATTGAATATTTTGTTCTTCATGAATCGATCATGCCATTTTATCCTTTGTCGTTGCACTAGAGATGTGTGCTCCACTATTTGCTGTCTTATTTCATCTAATTGATTTAATTCCGTTACTCTCCCTTGTTGTGCTTCAGATAATTCCATTCCAAACTTTGCTGCTAACTTGAATGTGTGTATTTGAAATTATATGGTTAACAGGACTTCCTTTCCGTACACTAATTGATATGTACTGAACCCAATTGTGTTCTTCCATGTTATCTGTTAGAGTCGGTCTGGTCATCCCTCCGTCAGAGATCATTTCTCTTATTGAATTTCATTTTTAGGTGTCTCATTCCATTTATTCATCTGCATTTCGCTAGGGGCATGCCATAATCTGACAGAAGGGTCTTGTCAGTCATTACCCCTCATGCTTTGTACCTGCTGGCTCAGGTCTGTTCATCGAAGTTCATTAAATAAATTTTAAGTCATTTACAGCCTTGTTCTAATCTCTTGGTCAGCAAAGAGTTATTTAAGGTTTTTAGGTATTTTAGGTCTAGGATTTAATGGATTTAATCCTCAAAGTGCCCAATAATGCCAGCAGGCTAGAGGGAGGTTCAGATTTTCATCATCCATAATGCTCAAGGATGATTCCTCTTCAAAACTCTGTTTTGAAGAGGAAATCATCAAATTAATGGTTTGTAATAAATATGTAATTTTAAAGTTTTTCAAATCATGAAAAATTCCAGGCGTAGCCCTGATCGCCTTGCTGAAGTCCAATGCCAAACATCCCTGCAGAACAAGCAAAGAGGTTCATCATCAGTTCAAATGAAGCGAAAAAGTCCCAAAAACAGAGTTTGTAACTAAAGGCATTTTCAAACATTATGAAAATGGGTTTGGCAAAATTAAGATTGCAAATGTTCATGTAAAAATCATGTCTCCAAATGTGTAAAGCTTATTCGCTCTCTTGGAAGCAAACAAAAGTTGTGTTTGGAGGTAAGCAAGAGAAATTCGGAGAAATCAGTCAAAAACAGTTGCGCGACGCATTGGATGACTTGTGCAGCACACTGGGCCTCAACCTACAGTGCATTTTTGTAAGGGCGCGACGCATATAGGAGACGTGGCGCATTGGGCCTGCCACACGGCACATACAGCCAGAAGCCCGAAACTGCTCACAATTCGTTCAAAATGCCACTAATTCGCACAAATTTGCTAGGGAAATTCAAGATCTTGTGCATTAGCGTGTCGGTTCATGAGGGCTGTAGCATCAGAATAATCTCTTTGGAATCGATTGTATTGCATGAGGTGGGGTTTACCTGATTCAGACCATGGAAAATTGCGAGAATGTGCTTGGAACGAACTCTATATTGAGTGTGACACAGTAGACACGATGGAATTTGTTCAAGGTTGTCCCATTGAATTTCAGGAGTACTACATACAAATGCAAGCAGCCAAATGCAACTACGCTCCTCATCGTTCAAAGTTGAAGGATGATATCATGATTCCTGATACAACAGTGGGTGATCGAATTAATCAGTTGAAGCAACATCATGGTTTACCTGATTTTTTCACAAAAGAGGAAGTTGATCCCGGATATCAACAAGCTGATTATGCTGCAGCAGATGAAGCAGAGTCATTAATAGGTGCGCGGTGCATGGGCTGACTGGCGTGGCACATTGGGTGCCTCTGCACAGTGTATTTTTACATGCATGCGGCGCATCCAGGAGGCGCGACGCGTTGGCCGTTTTGCGTGGCGCACACAGCCAGGAAGCTTGAGAATTGCCCAAACTCACCCCAATCGCCCAAAAACACATGGATTCGCCTTGTGACAATGGGGATCGTGCAGGACAATACGTTTTCCCCTCTAGTAAAGACGAAATCTTATTTAAAAGCCATTTTTATTAAAAGCTATTTTTTTTATTCGAATGGCAAATGTAAAGGAAAGCGAACGGTCAAAGACCGAACGCCTAAATTTAAAACGTATGATATCTACCGTAGCAGAGAAATAAGCCACGGGGCCTATTTTTGTCTTCAGTTACGATTTCATGGGATTCGCACTACAATTTTCGCCTTTTCATTGGTCATCAGAAATTTTCAAGTGGAAAAATGTAACGCTGCTCCTTTTACAGATGGTTGGCTTTCCACCTTTTGTTAATAATGATTAAACGATCCCCTATTTTGGGTCGATCCATTTTCTCATAGTAGTTTTTATTTATTTTGTATTGAAAATCATTCGCGAAGGGTTGGAGTTTCTGGGAAAGGTGGAAGAAAACTCAGCGCTTCACTGTACAGTTGGGAGAGGAAATTAATAAAATGATGCAGCTCTGATTCATGAGATTCCTATGGTGTGAGTTTAGCAATATGTTTCTTCTCTGTTTCATATGTATCTTGTTATGTTTTATATTTCATTCACAATCATTTCCAGTTGAATGTTTTTAAGTAAGAAAGGTAGAATCTTGTTTATTGCTCTGCCTTGGAAAGCATTCATCCTCTCTGTGTCTTCTTCTGTTTGAAAAGGATTCATTATGCATGCCCTCTTCAACCTCTTAATAGTCTTTCCACTCCATATTATTTCCAATTTGATTGCTAAACTTCCTGCCTATCTTGCCTCATGAAACACTCTGTGTATTTGATTTAATTTCTCAGCTCATGCTGTTCTTTGTCCCATACAGCCCAGAAAATTCAATCATTCATTAAATTACCTCTTTCATATTTATTTACTAGCCTAAAATCATTATTCATTTTGAGTCATCTCATACCCTACTATTTATTTTTACTGAGAGTGACCAAGAGAGAGCCCTCTCATGTTCTGGTAGGGCCAGCTACCAGACTGCGTGTGGTTTGTGGTTATCTTGAATTTTTCCTTCCTTCAGCCTAAGGCAGATTTAGGCTCTAACATAATGGCAACCATACTGGGGAAGAAATTCTTTGTTTGTTAGTCATCTTCATTGCGTAAATGGCGGGCTTAACCTACAAACACCCCAGTACTTCTGATAATTCTAAGCTTCCGAATGATAAGTTTAGGATTTTATAGGCTGAGTAAGTTGTTTATGTCCTTTTGATCTTTTGGAAATAGCACGCTGGCTTCAAGAAGATATACCAGAGCTAATCCAGATCCAAATCCTCCTCCTATCTACGAAAATCCCAATTTGATTCCAAGACTTCTTCGTCAAGAGAGCTCTATAGCTCCCATGTTTAAATCCTATTCAGGTCCTACGATTTTTGAGCATCTAGAAGAGCTTGATTTTGATGAGCAGTGTGAAATATCATTGTTTGAGACCAAATCAGAAAGTGTTGTTGGCTCTACTGTCCCCAATCCTCATTTTCTTGTAGACCTAGAAATCGAAAGGGCTAACCGGTCAATTGATGATTATATTGTGACACAGCTGTTGGAAATAATACTGAGAGGGGGGGTGAATCAGTATTATCAGATCAATAAAACTTTTTCAATGCTTAGAAACATATACGCTACTTCAGTTAAGTGAACCAGCGTGTACATGCTACTGTGTCTAAAGAAACCAGCGTATAACCATAAATCTTATAATTCAGTTAGTTTATCTTCAGTTAAATGCATCAGGACATTATTCATCATATTAAGAGTAAACAGATGCAGTATAACAGAACAGATCATCACACAAAAGCCACACACATGAACACCATGATATAAGGTGGAAACCCAATGTGGGTGAAAACCACCTGCTGCAAGTTGTCTCTATCTTTCTTTAATAAGAACTTCAGTTTACAATCTTTTGTACTGGTGCAGCCTTATACCAGTACGTAGGCTACAACCTGCAGAAGGCTTCAACCTTCTCTCGTTCTCCAAACTTCCTTGGAAGGGAGCTCCAACCCCCTTTGCTCTTGTACTAGCTAAGATACTAGTACGTAGGTGCTGGCCTACAATCTTCTTTCCTTCAGGTACCACTTTTCATCAATTTTCAGACTGGATACTCCTAAAGCACAACATTACAATCTGAAGACCATGATTCATTCACAAATCATTGAAGCATAAAACAACCAATACTAGCATCATCAATCTTTGAATCACTGAACCACTGAAACCCTGTCAAACCCAGTCACCAGAACACAGAGCAGACTACAGAACTCTGCAATAACAGTCAGACCCAGCTACAACCCAAAAATCAAGATCCAAAAGATATACGCTACTACAATGAAGGCAACCCGTGTATACACACGGTTTTACCGAAGACAACCTGCGTACAGATCTAAAAATAATTTTTCATAACTTGCAGCTGTACCAGATTTCAGTTATACCCAGAACATAACATTGTGTCAGTATGCATATCTAGAAATACGCATAATCAACCATATAAATATAGTTCATTTCAAACCATTTGATCCCGATCTCTCCTTAGATCTTGTTCTCCATCAACCGATGAGATCTATCCTTAGCTCAGATCAAGCAATACATCATCAACTAATAACCTGCATACTGGATCTAATACTTCATCAGATATTCAAGGCTTTTTCAGATGCCCTTGCCTAATGATTTCCTTCTCCTTATATAGCCTTAGGCCTTGTTCAATACCAAGAGCCAAAACCATAGAAATCCAATACCATCATCTTCAAAACTAGGGATCAACACGTCCGTCGAGACACCAAGGTCCAAAACCATTGGCATAACTTCCAAGGAATAACCGCTGTGGACCAAAGATAAGTTTTCCACATACACGCGCTTTTACTGAAGCCAACCAACGTGTACACGCGACTTGGTATTTAGCGAACCTGCGTATACGCGACTTGGTATATAGTGAACCTGCTTGTATATGCGACTTGGTATATAGTGAACCAGCGTGTATATATTTTTCTTCATACTTGTAGACTGATCATCAATTCCTTGCTGCTATCCTTCTGCACTATGATTTGTTATCAATGTGATTTGCCGTCAAGGACAATACTTGTCTCATAATGCCAACAATCTCCCCCTTTGGACTTGATGGCAACAACACCAAATCAAATCACTCTCCCCCTTTGTCATCAAGGGCAAAGGGTTGTGCTCCCCCTGAGTACATGCTGATATCTTTGCTTGGTTGTGCTGAAACATGCTCCCCCTGACTGTAGGCAAGATCTGCAAAAGATGTTCTTCAAAAGAACCAAGACTTATACACCATTAGGGACCTCCCTATCACCAAAAGACTCAATCCATATTCCCAACCAAGAGGGGATACATCAGAAACAACCAAGTATATTACATCATTCATCCCAGGCATAGTGGGGAAACCAACATAGGCCGTTACATGACCTTGACACCATAAAAGAGATATTACAAAAAAAAAAATACATGACATAGAGACAACAGATCTAGACCAAGACTTATGAAGATCACAAGCAGCATCTGATAAACATCTTTTTAGATCAGCAACCAAGATTTCCTTCTAAGCTCCTTCTCCTGAAACCAACAACAGTTGTGTACTAGAACCAAAAGCATCTAAATGCCAACAATGCTTTATCAGACTTTAAGCTGCTCCCCCTGAACCTGTGCCTGCTGCACCCCCTGAAACTATGCCTGAAGAATTCTGGCATACCCATCTCAGACCTTCTCCAACCGGAGTCTGCCCTTGCTGTTCAGAACTCCATATACGCAACTTCTCCTGCATAAAACAGCGTATGCACGTGGATATGCTTTCTGCAACACGCGTACACCATACACGCGACTTTCCCAGCATGAATCGGCGTATATACGCGGATATCCCTTACGTAACTTGCGTATACCAACTTTTCTGCAGAACAGACAAGCTTCAACAGCAGGATGAAGCATCAACTACTCCCAGCTTTTGTCTGAGATATTCAAAAGTTTCCCTGGGCAGTGGTTTTGTGAGAATATCAGCAACTTGTTCCTTAGAAGGAACATACTCCAGCTTGACCTTCTACTCAAGCACTTGTTCCCGAAGAAAATGGTACTTGATTGGTATGTGCTTGGTCTTTGATTGCATGACTGGATTCTTTGAAATGTTGATTGCACTTGTATTATCACATAAGATAGAGACTGGTGGAGTGCAAGTGATTTGAAAATCCTGTAAGGTCTGCATCATCCAAAGAAGTTGTGTGCAACAAGATGCCGCAGCCACATATTCTGCTTCAGCTGTAGATAAGGCAATCGAACTCTGTTTCTTGCTGAACCAAGATACTAATCTGGAACCCATGAAGAAAGCACCACCACTTGTGCTTTTCCTATCATCCACACTTCCGGCCCAATCTGGATCTGTGTAAGCATGAAGAGTGAGATCTGTATCTCTAGGATACCATAAGCCATAGTTTTGGGTCCCTTGAAGATACTTGAAGATTCTTTTGACTGCCTGAAGATGAGTTTCCTTTGGGTTGGCTTGAAATCTTCCAACAATTCCTACTGCATGCATAATATCTGGTCGGGTACCTGTCAAATACAACAAACTCCCAATCATGGATCTATAAGTGGGTTGGTGAACTGCTGCTGATTCGTCATTTGCACTGAGGCTGCATCCTGTAACCATGGTGGTACAAACTGGCTTTGAATCTTCCATGCCATACTTCTTCAAGATCTGCTTGAGGTACTTGGTTTGAGACAAGAAAATACCTCCTTCATTTTGTTGGATTTGCAATCCAAGAAAGTATGTCAATTCTCCAAGTAATGACATTTCAAATTCTTTCTGCATAACCAAGGCAAAGTTCTGACTCATAGCCTCTTCATTGCTACCAAAGATAATATCATCTACATACACAACAAGTATTAGCAATTTGTTATTTTCAACTTTCATATAGAGATTGCTATCTGCTGATCATTTTGAAAAACCTTGTTTGTGAAGATATTTGTCCAAACGATAGTACCAAGCCCTTGGAGCTTGTTTGAGACCATAGAGAGCCTTTTTCAATCTGCATACAAGGTTTGGATCGTTCCCAAGAATGAAACCATTTGGCTGCTCAATATAAACTTCTTCTTCTAAGTCTCCATTCAGAAAGGCTGATTTCACGTCCATTTGGAATACCTTGAAGTTTTGAAAGCTTGAGAGAGCAAGGAACATTCGGATGGCCTCAAGTCTTGCAACAGGAGCAAAGGTCTCTTCAAAATCTATTCCTTCTTGCTGCGCATACCCTTTGCAAACAAGTCTGGCCTTGTTTCTAATTACTTCTCCATTTTCATTCAATTTATTTTTGAAGACCCATTTAGTCCCTATGACATTTTTATCTTTTGGTCTAGGAACCAATTCCCAAGTATTGTTCTTTTCGATCTGCTCAAGTTCTTCATCCATTGCTTTGACCCAACATTCATCTTTGCATGCCTCTTTCACATTTTGTGGTTCAGTGGAAGAGAGTAATGCCAAATAGCTTGAAGCTTCTGCAATTCTTCTTCTTGTTTGTATTCCTGCTTCTTTCTGCCCCACAATCTGAGATTCTGGATGATTCTTTTGAACATATCTGGATGGAGTCTTCTCTTCTATTCTTGTCTGCTCCTCTGGTTCTTCTTGAGGTTCTTCTTGAGGTTCTTCTTCTTTATCATTCTGCCTTTGAGGGTAGCCTTCATCTTCTTCAATGTCTTCATGATGAACTTGCCTAGGAATATATCCCTTCTCATCAACCACTACATCAATGCTATCAACAATTCTGCCAAGTCTTTTGTTGTAGCACTTGTAAGCTTTGCTGTGTGGAGAATAACCAAGAAGAATGCCTTCATCTGCTGTTGGTTCAAGTTTTCCAAGTTGCTCATCAGTATTCTTAATATAACATTTGCTCCCAAAGATTTTGAAATGCTTCACTGAAGGAGTCTCACCACTCCAGAGCTCATGAGGTGTTTGAGTGCGGTTTACTCGGACATTTGTTTTGTTAAGAATAATAACCACAGCATGTGCAGCCTCACCCCAGAAAGTTGCGGGAGTACCTGATTCATCAAGCATAGCACGAGCCATTTGTTGGATTGTTCTGTTCATTCTTTCCACAACCCCATTTTGTTGAGGAGTTCTAGCTGTAGAGAATTCTCTTCTTATCCCATGTTCTTCACAGAAATCGAAAAATTCGTTTGAGGTAAACTCCCCACCTCTGTCAGATCTGAGGCACTTAATTTTGTGTCCTGATTCATTTTCAACCAAGGCTTTGAAGGATTTGAATTTTTCGAATGCTTCATCCTTGTGCTTCATAAGCCCTAACCAGACAAACCTGGAGAAATCGTCAATGAATAATATCAAATATTCTTCTCCTCGAGGTGTCCTTTTCCTAAATGGACCACATACATCTGTATAGACTAGCTCAAGAGGTATGTTGGCTGATCCTTCCTTTTATGGAAAGTTAGTTCTGGTTTGCTTTCCAAACTGACAAGATTTGCATATAGTGTTGTCTGGAATTTTGATATCTGGAAGACCACGAACTGCCTGATATTTGCATGCTTTCCTTATTTGTGAAAAGCTTAGATGCCCCAACCTTCGATGCCATAGCCAGTGTTCATCATCCTTGCTCAAATAGCATTGTTGTGGTCCTTCTTCAAATATGTATAGATTATTTGGAGTCCTTCTTCCTTTGATCACTGTTTTACCTGTATCAAGGTCACGAACACAACATCCATTTGATCTGAATATTACTTCTGTTCCTTGATCGCACATCTGACTGACACTCAGAAGATTATGCTTCAATCCATCAACATACAAAACATTTCCAGCTTTTACCTTCTCTTTCAATGGAGCAACACCTTTTCCTTTTATGGCTGCAGAGATATCGTTTCCAAAAGAAACTTTCTTCCCCTTTTCTAATGCGGTATATGACTCAAGCTTTTCTTTGTCCCCTGTCATATGCTTCGAACATCCGCTGTCAATGTACCATAGACTTTCTTGACCTTCTGCATAAAAGGCTATCCCACATCTTTCTGGTTGCGGCTCCTTTATTCTCCATGTTCTGACATTTGAGGTTTGTTCCTTCTGAGTTGTCTTCCGGAACCTGCTCCTGCATTGAGATTCTTCATGACCAAAGTTATTACAAATGGAGCATTCAACTTCATTTTCAAGAACCGAAAAGTTGTTATAAGTCCTTTTCATGGTTCCAGTCATTCTCCCTTGCTTTTGAGCTTCTCTAGTCATGATTGTCTTGTAGGCAACACATTGAGCTGCTTTGTGACCGAAGTTATGGCAAGAAAAGCATTGGCCATTAAAGAAACTTCTACGATAATCAGATCTATCATCCAATAGATTGTAGCTTCTATTCACATTCATTCTTGGAGCAAATTGGGAAGATTTTACCTGAGGCTGATTGTAGCTTTCGTTTGTCCTTAAGGCAGTTTGTCCCCGAATTTCTTGATGGTCTTTATTTGTTCTTGAGGTAAACTATCCCTGATTCACCTGATGACTTTTATTTGGCCTTTGCTCACTTCTCCTTGCTGCATCAAGATAGCTTTTAGAGGTAGAGGCTTGAGATGTTTCTCCATTATATCCAAGACCTGTCTTGATCAGAGGAGATCGCTGCACATTGATAATCTCATCCAAGGTTTCAGATCCTTTAACAAATTTAAGATTGATCGCTTTTGTTTTCTCAATCTCCTTTCTAAGACAAACAATCTCACATTCCAATTTTTCAAGATGTTTTTCCTTTTCAGCTAGTTGACATTGTAGAGAATCAATAATAGCACTCTTCTCTTCTAAGCAAACTTTGAGATCTTTCATTTCTTCACAAAAGCCTTCTACATCTATAGCATCCATATAGTCATCATCTTCAAAAGCCATTAACAATTTATATCTATTACCTTGTTCATCTTCATCACTATTTGAAAGACCATCACTATCTTCATGAGTGTAATAGCTTTTCTTCTTTTCATTTTGTTTCTTGTTCCATTTAACAGGTTCCTTTCCCTTGTCATTCTTATTTTTGTGAGGACATCTGGCAGCATAATGACCTACTCTTCCACAGGTAAAACATTTAAAAGGTAACTTACCTCTGAACCTTCCAGAACCCCTTTGAAGATTTCTGACAAAATTTGATTCCTCTTCTTCATCTTCTGGCACGTGACTTGCTTCATAATACTCTTCTTTGCCTGAAGCCTTGAAGGCAGCTTCTCTTCTGTCTGATGGACCTCCCTTTCTCATTTCATAAGCGGTTAGAATCCCGTGAAGCTGAGACATAGTAAGAATTTGCAGATTTTCCTTTTCTTCTATGGCAGACACTTTAGATTCAAACTTGGGGGACAAAGATCTTAGAACCTTTTCAACCACAATAGCCTCTTTTATTTCTTCACCCAAGTTTTTCATGCAATTAACAATCTCATCTACTCTAAGGAAATAGTTAGCCACACTTTCATCATTATACATTCTGAGAGTCTCATACTTAATCGTGAGAGTTTGAAGTTTAGCACGCTTTACCTGTTCGTCTCCTTCATAGCTCGTGACAATTTTGTCCCATATTTCTTTTGCAGATTTATAGTGCATTACCTTCATGAATTCTGATTGAGATATACATCCCAATAGAGTATTGACTGCTTTCGCATTTGTTTCATATTTCTTTTTCTCGGCTGCATCTGTAGGAGTAGCTGAAGGAAAAGTGTAGCCTGTCTCTACGATGTCCCAAACTTCTGTACCAAGAGATTGAAGATAGGCAGTAACTCTTACCTTCCAATATTTGAAGTTTGTCCCATCAAAAACCGGTGGACTGATTCATGCTTCTCTCTCGTAGTTGCTCATGATGAACGATCTACCTTCAAGCGATCAAGCTTCTTTGAAGGACCTGCTCTGATACCAATTGTTGGAAATAATACTGAGAGGGGGGGTGAATCAGTATTATCAGATCAATAAAACTTTTTCAATGCTCAGAAACATATACGCTACTTCAGTTAAGTGAACCAGCGTGTACACGCTACTGTGTCTAAAGAAACCAGCGTATAACCATAAATCTTATAATTCAGTTAGTTTATCTTCAGTTAAATGCATCAGGACATTATTCATCATATTAAGAGTAAACAGATGCAGTATAACAGAACAGATCATCACACAAAAGCCACACACATGAACACCATGATATAAGGTGGAAACCCAATGTGGGTGAAAACCACCTGCTGCAAGTTGTCTCTATCTTTCTTTAATAAGAACTTCAGTTTACAATCTTTTGTACTGGTGCAGCCTTATACCAGTACGCAGGCTACAACCTGCAGAAGGCTTCAACCTTCTCTCGTTCTCCAAACTTCCTTGGAAGGGAGCTCCAACCCCCTTTGCTCTTGTACTAGCTAAGATACTAGTACGTAGGTGCTGGCCTACAATCTTCTTTCCTTCAGGTACCACTTTTCATCAATTTTCAGACTGGATACTCCTGAAGCACAACATTACAATCTGAAGACCATGATTCATTCACAAATCATTGAAGCATAAAACAACCAATACTAGCATCATCAATCTTTGAATCACTGAACCACTGAAACCCTGTCAAACCCAGTCACCAGAACACAGAGCAGACTACAGAACTCTGCAATAACAGTCAGACCCAGCTGCAACCCAAAAATCAAGATCCAAAAGATATACGCTACTACAATGAAGGCAACCCGCGTATACACGCGGTTTTACCGAAGACAACCTGCGTACAGATCTAAAAATAATTTTTCATAACTTGCAGCTGTACCAGATTTCAGTTATACCCAGAACATAACATTGCGTCAGTATGTAGATCTAGAAATACGCATAATCAACCATATAAATATAGTTCATTTCAAACCATTTGATCCCGATCTCTCCTTAGATCTTGTTCTCCATCAACCGATGAGATCTCTCCTTAGCTCAGATCAAGCAATACATCATCAACCAATAACCTGCATACTGGATCTAATACTTCATCAGATATTCAAGACTTTTTCAGATGCCCTTGCCTAATGATTTCCTTCTCCTTATATAGCCTTAGGCCTTGTTCAATACCAAGAGCCAAAACCATAGAAATCCAATACCATCATCTTCAAAACTAGGGATCAACACGTCCGTCGAGACACCAAGGTCCAAAACCATTGGCACAACTTCCAAGGAATAACCGTCGTGGACCAAAGATAAGTTTTCCACATACACGCGCTTTTACTGAAGCCAACCAACATGTACACGCGACTTGGTATTTAGCGAACCTGCGTATACGCGACTTGGTATATACTGAACCTGCTTGTATACGCGACTTGGTATATAGTGAACCAGCGTGTATATATTTTTCTTCATACTTATAGACTGATCATCAATTCCTTGTTGCTATCCTTCTGCACTATGATTTGTTATCAATGTGATTTGCCATCAAGGACAATACTTGTCTCATAATGCTAACAACAACTTCAAGCTTCAATTGTGGCTTCAAACCTCGTTGGTTCCCTACAAACTGAATCTGCAACTCCTACAGCAAATTCACCTCCATCTGCTCCTTCTACATCTAAAATTGCTTCTCCCCCGCACAACCCTCCTCATACCCCTCACACATAAGCCGCACCCACTCCTCCAACATCCCCAAGACCAAATCCACCAAGAGTGATGGCTGCTCGTTTTGCGCCTCTTGTGCTGCCTCAAGTTTTGGATGATATGCCCGTAGATTATCAAAGCAAAATTCCTTTGTTTGATGTCACTCCTCACAGCATTACCACTCAGCAACATGTGGACAGAATAGCATATTTCTGTGACCTTCATGAGATCGATGCAGGAAATGTGACAATGAGACTCTTCGTATGAACATTTGTGGGTGAAGTTAGAAAATGGTTCAGAGCTTTGCCGACTGCAAGTATCACTACCTTGGCTGACCTACAAAGACATTTTTAGATCGCTGGGAAGTGAAAAAGAATCCTCTTCAAATTCTTGCTGAATATGATCAGATCAAGCGAAACGTTGGTGAGTCAGTCCAAGACTACTGCATTAGATTCAATTCCATTTATAATGCAATTCCTGATCATCTAAGGCCACCTGTGGGGCTAGCCATGGTGAAGTTTCTGGATGGTTTTGATGCTGACATGGCTTATCAACTAAGAGAGAGAGAGCTGACCACAATGGAAGACGTGCAGAAGATCACGGTCAGCGTTGAAGCAAATCTGCTAACCAAGAGGGCTAGAGCAAAAGCAGAAAAGAAAGTCACAGTAAAAGAAGAGTCTTCCTAGATAGATCAATTACTCTGGAAGGTAGAGCAGATGTTTGAAAGGGTGAAACTTGACAAACCTAAGCCACAAGTTAGAAATCCTAACTTCCGTGGCCAGCAGCAGCCACAATATAGAATAAAACAGAGAGAGCAGTGAGCCCAAGATCAGACAGCACATCAGCGAGTACAACCACCTCTGCAGCAAAATTTTGGGCATGGACCGGAGTTAGATGAGGAAGAGAATGTGATAGGGGAGGAAAACCACTTCTTTACTCCTGATGATTTGCCTATTTATATTACTAAAGATGAGGAGTATGCAAAAAGTTCAGCTACACATAAAGACGCAGATTTCATTATAGCAAATGACATACTTTTGGAAGAAGAATGAGATGAGTATCAAAGAGGTTATATGAATGCTCTCTCCGCTCAGCAGCGGAAATATTCACTTAGAAACAGAGATGTGCCTGTTAACCCAATTCAGAAGAGGAAGGAAGTTTCAGCATCAAAGAATGATTCACCTGTTGTACAAAGGAAAGGAAAAGAGGCAGTTGATCCTCATATCAACAAATCACCATCAGCAGAAAAATCAAATCAGCCAGTTTAGAGAATCCCATGAAATCGTAACTGAAGACAAAAATAGGCACCTTGATTTAAATCTGGTACAAAACTCAAAATCTGGTACAAACCTTGATTCCTAGTCAAAGAGGTAGAAAAGACTTCATCTTTTAGTTTAGAGAATGAAATTTCTAAATTGAAGGTATCCATCCCCTTGACTGAAATAATGAGGAACGGCAGTTATAGAGGGAAAGTTTCTAAAATTTTGAATTTTGATCCCATGTCTGATATGGTGAATGTCGAAGATGATAAACCCGAATTGATTTTTGGGCCAACATTCAATAGTGAGTCTCCAAATAGTGATGTGCCACCTTTTTATATCAGTTTAAAATTGCATGATTTCGTGTTACATAATGCCATGTTCGATTTCGGAGCTTCCCACAATCTTATGCCAAAGGCTATCATGAATAAGCTGGGTTTGGACATCACCAGGAAATACCATGATCTCTATTCATTTGATTCCAGTAGAGTACGATGCATCGGGCTCATCAAAGACTTGGTTGTAAGTCTGGATCAAATCCCAATGAAGAATGCTTTTATGGATATTGTTGTGACAGATATTCCTCCAAGATTCAGTATGCTTCTTTCCAGGTGTTGATGCCTCGAAAATCGCTGCATCAACATCGGGGATAACCACCCGGTCTGGACCTTAGTACAGCTCCTTTTCCATTTGGAATAGTGGCTCCGACTGGGGATAATGAGACCAGTTTCCCAAAAGTGGATAAACGGGATGAATGGATGATTTTATAAACTAAGCTAGCAGTGAGCGAATAACTAAACTATAGACAAGAATACAAAAATTATGAACTATCCCGGGAATCTATGGAGCTTTAAAGTGTAGCGTTTGATGGTCTGTGTCTAAAGACAGGCATATAGATGACTCCATCTAACAGACATAGATATTAATATATTCAAGATTACTGTGCCTAAATAGTTAAGCAAAGCGATTAAAACGATATTACCACACTCATCATTTATATTATTGACATATACATGATTAAAAGGAAAGCATATCATAAAACATCCAATAGTGGAAAGAATGTAGAATTGCTGTTAAAGCGCACGCATATAATCAACAATAGCAAGGATAATCAAATAACAATTCACATAACATGAATGAATTCAGACATAGATAGAAATACCATATGAGCTGCTTTGACACTCCCGATATCAATCGCTACTTGTAATTCTTTCTTCAACGCAAAAACATTCTCAACAAAGACAATAGTGCACAATTGCATAAAAAAGCCTCCTTGTTGAATTAAGAACCACTGCTCCAGTTTCATAAAAGAATATTGACTGAAGCACAATAGTGCAAACTTCAATCTTTAAATCTGGTACAAAACTTTACGACCCTTTCCAAAACAATGAAAGGGTTTATAAATACTAAATTAATCTAAATATCTAATAAAACAGAAATCCTATTTAGTTGGCATCAATGAATCTTGATCCTATTTTTCTCAGTGATCTGGCAGTCGGTGACATGATTCATCAGGTAGGCTGCTTGCCTTTATATCTGAGCTGACTTATCGCAAGCATTGGCTCTACTTCAGGAGGTTTGTTGAGGCGCGAAATGAGCTGGGCGGCATAGGTGGCATCCTGAATATCGGGAATCATATACCCGATCGCATCTGTTAGGCACTTAAGGGCGGCTCTCTGTGTATGTGGCTTTACCAGGAAGAGCCAATATGCTTTCATAGTTACACTGTTAATCCCAGCGATTAATCTCCCCTTTTCCTCTAAATCAGGATAACATGATTGCTCCAATATGTTTGTTGTTGTCAACCTTCCTGGTGTACATTGGGAAATCATATTTGATAAGTAGAGAGTGTTGTTAACTAGTTCAACCAGGTTGCTGGAAGTTGATTTACATCTCGAAGTTGCCCTCACTGCTTTCATCATCTGAGACTGCCATTTTGTGAAGAGTATATCTTTATGTGTTTCTAAGATTCTGGGCAAATTTGTTGCTCTCCCTTGTTCAGAATCTTGCCAGTCAAGAAATGCAGCTATGATTTCTTCGGCTTGATCCAATTCATTCCTTGCCTTCTCTACCTGCTGATTTATTGATGTCGTTAATTCACAGAGTGGCTCTGCCTGAGCGATTTGTTGACACAGAAGCCTAATTTGAGATATTAATGCAGTGTTTATTTGTAATGCTTCTGCTCTGAATTCAACCACTTGTGGAGCGCCTTTTATTATTTCGAGCTGCGATGACAATTGAGCGATTTGCTCATCCTTTGTTTTCATCATTTGCTCGTTTGCTGCCCTTAATTGTTCCAATGCCTCTGATAATTCCTTCTGTTTCTGGATCGCACTTTGGTCGATCCTTTGCTTTTGTGCCTGCAATTGCTGAGTTAGTTGATTGTTCATTTGCTGTTGTGTCAACAATTGCTGCTCTTCCTGCTCTGCTTTCTGCTTTGTCTCAGCCAATTCTGCCTGTAATGCGAAAATTTCTTGATCCTTGGTTTTCAGTAGAAGACTTACCTCCGATGCCTTATCGATTGTCGCTGCCAAATAGGCTCCCGCATACTGTGATAGTTTTGTCAGGTCATCGGAGGGGTCGAATTCCTCCTTCCAAACCACGCTGCCCGTAACAGTTTGTTCTGGGAAAAGGGGAGGTTGATCAATCTTCCTTCTTTTCCTTTTCTCTGCCTTTCCTCCTGTTCCTTCTTATGATCCTTTGTTATAACCGGAGGTTCCTTTGACTGTTGCCGACCAGGCTCGCTTGATGATGTCGCCGGGGTTGTTGCTAGTAAATCTAGAGGCAGAGTTTGGAACCTCTGTTCTCTAAGTTTATTAAACTCAGTCAACCCTTCATCATTATATTTCATTCTAGTGAATTCTCTAGCCTGACCTATTGATTCGGCTGCAATGAACAGGTCGTCAAACATATCTTCCTTATGCTCAAATTTTGTCAATTTGGCCTGTTCTAGTGCATTATAGGCAACTTTCTTTGGATCAAATGGCCTATTTGGGATAGTAGCCAGAGTTAAGGATTGAATCTTTGTGGCTTCCTTTTCTGCATGTTTGAGATCATGCAGAGTATAGATTCCACATCTCAGGGGAAAAGAGGGCCAGCCCCTCTTCTTTTCTTTCTTGAGAGTCTGTGTAACACTCTCAGCCGTAATCTGATAAGCGATTTCTCTTGCTAGCAGTTTATCTGGTATGTACAAAGGGAGAACATGTGGCTTGGCTTGGCTGCCGAAAACTCTTATGTAGGTAAATCTCTCCTCTCCAAACCAACTCCCTACCGTTGTTAAATCAAATGAAGCTTGATAGGAAATCTTGGGAATGGGTTTATCAAAAATAGAATAATAAATAGGCACCATAAAGCCATTGCAGATTTGGTACAGATGGTGCTTGTAAGAGGACTTCCATAATTTCTGATGGTATATGTGGATAGTCATGGGGTCTTGTGGCGTCCACCTCCAGCCGAGCGCGGGAAATTCAGAATTGAAACATAATGTATCTAAAATATATGCACTATAATAGAATGGGGGAATTTTCCTTTCAGAGACGATAGTCTGATTTCTAAAATCAAGAACAGTTATGGCTAGTTTATCTGAGAGAATAGTGGCCCAATCCATTATTTGACTGTTTACTGCAGCTTCCATTAAAGGAACCATCTCTATGGTGAAATTAGAGGAGTCATGCAATCCCCACAGTCTACACATCATTATTCCAGCGTAGCAATAAGGAGAATCCAGGGAATCAACTGAGTACTTACCAGAAGATTCGTGTTTGTGCTTGGCTGGATTTTGTCTCCAATCCCGGATGGGTTCAGATTCAACTTCATTTTCACTTGCGAATTTCTCCAGGAATGCCTTATTGTATATCTTCTCTGGCTTAGGCAAATGGTACATTTTCCTTAAGTCCTCAGCTTTGAACGACCCGAAAATCCTTCCGTCTCTGGTGTTGAAGGTTCTATCCAAGATTGGGATTTCTTCAATCGCCCACCGCACTACATCTGTGTATGGGAGAATTTGCTCCCTGGCTGCTATCCTGTGAAGGAAGGAGTCAGCTAAATCCTTAAGAGTGCACTCAGATTTCCGAGTGGAATCAGCAGTGGCTTCTACTGTTGTCACAGTAGGTTCTTCAATTTCGATCAAGTTATAGGTACCCTGCTAGGTAGTTCTGTCGAGACCTGAACATGTTGTATCCGAAATTAATCCTTTCTTCTTGTCAGTGAGAACCTGTCCTGCAGCTGGCGTAGTGGAAGCGCCTGTGGTCTTCTTGGATTTCTTCCCCATTTTGCTTGAGCTTTCTCCTTTGGATGAATTCTGCACAGAGGCGCAAATATACGTAATACAGAGAAATAGCAATGAAAACTTGCAAGTGATGAGAAATATTGATAGATGCATAATAAGGGATTAGCTTTTAAAATGGGCGCAGACACAATCCATGGGGGGATCTTATAATTACATTAAATGGCCGTTTAAGACCTGCCACCCCTTAAATGCTCATTATACCATTATTCGGCCGAATGGCCCGTTTAAGCGTGCTGTGGATGTTTTGGTGGTTGAGCGCGGGTTAATGATTGCTTAAAAGATCAAGCTTTAAATATGAATGAATCATAATATCCCTCCATTTAACGGCTTTTTGAAAACTGCGCTATATCGTAATCGGGCGTCGGGAACACTTAAATCCTTACGTTGACAATTTTGAAATCCCGATCACCGATAGCGAAATCGCATCGCATCGGGGTGAATGGGCATCATAATGTGCATAGACAGTGTATCGCCGATTGCCGATTGCGATATCGCATCGCATCGGGGGTATGACCTAGGTGCCTTATTATTGTGCATGGGATACTGCCGATTGCCGATTGCGATATTCCATCGCATCGGAGTGAAAGGGTTGGGATGTTTTAAGACCGTGTAAAGATTACCACCAATAGCCGATCGCTGATTGCACATTGCATCGGGGCTAATGGCATGGGGTGCTTTAAAATGTGCATGGAGTATTGCCGATTGCCGATTTTGCATCGGCGGAGACCAATGTGCTACTTATTTGTGTTTTCTATGTCATTGCGATATGCGATCTTGCGATCACTTTATCGCAATGATAAAAGATTGTTTTATTTGACCAAAAATGGGTTTTTAAAAGGTTTTATATAATGTCTTGATTTGGTTTGCGGACCTTTTTCAAATAATGAAGTATTGATACCAGCTAACTTCTAAAGGGACCCATTTCATATGATGATTTAGTAAATAAATATGATATGAAAATGGGGGGTTGTTGTAGGGTACAACAATTGGCGATTCGCTGGAAGAAGCAGTTATCTCTGAAAAGTATAGAAATACTTAAACTTTTTTCACAATAGAGTTCTAATCAAAGGGGAAACTTCTAATATAACTAGGTATATATGCATTCCGAGTAAAATGAAACTATTTTTCTAACTTCCTTTCTTTTTTAAGAAAATAAATATATTCTAAGTTTTAAATAGGCCTTTATTGGTTTATATTGATAAAACAGAAAACCTTTCCAAATCAGCTTTTAAAGTGAACTCCTCCGTCATAGGTAGAGCCTCTACTGCCAGCAAACGTTCATAGTTTCGACAGGGATACCTTTTAACCATGCTATTGTCCATTGTCCCATCCAATTAAGAGTGTGATTAACAGAATGAATTCAAAACATGTTTTCATATTTTGTATTCCATTTTCTTTTTCTGTTATTGATAAGATAAAAATCCATTGTCCTGGTTTGGTGGCCAGCTATTGACAATGCCATTCACTGGTAGTAATCTAACTGAACAAGCCGGCTCGTGATGAGATCCCTTGTCTTATAATTCTAAGCCATTACCCTGTTATGGTATGCAGTATTGGTAATGTCGGTTAAACTATTTCCCTATGAACATGGTAAGTAGGCTTGTAATAAGACCTCTTATCTTTTCTATCAAATATTTTAGAATTACACTCTGAGTAATCATAAACTTTAGTGAATGGGATGAACAATTTTCTCCTTAAGAGTAAATGGATGACAGGGTAAGAGTTGAAGATGTTGAAATTGGATTAGCTTCTATCTTGATATTGATAACCTTTTGAGACCAATCTGAAAACAGAAAATGATTTACAATACTTCTATACTTTGAGAGGAGTTCACAAAACTTGAAGTATGTTTTCAGAATACAATGATACCTAATTTCCTAGAAATTATCCCTTTTGGTTAAGAGTTCTATTATTTAAAAGCAAATATCCATACTACTTCTGTGGGACAACTTTTCAAACACAGCAAAAGGTCAATGGAAGTTACCTTACAACTTTATTTCCTAAAAATTCTACAAACTACAAAATCCTATTAAAATAAAAGGAGAAGGGGTTACCTCCTCAATTGAAGAATTTTTTCAAGATCAGGCCATTAACAGGGAGAGAATCTCTCGAACCTGATAAATCTTGCAATATAAAGGTCGAATGGCCTATATTTTCACAGATCTGAAACGGTCCAAGCCACATCTTCTGGAACTTGGTGTGTTTACCCTTGTCCTCATGGGCTTTGTCCCATTTCAGAACTAAATCACCGACTTGGAATTGTTTCGAACCGGATGAGACTGAATCAAAAGCTGCCTTGATGACTTTTTGATGTTTGGCATGAATAACCCTGGCTTTTTCTCTTTCCTCTTCTAATTTTAGAATTTGGTCATATCTAAGCTGAATAGAAGAGGAAGGACTTTCCTCAATGAACTGCACTAGGGCTAAAGAAGGAAGAACAAGATTTGTGGGTAGTACTGCTTCTTTTCCATACACAAGATTGAACGGAGAAGATCCTATAGAAGCTTTCTGTGTTATCCTATCAGCCCATAATGCAAACATTAAGGATTTGTGCCAGTTTTTATGATTTTGTTCGATAGTTCGCTTAATGATTTTGATCAGATTTTTATTAGTAGATTCTGCTAAACCATTACCCTGGGGATAGTAATTAGCATAATATTTTAATTTAAATCCTCTTTTAATAGCGAAATCAAACATAGCATTGCCTGAGAAATAAGATGCATTATAAAAAACAAGAGCATTTGGGACACCAAACCTGGTAATGATGAATTGATCTATGAATTCAATGATTGCTTTAGAATTCGCTGTCTTCAAAGGGATTGCCTCAACCCATTTAGTAAAATAATCGGTAGCGGTAAGGATATACTTATATTGTTTGGAAGACGGTGGAGTAATTTCCCCAATGATATCCAATCCCCATTGCTCAAATGGTTGTTCAATGTTGACTGGTTGCAGAGGGAAAGCTAGTTTACGTTGTCTTCCACTCGAAGTTTGACAATTGAGGCATTTCCTTACATACTCGTGGGCATCTTTAAACAAATTGGGCCAATAGTAACCAGCACGAATAATTTTGTGAGCTGTTGTATCAGCTCCAAAATGTCCTCCCGCTGGCCCATCATGTAACTCCTTCAAAACCTTTTGTGCTTCAGTTTTCTCAAGGCATCTCAATAAGATGGAATCATAATTCTGTTTAGAAAGCACATCATCAATAATTGCAAAATTCTTTGCTTTCAACCTAATGGCCCTTTTGTTCTTGTAAGATAGGTTTGGAGGTGCATAACCATTCTTTAAATAAAAGATTAAATCTGCATATTGAGATTCGGAATCAGTAACACTTATCTGATTGATTTCTTCAGTAAGATCTGTATCGCTTGATTCTGGAATGTTGGATGCTCCTGCCAATAGCCTGCAAAAACCTTGACCTCTAACAATCTTCACTGGTTTAATTTCTAAGTCATACTCTTGAAGCGTTGTGACCCAATTTGCTCTTTTTTCACCCAGTTCTTTTTGGATTAAAAGCTGCCTAACTGCAGGGAAAGGAACTATAACTTTTGTGTGGGTTTTCAAAAGGAAGGGTCTATAATGCTTGACTGCTTTAAATATAGCAAAGGCTTGTTTTTCTACATCGGAATAATTCAATTCAGCACCCTGAAGATTTGAACTAAAGAATGAAATGGGCACTTCAAAATTGTGATCATTTAGCTGCGTGAGTACTGCAGCATAAGTCAAGTTGGATGCGATGGTATACAATGTAAAATGATTAGAAAAATTTGGAGTATTTAAGGCTGGGGCATTGATTATTGATTGCTTGATTAGACCAAAAGCTTCTTTTTCTGCTGATCCCCACTTAAAGACTGAATTTTTCTTAATCATTGTTTGGAGTGGCAAAATAATTTGAGAAAAATCTGGGACAAATCTTTTAACAAAATTGATCTGGCCTAAAAACGACTGCATCGATTTTTTATTGTGTGGAAAAGGGATTTCAGAGATTTCTTTGATCCAATCAGGATCAATATAAATTCCATCTTTGGACACAATAAAACCCAAGAGCTTCCCTTGATCAAGAGCAAAGAAAGACTTTTTAGGGTTAAGAGAAATACCATATCTTTTGCAACGTTGAAAAATTTGATTTAGATCATGCAAATGATTATACCTCTCCTTAGAGAATACAGTAATATCATCTAGATAGACGACTACTGTTCTATTAATCAACCCTCTAAAAGTTGTATCCATTGCTCTTTGAAATGTCGCCCCTGCATTTATAAGTCCGAAAGGCATTTTCTGATATGCATATGTTCCCCATTTTGTTCTGAATGTGGTTTTAAGCTGGTCATCAGGATGAACCAGAACTTGGTTATATCCTGAGAAACCATCAAGAAAGGACATCAATTCAGATCCTGCTACTGATTGGAGTATTTGCTCCATAGTAGGTAATGGGAAATTGTCTTTCAAGCTTGCTTTGTTCAAATTTCTGAAATCAATACAAATTCGAATGTCGCCATTTTTCTTTCTGACTGGCACCATATTAGAGACCCAGTTTGAGTGTCGGACAGGAAAAATAATCTTGGCTTTCAAGAGTTTGTTAAGTTCTGATTTTATCTGGCTCTCTAAATTTGGATGTATTTTTCTTAACTTTTGCTGAATCAGTTTCTGATCGGGAAGCATAGGAATGGTATGCTGGATAATGGATGAATCATATGTCTTCAAATCATCATATTTCCAAGCAAAAACCTGTTTATTTTTCCTTAACAGTCTTATGAATGCCTCCTTCTCTTCCAAGGAAAGTCCTAATCCTAAATTAATATTTTGAGGAGCATGCTCAGTACCTAGATTTATCAATTCAAACCTTAGGGTAGAGCTTTGGAGCTTTGCATCAGTTACAGGTTTAAACCTGTCTTTAATATCATAAAGATCTTCCAGCTTTACCACAGGCTTAGGAATTGCATTTTCGTAAGGTGTTTCTCTCATTTGGGAGTCATGCTCATCTTCCTCAATGATTTGATTATCATAGGACTTTTCAGAAGTTAAGAATTGTAAAATATCCTCATCATGGTTGAATACTCTCCAATTAGTGACATTGTGAGGAATTGAAGGCCTAAAAAGTAATTCTATGGAAAATCTATCTGGGCTGTAATCTTGAGAAGGTAGGAGCTTGGAAGCTACATTAGCTAGGAGATCGGCGGCCGAATTTTCAGACCTGGGAATGGAGGAAATGTTGAATGAAGAAAAGTGCGAGGTAAGTTCTTGTACTAGCGATTGATAATGCTTGAGGTGATTTGAAAGACAATGGATTGCATTCCTTACCTGTTTAACAATAATTTCAGAATCGCCAAATACTTTTAGATATTGCACTTTAAGATCGATTGCTTTATACAGTCCCTGGACTAAGGCTTCATATTCGGCTGTATTGTTAGTGCATTCAAATTCCAGCCTACAGGACAACATTGTCTTTTCTCCTTGTGGACTAACCAAAATACAACCTGCTCCTGAGCCCTCGCTAGACTTGGAGCCATCAAAATATAAAGACCAAAATAAAGAAGTATTAACAAATGTATTTACAGTTTTCTCAGCCTCATTGAAACATCTAGACCTATCTGTTTGTGAAAAATTCTCAATCTGAGATGTAAAATGATTGACTGAGAAAGGGGATGACTGGGCAGTAAAATTACCAAAAAATGACTCTGATGAATAATTCCCTAAAATGTTGTTGTTGAATGCTACAGGTTGATTTTCTTGCTCAAATTCAGTAACTGTGTGGGTCATATGTTTCTCTCGATCGATCCTTATTTGATTTGGCTTACCTTTATAGGGAAGCCACATATGTGACCAATCAATAGAAATATATCCATGCAATTTTTCGGACCAATCTCTACTCAAAATTAGATCGTAAAATTCAGGTATATCGGCTATTAGGATGTCAATCCTTTGTACTACTCTGGGATCAGCAGACAACCTGATAGTTACGGAAGTAATTTCTCCCACAACCTGCACTTTGGTCCTGTCCAATTGTACAATATGGATAGCAGACTTCTGGGGTTCAATGTCCAGTTTAGAACAAACTGAAGCTGGCATTATGTTAGACGATGCCCCTGAGTCAATTAAACAGTTGTGCAGGTTCCTGTTATAAATCTCATAGGTTAGAAGGAAGGGTGGAGTATGAGAATTTGATCTATCTCCAATCAAAACTGAATCGGTAGCTTCAACCATACCGGGAGGAGGTTGGCCTGAGTCATTAGCAGCTTTTGCACTGGGAAGTGGTGTAGAGGGAACAACATTCAATTCTTTAAGAAGTAATTTCTGTTGATGCTTTAATTTACTAAGTCCAAACATGGTAATGTTTGCTTTAGTTTTCTTCATGTCATCAACAATGTTATACTCCATCGAATCGGATACCGCTAATGTTTTGGATGTTGAAGGAGTATTAGAAGTTGAAGGCTGGTTTTGGGGAACTGCTACAGGTGATTTCTTTGCAGGTGTTTTTTCTTTGGTTGTAGCAGCACCAGCACTCCTTTTCTTTGATGTTAATTGAACAGGTTCAGAAGTACTTTTGCTCCTAGTAGTGACCGGGAACGCTTCTTCTTCATTATCAGTATCGGAGTTGGGGAGTATAAAATCCCACATTCCATGACATTCTACTACTTCTTCATCATCATCAGTCGGTGCGATTGTTTCCTCTTCCTCTTCTTCTTCTTGCTCTGAGTCTGCATTAAATATGACGTTTGGGGGCTTTGACTCATTTTTCTTATAAGTCCTAAAGGGTCTTTTGGTTGAAGTTTCTGCCACCTGTTTCTTTATTTCAACCATTTCATTTGACAAAGTTTTTAGGACTTTTTGCAAACCTTCCATGCCATATGGGTCTTTTGGGGTCTTCTTCCTTGAGTCATCTTTAAAAGAGACTTTCTTGGCTTTTCTGTCTTCCAGAGCAGCTTTCTTCTCTAGAGCATTGATGCATTTTTCCACAGCAAGTGCTTCTCTCATATTTTCAGCTAAGGTAGGTTTCCCGGCCCTGTCTACAAAAATGGCTATATTGGCAGGTAGGGCGGTGATATACCATTCGCTTTGAATTTGCTGACTTGGTTTGGAAGCTGTAGGGATTTTATTGAGGAGTTTATTGAAGCGAGAATTAAATTCCTTGATTGGTTCCCTATGCTCTATTCTCAGATTGGAGAGATCGTTTATTAAAGTAGCCAAAGACCTATCATCTCCATATTTGGTAAGAAACTGCTCTTGGAAAGTGTTCCAACTGGTAATGGAACCAGAGGGTAAAGAGAAATACCAGGATCCTGCTGATCCTTGCAAAGTGTAAGGGAAAACTCTAACAACAACATCTTGTTCTGTTACTCCTTTCAAGTTGATTGCTAACATGAAATTATTAATGTGTTCCTCAGCCTAGGTTCCATCATCTGGATTAAACTTGGGTAGCCATTTTTCAGGATAATCTGGTAATGGATGTAATGGCGCAGGCATATTGACTGCACCAGGTCTGGTCCATGGATCTGCCATTATAATAGCAGTAGTGGATGATACTACCGCTGGAACTCCAGATGTCTGGGAAGGAAGTAATATTGAGGAGTGAGCAGGTTGGGATGTTGAAGCTTCTAATCCCTGGTGAAGAACAATATGTAATGGGGGAGTGGATGGTTGACTTTGCAGCGGGGAAGATGCAATGGAGGATATAGATGAAAGCTCTTCACTGTCAGATCCTTCAGTATTTTTCTTCACCTTTTTCCTTTTGGGTAAAGGGAACTCAGTGGGTTCAATACCGAGCTTGTTGCTCTGAAGTCTGGTGAGAGGATGAGATAAATTGAACTGCGAAGTCGCACTGCTTTGAGATACCTCAGATTTTTGTGGTGAAATCGAGAAGCTCTGAAGTTTGTGGATAAGAGACTAGACTTTAGGTGATTCAAGACTTAATTGTTCTGGAGTATGATGGGTTCGAGCAGTGGTAGTTGATTCCTCTTCTTCTTGTTTGGATACTGGCGAACCAGCATGCGAATGAGAAGTTCGAGGGGATTCGGAGGGAGAATTACTCTTAGAATGGCTTACAGATTTGGGTTTGTTTGCCATTCACAGTCAGGCCCTCCTTCTAGCGCCAAAAATGTTGATGCCTCGAAAATCGCTGCATCAACATCGGGGATAACCACCTGGTCCGGACCTTAGTACAACTCCTTTTCCATTTGGAATAGTGGCTCCGACTGGGGATAATGGGACCAGTTTCCCAAAAGTGGATAAACGGGATGAATGGATGATTTTATAAACTAAGCTAGCGGTGAGAGAATAACTAAACTATAGACAAGAATACAAAAATTATGAACTATCCTGGGAATCTATTGAGCTTTAAAGTGTAGCGTTTAATGGTATGTGTCTAAAGACAGGCATATAGATGACTCCATCTAACAGACATAGATATTAATTCATTCAAGATTACTGTGCCTAAATAGTTAAGCAAAGCGATTAAAACGATATTACCACACTCATCATTTATATTATTGACATATACATGATTAAAAGGAAAGCATATCATAAAACATCCAATAGTGGAAAGAATGTAGAATTGATGTTAAAGCGCACGCATATAATCAACAATAGCAAGGATAATCAAATAACAATTCACATAACAAGAATGAATTCAGACATAGATAGAAATACCATATGAGCTGCTTTGACACTCCCGATATCAATCGCTACTTGTAATTCTTTCTTCAGCGCAGAAACATTCTCAACAAAGACAATAGTGCACAATTGCATAAAAAAGCCTCCTTGTTGAATTAAGAACCACTGGTCCAGTTTCATAAAAGAATATTGACTGAAGCACAATAGTGCAAACTTCAATCTTTAAATCTGGTACAAAAATTTACGACCCTTTCCAAAACAATGAAAGGGTCTATAAATACTAAATTAATCTAAATATCTAATAAAACAGAAATCCTATTTAGTTGGCATCAATGAATCTTGATCCTATTTTTCTCAGTGATCTGGCAGTTGGTGACATGATTCATTAGGTAGGCTGCTTGCCTTTATATCTGAGCTGACTTATCGCAAGCATTGGCTCTACTTCAGGAGGTTTGTTGAGGCGTGAACTAAGCTGGGCGGCATAGGTGGCATCCTGAATATCGGGAATCATATACCCGATCGCATTTGTTAGGCACTTAAGGGCGGCTCTCTGTGTATGCGGCTTTACCAGGAAGAGCCAATATGCTTCCATAGTTAAACTGTTAATCCCAGCGATTAATCTCCCCTTTTCCTCTAAATCAGGATAACATGATTGCTCCAATATGTTTGTTGTTGTCAACCTTCCTGGTGTACATTGGGAAATCATATTTGATAAGTAGAGAGTGTTGTTAACTAGTTCAACCAGGTTGCTGGAAGTTGATTTACATCTCGAAGCTGCCCTCTCTGCTTCCATCATCTGAGACTGCCATTCTGTGAAGAGTATATCTTTCTGTGTTTCTAAGATTCTGGGCAAATTTGCTGCTCTCCCTTGTTCAGAATCTTGCCAGTCAAGAAATGCAGCTATGATTTCTTCGGCTTGATCCAATTCATTCCTTGCCTTCTCTACCTGCTGATTTATTGATGTCGTTAATTCACAGAGTGGCTCTGCCTGAGCGATTTGTTGACACAGAAGCCTAATTTGAGATATTAATCCAGTGTTTATTTGTAATGCTTCTGCTCTGAATTCAGCCACTTGTGGAGCGCCTTTTATTATTTCGAGCTGCGATGACAATTGAGCGATTTGCTCATCCTTTGTTTTCATCATTTGCTCGTTTGCTGCCGTTAATTGTTCCAATGCCTCTGATAATTCCTTCTATTTCAGGATCGCGCTTTGGTCGATCCTTTGCTTTTCTGCCTGCAATTGCTGAGTTAGTTGACTGTTCATTTGCTGTTGTGTCAACAATTGCTGCTCTACCTGCTCTGCTTTCTGCTTTGTCTCAGCCAATTCTGCCTGTAATGCGAAAATTTCTTGATCCTTGGTTTTCAGTAGAAGACTTACCTCCGATGCCTTATCGATTGTCGCTGCCGAATAGGCTCCCGCATACTGTGATAGTTTTTTCAGGTCATTGGAGGGGTCGAATTCTTCCTTCCAAACCATGTTGCCCGTAACAGTTTGTTCTGGGAAAAGGGGAGGTTGATCAATCTTCCTTCTTTTCCTTTTCTCTGCCTTTCCTCCTGTTCCTTCTTATGATCCTTTGTTATAACCGGAGGTTCCTTTGACTGTTGCCGACCAGGCTCGCTTGATGATTTCGCCGGGGTTGTTGCTAGTAAATCTAGAGGCAGAGTTTGCAACCTCTGTTCTCTAAGTTTATTAAACTCAGTCAACCCTTCATCATTATATTTCATTCTAGCGAATTCTCTAGCCTGACCTATTGATTCGGCTGCAATGAACAGGTCGTCAAACATATCTTCCTTATGCTCAAATTTTGTCAATTTGGCCTGTTCTAGTGCATTAGAGGCAACTTTCCTTGGATCAAATGGCCTATTTGGGATAGTAGCCAGAGTTAAGGATTGAATCTTTGTGGCTTCCTTTTCTGCATGTTTGAGATCATGTAGAGTATAGACACCACATCTCAGGGGAAAAGAGAGCCAGCCCCTCTTCTTTTCTTTCTTGACAGTTTGTGTAACACTCTCAGCCGTAATCTGATAAGTGATTTCTCTTGCTAGCAGTTTATCTGGTATGTACAAAGGGAGAACATGTGGCTTGGCTTGGCTGCCGAAAACTCTTATGTAGGTAAATCTCTCCTCTCCAAACCAACTCCCTACCGCTGTTAAATCAAACGAAGCTTGATAGGAAATCTTGGGAATGGGTTTATCAAAAATAGAATAATAAATAGGCACCATAAAGCCATTGCAGATTTGGTACAGATGGTGCTTGTAAGAGGACTTCCATAATTTCTGATGGTATATGTGGATAGCCGTGGGGTCTTGTGGCGTGCACCTCCAGCCGAGCGCGGGAAATTTAGAATTGAAACATAATGTATCTAAAATATATGCACTGTAATAGAATGGGGGAATTTTCCTTTCAGAGAAGACAGTCTGATTTCTAAAATCAAGAACAGCTATGGCTAGTTTATCTGAGAGAATAGTGGCCCATCCATTATTTGACTGTTTACTGCAGCTTCCATTAAAGGAACCATCTCTATGGTGAAATTAGAGGAGTCATGCAATCCCCACAGTCTACACATCATTATTCCAGCGTAGAAATAGGGAGAAGCTAGGGAATCAACTGAGTACTTACCGGAAGATTCGTGTTTGTGCTTGGCCGGATTTTGTCTCCAATCCCGGATGGGTTCGGATTCAACTTCATTTTCACTTGCGAATTTCTCCAGGAATGCCTTATTGTATATCTTCTTTGGCTTAGGCAAATAGTACATTTGCCTTAAGTCCTCAGCTTTGAGCGACCCGAAAATCCTTCCGTCTCTGGTGTTGAAGGTTCTATCCAAGATTGGGATTTCTTCAATCGCCCACCGCACTACATCTGTGTATGGGAGAATTTGCTCCCTAGCTGCTATCCTGTGAAGGAAGGAGTCAGCTAAATCCTTAAGATTGCACTCAGATTTCTGAGTGGAATCAGCAGTGGCTTCTACTGTTGTCACAGTAGGTTCTTCAATTTCGATCAAGTTGTAGGTACCCTGCCAGGTAGTTCTGCCGAAACCTAAACATGTTGTATCCGAAAGTAATCCTTTCTTCTTGTCAGTGAGAACCTGTCCTGCAGCTGGCGTAGTGGAAGCGCCTGTGGTCTTCTTGGATTTCTTCCCCATTTTACTTGAGCTTTCTCCTTTGGATGAATTCTGCACAGAGGCGCAAATATACGTAATACAGAGAAATAGCAATGAAAACTTGCAAGTGATGAGAAATATTGATAGATGCGTAATAAGGGATTAGCTTTTAAAATGGGCACAGACACAATCCATGGGGGGATCTTATAATTACATTAAATGGCCGTTTAAGACCTGCCACCCCTTAAATGCTCATTATACCATTATTCGGCCGAATGGCCCGTTTAAGCGTGCTGTGGATGTTTTGGCGGTTGAGCGCGGGTGAATGATTGCTTAAAAGATCAAGCTTTAAATATGAATGAATCATAATATCCCTCCATTTAACGGCTTTTTGAAAACCGCGCTATATCGTAATCGGGCGTCGGGAACACTTAAATCCTTACGTTGACAATTTTGAAATCCCGATCACCGATAGCGAAATCGCATCGCATCGGGGTGAATGGGCATCATAATGTGCATAGACAGTGTATCGCCGATTGCCGATTGCGATATCGCATCGCATCGGGGGTATGACCTGGGTGCCTTATTATTGTGCATGGGATACTGCCGATTGCCGATTGCGATATTCCATCGCATCAGAGTGAAAGGGTTGGGATGTTTTAAGACCGTGTAAAGATTACCGCTGATAGCCGATCGCCGATTGCGCATCGCGTCGGGGCTAATGGCTTGGGGCACTTTAAAATGTGCATGGAGTGTTGCCGATTGCCGATTTCGCATCGGCGGAGACCAATGTGCCACTTATTTGTGTTTTCTATGTCATTGCGATATGCGATCTTGCGATCGCTTTATCACAATGATAAAAGATTGTTTTATTTGACCAAAAATGGGTTTTTAAAAGGTTTTATATAATGTCTTGATTTGGTTTGCGGACCTTTTTCAAAAAATGAAGTATTGATACCAGCTAACTTCTAAAGGGACCGATTTCATATGATGATTTAGTAAATAAATATGATATGAAAATGGGGGGTCATTGTAGGGTACAACACCAAGTCTTGGGGAGCGATATTAAAAGGTACATTACAACTAGATTTTTCCTATGCAACGAGTCCTGTGTTTGGCCAAATGAGAAAATTGTACCGGGAACAAAAAATGAAATACATGATTACAAGCAAGGAGAAACTGATTAATCATCCGATTAATAATGTACATACAAATCTAGAGTCTTTTGTTTTGTATTCAGATAGTTTCAATGATATTGATAGTCAGCTAGTTGTAGTAGATGATATTACCGAAATAGCAGAAAATTTCAGAGAAGTTTTGAAGAGAGAAGGACAAGAACAACAAAACACCGTTGAGCAATCAGCTGAAGGTAATGGACAGCAAGTAGGAAAAACAGAGCCCACAGAATTTCAGCACTTAGGAGAGTATGAAGATGGTCTCTAGACCATGGATTTCGATGGTGCCGTGGGAAATGATGGTGCTGTGGGAAATGATGGTGCTGAAATTGATATATGGGTATGCAGTCCTTTTTCCACTCCGAACAAAGTGCCTAGTAATGTGTGGACATGTTCTTACAAGATAGCTTTTGATTGTTCGAACAATGAAGCTGAGTACGAAGCTTTGATTGCTAGCCTAAAAATTCTAAGAAAGCTGAATGCTAAGATGATTGCTATATATGGCGACTCCGAATTGGTAATTAAGCAAGTCAAAGGCGAATATCAAGCAAAGCATCCCTGAATGCGGGTTTACTGGAATGCAGTTCTAGACATCCTGAAATTATTTTTAGAGTATACCTTGACGTGTGTGCCTCGTATTCAAAATGGCATTTCTGATGCACTTGCTAAGGCAGCAAGTAGCTTGAAGGTTCCAATGAACTCCAGTAATAAATTCGAAATCCATGTCAAGCATCGTCCAACTATCCCGGACAATCAGAGGTATTGGAAAGTTTTCCAAGATGACAAGGAGATTTATGATTTTCTGTAAAACAAAGGTAAGTTCAAAGATACCTGAATTGATGTAGAAAATGATGATGGTAAAGATGATGTGCAGATCAATCAAATGGAAGTGTTGCAGCTAAAGGATAACATTATTCCTAAAGGCCTGATACCTTTAGAAGAGCGCTTTGATCAAGATGACATAGCTCGCAAACCAAAATTGCAGCCAACAGAGAAGGGTGTTGAAGAGGTCAATATCGGAACAGTTGCAAATCCAAAAATGGTAAAACTATCTCAAGCATTACCACAAAAGATAAAAGCGAAATATATCAATTTGTTGTCATCTTTTGCTGATGTGTTTGCTTGGGATTATTCTAACTTAAAAACATATGATACCAATATAATTCAACACACTATACCCATTAAGCCTAATAAGAAACCTTTCAGAAAGAAGTTGAGAAGGCTAATTCCAAAATTGCTGCCATCAATTGAAAAGGAGATAAATAGGTTGTACAAATCAGGAATCATTGTTCCCATCAGATTTTCTGACTGGATCTCTAATTTGGTGCCTGTACGAAAGAAGACAGGTGAGATTCACTTGTGCATTGATTTTAAGAATCTCAATAAAGCTTCATTGAAAGATAACTATTCATTGCCCAAAATGGATCATATACTTCAACAAGTAGTTGGAGCATCTCGTATGTCACTACTCGATGATTATTCTGGATATAACCAAATTTTGGTCCATGAAGATGACCGAGACAAAATAGCATTCACCACTTCATGGGGAACTTTTCATTACGCTAAAATGTGTTTTGGTTTGAAGAACACGGGTGCCACATTTCAGCGGGCAATGGACTTGGCATTTGCAAATGAGAAGGATGCCTTTTTGGTTGTGTACCTTGATGATTTGATGGTGTTTTCCAAATCAGATGAAGAACACATGTATCATCTGAAAATTGTCTTTCAAAAGTGCAGAAAATATGGTGTGTCGCTGAATCCGAAGAAGAGCTTGTTTGCCATGGATGAGGGCAAACTACTTGGACACATTATCTCAAAAGATGGCATTCTTATTGATCCAGCACGTGTACAAGCGATTCAACAAATTGATCTGCCCCAGAATAAGAAGGAGATTCAATCTTTTAATGGTAAGATGAATTTTTTATGTTGCTTTGTACCTAATCTTGCTGAACACCTAAGAGAGATTACAAACATGCTTAAGAAGGACAGCCAAGTGAAGTGGACAGAAGAGGCTGTAAAATCTTTCAATCTAGTAAAATTGGCTCTTTCTTCAGCTCCAGTTCTAATCAACCTGGATTACACTCAGGATTTTATACTGTTTTCATTTGCTTCAGAGCATACTACGACAGTTGTGTTAATGCAGAAAAAAGATGAGCACGAAAGACCAATTGCTTTCTTCAGCCGAACTATAAGAGATGCAGCCTTAAAGTACAACATCATTGAAAAGCAAGCCCTTGCACTTGTGAAAGAATTGAAATATTTTTGGCTTATGTTCCTAACGCTACTGTCAAGGATGTTTTAGTGCAGACAGATCCGGAAGGAAGACGAGGCAAGTGGATTTCAGCTTTGTTGGAGTATGATGTGGAAATAAAGCCCACAAATCTTGTTAAAGGACAAGGATTGGAAAAGTTAATGGCTGAATCAAACTTGCATGCCTTCAACATAAGTATGATCGCTGCTATGTTCGATGAGAATGAGGAAGGTTCATAAATTCAGGTATCTGAAATGTTTGTTCTTTCTCCGTGGTATTCAGATATCATATATAAGCTTCAGAAATTTTCACCACCACCTGGCATGACTAGAAACAAAAGTAGAACTCTCAAATTAAAGGCTGCTAAGTTTTGCATTCTAAATTTTTCACTTTATTGGAAAGATCTCGGTGGTGTTCTATTGAATTTTTTGGTGGAAGAAGAAGTAAAGAAGGTCATGGAGGATTTCCACAAAGGAGATTGTGGCAGTCACCTTTTTTGGAAAACAAAGGAAAATAAAATTTTGAGAGCGGGATACTATTGGCCGACATTGTTTGCTGATGTATATAAGGTTGTCAAGAGCTGTCATAAATGTCAGGTTTTTGAAGGAAGGCAGAAATTACAGCCTTTGCAGCTTAAGCCCATTGAGGTGAGTGCCCCTTTTCAGCAGTGGGGGTTGGATTTCATTGGTGAAATTCATCCCGCTTCTTCCGGTCAGCATCGGTGGATTCTCACAGCAACAGATTATTTCACGAAATGGATCGAAGCAATTCCCACCAGACAAGCTACAGATGCAGTAATTATTTCATTCCTGGAGAGTAACATTTTGTGTCATTTTAGTTGTCCGAATAAGTTGATCACTGATAACGCAGCAGCTTTCAAATTGAAGAAGATGATTGAGTTTTGTAACAAGTATAAAATCATTTTCGGTCACTCAACTGCCTATCATCCACAAGGAAATGGGTTGGCGGAGTCTTCTAACAAATATTTAGTCAATATCATTAAGAAGCTGCTGGAAACCAGCAAGAAGAGTTGGCATAAGAAGTTGGTCAATGCACTTTGGGCAGTGTTAGAGTCGGTCCTTACAGCCCTCCGTCAGAGATCTTTTCGCTTTTGCATATCATTTTTAGGTGTCTCGCTTGTTCCACTTCGTTGCATTTCGCTAGGGGCATGCCATTGATTGACGAGGGGGTCTGGTTGTCTTGTGATGCCTCATGCTTGTACCTGCAGGGTTAGTCCAAATTCCTAAACAATTACCAAAGTTTATTGTCATAAATAATTGGTTTCGGTAAAAGAAGAGTCTTTAGTCCTAGAGTCTAGGGTTTTCAGTCCTTTGCATATATGTAATAGAAGCCTGTAGGTCATGAGGATGGTTTCAAATATTTTCATTTTATATTCTTTCTCAAAAAGCATTTAAAGACATTTTTAGTCCAAAACTCTGTTTTGGAACTAAAAATTGTCAAACTTCATTTTGTAATAATTGTATTTGTTTCATCACAAGAAGATTCAGATGCAAGCCTCTGATCTTTTCCAAAGCCAAATGCCAGATCCCTGCAAAATCAACAAAAATGATCAGTCCAAACCTCAGAAAAGCAAGGAAAAATCAAAAAGCAGTGTTGTATTAAAAGACCAAAAGTGAAAGTGCCAAACCTTACAAAGTGGGTTTTTTTTTTTTTTGAAAATAAATTTAAATCAAATGAGATATTTTGTTTACTTATAAAAGGGGAAAAACAAGTCTATTTGTTCACCAACTATCAAGGCAAGAGCGTGTTCAAGTGCTGGAAGACGAAAGACCGTGTTTACAAACCTGTGGACAGTGTTACAGGTGTGCGCTGCGCATAGGAAGTGCGCGCTGCGCGTTGGGCAGTGCACTGCGCATTGGGCGGTTTGAGCCAGTGCAAAATTACACAGGCGCTGCGCATAGGAGCGTGTGATGCGCACTGGGGTGGCGCGCTACACGTTGAATCTCAACCACAGGAAAAACTTGTCTATACGCTCAAATCGTGTCTAAATGCCTCCAAAACTGCAAACATTGTGTTTTTAAAAGCCATGTCAGATACGTAGTCAGAGTATGAGCAGCAGTATGATAATGATTGTACAGCAGAGGGTAATGTGCCATGAAGGTCTCGCAGAGGTGGAAAAGGTGGTAAACCTCTCAGGGAAGAGCCTATATCTTTGGTTCAATTGCAGGCTTGCCCGCTTGCAATGGATTGTTTTCATCGTCAGTCATGCTATCACTATTGTGAGCTAATCTCACAAATTCAGTTTCATCGTGAATTAGCTCGTTTGTTCATTCTACATTTACATGATGGCCATGTAAACCTCGCCGAGGTTGATTTCTTTTTGTCACCAGAGATTATTGCAGAGGCCACTGGGATACCAAATGTTGGAGAGCAATGGAATAAACGTCAGAAGTTAGAGAAATCTTACTATCAGCCATATATTAAGCCTGCATATATAAGATGTTTGAGTGCAGTTTTTCCTTTCAGATTCTTGAGAGATGAGTATGCACCATTGATGAAACTCATCATCTGATATTTCAGTTGCGAGGGCAGATTCTCACGTCTATATGCGTACCATGTTCGTTTGTTGATGCATTTCACAAGGGTACGTATGATGAACATTCCATTTTTCATGTGTCGCAACATAGAGAGGATGGTGCCTTTAGTACAAAGGAAGAGCCCAGCACATCAGCATAAGAGCATCTATCATTATGCATTGATTAAAATCATAGTGATGCATCAGTTGGCACAGCAGGGCATTACTTGGGAAGATTTCATCTCCCGTGATTACTTTGCAGCATTACAGCCACCACCCAAGATAGTTCATGATGAGGGAGCGCATTCCCGAGACTGAGCATATAAGTGCTCTTCCATATGTGACATACCAGCGAGGCCACAAGGCCTTATTTGCATCTACACGACGAGTACTATCTCCACCTGGGGTGGAAGGGGTCTCGTTGACTTCATCAGCACAACGAGTATTATCTCCACATGGTATGGAAGGGGTCTCGCCTTCTTCAGTACAGGTGCAGGTCCAGGACAGAGGAAAGGAGCCAATTTACGAGGAGGGCCATTCAGGTGGTCATGATATTGATGTTGCATTGAGTGATGTGGAAAAGACTGAAATTGATAGATTGAATGAGAAGTTGCTGAAGGCAGAGTGTCAGATCAAATACTTGGAGCATCATAATAAATAGTTAGAGGACGAGCACACACTCATAGAGCTGCAACGAATCCGTGAAGACAGTAGGTTGGCCCGTAAAAGACCGGGTGATTTGACACCTGTTGCGCGGAAATTTGTGCTTGAGAAGGTCAACCAACACTTGGAGGGGTTGTTGGTGAAGGCCAATAGAGACAAAGACTTGCTTCGTCACATGAAGAATCATTACTGGGCCCGCATGCATGTTTGCAAAGCGAAAATGAAGATCCTTAGAGGCGATTGAGAAAGGCACTAAAACGGTGGAAAAAGCCTGATCCACTCCAAATTTTAGCCAAGGCTTCATTGGTGGAGCACAATACATGATAGAGGGTCATTACTCCGAATTTGGGAAAATTCGGAGAAATTTTTGTCATTTTTGAAAATTTTGTCCTAAAAACAGGTTTTTTGGTTCAACGCGCAACGCACTACCCATAAGATCGGGAGGTCCAAATCACAAATGGTTTGCATTTTTGGATTTTTCATGATGAAATATACCTGCTCAGCTATTTCCAAGGCATTTCATCAAGGTTTGGGTACCCAAAGGGTCAAAAAACATGCAAAAAATGACCTCACTGCCACCTTTTGCAACAACAGGAAGTACCTCTGGGAGAATGCCGTTTTGAGGGGGAAAATGAGCTCCAAATTGGGAAATTCAACTTGGGTTGGAAAGAAGACATCCAGAGCTTTCCAACGAGCTATCTTGAGCTTAATTTGGATGCCGGACAGTGCCTCAAAATCAGTCTGAACGGTGCACTGCGCATTGAGGTTTTTGGTTCAGTTTTCATCCCCAACTCAGGAATTCGGCCAGTTTTCACCAGTTTTACTCCTTGATGTAATTTTTGACCCACCATGATGTAAATTGATGTATGTAAGGTAACATGGCACTTATCTACCTTCTTCTAGATGATTCATTCACAAATTAGCAAACAATTAATGTAATGAATCAGTTTCCTTCTTTTTAGAAGCAGGTTGTTTTGGTCACCTAGATTCCTGCTCCATGTTTAGAATTTGTTGAAACCACTCTCAGAAGGAGGACCTCGACCCCTAGTGGTTAGGAAATGACGTTAGCTTGATCTATGTATGTAAATTTTCATTCAATAGCACAGGTTGGACTCTTGGGAAGATTTTGGACACTATTGTACATATTTTTTCATATTTTGGCTAAGGGAAGATCAGAGATTTTGCAGCACCTGTTGGGATCCTTGTGGCTTTGTGTGTTGATGGTGTGTTTCTTCTGTAATTGTGAGTTGTTAATGTGTATTATTTTCCTTCTTTCATCTTCTGCAACTGAACAAATGAAGTGTTAAGGTAGAATCCATAGATTGTTATGCTCTGCCTTTAAGTTTGTTTAATTTTCCATGTTTTTGTCAGTTTGAAGAGGATTCATATTCTATTTTTCCCTCTTCAACTCCTTATCATTCTGATCTGTCCATACCCCCAGATCAAATGCATCAAGACTATTGCCTACCTCGCCCCAACTCTATCTCTGCGAAAATCTGACCTCAATCCCCACACCCAAAATTGGTTTTCCCGTTTCTCCAACAAAAAACCCAAAAAATCTAAATCAAACTTTCCTATCTCTTTACTAGACTAAAATCAGTATTCCTTATCGGTCATCTCAGCCCCTTTGAAAACCTTTTGCCAAGATAGACCCGGAGAGAGCCCTCTCCTGTCCTCGTAGGGCTAGCTACGAGGCTGAGCTTGGTTTGATGTTGCCTCGAGTTTTGCCTTCCTCAGCCTGAGGAAAATTCGAGCGTTAACAGGCAGATCGGGTCAGTCTGAAGAAATCCATTCGTAGGTCCCCCTTTGAGCTTGTTTATGGAGTTGATACAGTGTTTCCTATCTCTCTCACAGCTTCGGTAGTCAAACTTCTTCAGGAAGCCGGCAGTGAAGATGATCCTATGCAGAGAAAATTGAATCAAATGATCCATTTGTAGCAGACAAGAGAAGAGGTTTTCCAAAACACATCCAAGCTACAGGAGAAGATTAAGAAAATCTATGACATAAAATAAAAGGCGGACATATTTCAATTGGATGATGTGGTGCTGAAGTGGGATGCAAGGAATGAGGAAAAGGGTAAGCACGGTAAGTTCAAGAATATCTCGAAAGGTCCCTTCAAGATTGCAGCATATAAGGGTCAGAATGCTTTCCTTCTGAAGGAGATGAACGGAGAAGATTGTACAGGAGGGCCAGTCAATGGTCGGCTGCTCAAGAGGTACCATTTCTGAAAAGTTTTCCGCCGTTTACATCGTCACTGTATATACCATTTTATTTCAGTTTTGGTTTGAGTTTGTCAAGTCAATCTTTGAGTCACTTTAAGTTCAAATTTGAGTCAGTTTGAGTCAAGTTTCAGTTAATAAATGAGTCAAGAGTTTTGTGTTGTTTGTCGAAATAATGATTTCATGGCCCAATGGAAAAGGCATTATCTAGCTCTTCCAGAGATCTGCAGTTCTTGGCACCTCCAAGGAGCCACCATCCCCATTGGAGCCAATGTTAGAGTCGGTCTGGTCATCCCTCCGTCAGAGATCATTTCTCTTATTGCATTTCATTTTTAGGTGTCTCATTCTGTTTATTCATCTGCATTCCGCTAGGGGCATGCCATAATCTGACGGAAGGGTCTTGTCAGTCATTACCCCTCATGCTTTGTACCTGCTGGCTCAGGTATGTTCATCGAAGTTCATTAAATAAATTTTAAGTGATTTACAACCCTGTTCTAATCTCTTGGTCAACAAAGAGTTATTTAAGTTTTTTAGGTCTTTTACGTCTAGGATTTAATGGATTTAATCCTCAAAGTGCCCAATAATGCCAGCAGGCCAAAGGGGGGTTCAAATTTTCATCATCCATAATGCTCAAGGATGATTCCTCTTCAAAACTCTGTTTTGAAGAGTGTTAGAGTCATTCTGGTTAGTCCTCAGTCAGACATCAAAACTCTTTGTGAATTTCATTTTTAGGTGTCCCACTCCATTCACTTAGCTGCATTTCGCTAGGGGCATGCCATGATATGACGGAGAAAGTCATGCTAATCATTCCCCTTCATGACTGGCTCCTGCTGGCTCAAGTCTTTTGTCAATAATCACCAAAGTCCATGAAAGTCAAGGTCTAGTCCTTTAAAGGACAAAAGTCATTTTTTATGTTTAGGTCTAGGAATTCATCAATTTGGTCTTTGAAACATGTCTAGTAAAGCCATGCAGGCCAGGGGAAGGCCCTTACAAAGATATGGTTCAGAGAGCTTCATCATCATGTGGATAGACTTCGACTCTTCTTCAAAACTCTGTTATGAAGAAAAGTCAAACAGTGTCATTTATGAAAAAAAATTCCAAAAAATCGCCAGTTGATTTTTTCAGATGCAATCATGGTTTCCATGGCCAAATGTCCTATTGTACAGTCCCTGCAAAGAGTGCCGAAAATTTCATAATTTGAGCAAAAATTTCAAAGGGAAAGTGAAAATCAGTGTGTTTTAAAGTCATTGAAAAAGTGCAAAACACAACATTAGAAAAATGGGTTTTCAAGAAAGCAAAAATAAAACCCATCTCTTCCAAGGCTATATATACATGTTTTCATCCAACTCAAGGGCATTGTGCTATTACAAGCCTTGGAGAGACGTTGCAAACGTGTGAGTGCGAGATTGTGAGCGTTTGAGTGAGTTGGAGGTGATTCTAGAGGGCGCGGCGCATATACCCAAGAGCGCGGCGCACACGGAGGGCGCGGAGCACATGCAGCCTGCCTGCAGTTGAATTTTTTCACAGGCGTAGCGCATACCTAGCGCGCGGTGCACTGGGCTTTGCGCGCGGTGCACAACAGCAGAACGCTCGAAACTTTTCCAAACCGCCTCAAATCTTTTGGGGAGCTCGTCTATTTGCAAGGTAGGCTCTACACACCACTTGTGCATCAATTTTTATGGGTGATATAAGGGTTTTTATGCCTGCAAATAAATGCAAAATATTTTTATAAAGCAAACAAAGGAAGACATCAAAAAAAAAAAAAAAAAAACCATGATCCTAGGGTTTGTGCTACAGTGACAGTGCTGCCAAGGTGTTTCCTACCCTACCCCCATTACTCATTCCCCTATGCTATTGTCCCTATAATCACTACCCTAACCCTACCAAAAAATCATACTCCCTTTCCCCTCTTCCTATTGCTCAAAAAACCCAAACCCTACCTTGCAAACAACAAAAACCCTACCCCATCAACACTATACCCAAACTACTCCCAAGTTCCTGACAAATATCTCCCTTTAACCCCTATCCCCATTACATCATTCCCTTCCTAATACTCCCTGTTTAATTGTCTCCTTGGTGGCAGATTGTCAAAGCAACTACCAGCTTCATTTGAATCAAAGGGCAACCTAAAACTCAGGGAACAAATAGCGGTCATGGCATTCGAGGTTTCATCATAATATGAGGAAGAGACCCACAGTGATATAGCTTCAGGAGAAAGGGCCCATAGGAGACATCACCGGAGTGGCAGACATCTTAGAGATGAGCCAAACTCCCTCACTGAGTTGCAGGCATGCCCTCTTGCTATGTCTTGTTTCCAACACCTAGCATGTTTTGAATTTTGTCAGAGGGTGGCAAATGTCAGAGTTCATCATGAGTTGGCCCGTCTTTTTTCACTTCACCTACATGGAGGACAGTCTATCTTGGCTGGGGTCACTTTCACATTGACACCCGAAACCATATCAATGCCAACAGGCATGTCGAACATTGGAGAACAGTGGAATGAGAAGAAGAAGCTGGAGAGGCATCATTATGAGTCTTACATTAAGGGCAGTTGTTTGAGCCAGCTCACGAGAGTTTTTCCATTCAGATTTTTGAGAGATGAGTATGCTCCGCTCATGAAATTGATCATGAAGTACTTTAGTTGTGAGGGGAGGCTTTCTCGTCTTTATGCCTATCACATCAGGTTGCTCATGCACTTTACTAGGGTGCGAATGATGAACCTCCCATTCTTCATTTGCGGGAACATAGAGAGGATGAAAAATTCCATGCAACACAAGACTCCTCGGCAGCAACTCAACAGTGTTTATCACTTTGCTCTTATCCAGATTTTGGTGGACCATCAGTTGGGATTGCAGGGTATTGCTGGGGAGGAATTCATCTCATGTGACTTCTTCAGCGCTCCTCAAGTAGTATCAGAGGCAGAGCATGAGATGGGTGGCCCTTGACGTCAGTATGAGTGCCATGAGGCTGCCACTATGCCAGTATACATCACCTATCAGAAAGGCAGTAGACCTTTGTTTGTAGCAGCAAAGTGAGTGTTATCTCTAGCTGAGGTGGAAGGGGCCTCGCTTCCGACATCAGCATCACCGGAGAAGGGCAAAGGTAAGGAGCCAGTGTAGGAGGAAGGGCCATCAGGTGAACGAGAGACCGAATTCGTTCTCCTTCATGACGATGAGACAGATACAAAACCCACAAATGCGGAGCTTAGAGAGATCATCTAGGAGCAGCAATCAGAGATTGAAGACTTGTCCATTGATTTAAAAAGAGCCAAATGGAACATGAGATATCTGGAGCAGAGGAACAAACAGCTTGAGGATCAGCGAATGATCATGGAGCTACAGAACATTCATGAGCATCGCCAAGCTGCTCCAAGGAGAAGAGTTCAGCCCACATCATTGGAGCAGGAGATCAATGAGGATCGGGAGACCCATCTCGAGATCAGGAACATGCACTTGGAGAGGTTGCTGAACAAGGCCAATTAGGACCTGGCCTTGCTAAGACACATGGCTTATCATTACAGGACACGAAATATGAGTGCTAGGGCTTGGATAAGGAGTTTGAAGGTGAAATTGAGGAAAGCAATGAGAAAGGAAAAAAGGGAAAAAGAGCAAGATCGACTTTGAATCTTGGCTGAGGCTTCCTTGGCACATCATAAAACCCCATAGTGAACCTCTAGCCCAAATTTCAAGAAATTTGGGGAATTTTCGGTCACATGGTAATTTTTTGGGCAAAAAACAGGGATTTTCTCCCTTTGCGCCGCGCCACTGGCGCAACGCTAAAACTCTAGAGCTCCAAATGAGGAATTGATTGCAGTTTTGGATTCAGCATGGAAAATTACGACTACTGGTGTTCGGGCAAGAAATTTCGGCAAGATCTGGATCTCTTAAAGGTGAAAAAACACCTAAAAATGGCCTCTCTGCCACTTTTTTGACACACAGAAAGCAGTCTTGGGAGAATGGAGATTTGGAGGGACAAATGAGCACCAAATTTGAAAATTCCAGCTGGGTTAGAAAGTAGACAGGACAGGATTTCCAGCAAGCCCCATTGGGCATATTTTGGACACCTGCAAGTGTCCCAAAACAGGCCCCAAAATAGCGCGACGCACATAAAAAATGGCGCGGCGCACAGAGGAAAAATTTGCCAATTTGCTTCCATTTGGCGAAATTTCTCCAAGTGGGCCCGCTCATCTACACTTCAGCTTTTTGGCACCAAAGGCGGCATTTAAAGAGTTTTTTCTCCAGATTGGCTTCTATCCAAGTGGCGAAGGAAGGCAAACGGTCACCCAAGACAAATGTCATGTTTGTAGCGCTGCACCTGTAGCTGATGGTTGGCTCTCCATCTCCATTTTGCAATGATTCGAGTAACTCCTCAACCCTTGGGCGTTCTATCTCTTCCTCACAGATTCTATATATTGTATGCAAGTTATTTGCAAAGGGTTGGTTGGCTTGTAACTTCTGGGAGACTGTGGGAAAGAAACTTTGTTTCTTCACTGTGTATTTTTGACAGAGAATTAATGAAAGGCAGGCGCTCTGTTTCATGAGATTCTTGTGGTTGTGAGCGTAGCAAATGTGTCTCTGATGTTTTCATATGTATTTCGTTATGTTTCATAATTCAATTCATGTTCATTTCTAGTGAAATTTTCTGAGTGAGATTAGGTAGAATTCAATTTTATTGCTCTGCCTATGGGAAAATTTCATATTCAGTGTTATTCTTCTATTGAAAAGGATTCATGTCACTATGCCCTTTTCACTTTCTTCAGCAATCTATTCATGCCGCGGTACCTCAAACCAAATTGTTACATTTCCCGCCGACCTTGCTTCACGGAATAATCGGTGCCTTTGTATTAAATTCCTTGTTCTTTGCTGAGCGTCAGTCCCATAGCATCCCAGAAGCTCCGTCATTCATGAAAATTGTTTCTAGAATCCCTACTCACTTACTAGCCTAAGGCAAATATTCCACTGTAAGTCATCTCAGACCGTTTTACTTACATATTCACTGAGCGTGACTCGGAGAGAGCCCTCTCCTGTTCTAGTAGGGATAGCTACCAGACTGAGTGTGGTTTGTGGTTACCCTAATTTTTGCCTTCCTTCAGCCTAGGGCAGATTTAGGTGCTAACATAGTGGCGACTCCGTTGGGGACAAACTGAAATCGAATCCCCTTGTTTCATAATAATTCTAAGCTTCCAGATGATGATCTTAAGATTGGAAAGGCTGAGTAAGTTGGTTGCGTCCTGTGATTTTTCTCAATAGCACGTTGGCTTCTAGACGATATACCAAAGCCAATCTAGACCCGGATCCTCCTCATATCTACGAAAACCCCAATTTGATCCCGAGACTCCTTCGTCAAGAAAGCACCATAACTCCAGTGTTCAAATCCCATTCATGTGCTGAAATTTTTGAGTATCTTGAAGAGCTTGAGTTTGACGAACGGTTTGAGATATCATTGTTTGAGTCTAAATCCGAAAGGGCTATTGACTACACTGTCGCCATTCCGTAATTTCTTGTAGAGTTGGAAACAAAAAGAGCTAATAGGTTAATTGATAATTATATTGTGGCACAGCCCCAAACTCCAATTGCTAGCCCCTTACAAACTGCGCACACTCCTCCAACACCCCCAAGGCCAAATCCACCGAGAGTGATGGCTGCCCGTTTTGCACCCCTTATTCTGCCCCAAGTTTTGGATGATATGCCCGCGGATTATCAAAGTAAAATCCCATTTTTTGATGGCACTCTTAACAGCATTACTGCTCAGCAACATGTATACAAAATGGTAGACTTCTATGAACTTCATGAGATCGATGAGGAGAATGTGGCAATGAGACTCTTTGTACAGACATTTGCAGGTGATGTGAGGAAATGGTTCAAAGGTTTGCCGGCAGCAAGTATCACTACCTTGGCCGAACTACAAAGACAATTTTTAAATTGATGGGAAGTGAAAAAGAATCCCCTTCAAATTCTGGCTGAATATGAATAAATCAAACGAAACGCTGGTGAGTCGGTCCAAGATTATTGTGTTAGATTTAATGCAGTCTATAACGAAATTCCAGATTATCTAAAGCCACATGTGGGACTAGCTATGATGAAATTTCTAGACGGTTTTGATGCTGACATGGCCTACCAATTAAGAGAGAGATAACCAACCACAATGGAAGACATGCAGAAAATTGCGGTCAGCGTTGAAGCAAATCTGCTGTCCAAAAGAGCTAGAGCGAAAGCAGAAAAGAAAACCATTGTGAAAGAAGTGTCCTCTTCAATGGATCAACTACTCAAAAAGGTAGAGCAGATGCCTGAAAGGGTGAAGCTCGACAAGCCTGAGCCACAAGTTAGGAATCCTAACTTCTGTGGCCAGCAACAACCACAATATAGAATAAGACAGAGAGATCAATGAAACCAAGAGCAGGCCACACAACAGCCGGTACAAACACCTTTGCAGCAGAATTTTGTGCATGGACCGGAGTCAGATGAGGATGGGAATGTAATAGGCGAAGAAAACCACCTCTTTACTCCAGATGAGCTACCTACTTACATTACCGAAGAAGAAGAATGTGCAGTAAACTCAGCTACACACCAAGACACGGATTTTATTCTAGCTAGTGACACTGTTTTGGAAGAAGAATTAGAAGAATATCAAAGGTGGTATATGAATTCTCTGTCTCCATAGTAGCAGTGATACTCACTTAGAAACAGAGATGCTCCGGAAAAACCAATTCAGAAAAAGGAAGTTGAAATAGCAAATAATGATTCATCAGCTACACAAAGAAAAGGAAAGGAGGCGGTTGATCCGGAGAGCAGCAAATCAAAATCAACAGAACAATCATATCAACAAGCTGCATCAAATGAAAAAGAAAAGAAAGAAATCCCAGTCAAAGAGGTAGAAAAGAGTCCCACTTTTAGTTTAGATAATGAGATTTCTAAGTTAAAAGTATCCATCCCCTTGACTGAAATAATGAAGAACAACAGCTATAGAGGACAAATATCTAGGATGTTGAATTTGGACCCAATGTCCGACATGGTAAATGTAGAAGACGATCAGCCTGAAATTATTTTTGGACCAGCAACGAATGGTGAGTCTCCTGACAGTGATGTGCCACCCTTTTACATCAGTTTATGATTGCATGATTTTGTGTTACACAATGCCATGTTCGATTCCAAAGCTTCTCACAATCTCATGCCCAAGGCTATCATGGATAAGCTCGGTCTGGACATCACCCGACAGTACCACGATCTCTATTCATTGGATTCCAGCAGAGTGAGCTGTATAGGACTCATCAAAGACTTGGTTGTGAGTTTGGATCAGCTTCCAATGAAAAATGTTTTGATGGATGTGGTGGTAGCAGACATTCCTCCAAGGTTTGGCATGCTTCTTTCTAGGTCTTGGGTAGCGAAATTGAAAGGGACACTACAGCTGGATTTCTCTTATGCAACGATTCCGGTGTTTGGAAAAATGAGGAAATTATATCAGGAACAAAAAATGAAATATATGATCATAAGCAAGGAGAAACCCATAAATCATCCTATTAATTATGTACATATAGATTTAGATTCTTTTGTTTTGTTTTCAGATAGTGTAAATGATATAGATAGTCAGATAATAGAAGCAGATGACATTTCGGAAATAACAGAAAATTTCAGAGAAATTTTGAAGAAAGAAGGACAAGAAAAACAGGAAAATGTTGGGCAATCAGTTGAAAGCAATGGACAGCAAGTAGACAAGGCACAACAAACGGATTTCCAGCACTTACAAGAGGAGGAAGAAGGCTTATGCACCATGGATTTTGATGGAGCAGTAGGAAATGATGTCGCTGGAATTGGAATTTGGGTACACAGTCCTTTCTCCACCCCAAACAAAGTGCCTAGTAGCGTGAGGGATTTCTCTTACAAGCTGGCCTTTGAGTGTTCAAGCAATGAAGCTGAGTATGAAGCTCTGATTGATGGCCTGAAGATTCTTAGAAAGCTGAATGCAAAAAGGATTTCGATATATGGCAACTCCAAATTGGTAATAAAGCAGGTCAGAGGTGAGTATCAAGCAAAACATCCTAGGATGCGGGCTTATCGTAGACATCTTGAAGTTATTTTCAGAATACACCTTGACATGTGTACCTCGTATACAAAATAGTACTGCTGACACTCTGGCCAAGGCAGCAAGTAGTTTGAAGATCCCAATGAACTCCAGCAATAAATTTGAAATCCATTTCAAGCATCGTCTAACCATTCCAGACAATCAGAGATATTGGCAAGTGTTTCAAGATGATGAGGAGATTAAGGATTTTCTGCAAAACAAAGGCAAGTTCAAAGAAATCTCAATTGATGTAGAAAGTGACGATGGTAAACGGAATGTTACAGATGAAGTGCAGATCAATGAAATGGACATGTTGCGGTTGAAGAATAACATTATTCCTAAAGGCTTGATATCTCTAGAAGAACTTTTTGATCAGGATGATGTAGCCCACAAGCCAACATTGCAGCCAACAGAGAAGGGTGTGGAAGAGGTCAACATCATAACAGCTACCAATCCTAAGTTGGTAAAATTGTCTAAAGCATTGCCGCCAAAGATCAAGGACAAATATATTAGTTTGATGGCTTCATTTGCAAATGTGTTTGCTTGGGACTATTCTGATTTAAAGACCTATGATACCGACATAATTCAGCACACGATACCCCTCAAGCCCAATCAAAAACCATTTAGACAGAAGCTGAGGAGGATAAATCCAAAGTTGTTGCCATCTATCGAAAATGAGGTAAACAGGCTGTACAAGTCAGGTATCATTATGCCCATCGGATTTTCATATTGGATCTCCAATTTAGTGCCTGTACGCAAGAAGACCGATGAGATCCGCCTATGCATTGATTTCAGAAATCTAAATAAAGTCTCGTTGAAGAAAAACTATCCACTGCCCAAGATGGACCATATACTTCAGCGAGTAGTGGGGGCATCTCGTATGTCACTGCTTGATGGTTATTCCGGATACAACCAAATTTCCGTTCATGAAGATGATAGAGACAAGATAGCATTCATCACTCCATGGGGAACCTTTCACTACGCCAAAATGCCCTTCGGTTTAAAGAATGAAGGTGCCACATTTCAGTGGGAAATGGACTTGGCTTTTGCAAATGAGAAGGATGTGTTTTTGGTGGTGTACCTGGATGATTTGACAGTATTTTCCAAATCTGATGAAGAGCACATGCATCACCTAAAAATTGTCTTTCAAAAGTGCAGAAAATATGGTCTATCGCTGAATCATAAGAAGAGCTTGTTCGCCATAGAGGAAGGAAAATTACTTGGGAACATCATTTCAAAGGATGGCATTCGTATTGACCCAGCACGTGTGCAGGCAATTCAGCAAATCGATCTGCCCCGGAATAAAAAGTCGATACAATCGTTCAATGGTAAGATGAATTTTCTGCGTCGCTTTGTGCCTAATCTTGCTGAACACTTAAGCGAGATGAATAACATGCTCAAGAAGGACAGCCAAGTGAAATGGACAGATGAGGCTATAAAATCTTTCAACTTGGTCAAATTGGCCCTTTCTTCAGATCCAGTTCTAGTCAGCCCGGACTACACTCAGGATTTCATATTGTTTTCATTTGCTTCTGAGCACACTATGGCAGCGGTATTCTTGCAGAAGAGATATGATCATGAAAGACCCATTGCATTCTTCAGCAGGGCTATAAGGGATGCAGCTTTAAGGTACAACATCATTGAGAAGCAAGCCCTAGCATTGGTGAAGACTTTGAAAGATTTCTGGGTATATATTCTACATTCACATATTCTGGCCTATGTTCCTAATGCTGCTGTAAAGGATGTTTTAGTGCAAACCAATCCAGAAGGGAGAAGAGGCAAATGGATCACGGCTTTGCTGGAATATGATGTGGAAATAAAGCCCACAAATCTGGTCAAAGGACAGGGGTTGGCGAAGCTAATGGCCGAATCAAACTTGCATGCCTTGGACATAAATCTGATCGCTGCCATGTCCGATGAGAATGAGAAAATATCATCTGTTCAGGTATCCGAAATGTTTGCTTTGTCCCCATGGTATTCAGATATAATATATGTGATGAAAAATCTGTCACCACCACCTGGCATGACTAGAAACAAAGCGTGAACACTCAAATTGAAGGCTGCCAAGTTTTGCATTTTGAACTCTGCACTGCATTGGAAAGATCTCTGTGGCATTTTGTTAAATTGTTTGGTGGAAGAGGAGGCAAAGAAAGTCATGGACGATTTCCACGGAGGAGAGTGTGGTGGTCACCTTTTTTGGAAGTCAACAACGAACAAAATTTTGAGTGCAGGGTACTACTGGCCTACTTTGTTTGCTTATGTGTATAAGATGGTCAAGCGTTGTCATAAATGTCAGATTTTCGAAGGAAAATGGAAATTACAGCCTTTGCCACTTAAGCCTATTGAGGTGAGCGCTCCTTTCCAGCAGTGGGGGTTGTATTTCACTAGGGAAATTCATCTCGCTTTTTCCGGACAGCATAGGTGGATCCTTACAACGACATAGTATTTCACAAAATGGATTGAGGCAGCTCCCACCAGACAAGCTACAGACACGGTAATCATTTCATTTCTTGAAAATAACATCTTGTCTCGCTTTGGTTGTCCAAACAAATTAATCACCGATAATGCAGCAGCTTTCAAATCGAAAAGGATGGTAGAATTTTGTCATAAATATCACATCATTTTGGGTCATTCAACTGCCTATCATCCGCAAGGCAATGGATTGGTAGAATCTTTGAATAAATCATTGGTCAACATCATCAAGAAGCTGCTGGAAATAAATAAAAAGAGCTAGAATAAGAGGTTGGTCCATGCGCTTTGGGCAGATCGGACCAGTCAGAAAAAATCCATTGGTGTGTCACCGTTTGAGGTTGTTTATGGAGTTGACACAGTATTTCCCGCCTATCTTGCTGCCCCGATAATTAGACTTCTTCAGGAGGCTGGTAGTGAAGAAAATCCCATGCAGAGAAGGTTGAATCAAATGATCCACTTGCAGCAAACAAGAGAAGAAGTGTTCAAGAACACATCCAAATTGCAGGAGAAAATAAAGAAAATCTATGAGAGAAAAGCAAAGGCAGATAAATTTCAGTTGGATGATGTGGTGCTGAAGTGGGATGCAAGGAATGAAGAGAAAGGTAAGCACGGAATGTTTGAAAATCTTTGGAAACATCCTTTCAAGATTGCAACATATAGGGGTCAGAATGCCTTTCTTCTAAAGGAGATGAACGGGGAAGATTGTCCAGGAGGGCCGATCAATGGTCGGCTACCCAAGTGGTACCACTACTGATTTATTAACGCTGCTCCCACTATCATTTTAAATACCATTTTTATTTCAGTTTGGTTTCATTCTGTCAAGTTAGTTTTTGAGTTATTTCAATGTCAAGTTTGAGTCAATTTCTTGGTCATTTCAGTTTCATAAATAAGTCAGAGACCTGTGTTGTTTGTCAAAATTATGACTCCATAGCCCAATGGATGAAGGCACTATCTAGCTCTTCCAGAGATCTGTTGTTCTTGGCACCTCCAAGGAGCTACCATCCCCCATTGGAGCCAATGTTAGAGTCGGTCTGGTCAGTCCTCCTTCAGAGATCAAAAATCTTTATGAATTTCATTTTTAGGTGTCCCGCTCCATTCACTCATCTGCATTTCGCTAGGGCCATGCCATGATCTGACGGAGAAAGTCATGCTAATCATTCCCCCTCATGTCTGGCTCCTGTTGGCTCAGGTCTTTTGTCAATAATCACCAAAGTCCATGACAGTCAAGGTCTGGTCCTTTAAAGGACAAAAGTCATTTTCTATGTTTAGGTCTAGGAATTCATCAATTTGGTCTTTGAAACATGTCCAGTAAAGCCATGCAGGCCAGGGGAAGGCCCTTACATAGATATGGTTCAGAGAGCTTCATCGTCATGTGGATATACTTCGACTCTTCTTCAAAACTCTGTTTTGAAGAAAAGTCAAACAATTTCATTTATGACAAAATTTTCCAAAAAATCGCCAATTGATTTTTTCAGATGCACTCATGGTTTCTGTGGCCAAATGTCCTGTCGTATAGTCCCTTCAAAGAGTGCCGAAAATTTCATCATTTGAGCAAAAATTTCAAAGGGAAAGTGAAAATCAGTGTGTTTTAAAGTCAGTGAAAAAGTGAAAAACACAACATTAGAAAAATGGATTTTCAAGAAAGAAAAAATTAAACCCATCTCTTCCAAGGCTATATATACATGTTTTCATCCAACTCAAGGGCATTGTGCTATTACAAGCCTTGGAGAGACGTTGCAAAGGTGTGAGTGCGAGATTGTGAGCGTTTGAGTGAGTTGGAGGTGATTTTAGAGGGCACGGCGCATATACCCAGGAGCACAGCGCACACGCAGCCTGCCCGCAGTCGAATTTTTCCACAGGCGCGGCGCACAGGCCTTTGCGCGCGGCGTGCAGGGGCAGAACGCCTGAGACTTTGCCAAACCGCGTCAAATCTTTTAGGGAGCTCGTCTATTTGCATTAGGCTCTACACACCACTTGTGCATCAATTTTTATGGGTGATATAAGGGCTTTTATGCCTACAAATAAATGCAAATTTTTTTTATAAAAAAAACAAAGGAAGACATCAAAAAAAAAAAACCATGATCCTAGGGTTTGTGCTACAGTGACAATGTTGCCAAGGTGTTTCCTACCCTACCCCCATTACTCATTCCCCTATGTTATTGTTCGTATAATCACTACCCTAACCCTACCAAAAAATCATACTCCCTTTCCCCTCTTCCTATTGCTCAAAAAACCCAAACCATACCTTGCAAACAACACAAACCCTACCCCATCAACACTATACCCGAACTACTCCCAAGTTCCTGACAAATCTCTCCCTTTAACCCCTATCCCCATTACATCATTCCCTTCTTAATACTCCCTGTTTAATTGTCCCCTTGGTGTCAGATTGTCAAAGCAACTACCAACTTCATTTGAATCAAAGGGTAGCCTAAAACTCAGGGTACAAACAACAGTCATGGCATCCGAGGTTTCATCAGAATATGAGGAAGAGACCCACAGTGATACAACTTCAGGAGAAAGGGCCCACAGGAGACATCACTAGAGTGGCAGACAACTTAGAGATGAGCCAAACTACCTCACTGAGTTGCAGGCATGCCATCTTGTTATGTCTTGTTTCCAGCACTTTGCATGTTTTGAATTTTGTTAGAGGGTGGTAAATGTCAGAGTTCATCATGAGTTGGCCTGTCTTTTTGCACTTCACCTACATGGAGGACAGTCTATCTTGGCTGGGGTCACCTTCACATTAGCACCCGAAACCATATCAGTGGCAACAGGAATACCGAACATTGGAGAACAGTGGCATAAGAAGAAGAAGGTGGAGATGCATCATTATGAGCCTTACATTAAGACCAGCTGTTTGAGCCAGCTCACGAGAGTTTTTCCATTCAGATTTTTGAGAGATGAGTATGCTCCGTTCATGAAATTGATCATGAAGTAATTCAGTTGTGAGGGGAGGTTTTCTTGCCTTTATGCCTATCACATCAGGTTGCTCATGCACTTTCCCAGGGTGCGAATGATGAACCTCCCATTCTTCATTTGTGGGAACATAGAGAGGATGAAAAATTTCATGCAACACAAGACTCCTCGACAACAGCTCAACAGTGTTTATCACTTTGCTCTTATCCGGATTTTGGTGGACCATCAGTTGGGGTTGCAGGGTATTGCTGGGGAGGACTTCATCTCCCGTGACTTCTTCAGCACTCCACAGGTAGTATCAGAGGTAGAGCATGAGATGGGTGGCCCTTGATGTCAATATGAGCTCCATGAGACTGCCACTATGCCAATATACATCACCTATCAGAAAGGCAGTAGACCTTTGTTTGCAGCAGCAAAGCGAGTGTTATCTCCACCCGGGGTGGAAGGGGCCTCGCTTCCGACATCAGCATCACCGGAGAAGGGCAGAGGTAAGGAGCCAGTGCAGGAGGAAGGGCCATCAGGTGAATGAGAGACCGAATTCGTTCTCCTTCATGATGATGAGACAAATACAGAACCGACAAATGCGGAGCTTAGAGAGATCATCCAGCAGCAGCAATCAGAGATTGAAGACTTGTCCATTGATTTAAAAAGATCCATATGGAACATGAGATATCTGGAGTAGAGGAACAAATAGCTTGAGGATCAACGAACGATCATGGAGCTACAGAACTTCGTGAGTGTCGCCAAGCTCCTCCAAGGAGAAGAGTTCAGCCCACATCATCGGAGCAGGAGATCAATGAGGATCGGAAGGCCCATCTCAAGATCAGGAACATGCACTTGGAGAGGTTGCTGGACAACACCAATCAGGACTTGGCCTTGCTGAGACACATGACTTATCATTACAGGACACGAAATATGAGTGCTAGGGCCCGGATAAGGAGTTTGAAGGCGAAATTGAGGAAAGCAACGAGAAAGGAAGAAAGGTCAAAAGAGCAAGATCGGCTTTGAATCTTGGCTGAGGCTTCCTTGGCACATCATAACACCCGATAGGGAACCTCCAGCCCAAATTTCAATAAATTTGGGGAATTTTTGGTCACATAGTAATTTTTTGGACAAAAAATAGGGATTTTCTCCCTAATGGTGCGACGCTAAAATTCTAGAGCTCCAAATGAGGAATGGCTTGCATTTTTGGATTCAACATGGAAAATTATGACTACTGGTGTCCGGGAAAGAAATTTGGGCAAGATCTGGATCTCCTAAAGGTCAAAAAACACCCAAAAATGGCCTCTCTGCCACTTTTTTGACACACAGAAAGTAGTCTTGTGAGAATGGAGATTTGGAGGGTAAAATGAGCACCAAATTTGAAAATTCTAGTTGGGTTAGAAAGTAGACAGGACAGGATTTCTAGTAATACCACTTGGGCACATTTTGGAAACCTGAAAGTGCCCCAAAATAGGCCCCAAAGTAGCTTGACGCACAGAAAAATTGGCGCGGTGCACAGAGGAAAAATTTGCCAATTTGCTTTTGTTTTGCGAAATTTTGGTTCGCGACTTCTCCAAGTGGGCCCGCCCATCTACACTTTGGTTTTTTGGCACCAAAGGTGGAATTTAAAGAGTTTTTCTCCGGACTGGCTTCTATCCAAGTGGCAAAGGAAGGCAAACGATCACCCAAGCCAAATGTCATGTTTGTAGCGCTGCACCTGTAGCTGATGGTTGGCTCTCCATCTCCGTTTTGCAATGATTCGAGTAACTCCCCAACCCTTGGGCATTCTATCTCTTCCTCACACATTCTATATATTGTATGCAAGTTATTTGCAAAGGGTTGGTTGGCTTGTAACTTCTGGGAGACTGTGGGAAAGAAACTTTGTTTCTTCACTGTGTATTTTTGATAGAGAATTAATGAAAGGCAGCGGCTCTGTTTCATGAGATTCTTGTGGCTGTGAGGGTAGCAAATGTGTCTCTTACGTTTTCATATGTATTTCGTTATGTTTCATAATTCAATCCATGTTCATTTCCAGTGACATTTTCTGAATGAGATTAGGTAGAGTTCAATTTTATTACTCTACCTGTGGGAAAATTTCATGTTCAGTGTTATTCTTTTGTTGAAAAGGATTCATGTCACTATGCCTTTTCACTTTCTTCAGCAATCTATTCATGCCGTGGTACCTCAAACTAAATTGTTTCCAGAATCCCTATTCACTTACTAGCCTAAGGTAAATATTCCACTGTAAGTCATCCAGACCATTTTTCTTAGACCGTATTGCTTATATATTCACTGAGCGTGACTCGAAGAGAGCCCTCTCCTTTTCTGGTAGGGCTAGCTACCAGACTGAGCGTGGTTTGTGGTTACCCTAATTTTTGCCTTCGTTTAGCCTAGGACAGATTTAGGTGCTAACAAAGAGGAAATCGTCAAATTAATGGTTTGCAATAAATATGTAATTCTAAAGTTTTTCAAATCATGAAAAATTCTAGGCGTAACCCTGATCGCCTTGCTGAATTCCAATGCCAAACATCCCTGCAGAACAAGCAAAGATGTTCATCATCAGTTCAAATGAAGTGAAAAAGTCCCAAAAACAGAGTTTGTAACTAAAGGCTTTTTCAAACATTATGAAAATGGGTTTGGAAAAATTAAGATTGCAAATGTTCATGTAAAAATCATGTCTCCAAATGTGTAAAGCTTGTTTGCTCTCTTGGAAGCAAAGCAAAGTTGTGTTTGGAGGTAAGCAAGAGAGATTGGGAGAAATCAGTCAAAAATAGGTGCACGGCGCATTGGATGATTGGCGTGGCACACTGGGCCTCCACCTATAGTGCATTTTTGTAAGGGCGCAGCGCATCCAGGAGGCATGGCGCATTGGGCTTGCCACGCAACACATACAACCAGAAGCCCAAAACTGCTCACAATTCCTCCAAAATGCCACTAATTCGAACGAATTTTCCAGGGAAATTCAAGATCTTATGCATTAGCGTGTCAGTCCTTGAGGGCTACAGCATCAGAATAATCTCTTTGGAAGTGATTGTATTGCATGAGGTGGGGTTTACCTGAGTCAGACCATGGAAAATTGTGAGAATGCGCTTGGAAGAAACTCTATATTGAGTGTGACACAGTAGACACGATGGAATTTTTTCAACGTTGTCCCATTGAATTTCGGGAGTACTACATACAAATGCATGCATCTAAACGCAGCTACGCTCCTCATCGTTCAAAGTTGAAGGAAGATATCATGATTCCTGATACAACTTAGTTGAAGCAACATCATGGTTTTCTTGATGTTTTCACAGAAGAGAAAGTTGATCCCGGATATCAACAAGCTGATTATGCTGCAGCAGATGAAGTAGAGCCATTAACAGGTGCACGGCACAATGGAGGAGCGCGGCGCATTGGGCACCTATGCACAGTGTATTTTTACACGCCCGCGACGCTTCCACGAGGTGCGACGCATTGGACGTTTTGCACAACGCGCACAACTAGGAAGCTCAAGAATTGCCCAAACTCACCCCAATCGCCCAAAAATGCGTGGATTCGACTTGTGACAACGGGGATCGCGCATGACAATACATTTTCCCCTCTAGTACAGATGAAATCTTATTTAAAAGTCGTTTTTGTTAAAAGCTATTTTTTTATTCGAATGGCAAATGTAAAGGAAAGCGAATGGTCAAAGACCGAATGCCTAAAATTAAAACGTATGATATCTACCGTAGTAGAGAAATAAGCCACAGGGCCTTTTTTTTTCTTCAGTTATGATTTCATGGGATTCGCGCTACAATTTTCGCCTTTTCATTGGTCATCATAAATTTTCAAGTGGAAAAATGTAACACTGCTCCTTTTACGGATGGTTGGCTTTCCAACTTTTGTTAATAATGATTAAACGATCTCCTATTTTGGGTCGATCCATTTTCTCAAGTAGTTTTTATTTATTTTGTATTGAAAATCATTCGCGAAGGGTTGGAGTTTCTGGGAAAGGTGAAAGAAAACTCAGTGCTTCACTGTACAGTTGGGCCAGGAAATTAATAAAATGATGCAGCTCTGATTCATGAGATTCCTGTGGTGTGAGTTTAGCAATATGTTTCTTCCCTGTTTCATATGTATCTTGTTATGTTTTATAGTTCATTCACAATCATTTCCAGTTCAATGTTTTTAAGTAAGAAAGGTAGAATCCAGTTTATTGCTCTGCCTTAGAAAGCATTCATCCTTTGTGTGTCTTCTTCTGTCTGAAAAGGATTCATTACACATGCCCTCTTCAGCATCTCAACAATCTTTCCACTCCATATTATTTCAAATTTGATTGCTAAACTTCCTACCTATCTTGCCTCATGAAACACTCTGTATATTTGATTTAATTTCTCATCTCATGCTATTCTTTGTCCCATACAGCCTAGAAAATTCAGTCATTCATTAAATTACCTCTTTCATATTTATTTACTAGCCTAAAATCATTATTCACTTTGAGTCATTTAGACCCTACTGTTTATTTTTACTCGGAGTGACCCGGAGAGAGCCCTCTCCTGTTCTGGTAGGGCTAGCTACCAGACTGAGCATGGTTTGTGGTTATCCTAATATTTGCCTTCCTTCAGCCTAAGGAATATTTATGCTCTAACATAATGGTGACCATACTGGGGAAGAGATTATTTGTTTGTTATTCTTCTTCGTTGCATAAACGACAGGCTTAGCCTACAAACGCCACAGTACTTCTAATAATTCTAAGCTTCCAGATGATAAGTTTAGGATTTGATAGGCTGAGTAAGTTGTTTATGTCCTTTCGATCTTTTGACAATAGCACGTTGGCTTCACGATGATATACCAGAGCTAATCCAGATCCAGATCCTCCTCCTATCTACGGAAATCCCAATTTGATTCCAAGACTTCTTCGTCAAGAGAGCTCTATAACTCCCGTGTTTAGATCCTATTCATGTCCTGCGATTTTTGAGCATCTAGAAGAGCTTGATTTTGATGAGCAGTTTGAAATATCATTGTTTGAGACCAAATCCGAAAGTGTTGTTGTCTCTACTGTCCCTAATCCTCATTTTATTGTAGACCTAGAAACCGAAAGGGCTAACCAGTCAATTGATGATTATATTGTGACATAGCTTCAAACTTCAATTGTGGCTTCAAACCTCGTTGATTCCCTACAAACTGCATCTGCAACTCCTGCAGCAAATTCACCTCCATCTGCTCCTTCTACATCTAAAATTGCTTCTCCCCCACACGCCCCTCCTCATACGCCTCACACATCAGCCGCACCCACTCTTCCAATATCCCTAAGACCAAATCCACCAAGAGTGATGGCTGCTCGTTTTGCACCTCTTGTGTTGCCTCAAGTTTTGGATGATATGCCCGTAGATTATCAAAGAAAAATTCCTTTGTTTGATGGCACTCCTCACAGCATTACCACTCAGCAACATGTAGACAGAATGGAAGATTTATGTGACCTTCATGAGATTGATGTAGAAAATGTGACAATGAGACTCTTCGTACAAACATTTGCGGGTGAAGTTAGAAAATGGTTCAGAGCTTTGCCGACTGCAAGTATCACTACCTTGGCCGACCTACAAAGACAATTTTTAGATCGCTGGGAAGTGAAAAAGAATCCTCTTCAAATTCTTGCTGAATATGATCAGATCAAGAAAAACGTTGGTGAGTCGGTCCAAGATTACTGCATTAGATTCAATTCCATTTATAATGCAATTCCTGATCATCTAAGGCCACCTGTGGGGCTAGCCATGGTGAAGTTTCCGGATGGTTTTGATGTTGACATGGCTTATCAACTAAGAGAGAGAGAGCCGGCCACAATGGAAGACATGTAGAAGATCGCAGTTAGCGTTGAAGCAAAGCTGCTGACCAAGAGGGCTAGAGCAAAAGAAGAAAATAAGGTCACAGTAAAAGAAGAGTCTTCCTCGATAGATCAATTACTCTGGAAGGTAGAGCAGATGTTTGAAAGGGTGAAACTTGAAAAACCTGAGCCAAAAGTTAGAAATCCTAACTTCCGTGGCCAGCAGCAGCCACAATATAGAATAAAACAGAGAGAGCAGCGAGTCTAAGATCAGACAGCACAGCGGCCAGTACAGCCACCTCTACAGCAAAATTTTGTGCATGGACCAGAGTCAGATGAGGAAGAGAATGTGATAGGGGAAAAAAACCACTTCTTTACTTCTGATGATTTGCCTATTTATATTACTGAAGATGAGGAGTATGCAGAAAGTTCAATTGCACACAAAGATGCAGATTTCATTCTAGCAAATGACATAGTTTTGGAAGAAGAATCAGATGATTATCAAAGAGGTTATATGAATGCTCTGTTCGCTCAGCAGCGACAATATTCACTTACAAACAAAGATGTGCCTGTTAACCCAATTCAGAAGAGGAAGGAAGTTTCAGCATCAAAGAATGATTCACCTATTGTACAAAGTAAAGGAAAAGAGGAAGTTGATCCTAATAACAACAAATCACCATCAGCAGAAAAATCAAATTAGCCAGTTGTATCGAAAGAAAAGGAAAAGAAATATGTCCTAGTCAAAGAGGCAGAAAAGACTTCAGCTTTTAGTTTAGAGAATGAAATTTCTAAATTGAAGGTATCCATCCCCTTGACTGAAATAATGAGTAACAAGAGTTATACAGGGCAAGTTTCTAAAATTTTGAATCTTGATCCAATGTCTGATATGGTGAATGTCGAAGATGATCAACCCGAATTGATTTTTGGGCCAGCATTGAATGGTGAGTCTTCAGATAGTGATGTGCCAACTTTTTATATCAGTTTAAGATTGCATGATTTCATGTTACATAATGCCATGTTCGATTCCGAAGCTTCCCACAATCTTATGCCAAATGCTATCATGGATAAGCTGGGTTTGGACATCACCAGGAAATACCATGATCTCTATTCATTTGATTCCAGTAGAGTAAGATGCATCGGGCTCATCAAAGACTTGGTTGTAAGTCTAGATCAAATCCCAATGAAGAATGTTTTGATGGATATTGTTGTGGCAGATATTCCTCCCAGATTCGGTATGCTTCTTTCCAGGTGTTGGGGAGCGAAATTAAAAGGGACATTACAACTAGATTTTTCCTATGCAATGATTCCTGTGTTTGGCCAAATGAGAAAATTGTACTGGGAACAAAAAATGAAATACATGATTACAAGCAAGGAGAAACTGATTAATCATCAGATTAATTATGTACATACAAATCTAGAGTCTTTTGTTTTGTATTCAGATAGTTTCAATGATATTGATAGTCAGTTAGTTGTAGCAGATGATATTCTAGAAATAGCAGAAAATTTCAAATTTTTGAAGAAAGAAGGACAAGAATAGCAAAACACCGTTGAGCAATCAGCTGAATGTAATGGACAGCAAGCAGGAAAAATAGAGCCAACAGAATTTCAGCACTTAGGAGAGGATGAAGATGGTCTCTGGACCATGGATTTCGATGGTGCCGTGGGAATGGTTCTGGAATTGGTATATGGGTACACAGTCCTTTTTCCGCTCTGAACAAAGTGCATAGTAATGTGCGGATATGTTCTTAGAAGCTAGCTTTTGATCGTTCAAACAATTAAACTCAGTACGAAGCTTTGATTGCTCGCCTAAAAATTCTAAGAAAGCTAAATACTAAGAGGATTGTTGTATACGGCGACTCCAACTTGGTAATTAAGCAAGTCAAAGGTGAATATCAAGCAAAGCATCCTCGGATGCGGGCTTACCGGAATGCAGTTCTAGACACCCTGAAATTATTTTCAGAGTATACCTTGACGTGTGTGCCTCGTATTCAAAATGGCATTGCTGATGCACTTGCTAAGGAAGCAAGCAGCTTGAAGATTCCAATGAACTCCAGTAATAAATTCGAAATCCATGTCAGGCATCATCCAACTGTCCTGGACAATTAGAGGTATTGGCACGTTTTCCAAGATGGCGAGGAGATTGATGATTTTCTGCAAAACAAAGGTAAGTTCAAAGATACCTTAATTGATGTAGAAAATGACGATGATAAAGATGATGTGCAGATCAATCAAATGGAAGTGTTGCAGCTAAAGGATAACATTATTCCTAAACGCTTGATACCTTTAGAAGAACTCTTTGATCAAGATGACGTAGCCCGCAAACCAACATTGCAGCCAGCAGAGAAGGGTGTTGAAGAGGTCAATATCGGAACAACTGCAAATCCAAAAATGGTAAAACTGTATAAAGCATTGCCACAAAAGATAAAAGCCAAATATACCAGTTTTCTGTCATCTTTTGTTGATGTGTTTGCTTGGGATTATTCTGACTTAAAAACATATGATACCAATATAATTTAGCACACTATACCCATTCAGCCTAATCAAAAACCTTTCAGACAGAAGTTGAGAAGGCTAAATCCAAAACTGCTGCCATCAATTGAAAAGGAGATAAACAGGTTGTACAAATCAGGAATCATTGTTCCCATCAGATTTTCTGACTAGATCTCTAATTTGGTGCCCGTACGAAAGAAGACAGGTGAGATTTGCTTGTGCATTGATTTTAGGAATCTCAATAAAGCGTCATTGAAAGATAACTATCCATTTCCCAAAATGGATCATATACTTCAGCGAGTAGTTGGAGCATCTCGTATGTCACTACTCGATGGTTATTATGGATATAACCAAATTTTGGTCCATGAAGATGACCGAGACAAAACAACGTTCACCACTTCGTGGGAAACTTTTCATTACGCTAAAATGCCTTTTGGTTTGAAGAACGCGAGTGGCACATTTCGGCGGGCAATGGACTTGGCTTTCGCAAATGAGAAGGATGTCTTTTTGGTTGTGTACCTTGATGATCTGATGGTGGTTTCCAAATTAGATGAAGAACACATGTATCATTTGAAAAATGTCTTTCAAAAGTGCAGAAAATATGGTGTGTCACTGAATTTGAAGAAGAGCTTGTTTGCCATGGATGAGGGCAAACTACTTGGGCACATTATCTCAAAAGATGGCATTCATATTGATCCAGCACGTGTACAAGCGATTCAGGAAATTGATCTGCCCTGGAATAAGAAGGAGATTCAATCTTTTAATGGTAAGATGATTTTTTTATGCCACTTTGTACCTAATCTTGTTGAACACCTAAGAGAGATTACAAACATTCTTAAGAAGGAAAACCAAGTGAAGTGGACAGAAGAGGCTGTAAAATCTTTCAATCTAGTAAAATTAGTTCTTTCTTCAACTCCGGTTCTAATCATCCCGGATTACACTGAGGATTTTATACTGTTTTCATTTTCTTCGGAGCATACTATGGCAACTGTGTTAATGCAGAAAAAAGATGAGCACGAAAGATCAATTGCTTTCTTCAGTCGAACTATAAGAGATGCAGCCTTAAAGTACAACATCATTGAAAACCAAGCCCTTGCACTTGTGAAAGCATTGAAAGATTTTCGGGTATACATTCTGGATTCTCATATTTTGGCTTATGTTCCTAATGCTGCTGTCAAGGATGTTTTAGTGCAGACACATCCGGAAGGAAGATGAGGAAAGTGGATTGCAGCTTTGTTGGAGTATGATGTGGAAATAAAGCCCACAAAGCTTGTTAAAGGACAAGGATTGGAAAAGTTAATGGCTAAATCAAACTTGCACGCCTTAGACATAAATTGGATCGCTGCTATGTTCGATGAGAATGAGGAAGGTTCGTCAATTTAGGTATCTGAAATGTTTGTTCTTTCTCCATGGAATTCAAATATCATATATGTGCTTCAGATTTTGTCACCACCACAGGCATGACTAGAAACAAAAGTAGAACTCTCAAATTAAAGGCTGTTAAGTTTTGCATTCTAAATTCTGCACTTTATTGGAAAGATCCCGGTGGCGTTCTGTTGAATTGTTTGGTGGAATAAGAAGCAAAGAAGGTCATGGAGGATTTCCACAAAGGAGATTGTGGTGGTCACCTTTTTTGGAAAACAACAACAAATAAAATTTTGAGAGCAGGATACTATTGGCCAACATTGTTTGCTGATGTATATAAGGTTGTTAAGAGCTGTCATAAATGTCAGATTTTTGAAGGAAGGTAGAAATTACAGCCTTTTTCGCTTAAGCCCATTGAGGTGAGTGCCCCTTTTCAGCAGTGGGGGTTGGATTTCATTGGTGAAATTCATCTTGCTTCTTCCGATCAGCATCGGTGGATTCTCATGGCAACAGATTATTTCACGAAATGGATCGAAGTAATTCCCACCATACAAGCTACAAATGTGGTAATTATTTCATTCCCGGAGAATAACATTTTGTCTCATTTTGGTTGCCCGAATAAGTTGATCACTGATAATGCAATAACTTTCAAATCGAAGAAGATGATTGAGTTTTGTAACAAGTATAAAATCATTTTGGGTCACTGAACTGCCTATCATGCGCAAGGCAATGGGTTGGAGGAATCTTCTAACAAATATTTAGTCAATATCATTAAGAAGCTACTGGAAACCATCAAGAAGAGTTGGCATAAGAAGTTGGTCAATGCACTTTGGGCAGATTGGGTCAGTCAGAAGAAATCCATTGGTAGGTCCCCCTTTGAGCTTGTTTATGGAGTTGATACAGTGTTTCCTACCTCTCTCACAGCTCTGGTAGTCAAACTTCTTCAGGAAGCCGGCAGTGAAGACGATCCTATGCAGAGAAGATTGAATCAAATGATCCATTTGCAGCAGACAGGAGAAGAGGTTTTCCAAAACACATCCAAGTTGCAAGAGAAGATTAAGAAAATCTATGACAGAAAAGCAAAGGCAGACAAATTTTAGTTGGATGATGTGGTGCTGAAGTGGGATGCAAGGAATGAGGAAAAGGGTAAGCACGGTAAGTTCGAGAATCTATGCAAAGGTCACTTCAAGATTGCAGCATATCGGGGTCAGAATGCTTTCCTTCTGAAGGAGATGAATGGAGAAGATTGTCCAAGAGGGCCGATCAATGGTCGGCTGCTCAAGCAGTACCATTTCTGAAAAGTTTTCCGCTATTTACATGGTCACTGTATATACCATTTTATTTCAGTTTTGGTTTGAGTTTGTCAAGTCAATCTTTGAGTCATTTTAAGTTCAAATTTGAGTCAGTTTGAGTCAAGTTTCAGTTAATAAATGAGTGAATAGTTTTGTGTTGTTTGTCGAAATAATGATTTCATGGCCCAATGGAAAAGGCACTGTCTAGCTCTTCCAGAGATTTGTAGTTCTTGGCACCTCCAAGGAGCCACCATCCCCATTGGAGCCAATGTTAGAGTCGGTCTAGTCATCCCTCCGTCAGAGATCATTTCTCTTATTGCATTTCATTTTTAGGTGTCTCATTCCATTTATTCATCTACATTCCGCTAGGGGCATGCCATAATCTGACAGAAGGGTCTTGTCAGTCACTACCCCTCATGCTTTGTACCTGCTAGCTCAGGTCTATTCATCAAAGTTCATTAAATCAATTTTAAGTCATTTATAGTCGTATTCTAATCTCTTGGTCAGCAAAGAGTTATTTAATGTTTTTAGGTCTTTTAGGTCTAGGATTTAATGGATTTAATCCTCAAAGTGCCCAATAATGCCAACAGGCCAGAGGGAGGTTCAGATTTTCATCATCCATAATGCTCAAGGATGATTCCTCTTCAAAACTCTGTTTTGAAGAGGAAATCGTCAAATTAATGGTTTGTAATAAATATGTAATTTTAAAGTTTTTCAAATCATGAAAAATTCCAGGCATATCCCTAATCGCCTTGCTGAAGTCCAATGCCAAACATTCCTGCAGAACAAGCAAAGATGTTCATCATCAATTCAAATGAAGTGAAAAAGTCCCAAAAATAGAGTTTGTAACTAAAGGCATTATCAAACATTATGAAAATGGGTTTGGCAAAATTAAGATTGCAAATCTTCATGTAAAAATCATGTCTCCAAATGTGTAAAGCTTATTTGCTCTCTTGGAAGCAAAGCAAAGTTGTGTTTGGAGGTAAGCAAGAGAAATTGGGAGAAATCGGTCAAAAACAGGTGCGTGGCGCATTGGGCCTTCTGCGCGGTGCATACAACCAGAAGCCCGAAACTGCTCACAATTCCTCCAAAATGCCACTAATTCACACGACTTTGCCAAGGAAATTCAAGATCTTGTGCATTAGCGTGTCAGTTCATGAGGGCTGCAGCATCAAAATAATCTCTTTTGAAGCGATTGTATTGCATGAGGTGGGGTTTACCTGAGTCGGACCATGGAAAATTGTGAGAATGTGCTTGGAAGAAACTCTGTATTGAGCGTGACACAGTAGACATGGTGGAATTTGTTCAAGGTTGTCCCATTGAATTTCAGGAGTACTACATACAAATGCAAGCATCCAAACGCAGCTACGCTCCTCATCATTCAAAGTTGAAGGATGATATCATGATTCCTGATACAATAGTGGGTGATCGAATTAATCAGTTGAAGCAACATCATGGCTTGCCTGATGTTTTCACAGAAGAGGAAGTTGATCCCGGATATCAACAAGCTGATTATGCTGCAGTGGATGAAGCAGAGCCATTAACAGATGCGCGGCACATGGGCTGATTGGCGTGCCGCACTGGAGGAGCACGGCTCATTGGGCGCCTCTGCACAATGTATTTTTACACACGTGCAGCGCATCCAGGAGGCACGGTGCGTTGGTCGTTTTGCATGGCGCACACAGCCAGGAAGCTCGAGAATTGCCCAAACTCACCCAATCACCCAAAAACGCATGGATTCGCCTTGTGACAATGGGGATCGCGCAGGACAATACGTTTTCCCCTCTAGTAAAGACGAAATCTTATTTAAAATCCATTTTTATTAAAAGCTATTTTTTTTATTCGAATGGCAAATGTAAAGGAAACGAACAGTCAAAGACTGAACGCATAAATTTAAAACGTATGATATCTACCATAACAGAGAAATAAGCCATGGGGCCTATTTTTGTCTTCAGTTATGCTTTCATGGGATTCGCGCTACAATTTTCGCCTTCTCATTGGTCATCAAAAATTTTCAAGTGGAACAATGTAACGCTGCTCCTTTTACGGATGGTTGGCTTTCCAACTTTTGTTAATAATGATTAAACGATCCCCTATTTTGGGTCGATCCATTTTCTCATAGTAGTTTTTATTTATTTTGTATTGAAAATCATTCACGAAGGGTTGGAGTTTCTGGGAAAGGTGGAAGAAAACTCAGTGCTTCACTGTACAGTTGGGCCAGGAAATTAATAAAATGATGCAGCTCTGATTCATGAGATTCCTGTGGTGTGAGTTTAGCAATATGTTTCTTCTCTGTTTCATATGTATCTTGTTATGTTTTATAGTTCATTCACAATCATTTCCAGTTGAATGTTTTTAAGTAAGAAAGGTAGAATCCAGTTTATTGCTCTGCCTTGGAAAGCATTCATCCTCTGTGTGTCTTCTTCTGTCTGAAAAGGATTCATTATACATGCCCTCTTCAGCCTCTCAACAGTCTTTCCACTCCATATTATTTCAAATTTGATTGCTAAACTTCCTGCCTATCTTGCCTCATGAAACACTCTGTGTATTTGATTTAATTTCTCAGCTCATTCTTTCCTTTGTCCCATATAGCCCAAAAAATTCAGTCATTCATTAAATTACCTCTTTCATATCTATTTACTAGCCTAAAATCATTATTCATTTTGATTCATCTCAGACCCTACTATTTATTTTTACTGAGAGTGACCTAGAGAGAATCCTCTCCTGTTCTGGTAGGGCTAGCTACTAGACTGAGCATGGTTTGTGGTTATCCTGAATTTTACCTTCCTTCAACCTAAGGTAGATTTAGGCTCTAACATTATCTTGTATGCCCATAGTGCATCTCTCAATTTCTTTGACCAGTTCTTTTTATTCATTTGTACATTATTTGTCATGATATTCTCGAGGACTTTTTTTGTTGACTCTATTTGTCCATTTGCTTGAGGATGGTAGAGAGTTGATTTTCTATGTTTGATCTTGTACTTCTCCGTAAGATCACAAACAAGTTTGGAAGTGAGCTGTGTGCCTTGGTCAATTACAATATGTCTATGTACTCCAAATCTGAAAAATATTTCCTCGAAGAGGAATGTGAATACTGTATCTTTTGTTGCCCTTGATACTGCCTTTGCCTCAACCCACTTAGTAACATAGTCAGTACATACCAAGATGTACCTCTTCCCATTTGAAGGTGGATTTATTGGTCCCACAAAGTCTAGAGCCCATTGCTCAAATGGCTCTATGAGCACTTGTGGCTTAAGTGGCATTTCATCTGATGTTATTAGCCTTCCTACTCTTTGGAAACTGTCACACCTTTTGACATACTCTTTGGAATCCTTGAAGATTGTTGGCCAGTAGTAGCTAAGTTTTAGCACCTTGTAATTTTTTTTCTTGTCTGTAAAATGACCACCACAAGGCTTCTCATGACATGCTTTCAAAATTTCTAAGATTTCATATTCTCTAACACATTTTCTTATTATCAGATCAGAACTAGTATAAAAGAGATCACCATTAATCCAGCTATATCTAGAACTTTGTCTAATTATTTTTCTCTTTTGTTTCTTTGTGAAGTGAGATGGTAATTTTCTAGAAGATAAATAATTTGTTGTATCTACAAACCATGGTGTTTTGGCAATTATTGTAAATAGATGTTCATCTGGGAAATTATCTGAAACATGATTCGAATCACTAGGTGTATGCAACCTTGAAAGAAAATCATCTACTTGTTTTTCTTTACTTGGTCGATCTTGAATTATAATGTTAAATTCCTACATCAACATTATTTATTGATTAAGTATTTGATGGCTGATTGGTCTATGTGAATGAATACTTCATAGCTTTTTATGTAATGCTTGAATTTGTCTATTGCATGTATTACAACTAACATCTCTTTTTCTCTGACTTTTTAGTTCAATTCTGCTGGTGTTAAGTTTTTACTTATGAAATATATAGCATAATTGAACTAGTTTTCTTTTTGTCCAAGTGATGCACCTATGGCTGTATTAGATGGATCTGTGGAGATATGAATTGGAAAAGACCAATTTGGTCCTCAAAGAATGGGGGCAACTGATAGTTTTTCTTTCAATATTTGGAATGCATCTTGACAATGATTTGTCCATTGGAATTCAACATATTTTTAAAGTAACTTGAATAGAGGCAGAGCTATTTTTCTGATTTTTTCAATAAATCTCCTATAGTAGCTTGCATTACCCAAGAAATGTCTTACTTCCTTTTGATTTGTAGATGGTACTAAATTCACGATGACTTGTATTTTAGCTGGGTCCACCTAATTTTTTGATGAAGAAACATGGTGCCCCAACAATATCCCTTCTGTTAATATCATGTAGAATTTTTCATTACTTAGGGATAGGTTTGTCTCTATGCATATTTTCAAAATTTTCTCAAGATTTCTCAAACAGTCGTCAAATGTGTTCCCATATACAATGAAATCGTCCATATAGACTTCTACACATTCATGGATCAGGTCAGCAAATATTGAAAGGACTGCTCTTTGGAAAGTAGCAAGTGCATTACATAACCCAAAAGGAAAAGCATTGTATGCATATGTTCCCCATGGGAAAGTAAACATTGTTTTGTCCTGGTCTTTCAATGCTATCCTAATCTAGTTATACCCACTAAATCCATATAGAAAAGAAAATTATTTCTTCCCAACTAATGAATCTAGTACCTAATCAATAAATGGTAGCGAGAAATGATATTCTAATGTGGCTTTATTCAATTCACTGTAATCTACACATATCCTCCACTTCCCATTTTTCTGTGGCACTATTACTAAGGGAGAAACCCACTGAATATCAGAAATAGGATAGATGAATCCAACCTGTAACAATTTCTGTAATTCTTCTTTCACTATTTCCTTCATCATGAGGTTCATCCTCCTTTGAGGCCACCTTACTGGCTTGATATGATCATCAGTATAGATGTGGTGGATACATGTGTTGGGATCAATCCCCTGCATGTCTGTGTAATCCTATGCAAAAGCTTTTGAATATTTATTTAACAATGCTATTACCTCTTATTCTTGCAACGATTGTAACTTATTACCAATATTCAAATGTTTTCCACGATAAATCTCAATAGTTTAGTTTTTGAATTGGTAATTGTGTTAACAGGAAAAATATTTGTGAATGAATCTTGCAATGATTGAATTGTGCACGTTTCTTGAAAATAGTGATTCAAAAGATTACTTGCAGCTTCATACTGGGTTACTCTAAGCTGCTCTGAAATATTCGGTTCTGAGATGAAAAGGCCTACTAGATCTTCATTCTCCTCTTGTTCTCTAAGGTCAAAGACTAGTTAATACTAAGAACTGATTTAGTTTGATGTTATTCTTGTCCTTCAAGCCATGATAATAACAAAGGTGCTTGTGCTGGAGAATAAACTGTGATGTGCTTTCTTTCATCCCCATGTGCAATAATCATACTTCCCGATCTACACCAAATAAAGGCATCTACTGTGGATAACCATGGTCTGTGTAAGGTTAGAAGATGTCTTACTAAGTTTGTTTTTGGCTGCAAAATGAACAAGTCTACAGGATACTCCGATGAATCTAGAGAAACAATGATATCTTCTAATATTTCTTTTGGTACAACCTTATATCTATTTTCTAACTCTAACATGGTAGTAGTAGTTCTAATATTATTTAAGTGTAAATGTTTTATGGTCTCTATAGTCATAACGTTTATAGCTACTCCCAAATCCATTAAAGTGTTTGGAACTGAAAAATTATTAATTGAAATAGTAACCATAGGGATACCATGGTCAATATATTTTTCGACTGCTGTCTTTGTAGACATGAGGCTAGCTAGTTTTCCAATGACTTAGATTGTAGTAGGATCCTTTTCCTTTTTACTAGTTTTCTTGATGCATAACTCCTTTATTGTCTTAGCATAAATTGGTATTTATTTTACTGCTTGTAACAAAGGAATTTTGGCATATGCATTTTTCAATTCATCTAAAATATCAAATTCAGGAGGAGACATTTAAATGTTCTGCTCTACTAACCTCTCCGGATAGGGTGGTGTTTGAGTTATTAGAGTTTTTCCTTTCTGACTTTGATTTTCTGAATGTGATGTTTTAGGTTGTTCTCCTTGTTCAACTTTTTGTTCTATGATCAGAGGAGAATTTTTATGTAGTACTTTCCCAGGCCTTAAATGGACATCATTTATGGGAAGGATGGAGTATGTTGGAAAATATGTTGCTTCTTCCACATTGTATGCAAGTTTATCCATTTTGTTACTTTCATTTGCTACTTGCTGAGCTGGTAGTTGAGTTGGTCTAAGCTTGTTCGAAGGCAGCTAAAGTTGTTGTGGTTCAGTTAGTAATGGTGCGGTATTTCGTTGTGGAAATGTCATGGATTGTGGATATTGTTGAAACTATTGGTATGGAAATGGCTATTGATATTGTTATTGGTATTACTGTTGGTATTATTGAGGATACACTTGTTGAGGTGGATGGTCTCCGTAACTATATCGTCTCCAACCTTATGCAAGTTGGTTTTCATATTGTTGTGGAGGCCAAGCTTGCCACGGCATTGGGGTATTCCAAGAACTTTGAGGAGGATATTGATAGTTTTGTTGAGGGAATTTCTAAGGAATCCTTCGCTACCAAGGCCTTCTTGGTGCCACATAGTAAAAGCCTCCTACACCTTGTACTTCTTCCAATGGATTCATTTGCAATTCTTTCACCTTTGGATAGTTTTCTGTTGAATGGTTTTCTGTGAAAAGGCCACATACCTGAATATTATCCAAAGGACATTCTCTTAATGGGTGTTTCTTCCTACATTTGGGACAAAAGATTGCTAAGATTTTCTCTTGTTCTTCTTTCTTTTTGTTAGCTTTTAAAACATCTACATGTGTCCCTAATGTGCTTAGAAGATCAGTTTTGAAGTTTTCCAGCAAGCTCCCTATCTCTGCTCTTGTTACTCCTCTTGCTTTTGATTTTGAAGCTTTTGAACTAATATCTCTCCTTCAAGTTTTTTATCTTCCTCTTGAATATTTTTGACATAGATCTGAAATTTCATGAAATGGCAAGTTCGAAATATCACCCTTACCCATTACATTCAAAATGTCCAGATATTCATCTCTAATACCTTTTAGAAAGATTGTGCGGATGGTATCTGAGTTCAGAGAGTGTTGTTTATATTTTTTAAGATTGTAAGAAAATATTTTCAAATATTCTTCTAAACTTTCATCTTCTTGTTGTGTCATTCTAAAAACATCCTTTTTTGAGTCCCTAGGCCTACAATAGGGTTGATACTTTTTAAGAAATATTTTCTTCATGTCATCCCAAGAAGTGATTGTACATTCTCCTAAACCCATGAACCATTTTAATGATGTCGCTTTTAAAGTAGCAGGAAAGAGGCGAAGCTTGTGTGTGTCATCTGTGTATCCATAAGTTCTACACAAGATATCAAATTCAAACATAAATGAGTCAAGACATTCTCTTGACATTCCATAAAAGTTAGGCAATACATAAGGTGTAATGTTTTTCATTTTCACTTCTTCTCCTAATATTGCACTTGTATCTAATATTGGAAAGCCAAAAGTAGCTTCCTGATCATCAGTATTTTCTTATTCATTATCATTTAATCTTTTGCTATCATACTATGTTTTCCGTTCATCTTCTCTCTTTCTATTTCCTTCTCCTTTTTCCTCTTCCTCTCTTTGTCTTATCCATTCTTTCTTTTTATTTAATATTGAATTCTTTGTTCTGGAGTGAGGATAGTGGATCCTTGCCCTTCTTCCATCATAGTTTCAACTATTATAGCCACTTGAGATTCAAGTTATTGTTTGTTTTCAAAAATAGGTTGTTCTATTGGTTCAAGAATGGGTTGATATATTTTTTTTAACAATTTTCCATGTTTCCTTTTGTTTTTCTAAAGTTGGTGTTGCTTTTGGAGTTTTTTTTCATTTTACCTCTCAGGCTAACAAGGTTTGTCTTTCGATTAAATTTAATCTTTGTCATGTTCTTTGTTTCTCCTCTAATTCTTCTAGAGTTGATTTACTAGCAACCAATGTAGTTAGTTCTGATGGTTCAATTTTTGGGGTATTTTTCTTAATGAAGCTACCTTTCTGATCTCTATCTCTAGGCATAAAGAAACATAACTAAAAGAAACATAACATAACTGAATTTTTATTGTTTTTGTTTGTTGTTGTTGTTGTTTTTTTTTTTATCTTCCAATTGACTATGTTGATGAATGCTTCCCCAGCAATGATGCCAAATTGTTGGGCTAATTTATTGAATAAATTAACACAAGTATTTAATTATCAATCCAGGTTTGTAGAACATAGAAGCATGTCCAAAATGTATGGATATCACAGGTATTTAAGGATAGAAGATGAAATATAAAGAGTTGAGGGAATACATATTATAAATATAAATCTAATTAAGTAATTTCTAATTCACTTAGGTAATATGTATAAGATGAAGTGGCTCCTAACTTAAGAGAACTAGTTGTGTCCTTCTTCTAAAATATTACTTAATGAGTAGAAATCAAAAACCACTAATTGACAATAGCTTAAGATGCATAAATAAATAATGAAATAGGTTCCTAAGTAAGGAGGTTCTTTCTTTTCTTCATCAAAAATTTATTCATCATAATGCGATTGTTAGAAAACTAAAAGCTCAGAAAATTACTTGAAAGAAAGAAAGATGAACTTTAATTTTTATTTATTAATCCAATAGAAGGACAATTCAAATTGAACATTGGGTTGTCCCTTCACATAAAGATGATAAATGAACCAATATTCATCAGTAAACATAAATCATCATACATTAAATAAAATAAAAAAATATGAAGCAAAACTAGTTTATGGAAATCAAGCTAGATTAACCATGAAGTGTACTTAGCTTGGAGTGGGGGCCCTCCACCCTTGCCTTGCACACATGAAGAGATTATCAACTACTGAAAACTCAGTCAGTCATCCACACCATTGAACAGAAAAATGAAGGTAGAGATTCCTAAAATTAACTCAAAGTATTCATAAGTCTCAATATAAAATTATACAAATTCTACATATCATAAGCCTTCAATGTTTTGGCTTAAATAGAATATTATGAAACAAACTAATCTAAAAGGTCTCTAACAACTATATCTATCCATATCCCATCTATCCAAGTTGAACTCATCCATCCTATCAATAAAAATATGGGAAATCCCATGAAATCATAAAAGTACCCTATTTATTAGGGATTTCCTAAATGACTGGTCCTGTTTGACCAGCTTTGACCGGGTCTGTTGAAGCTTGGTTTGACTGAACCAATAGGATTTAGTTCAATCCTAGTTCCCAAGATTTCTAGAAATGTCTCGAGCTCATTACCAAGTGTCATACAAATATGACATCCATGAAGCCATTACGTGAATTTTTTATTCTGTCCAAAAATGCACTTAAAATTCAATTTCCATAAAAACATCTAAAAATTGCGAACTAAATTTATATACATGAATATTCATAAATACATCAAAATGGGGTGTATGTGATGGAAAATGGATGGAAAATATATAAACTAAGTGTGTTTTCTTAAGACAAATTGGACCAAAAAAGAGGGCCAACATTGGCGAAGCCACCACAGTGAATGATGTAGCTACAAATATTCTAAGAATAAGCGCAACCTTTGATGATAGACAAGCGGAGCATCAATCAACAATGATTGATATTGAAGGTACTATTTTAAACCAAATTGTTTCTATTTTAATTGATCAAGGAGCTAGTTTAAGTTACATTGGGCCACAGGTGGTAGAAAATTGTAAACTGAAAAGTATAAGATTACCTAGGTGGTACAATTAGCAACGAGCACCAAGGGAATAGTAATCAGCCAAGTAAATAAATTTCATCTTGATTTAAATCACTTTTTTAAAATAGTGAACCTAAATATACTTCACCTTGGATCATATGACGTGCTGATAGGCATGGAATTGTTGGAAAACATGGGGCTATTATAAATTGTTTAGAAAAAAGAGTGAGTTGTGTGAATTAAAACGGACAAACTCAAATAATTCAAGGCATACGAAAACCCATACCAGTCAAACAACTATCAACATTACAAATGATAAAGAGTGCATAGAAGGGGTGTCAATTATTTATGGTTCATGTGGAAGCAAGTGAACAACAAGGAGAAGAATCAAAATTAGACACCCTTTTAGTTATTAAGGCGTTTCAAGATTTTTTCTTGAAGAAAATCCCAGGTTTACCCCCTCGCATGGATATATACTTTTCCATTGATTTGGTACCCTGTACAGCCCCAGTGTCCAAAGCCCCTTACAAGTCACTGGACAAAGGTTATATCAGGCCCGTTGTATGATTGTGGGGGGTTGTCATGTTATTTTTCAAGAATAAAGATGACAAATTTAGGATGTGCATTGATTATCGATAATTAAACAATTTAATCATTAAAAATAAATATCCATTTCCCTCCATTAATGATATCTTTGATCAAGTAAGGGGGGAAACCAATTTTTGAAAAATTGATTTCAGGACAAGATATCATCAATTAAGAATAAAGAATGAATGTATTTATAATACAACCTTCATAATGAGATATGGTCACTACAAATTTGTAGTGTTATAATTTCACCATTCTAATGCCCCAATAACATTTATCTGCTTCATGAACAATGTACTTAATAAGTATCTAGATAAAATTTTATCGGTATTTATTGATGACGTTTCGGCATATTCTAAGAATGAAGAAGAAAATAAAGAACACTTAAAATTAGTGCTGCAAGCTCTAAGAGAGAATCAATTATCTTCAAAACTTAGTAAATGTGAGTTTACAAAACCAGAATATAGTATCTGGGCCATATCATTTCAAAGGAAGGACTAGCGGTTGATCCTGATAAGGTTAGGGCCACAGTAAATTTGCCCATACCAAAGGATGTGTCTGTTGTCTATTCATTTATGGAAATCACGGGGTATTACATAAAATTTATAGAGGGATTCTCGAAACTAGCACATCAATTACATTGTTACAAAAGAAAGGAGTAAAATTTGAATGGATAACCAACTGTCAGGAAAATTTTGATAAGTTGAAACAATTACTTATAGTGGCTCCAATACGAAAACTTGCAAGTCCAAATAAATAATTTATAGTTTTCATTGATGCTTGTATGGAGGGGCTAGGGGGAGTTTTAATGCAGGAAAATATATGAATATAAAAAGTTGAAAACACATTAAAGAAATTATGTTATATATAATTTAGAGCTAGATGTTGTAATACATGCTTTAAATATGTAGAGGCATTATCTATTAGGGAATAAATTCACTTTGGTAACATATCATATTAGTTTAAATTATTTTTTCAGCCAACTAAATCTCAATGCTAGACAAGCTAGGTGGATGGTGTTTATTAGTGAATTTGAGTTCAACATTAAACACATAAAAGGGAAATAAAACAAGATAGCAAGTGCGTTGAGAATACATGCCTACACTTTAAATGGAATATTTGTAAGCAATGTTAGCACACATTTAGTGGATCATATTAAAAAATTGATAACCAATGATCCTAAATACATGGAAATTCAACAAAAATTACAACAAACTTACATCACGAATTATGCTGACAATTCTAAAAAAATTCTTAATTTACAAAAAAAACACTTGTATGTGCCCAATGCAGACATACTGGGTACCAAAATATGATCACATCATTAGGAAACGACCTCTTTTTTCAAGGTATGAAAAATGGTGTAGCCAAATATTTATCCAAATGTTTATAATGTCAACAAGTGAAGGTGGAACATCAACACCCCGCTGTGTTGCTCAATCCACTACCTGTCCCTGAATGGAAGTGGAAAATAAGTTCCTTATATTTTATCATGGGACTGCCAATGACCGAAAGGTAGCATGACTATATTATGTTAGTGGTAGACACCTTAACCAAAGCTGAACATTTCATACATGTACAACCCACTCATTAGACAACACAGATTGCTAATATCTTCATGAGGGAAATTTTTCGATTACATGGAGTACCCAAGATTGTAGTTTCTGATAGGGATGCCAAGTTCACCTCAAAATTATTGAGGGTATTTTTTGGGAGCATGGGAACTCAAATAAATTTTAGCACTACATATCATCCTCAAATGGATGGAAAAAATGAGAGAACCAATCAGATTTTAGAGGACATGCTAAGGATGCATGTCATGGACAAACCTACTAGATGGGAAGATTTTCTACATTTGGAAAAAGATTCTTATAATAAAAACTATCAAATGTTCATCAAAAGAGCCCTTCACAAGCCATATATGGAAGAAAATTCCATACACCTGTTAGTTGGAGTCATCCAAAGGATATATTGATACCCATATTGAATTCTCTACAGGAAATGGAACAAAAATGGAGCAAATAGTACAAAGGATTTGACAAAACATAAAAACCACATAGGATAGATAGAAAAATCTATGCTGACAAAAAGAGGACACAAAGGGAGTTTAAAATTCAATATCATGTATATTTAAGGGTGGAACCAAGAAAAATTACAGTAACAACAAGAACATGTAGAAAATTGGCACCCCAATTTTTTGGGCCGTTTGAAATTTTGGATAGAATTAGACCTGTAGCTTATCAATTACCATTACCTAGCCATGTTAAGGGTCACAATGTTTTTCATGTATATTTTCAAAATAAATTTGTACATGATGGTTCACACATAATTGATTGGAAATTGCTACAGGTAGAACCCGAAGGAGATTTTCTAGGAGAACCTCTTTGTATCTAGACTGGAAAGATATTTGGCTCCAGAATCAAGTTGTCGTTTGGGTTAAAGTACAATCAAAGCACTTTACTCTCGAAGAGACCACATGGGAGCAGGAAGATGAGGTGTAGAAGAACTATCTAACATTGCTCTAGAGGGAAGTAACTGGGGAACAAACATTGAGGATGATGTAAATTTAAATAGGGGGAAGATGTAATACCCCTCCATTTCTGTAATGTTTATTTTCTTTGTGTAGACTGAGTTATGTTAGAATGGATGGTGGAAAAGCAGTGAAGTAAATTAAAATTACTATGTAATAAATAATGTTATTAATAAATAAAAAGAGGGTTGAAAGGACTTGGGAATGAGACGCTTGACTAATATATTCTTGCCAAAAGAAAGAAAAATAAAACTATCGGTAGTGGATGAGATTTGGATAACTCTTCCATGATAAGGACTTCTAGATAAGATTTAATGAATAGGAGAAAAAATTTCATAAAATCACTTAGTTAGGTAAATATGCAAAGCATGGATAACAATAAAGTGTCATAGGAGAGAAAAGTAGGCATTAAAGCAAAAGCCTATGCCAGTGGAGTTGAAAACCACCAAAGTGAGACATCGCTGAAGGAAAACATTGATTATGGAAGAAAAGGTATAACAATACCTACTTAAGATATCAAGGAGCTTGTTGATATCTTTGGAAAGCCTTCTCATCTTTGAGGGAGATGGAGGTATAGTTCATGGTTAGGTGGATAGTGTTCTCATCAAGTGTGATTTTTGCAGCAATTCCAGTAAGGAAATTTGTGCATATTTATCTCTGTGAATATCTCGATAAATATTCTGGTGCATATTGTAAATTATAGGTGGAGTATTTTAGAGGTTGGTATAGGAAATGATATACGCTAATTTTGTAAAAAAAAAATCATATTCTGGTGAATGATATTTTGGTGCATGGTATAAATCCTATATAGGGTAGTGAGTTAGTAGTTGATATAGATATCCATTAAGGTTGGTTTTTGTTAGGTGATCCAAAAATACAATTTATCATAGGTTATAAAATTAAAATAAAATAATTATTAATTTAAGATATTAAATTAATAATTATTATTCTAGAATGTTTAATCATTTAGAATTAGTATATTGTTGTAACTAGATATGACTCTCCAAATGTGTCGTATGTTAGGCTCTATTTTAGGAGATTTGTTAGCTAGTTGGTTTGAATAGCATTTATTGTAAATGGACACTTGTTATTTAATAAGTGATCCATAATTAGAAGTATTTAGGACATGGAGCTTATAAATAGCTCATTGCAAGAGTGTTTGGATGTTCGAGTGTAAACTCTTGCAAAATCAAATTATGTAATTATATTTTTCGATTAATAAAATTACATGTGTGAGGACACTTCTGCCATTATTGTGGTATCAGAGCTCCAGTAATGTTGCAGTGGATGTGAAGAGGAGATTCCAGCTCTACAAGTTTGTGGAAAACTCCATTGAATTGTTCAGCGAATGATTGGTATGAAATTTGTCAAATTTTTGTTCAAAAGAGAAGAAATTTTATTATTTTAGTGATTTTAGATTTTTTTTAAAATCTGAAAATCAATTGTAAGAATTACTGCTGCCACCATTTGACTCCGATTGCTGTGAGGAATTCCAGTCTGGAGAAGACTTGGACCTGGAGACATTAAATTGTCTGTTGATGGCATAATACAAATCCAACGCAGGGAAAGTGTTGCGCTTGTTGTTCCATGGCCTGTAGGCGTAACTTGAGCTCATGGTTCTGACTACCCAGTCCAGCTGAATCCCTCTGCAAAAGAGTCAGCTGTGCGGACAAAGTCGTTGCCTCAGTTTGCAAGATCTGGACTTTGCGTTCCAGCTCTGAGATATAACGCATCTTTCTTTCCTTGGAGCGTGCAGCAGACTGGCGATTGGCCAATATCCTTTTGACAAGTTTAGGATCCACCATTGCAAGCTCTACGAGTTTCTCACTGGCCATGATCTTCTTCATCTCAGATGCTAGATAATTCTGAAGTAGCGAGAAGATTTGGAAAGTTCAGACCACATAATTGAACTTTCATATTTCTATTCAGTTTTGTTTGAAGAATAATATCGATAAAATTTATTCTCATATTCTCCAGAGGTGGGATTCTGTAATATAATGTGTTAATACTCGGTCATTTATTTGCAGCTTTTGTTGGCACATTGTTGTGCACATTGCTAAATTTCTACGAGCGTTCAGGGACAAGTATCTAACTGTCCCATCAGTAACATTAAAATTCTTTCACGCTTCATTTTGAGTATTTACTACTGAGTACGCCTAGCTACAAAGGTAATCGACCGTTGTTACAGCAACTCCATCTGCTCCTCTCTCACTATGACTTTCGCTCTCGCCATTTTTCAAAGACTAGGAATCGAAGTCCAGATCAAGCAGAAGACGGAAATCAAAAATTCTAGATCGAACGTATCAAGGTTCTAGGTAATTGATATAGCCAGAGAACGTTCTGATTAAGCTCTCCAACCTCCTTAGTTTCACGAAAATTGGCTCCGTAAATACCTGCGAAGTGACTCCTCCGATACCTCGGGCAAAATGAAAATCAGAAATTTATATAATCTAGTTTGTGTTCTTTTAAATTGGATTTCATATGGTTTTAATTGATTTCTTTCTGCACGCTTACGCGGTTGCTTTGCGCATTGGGTCTGCTGCCAAGTCACTTTGTACTCTGCTTCTTTTGAGGTTGAATCGATATCTACAATTGTTGCACCGTTGTTTGGAATATGATTACATGAACTGCAATTTAAGTTGAATATAGAGGATTGTCTGGCCAATTAGGTATCTGTGGCGATTTTTTTTTTGCAGCGAAAACCTACCAGCGTGAGCCAGCCGCCCGCAATAAGCCAGCCTGCCGGCCACAAGCTAGAGTGCCAGCAATAAGAAATATTTTTAAATTTTGTAATGTTAATGGAGTGATAAGGTTTTTTCGTTGTTTGTAATTTTTTGTGGAGAGATAAGGAATATTATATTTTTGTTGGAGAGATCTGGTGATTTTTTAATTTTGGAATTTATGGTTTTGGTGAATATTATGCTAACCAATTATGAACAATGTTAGAATTTCTATGCAGAGTATTATTATTTTAACAATTTGTGTATGTCGATTTCTCTAAAGACTTTGTTAAATATATTTCTAGTGGTTGACATAAATTCGATGCAAAATATGTAGATCTAGTTCATAGGAATATAATTAATGAGAATTTTTATTTTGTTCATGATTAAAATAAAGGAAAATTAAACCAGCTAAACTGTGTAAAACTATATAGTATTTAACTTACAAATGAGAGTCCATCGAAAAAAAGCTTAGCTAGTGACACTGTGAACAGAATAGAGAGACTTATAATCTCTGGGCGTAAGAATGAATAGGACTTTTTCAAATTAATTAAATAACCAAAAGGTGATCCACCATTCCAAGAGTATTGGAACCTATAAATGTAGATAAACATATTGATCTATAATTCTAGAATGAGTCATATATATAAAGAAAAGAAATAACTTAGGATTAAAGGAAACTTCGGTGCGAATTTATTACCAAAGAAAAAAAATTGTTATCAATACGGTTGTGGGATAGTAAGTCATAGGGTCAAAATTACCAAACCAATTAGGAAGGAAACATTAACTAGTATAAATGTAGAAAGTCTCATACTAATAGAGCAAATACCTTATCTCTCTTAATCAAAGATAGAAAGGAAAAAAAAAATTGATATTAAACTGTGTGAGGAAGAACTAGATGATATCCTACTATGAAAGTTGTGATAGAGATAGAAATAGTATGAGGAAATATATGTAACTTAAGACCATAATAACCATAGAGCACATTGTAGTGTTGTTACTTAAATAACTATCATTTACATGAGAATTACTAGAAGTAAAGCCAAAAGGGCAGAATCATAAATCTTAGACATAGTGGTATGAAATTATTTCTCTTATTCTACATCGTATGTAATATATATTTAAGAAATTTTGTTTCTAATTAAATTTAACTCAAGCAAAATAGGATCACAGGAACCATGTGATAGATATCTACATTACCTAGACAAGCAAATGAAAGTTGCAGCAACATGATAAGTATCATAGTAGAAAAAGTCATAAGAACCGTGAACTCTTGCAAACTTATGTGGTACTTTCGTAGTGAAATGGGCCTATATAAATAGGAAAATGGAAACACATTAGCACAAAATTGGGAACACAAAATAGTAACAAGAAATATTTAACAACCAAGTGAAATTCCATTGGTAGCAAAAAAGGTGAGTCGCAATAATTTTGTAATTGAGTACAGAGTACAACAAAACCCTTACTATTACTGACATAATACCTATAACTCTAGTGAAAAACACAAAAAATTACCTGTCTATGAGGTAATGTTCATGAAATTGACATGATAGTTGTACTCCTTGAAGAACAAAAAGGGGCGCGCATGAAACCCTGTATTTGGCTGTGACACATTCTAGTAATATTTATGGGAGTAGGGTAATCAAAGACAAGAAAAAAACCTTAACAAAAATTGCAAAAATGGAATGAAGAAAATGTAGGAGTGGTGAGTGAAACTTAAAATGCACCATTAGAAAAATTCAATATTTTGTAATAAATAAACTAGGACTGAGAACTTGCTTACTTGACAATAGAAGTGGTGATGCATTTCCATGGCTCAAGAAATAGCCCAGTTTTCGACTCTTGGAAACATATTCCATGACTCCAATTGAAACATACAACCCAATACATGAAAATGATAAATTTAACAAAAACCAAGTGAAGAAATAAGATTAGGGTTCTTGAGGAGAAACAATCATTGTCAATTAACAAGATACTCATCCCATCGTTCAAATACGAGGGACTTATACACCCATGTGAACCTCACATGGGAGGGGTGTACGTGTCAACAAAGGATTTTCTCACCGTTCCAAAGACCATACATGCCACTTTCTCATGTAAATGTTTTGTACGTTGAATGGATAACAACCCAACCCTACCACTATAGAAAACCACTTTAGTAATGTTTTCACCATTCTAGGAAACAATTTAAATTAAGTAATTACATGGATTGCGCCATGGAAAGGTTAGGCCCTCTTTATCATGGAAAATTTAGGTCATCTTTACCACCAGACAAAACATGGTAAATGACACCAAGGATGAAAGGGGTCTTGAAGCCTATATAGAGTCACACCTCAAATTATAACAAAGGGTAAGTGAAACTGCTAGAGTGATAAAAATGATCTTATAGTTCTAATTAAATATACACTTTGGTTATATATGAATGTTGAAGGAGGAAAATACGATATATAAATTTCATACGGAACAAGTATGTAGAAATACTATTAATAATTCTCTATTTAGAAAAAAAATCATTGTTCTCAAGTGTGGACTCATGAAAAATACAATGCACAAAATATTTGATAATGGAGTTCATCCAATGTGGACTATGTCTCAGGGTACTGCCTGAAAGGTAGGGATGCTACTTCATTCATCTAATAAAAAAGAAAGATAGGTACATGGAAAAGTACATCATCATACCTTTGATTCTCTGGCATTATAAAATATTTTTTCTTTGGTTGATGTTAGCATAATTGCATGAAATATCATGTAAAAACCATATGTGCATACGCATAAAGAAGAAGCAATGTAAATGATATTCTAGAGTCAATGCACATAGTGTTTAATAATGAAATTCATCCAATGTGGACTATATCTTTGAGCCTTGCTTCAATAGTGGGGATGCCACTTCATTCATCTCATAAAAAATAAAGAAAATTACATGGAAAAATACATCATTATACCTCCACTCCTGGGAATGACTTCAAGTCTGGCTACTAAAATCACAGTAATCACATCACCAATATATATTTCTCATCCTCTTTAGACTTTTGACTATAAACATGACTTACTTCTAAAACGAACATTGTTGTGTCTAACTTTGTGCCTAACAATTAATGAAGAATGTGAGCTATTTCCATAACCCCTAAGATGCACTACCCATATGTAGAAAGGGACTGCACAATTGTGATCCTTAGAAAATTCGAGTTAAAATGAGTAAAATCTTGGTTATATTATGCCACTGTCATCCCTGGACCACTAGAGAATCATTTAGATTCCTCACAACATTAAAAAAGAACATTTTAGAGAATATTCCCCTAAAATATTCTTGCCTCAAAATTCACGCCAGTAGGGATTTTCCCCTATCTTGTGTCTATCATGTGCATAGCATTTTCAATTATCATTGTTCTTCCTATGCTCATGCTCGACATCTCATGGCTTGGATGAAATGAGGAGTTTATATAATAATATGTGGGCAAATTTACCAACAAATTTGTTGGGATATTTGGTTGGAAACATTATATTAAATTTTTATATGTGTGTTTCCTAGGTTCAAATCTCACTCCTGATACTTTGGTTTGTTGTAAGAAAAAATTTAATTTTAAAACAAAGTTCTTTGTCTTGTATATTTAATATACCAACCCAACAAACTCTTTTATATATGTTATATGAATATACCAACTAAACCATAATATTTGACCTAGGTGACATGTTTTCCAAATTTAAATGGAGGGTGTGCATGTATTCCAAGGCCACATGACCTAGTTTGAGGTGCCACATGGCACCATGTGATTGGTCCATGTGGCATGCTCCCATTGGTCCAAAACTACCCAATAAACTTTCTACCTATGCACCCAGTCAAACTGCGATCATGGTGCCCAATCAATTGCAATTCTACTTGCTACATCAGCTCTAGGTGTGCCACATGTCTACTCTAGAGGCTTCTATGCCACCTTTGATTGTTGAATTTTTGCTTGTTTCGACCAAAAAATTGACTGACTATAACTCTCTCATATGGAGTTGGATTGACATGTCATTCACGCCATTGGATTCAGAATGACAAACTCTTTGATCTGGTTCAAGTTTCATTACAATCCAAGGACTTTGATTTTTTGGCCATCATGGATCCACTTGGATCACCATGTGATAAATCTAAGGTGCATTGACAAGATGTGCTTGAGAAATTGTTCCGAAGACAGGAATTATTTGGATCATTTCTCATGTTTCCATGCCCCAAGGGTTATCAAATGATGACTTCTCAATCTCTTTTTTTGTTTCTCGTTGTTCATTCTCAAGGACCTAAAACTTTCCTCACACTTATGAAAGCCCCAAACTCATGAAACAATGAAACTCCTACTTAGATTGGAGACTCTAATGCCTCTCAGTCTTGGGCAATACTCTTTGGAAGTATGGTAAGACAAGGTCATGAATCAAAGTTTCTCTTTTAAGGTTTCACCTTAACGTGAGTTCGATGTTGAAAATCAGTTACCTGTTTCAATGCATCTAGAAACTATTGACCCAAACATTTTCAAATAGGTAAAAAAAGGCTTTAACTTCTCTCCTTTCTCTATAAATTCACCTATATACCAATATTCGGGTTTTTTATTAGGGCTTCAATTCCTTATTTATTCTTGACGATGTAACTCTATGACCATTATTTTTGAAGAATTCCCACAATTTTTCTTTGTCTTCCTTTCCTTATGATTTTATACCAAATCCATAGCCTATTTACCCTTGTCATTCTACTTTCAAAACATTATTATTCTGTCTTCCTAAATAATTTTCTTGGATAGTATAGAATTGAAAAAGGGTTTTATGATTTCCTCATTCTGATGAAGAATTTATGGGCTCATTATCCATAGTTAGGAACATTATGATGAATGAATGAGCTTCTATAACTCTATCATGCAGTATTTAATGGTCTTTAATGGAGGAATTTGTCTCACCCATGTAACCTCTTTGACAAGACTAATTTATCTCACCCATGTAACCTCTTTGACAAGACTCCAATGTTTATATTTTTAGTGTTCTGTGTTTTCCAATTCTTTTAAGTAATTTACTTATGATTAAGGTTTTTTTTTTAATTGTTGTAGGTATAATGTTGGGTGTGGAGGCTAATTATCTTCATTATTTGGAGGTACAACCACATTGGACCCCAGTTCATAATGTGGCAGCAATGCCACCCATAATATTTATGCTGCATGGGGGGTGGCTTTGACCTTTGGGAGACCCCCCCTAGTGGGGGATCGGGGGCAGTGCCCCCGAAGATAAAAATATATGTAAAATCTCCTTGTAAAATGTTGTAATTTCATAGTCAATATAAGTCGTTCATTATGCGGATATCTGACGATAGAAGTTATGTTTAATTTAGGGTTTCTTCCCTAGAAAGCTACCTCTTGCTATATATGAGGGAATTGTATTCCGTCTATGTAGATCTGTATTCTAAGGGAGAAATAGAGAGGAGATTGTGTGAGAGTGAAGATGGAATTACAGCAGATCTACTGCAGGTTGTATCTCTTCAGTTTGTTGGATAATATAAAAGGAAGGATTGGCTGTTTCTCTGCGGACATAGACGAAATTAGGTGAACCACGTATATTTGTGTCTCTCTTGCTTTATGTATTTTTTATGTTTGTATTTCTTCAATATATTTTATGTGTTCCATTGCTCTATGATATATAATTTTCTAACATATAACTCGAACCATACTCTAACTGTTGGAAATGATGATTTTTTCACAACCAACAAAAGTAATTTTCTTGCATACAACTATATGTATTGTCCAATTTTTATTTCTTCTCAATTTTGACAGGGTTTTGTGGTAGAATTATTCTAGAATCACTGCATGACATTTTCGTCTTAGACAAGAATTTCTTAATTTAGATTTTTTGGCTCTTTTTATGTAGTCAACGTATATCTGAGTTTTCTCTCACCAACTCTCCTAGGAACAAAATATGTATAAATTTCTAGAATGTGCTTTGCATAAATTTTCCATTAGGTTGATTTAGAAAATAGTTTGAATTTCAATTGGTTACAATGGTTTGGTATTTGAGGATACAAACTATTGTTTGTAAGCATTCATGTTATAATATAATTTATATCATCGCAAAGACGCCTACTCATGTGTTTGTATTTTATTCTTCTTTCTTATTGTTTTGTTCTATTGTCATTTCTTAATTTATAACTACTTAAACATTGTTAAATAATGAATACATACAGGTGAGGATAGTTTTAAATAGAGGAGGAATAACCTGTTATAGAGTTTTATGAACCCAACGTTTCAGACTACCAAGTGAGTCCATCACCAAGGGATGTGTCAATAGATATTCTAAAGATATTAATGATGTATTCATGAGCTATAATTTATGGTATTAACTCTTTCATAACCTATATATATACCATAAATTATAGCTCATGGATACATCATTAAGATCTTTAGAATATATATTGACGCATTCCCTGATGATGGACTCACTTGGTAGTCCGAAATGTTGGGTTCATAAAACTCTATAACAGGTCATTCCTCCTCTACTTAAACATTATTTCATATTCTAAGACTATTTGAATGATATTCTGCCACTATATATATAGTCTCTATGTATTTAAACTTGAGACCCTTTTTTCCTTTGAGAAGTCCAAAAATCAAATTTACCTAAAGGAAATTCAACAAATAAAGGTTATACCCATATATCACTACGACGTTCCCTGTAAATTTTCATCTCCTAGAACTACTATTGACCAAGGTTTTAATCTCGAGAAATACAGTGCTAGTAAATAACATGTCTTCAAGAAATATTACATTGTGTAGGTGTAGTTTTGTAAATTATTAAAGTAATTGTCTCTCTATGAACTAGTACAAAAATGGCCATTTTTCCTCTGAAAAATAATTTTATATGCAATACATAGGAATTAACATAAATCTCTTTTACCATACATTATATACATTCTATTTTAAATGTAGTTCTATTGCATCTTGTTCAACAATTAATTACATGTATAATTTCATAGATATATTATCTTACTACCATTCATGTTTCCAAAATAAATTCTAATATGCAAGTATACGCTTTCAAATAATAAATAACTGGTACACAATTATCTACCTTATTTTTCTCACTAGGGCTTCACTGCGGGAGAAATACCATAACATGTGCATTCATATTGCGGGATATATTTTTAAGAAAAAATGACTTAATATATTAAGCATATAATAGGGTGTAAAGGGTTTTTATATTGGTAGGTACAAAAAATAGATCTCAAAGATAATGAAAAAATATAAAGGGGTATAAAAAATGTTAATGAAAAAATGGATAACTACAATATCTACTGAAAGTAGGAGTTTTACAAATTAGGAAGGTGTATTGGGTTCGTATTGGTAGGGGGTTAAATAATGTTATTTATAGAGGTATTTTCCAATATGTAGTCAAATGAAGGGTATTTTTTAGTATTCCATGAACACACATGCTATGTCAGAGGTTCATCGAGTGAAGCCCCCGTGCTTTTTCTTCAAATATGAACATCGTTTCAAAAGTGCATAAGGAATTTTCCTAGGCTGTTTATACGTATTGAATAATATTTCTTTAATCCTTTTTGGATTCCTTAACATGTGCGCATATACAACTTTTTTTTTCTTGTTCACCTAGCCATTTATTTCTACAAAAGAAGTAGTAAAAGGAACCTAATAGACTTAGTTCCATTACTAAGTATTATTTCCACATAGTACATGTAATTTACAAAAACATATAAAACACATTTCTCACATGTAATATGTGAATTACAAAAAAAACAATTTTTTTTTCTATGGTGTGCTTCAAGGACACCCTGGTCAATGGGTGGCGCTACGTCCACAGAAACATCTGAGCTGATCAACCTTGAAGGGAATCAAGCCCCTCGGACCACTAGCAAGGCCTAACCCCAAGGGCTTCAGGTAGAATCGAACTTGTTACCTTCCAATGGCGAGGCATGGTTTTTGACCAACTGAGCTAACCCTTGGGGCTGAATTACAACAAAACATATATGTGTATTTATCATAATTGGAAACTATTACGTAACTAGCATACTCCTCCAAACTAAATGAGTTCTCATAGCTTCTTCCATTCAGCTCACCCTGTGCTATGGTGTTTAGGGTGTTGGTAATTTTTTTTTTTTTTCTTTTTATTACTTGCCCCATATCCTTCCTTGGCACTCTTTTTCTCATGGTTTCCTACAAACATGACAATGTCATGTACCTATTGTGTGCTATCATTAATGCTAATTTATTTTTTGTTAATTAACCATGCCTTTCTCTTGTACACAATCAGTTTTGAGTTATTTGTTTGTCTCTTATCGATAAAATGGAAATAAAGAACTATCATTGTGGCTACTACAACATGTCCCATTTATTCATGACATACACTACCAGAATAAAATGTCAGCATCAATTTGTGACACCAATTTGACACACCTGCCCTCCTTTAGGAGTATAATAACCTCAATTACTGGCAATATAACCACCTTATCACTCACATTCTATTTATATAAAATTACCAAGCTTCAAAAATAAACAATTTTAGTTATTTCTACATAGTTAAATATACATAGTTCAAATATTCAATTATAGTCTTGGCCTCCTGGATTTTGTCTCGGTAGTTAAGTAATTACATATCACAGTAAAGTTCCAAAAACTATGTCATCAACATAATCAACAAGGGTATTACATTTACCATCCCGTTAATTTGAACATCGTCCTCAATGTTCTCTTTTAACTCATCACTACTAGAAGAGTGAAGGAAATGCTTCTCACATTTTCTCTTCCATCTCCTAGGTGGTATACTTAGGTTCAAAATGCTTCCACTACACTTTAACCTAGATGATGGCACAAACCTGGAGTAAAGTTTCCCTTCTGTCTAAAATTCATATGGATTCAACTTCAAACACACCATTTGGTTCAACATATCTCACATTAAAATTAATTATGTGAGTTGGGTAATAAACATACTTCTTAAAAATAGATACATGAAACACATTTTGCACTTTTATGTGCTATACTACTACTATTTGGTACACCACTGATATTACTATGGATAGTATTCTAAATGGCTCACATAACCTAGGTGTCAATTTAGCAAAACTTCCTAGACTCAAGGTGCTCGTCTTTGGTCTAAACTTTATATAGACATGCTCTCCAACACTTTACTCTTTGTGAAATTGTTTGTGACCTGAACAACTTTTTTGTTTGTCTTCATTAGTTTTTACATTGTGTATTACCTATTTAGCCGCCCACTCCATATCTCTTAAGAGAGTAGGTACTAAAAGCAGTCCATCCTATGGTTGACTCTAACTCAAGGGAGTATGGTACTTAGTCCATAGAGGACTTTTAAAAGACTTATCTTTAGAGAATCTCGATAACTTTTATTAAATGTAGACTCGAGCAAATGTAATTAAACCTCATATTTAGTGGATTGATCTATTTCATACATGTGAAGCATGTTTTCAAGGATCTTATAGGTTATTTTATAATGTCCATCAATTTGAGGATGGTAGGTAGTACTAAAATTTACTTGAGTGTCTAACCTTGTAAATAGTTCCTTCAAAATATTTGATGTAAAATTTACATCTCTGTAAGAAATGATTGTTTTATATACTCCATGGAGTCTAAATATTTCTGTCATGAAAACATATGCTACTTGAATAGCCTTAAATGTTGATTGGGTAGGTATAAAATGGGCTACCTTAATTAGCTTATCAACCATAATCATGATAGAATCATGTTTCCTTCTAATTATGCGTAGCCTTGTTATAAAATCTAATTAAATAACCTCCCATTTCCACTTAGGGATATGTAATGGATTAGTAATCTATCAAGTTGTTGGTGTTCTATTTTAACTTGTTGAAACTCAAGAAATTTAGCTAAATAATTTTCTACATCTACCTTTGTCTTGACCAATAAAATTCCTTTTAAAATGATGTCATAAGCTTCTAGTAACATGGACGACCAAAAGAATATTTCTTATGATTATGATCTACACTCATTTGCTTAAGTATGTGTACGTTTGGAATATAAATTGTATTTGTATAGACTACAAATTCACCAGTATTCAAAGCCTAATCTGATTCTTCTTTTGGATTGTTTCCATTGAACAAATTTTCTCGTATTTGTTTATATTCCTAATATTCTAATGTTGTCATCTTAAATTATTCAATAAAACCCATTTTGATATTGCTAGAAGAAATTCTACTAATTTGATGCAGAATTCGATGTTCATCTGATACTTCTTTTCCTTCCCTTTGTCGTTTTATTTCAAAATCAAAATCACTAAGAAAATCCATCTACCTTTATTTCCTTGCATTTAAATCTAGTTCAATAAAGAAATGTTTCAAAATTATATGATTACTTATTAACATGAATTTCTTACCCAAAAGGAAATTCTGCCACTTTTATAAAGCATGAATTAATACAACTAACTGTAAGTCAGAAGTGGCATAGTTTTTCTCATATTCCTTCAAATTTCTATATTCATAGATAATGACATGATTGTATTGCATTAGCACTTCTCCTAACCCTTCCAAAAAAGCATCTATGCACATTGTATAGTCTTTATTGGGATCACCAATTTTAAATATTGGAGCTACAACCAACAAATATTTTAGCTGCTCAAAACTATCTTCCCATTTCTTGGTCCATATAAATTTAAGTTCCTTATTCTATAGAGATCTATAGGCTAAGCCAACTCTTGTAGCAGCTACAACCACACACCAAAATTTTTCCTTAGCTTCATTTTGGAGCCTCCCTACCAACCTCTCATAGCATCATGTCTTGCTTCATCAAGTACACAAGCTTCAATAATTTTCCTTACAGAAAGACAGCTCATTTGTCAAATCTTGATGCATTCCCCTCTCAGGCTATTCCTCCGGACATGGTCTAGCTACACGTTGATCAATTCCTTCAAGAATTTACATAATTCTGGAGGGAAATTAGCCTTCCCTCAAGGAATTGTACAATTCTGCCAGTCAGGCTTCATCTAGAAAAATTGCGCAATTATTGGTGGGCTCCAGTATTACAGCAATAATGTTGCAACCCCTGGGACTCCCTTCTTTACTTTTATCAACCCAGTAGTTCGTAACAAACTTGGAAGCGACGGTGCTGTATGCACAAGTAATAGCTCTTACCGCAGGCTGTCACTTGATCAGCTGGCAAAAGTCCACTAGGAGCTTAAGCGAACTTCTATGAGTTCTCAGAAGAAGATTTTAACTATGATGGATGAAAGCTAACTCAACCGAAGCTAATCTATTTGCAGAAAGAAGCGGAAAGCTGAAAGGAAATGCAAACCCTAGCAAACCCTAGTTTTACCGACTAACCCTACTGGTGCAAGAAAGAGGATAAAAGCTACAGAAATGGATGTCATTGACTTATAGAAAGGTGAAATGCATGTGACTACACTACTTCTGAAGCGGAATCTGAAAAAAAACATCTTTTTGTATTTTTGAGTAATCTTGTAGAATTATTATGCATGTACTTTAATTGTTTTTTTGTGTGCAGAGGTTGATTGGTGAAAGGAAATGCTTGCAGGAGGTTGGGAAGGTGAGAAGAAGGCCTAAGGGGTCCCTAGCACCCTTCCAGAGAGTTTCATAGTGTTTGGATCTCAAGAAACCGCTTCTGTGATCTTCTACAGGAAGTCTGCAGGGGTTCTACAGGATGTTCTGAAACTTCTACAGGATGTTCTATAGGATGTTTCGAAAAGGGATTTTTGGAGGGTAGATGGTCAAAGAATGGTGAAGAAGTGGGTATGGAGGTTGGATGATGATGTGGAGGGGTCCAAGATCTAGCGAATGAAGTGGATGAGTGTTGAGGATGGTTGGATTTGTTCAAGGAGGGGTAGAGCAATGTTGCACAAAAATATGGAAATTAGGTCAAAGTGAGGGAACATAGCAGATGAGGGGTAAGAATCTGAGTTAGAGGATGGAGTAGGCGATATTGATGGAGTAGGGGTAGGCAAAGAGGTACCACAAGTGCTCTGCAAGTTATTTTCCAAACCGATCAAACAAAGACTCAGAAAACCAAAGACCTAGCTAGTTTAACCTAATCTAACCTAAATGTCAGCAAAGAAAATGAACAGAAGTTTATTTCAACGAAATCATGTCAAATAGATATGAAAACTAAGCAATCATGAACCTAAGCATGTAACCATAACTGGTATTGACTTCCACGAATGAGAACCTAACACTAACAATTGCATGATGAAGCAAAGGCATTGTTTTTGGTGGTGGCAAGGACACCTTGGTCTTAGCTCATGGTCCCACAGAGGGAGAGGTGAGATCAGGGGTGCTTGTTAGCCTTTTTCTAAAGATCTTATCTGTTATCAACCCACCAAACCATTCTGAACATGAAAAAAACCTTTTTAAGCATCAATCATGACCTAAGTATTCAAGCAAGATCTTAATCTACTTAACAGAAATTATTTTACAAAGACATCAAAAACATATAACAATACATGAAGGAGGTCTTCGCACTTGGGTTTGGCCCAACCCCAAGAGCTACAAGGTCCTACGAGGAAGCTCAGAACTGATGCCAAATGAGACTGCTTTCCATTACTCAAAAATAACCATGTCACAAGAAAGTTGTACAGCAGAAGCTACAAAATGAACTGTGAAACTAAGCAACACTATAGTGAAAAATACAACTCTTCAAAAAGTAACCTACGAAGGCTGGAAGTCTTCCTATTTATGCACCATGAGGACCTCCAATAGTCCTCCTTGATTTGAGGGGCTTGGCTGCCTAAACTGCTAGTACTCCATCACTTCATAAAAGCTGCTCAGCTGCCCTTGGGAATCAATGTTGGTGGGTTGCTGAACTCCGAGCTGATGGTGGAGAACTTGAGGAAGAGACCATTTAGTGCAGGAGGTACCCCCCCTATGAATCCTCAGCGTTGTCCCCTTGCATTCGGCTGTCAAATGGCTCATAAATGCTTGACCTTGGTCCAAAAGTTGTCCAAAAATCTGCAATAAACACGTATTAGTCTTCATGGTCAAGTGACTACCCTCATTCATTCAATCAACATAAATATACTCAAAAGAATGCATAAACTATGAATAATGGCGGATTAATGGAGAACAATAGGAAAAATGAGCCCAATAAGTTACCCATTTTTGGGGCTCATCATCACCCCCCTACTAAATGGGTTGCTCATCATCCTTGATTGCTTTGATTGCCTCTCTCACATCCCAGGCCTCTAAGGTGATGTCTTCTGCACTGTCATGAAATTCTACATTTCTTTCCACTTCCTCCCACTGCTTCTGTTCCTCTTCTTCTTTAACTCCTTCTAGCAGTCCTAAAAGCAAGGGAGGACTAAACTTTAGGCTGATCCAATTGGCCTCCAGATTCTGCATTGACTGTTTGTAGAGGGGTACTCTTGCCAAGGCCTCCGTCATCCTTGTTGGGGAGTGGTATACTCTTATTTTCAAATTGTGGGATAGTGTGTTCCACCTTCGTGTGCACTCATGAACGCAGTTACCCCCCAACAGTCTTTCCATGTCCTCAAAATGAGTTATGGCTTGAGCTTGTTTCCCAACGTAATCTGGTAGGATCTGAGGGTTATTGGCCAAGTGCTGGTGGGTGTTTATCAATGCTGAGGGATCCTCTGGCTCTGCTCTGATCATTAGTGGCTCACTTAGTTCCCTGTTCACAATATTTCGAACCTCTGCTGCCCTTTTTTCCTCATGATTCAACCAGGAGGCCATGGCCATCAGTTGTACATCTCCTACTGTAGTGTTGGGGTCCCATGAGTTCATGTTTGGAAGGGCCAAGTTGTGTAAATAGAACTCTTATAATCTGGCCTTGTCCTCTGATGAGCTGCTATCACATAAAGCCATGAATTGATGGTAATTTTGAAATGGAATGGTGCCCCTTTGGGCCAAGGTGTTGATATGGAACTGCAACCATTGATCCTTAAGGTATAAATCATATGACTTGGCAGGTTTCCTACACTGCATGGCCTCTACTGCCCAGCTGGCCATGCAGGCCAGGTGGGCTTCCTTCTCTTGTACCTGTTGCCTTAGAGACTATATCTCCTTTGCTGACTGTGACTCCTTCTCCTGTAGCTGTTTTGTTAGCCTTTCAACCTCAGCCTACAACCCATCCTTTCTCTATTGTTCATCAGGGGTTTCCTTGTCTGTTGGGGGCTTTTCTTGTTGCTGTTGTTCTCCCAAGGTGTGGGGCTTGTCTTCCTGATAGTGTCCCTGTAGCTGTAGCTGTTGTTTTAGCAGCTCGTTCTCTTCCTGTAGCTTTGCCCGCTGATTGCTTTCCACATGCCTTACCATAGCCAATTCCTTTCTTGATTCCTTGAGTTGCTCTTCTAGAGGACCTATGTCTACCACACCTTTGGACTTGGTGATCCTCATCCAAGTGTGAGTCCTCACTCTCTCTTCTTCTAGTGCAAAGAAAAGTGGCACCGCAAATTTCTGGGGAATTATCTTCCCAGCATTTAACAGGTTATAGTAGGAGCCCAAACTAGGCTGAGGGCTTGGTTCCAAAATTTTCTCAGCCTTTTCTTCTTCCTGTGATGGTTTAGCTATTATTTCCTCCAATTTTTCAGTCTCTTTAAACTTAGCCAGAGTTTCCTATAGAACGGTCTCAGCTTCCTATAGAGCTGTTTTTAAGTCCATTGTTCTAAGCCTATCTCTCCAGGTGGAGATTTTTGGGCTTCCACATTCATAGGTGATCGATATTTTTGAAGGAGACTCCTCCTTTTGTTTAGCTGTGGCGTCCTCAATGATAATTGGCTCTTTTGACTGTGGTTGGGGTCTGCCCACTTTTATCCATGTGCTTCATCTTGCTTTAAAGTACATGGATGTGTCCCTTTTTCACTTCCCATTTTGTTTTGGCGATGTGCTTAAGGTAGCAAGCACAGCTGTAGCAGCCTCCCTAGCCAATATCTCAGGTGATTTCTCCTCTTGCTGCTCTTTTCCCCTGCTTCTTGTAGAAACCCTGGTGTCAACTGTTTCTGTCTGTTTAGCTGGGGGTGTCTTTTCTTTTTGTTTCTATGTGGTTACCTTGGCTGTGACACTCTTTAGTTGGACTTTTTCAACCCTCTCTGCTCTGCTCTGCAATCGTTGTTACCTGGGTGTTTGTGCTGTTGTTTCTCCCACTGTTTTGGGCTAAGCAATTTGGCCCTTTCCCCATTTCTCTTTCTGTCCTTTTTGTGTTTTTTTTTCCTGTGTTTCTTTACCACTGGATTTCTCTCTTGCTTCAGTGTGTTCTCCTTCTTCACAGTTGGATGAGGTGAATTCTTCGGCCAAAATTCCAATATCGTCATCCTGGGACATATTTCGGAAAATTTCCCAAGAGAGGGGGCAGTGTAAGTATGTAGGGCATCTTCCACTAAAATTTTGATGAGCCCATGATGGGCTAATTGATCCGGTGTCCCTTATTTCAATTTTGTGCCACATTCAATTAATGACTGCAGAAGAAAATATGGGATGCTCAACTTCTTTTCTGGAGGTAAATCCATTCCATTTCTTAGTTCACTCAACAACCTGAAATGATAGTTGTAGATAATGTTGAACCTCCCTTCATAGGTAATGTATTTCATGATTTGGAAACTGACTTCGCTCTAGAGAGGAGGTAAGATGGTTCTCCAGACCCCATTCTTGTCTTCTACAAGATGTTCCTCGGGCAGAAAGAATGCTTTCTTGGCTGCTTGGCCCAATGACCTCTCTTCCTTGCTCCAAGGGAGCCCTAATGGTAGGACAGTAACACAACTGATGAGCTCAGGGGTAAGTTCCAGGGCCAAACCCCTAAAATTCATTGTGGCCTATGTCTTTGATTCCGGTTTTAGGGACATTAAGAATTCCTCCATTATCTCATCGTCATGACCCTGAATTTTGTCACAAAAGGGCATCCAATTGGCGTGGGTGAAGAGGTCCACCACCTCAAGATGCCTGTGCAGCTTACTAGGATCCGAGGGTTCTTTCTTGATAAACCCCCCTGGCATGGTGAGAGTGCTCTGTTTTATGCTCTGATCAGAAAAGGGAATGTTGTGTATGGATTTATCCCCTGAACTTTGAGAAGGGATTTCAACTATCAATTAGCACCAATTCCCTGGTTCTACGGTTGTTGCTGCCCAGAACTCAGATGCCTGTCTATAGAGGGAGAAATTGTGTTTCCACAGACAGAGTACATCACTCAATTTTTATTCCCAGCATTCATACAAACATGAAAACTCAAATTTTTCATACACAGGCTAGCCCTCACAGTCACGTCTCTTTTCTATAGGATAATTTTTCAACAGGGAACGTGGAGGAAAATTTTGACGTAGAAACGACTGAGGAATTCCATGCACATACACAGGCAACTACTATTGCTAACTCACAAGCGGACTTTTCTTGGACTTTCCAATTCAAGACAGTTCAATTCACCACCTTTTTGAAACATACCATGCATGGAAGAGTGTTTTCAAGCCTACATCTCTCGGAACTCCAAATTTGACATAGAAAAGTCCAGTTTTCCTTACTCTGGAAAGTTGTGTCGTACTTTCTGTGGAGCTTCTTCCTGTAGAAATCTTTGCCGGCTTCTGTGGGATGTCACTGCACCTCCGAACAAGCTCGGTATGCGGGATATTTTTGAAACAGGCCGATAAACTTGGTGGAGGACGATGGGTTAACATATTTTGGAAGCAAAGGACACGTACTTTGGCTGAGGACGTTGCAAGTGCAAATGAACAGCAGGTGGTGAGAGTCTTCAGCCGAGCATCTTTTAACTGCAGCACAATTCATGGCGAGGGGATGAGGTGGCCGGACTGAACTGTTGATCCAACGTCACGGCCATCATTTCTCTGCGTGTCTCTGACCGCCATTACCTCCCCTCTACTATTAACCGCTGCCACCACTGCCACTCCTGGTGATTTTTCCCCGACTGGACACTCCACACGTGTTGGCTGCATGTCTCATTGCCAATTTTTGAATGTAACTGAGCTTGTTTGAATCCCACGAAGCTCTGTAACTCGCTGAGGGTGGCCAGTTGACTGGCCACCAATCCCATTCAATTCGAACCATTTTCACTGGCATGCAGCTTTCCAAATATAGTTTACGCAATTGACGAAATGAGGTTAGACACTTACCTGTGTGGCCATGGACGCATTATGCAGACTTCGGGTCTTCGGACCATTCCTTCACTTACTGCTGCCCCATGCACTAGTGTTAGAATTCATTCCTTCCTTCGTTGATGCAGTATGCACGGGTTTTGGAACCCGGTCCTTCAGTTGTTAACACTGCATGCATAGGTTCTATTTGGTTTCAGTTGTCGAGGATGTCTTCACGTCCAAGAGGAGCCTTTTGCATGTTCTCTTTTTTGGTTTCGGTTGTCGCTGCCTCTAGAGTATGTCTACTAGAGGGATCAGCTGCTACAGGATTCCTGTAGGATGTCCTGTAGCTACTTCTCCTCCTGGGATGCAGGCTAAATGAGTAGGGTTAGATGACTGACATGGGATTCGGTTGATGAAGAGTCCATATGGAGTTTGATAGGTAGGGTGAACGAGACTTTGTTACTTGACTTGTCACTAAAAATTCTGGCTGTCAATCTGAGGAAAACAGGGTTTCTTGCATGACTGTGCAGGAACACATGACCAGGTGGGTGATGAAGGTGTAAGGAGATGGAACGGGGTTCCATATGGTGATGGGTGAAAATAGGGGCAACTGCAGGCCTAATAAATAGATTCCATCCTTCAAATTCCCCTCCAAGATCGATTTTGGCTTGCCCGAAGGTTCTACAGGATGTTTCCTATAGAAGACATAGATTTCCTATAGAAGAGGCAAAGCTCCCTATAGAAGGCGAAATCTGAACCCGAATGCAATCAAATCCTAGGAAAGGTGAGTGGTCATGGAGGAAGTGTTTGTGAGGGTGTCCTATAGCCTGGTACGGACCCCTATCCTTGGTTTGCGCAACCTTCCTTACCTGCAATGTATTCCCTGCAACCTACAATTATTCCACAAAGATTAGGTCTTTTTTTTTTTTTTTTTTTTTTCTTTTTATGCGTGAGACAGCTGGGGTGCCTCCATGAGGTTTTCACCCTCACTGTCTGCCCCAAGCGCCTCTAAGAAGTTTTCACCCAAGGATCTTTTTATTCCATTTTTTTGTGTTTTTTTTTTTTTTTTTTGATGCTCAAGGTGTGGGTGCAGTAGAGACAGGGCCCTGCTCCACTACCAACACTGATTTGTCCAAAGTTTCAATGAAATCCTACCTCGAAAGGGGTTTCCTGTAGATTTTCAATTGATGCTCATTGACAAGCATGGGGATGGCTTCTTCATCAATGGTCCTGATAAGGACTGAACCATTGTTGTTGCACTTCTCCACTGTATATGGTCCTAACCACCTTGTCCTCAGTTTCCCTTTCAAATCCTTGTACATTGAGTCATACAGCAGCGCCCAATCTCCCAGCTGGAATTGCTTATCATTAAGGTGCTAGTCATGCCATATCTTCCTCTGGAGTTGTACCACTTCTGAGTGGAGGAGGGCCTGCATTCTCTATTCATCTAATCCATTCAGCTGTAGTAATCTTTCCTGTTGCGCATGGCTGAGATCTAGGTCCAGCTGAGCTGCCACCCAAAATGTGTTGTACTCGAATTCTATGGACAGTAGAGCCTTCTTCCCGTAGACCAACTCATAAGGTGTGAAGCCTGTTGTAGTTTTCCAAGTGGTGTTGTAGGCCCAAGTGGCCTCAACCAAGCAATCTACCCAATCCTTCCTGCTGCTACTCACCACTTTAGTCAAAATCTCTTCCAACACTCTATTAGTAACTTCCACCTACCCATTTGCTTGCGGATGATAAGGGGTGGAAGTTCTGTGCTTGATCTTGTGATGAGCGAGCAGGTCTTCAATCAGGTTAGAGGTGAACTAGCTTCCTTGATCGGTGACTAATTCTCTTGGGTAGCCAAATTTGTAGAAGATATTTTCCCTTAAAAACTCAGCCACTTTTTCTTCTGTTGCTGCCTTGATTGCCTTTGTTTCCGCCCACTTTGTCAGGTGGTCTATGCACACAATGATGTAATACCTTTGCTTTGAAGGAGGGTTGATAGGACCCAAAAAATCCATGCCCCACTTCTCAAATGGCTGGAAGGTCACTTGAGGTTGGAGGGGCATTTCATCCCTTGGAGTCGGTTTCCCCATCCTTTGGCATCGGTCACATTGGCCAATGTATCTTCTGACATCTTGATGAAGAGTGGGCCAATAGTAGCCTGCCTGTAGAATTTTGAAGGTAGTCCTTTTTGCTGCTAAGTGGCCTCCACAAGGCCCATCGTGACAGGTTATGAGGATGTCAAAAATTTCCTCCTCCCTAACACAACGCCTCAAGATCTGATCTGGGCCAAGTTTAAACAAGTTGCCCCCAATCCAAGTGAATGGGGCACTTTTCCTCACAATTTTTCTCTTCTCTTTTGAGGATAGGTGTGGAGGGAACTGTGCTGAGACCAAGTAATTTGCTATATCAGCAAACCATGGAGAGAGTACTGAAATATCAAATAGGTGTTCGTCTGGCATTTGGTCATCCACCGTCCCTTCTTCACCTACAGGCAAATCCAATCTAGACATAAAGTCAACAGCAACATTTTCCTTGCCTGGCTTGTCAACAATGGTCAAATCAAATTGCTGCAACAAGAGTAACCATCTAATGATATGAGCATTGACATCAGGTTTATTCATTAAATATCTAATCGCAGCATGATCAGTGTGTACGGATGTTTGATAACCAGTGATGTAGTGTCTAAACTTGTTTAGGGAATGGACTATAGCCAGGAATTCTTTTTCGGTTACGCTATAGTTCATCTCTGCCTTGGACAGGTTTTTGCTGACAAAGTATATGGCATATGGTAGTTTGTCCTCAACTTGTCCTAAGGCTGCCCCAATGGCTTTGTTTGAGGCATCGGTGTGGATGTGGAAAGGTAGGGCCCAGTTTGGACCTCTTAAGATCGGGGCGGACACCAGCTTATCTCTCAACTCATCCAGATCCCCTTGACATTTTTGAGTCCATTTAAACTCAACATCTTTCCCTAAGAGGCCAAACAATGGCGAGACTAGCTTACTGAAATCTTTATGAATCTTATATAATATCCTGCTAAGCCTAGAAAACTCCGAACATCCCTTACCTTTTGAGGAGGTGGAACCTTTTGAATGATAGCAATTTTGTTAGGATCCACCTGTAATCCTTGCTGAGAAATGGTATGACCTAGCATGGTCCCTTCAGTCATCAGGAATTCACATTTTTCGAGACTGGGGGACAGGTTCATCTCAATACACTTGGTTAAAACTTTTCCCAGGTTAGCCAATGTTTCTTGGAAGTTAGACCCATAAGGAGTAAAGTCATCCATGTAGATCTCCACCGAATCATGAACCAGCTCAGAAAATATGCTCAATACTGCTCTCTGGAAAGTGGCAGGAGCGTTGCATAGCCCAAAGGTAAGGACTCGGTAGGTAAAGGTACCCCAAGGACAAGTGAAGGTGGTCTTAACTTGGTCTTCCGAGTTGATTTGGATCTAATTATACACGCTGAACCCATCTAGGAAAGAGAAGAACTTCTTCCCTTCTAGTCCATCCAACACTTGATCTATGAAAGGCAAAGGGAAATGGTCCTTCTTGGTGGCTTTGCTAAGTTCTCGGTAATCTACACAGATTCTCCACTTCCCGTTTTTCTTGGGCACAAGCACTAAAGGAGAGACCCACTCACTAGCGGAGATGGGGTAGATGAATCCTGCATCCAACAACTTTTTCAATTCCTCTTTGACGATGTATTTAAGGGCTGGATTCATTCTTCTTTGAGGCTGCCTGACTAGTTTGCAATCCTCTTTGATATAAATGTGATGGGTGCAGACTAAAGGGTGGACTCCTTTCATCTCCTTATAGCTCCAAGCAAAAGCATCCAAATGGTGGTCTAATAAGCTACACAGCTCCTTCTCCTAGGAGGGATATAGGGATGAGCTCATCTTTAAGGTTCTCTCAGGGCCAAATTCCACATTCTTAACTCTGGATGAGGTCGGATCAGCCACACAGAAGTCCACTAAAGTGCTGGCTTGGGTGCCTTCCACTAACTCCTTTAATGGCAGTGCGCTGGGAGGTGGATTTTGAATCAAATTCTCAATCAAGTCATCCTCACTTAGAGGACCTCCCCTGGCGGCTTCTACTGTGCACAATGGTGCAGAGTAGACTTCACCCTCATCTCCCTCCTCCAACCAGAGTGGTAAGTCATGTTCTAACAGAGGTTGGGCAGGAGGGTATAGGACTAGCTGTTTAGACATAGGCCCATTCTTGATGGTCATGCTCCCAGCTCGAAAACTGATGTAATCATCTGCAGTAGCTAACCAAGGCCTTCCCAAAATGACGGGGTATCCAGTGAGTTTTTCCTTTGGTTGAAGGACCAAGAAGTCTGCTGGGTACTCCCAAGAGTCAACAGAGACTAAAACATCCTCCACAATCCCTTCGGGAATCACCATGGAGCGGCCTGCTAACTGTAATACCGTCGAGGTCTTTCTTAAGGAACTTTGAAGGTTAAGTTTAAGCATAGTGTCCTTGGTCATCACATTAATGGCAGCCCCTAGATCAATCAAGGTGTGGGGGATTATGGTGCCATTGATGTGGACATCAACTACAGGACTCCCAGGGTCCAGATATTTTGGGCATATTACTTGCCCCAACATTAGATCGGACAGTTTTCCTATGACATTGATGGTTGGGGTGTCTCTCTTGTGCCTGCCTAGGTGCTTGAAACACTTCTCCTTGATCAATTTGTTGTAGATTGGTATGTCTTTTATGGCCTGGAGAAGTGGTATTTTCACACACAACTGTTTAAGTTCTCCCAAAAGTTCAGTCTCTTCCGAGTTTGGTTGCGTGGTTACTGTTAGTCACTTAGGAAAGGGTGGAATGGCTTTGGGTTCACTTTCCTGTTTCTCTTCCTCATCCTCTTGTGGAGGAGGTTGGCGATCTGGAAGGACCTTTCCAGATCATAGGTTGATCTCCTGAATCTCCACAACATATGTAGGGCATGTTGTCTCCCCAGTGTATACCTGTTGGGTCTGTCTGTTGTTGGGGTTCGGGTTTGGTTGAGCAGGCATCTGGGGTTGTCTTGGAGGAGCAGAAGGTAATGGTTGTGGTTGAGCAGGTGGTGGGGGTAGAATGGTAGGAGGAGAGTTGTATTGGGGCCTCCACCCCAGCTGAGGTGCATTCCACTGAGGTTGTGGTTGGACATGTGAGTGAAACGAATGAGCAGTAGGTTGAGTATGGTATTTAGATGGATAAGACCACGGAGGAGGTGCAGACCATGGAGGATGAGCAGGGAGCACCCAAGAAGGTATATGAGTGGATTGGTGGGGACTGCAATAAGCTTGGGATGTCCCTTGCATCCCCTGCTGGTAAGCTCTGGATCCATGTGGCCTCCTTTGGTTGAGGAAGTAGAGTGGTTCAGTGTCTGCCTCAGTCCCTTGGTACATGGCTTTAAATCCGGGTAAGGTTGGGCACTGGTTTGTGGGGTGAGCTTCGTCACAAACGAAACATACCTCCACTGAGTGCAATGGACACTCGTTCTTAGGATGCTTCCTTGTACATCCGGGACAAAAAATGGCCAAAGCCTTCTCAGCTTCCTCTTTCTTCTGTTGGATTTAGAAAGTATCCAGTTGCATGGCAATGGTTTGTATCATCTCACTTTTGAGGTCTTCCATCCGATTAGCAAACTCAAGCTTGGAGAAGGTGGTACTAGCTGAGAGTGGATTCCCCCTACCCCTTTTCTGGGCTACCCTATAGTGGTTTCTAAACATAGTCTTTATGTCCTCGTAAGGTAGTTGGTAAATGTCTCCTCCAGCTAGGAAATGAAGGGTATCTAGAAGGTCTTCAGGGACTCCTCGGAGCAGAACTAGCTTCAGAGATTCAAGGTCAAGTTTGCACCTGGCCCATTTATAACTATGTTGGAACCTTTCCTTGTAGTCTTCTAAAGACTCATCACTTCCCATGGTCATCCGAAAGATCTCTCCCTTTGTTTCTTTTGACCTACAGTAGTCTCGGTACGTGTTGTTAAAGGCTTGCTACATCTGAGCCCAAGTTGTGATATTGTTTCCAAGTAACCCCATGAACCAACGTAGTGCTGCATCCTTGAGGGTCGAAGGAAAGAGTTTCAACTTTTGCTTGTCCTCTGCATAGTCATAAGTTCAACAAAGGACAACAAACTCAAATAGGAAGGTATCAGGGTCTTCAGTGGTCAATCCATGGAAGTGAGGTAAGGTTGAGGGACTTATGTTTTTCATTTTCATGTCCCCGTTGGTTTCTCGGATGGCAAAGGCACCTTCTATTCTCTCCTCATCTCCTATACCATTTTTGTGTTCAGCCATGGTCTCAAGAGGAATGTTTTCTCGCTCTTCTTCTGTTATGGGATCTTTGTATATCTCAAGAAGTTCACCTATAGGTTCTTCTAGATCACTGCCACCAAAAAAGAGAGAAGGGTGACTCAGTGATGTGGTGGGGGTGTTGGGTAAGAATTTTCTGGTATTTTCTCTGTTCCTACGAGGCATGAAATGAAATATTTTTGGTTTCTTTTGTTTTTTTTCTCTACTTGTACCTGCAAAACTGAAATAGATTCAACTTGAAACTAACTAAAATCTATCTTGCTGAAATGAAAATGCGGAATTGAAATGAAAGCACGAAAGGACTAATCTATTTTGCTGAAATGAAATTGTGGAATTGAAATGCTAATCTACGCTTGCAAAATCGTAATTGCGGAATTGAAATGCTGATCTACGAAAGAAGGAAATGTCTAATCTACTTATGCAGAAATGAAATTGCAGAATGGAAATGAAACAACTACTCTATGCTTGCTGAAATAAATTACTTAGCAGAATGTTGTAGCAGAAAATAGAAGAAAAGCAGCAATCACAAATACTCTTATGCTTCCCCGGCAACGGCGCCAAAAAGATGGTGGGCTCCAGTATTGCAGCAATAATGTTGCAACCCGTGGGACTCCCTTCTTTACTTTTATCAACCTGGTAGTTCGTAACAAACTTGGAAGCGATAGTGTTGTATGCACAAGTACTAGCTCTTGCCGCAGGCTGTCACTTGATCAGCTGGCACAAGTCTGCTAGTGTTGTTGGGAAAAGTATCCAATACGGAATGACCCTATCCCACTCTAAGGGTGATAGTTCCTTAGCAACAATCAAAGCAAAGCTATCTGAGATTACTTCTTTATGAGATGTAAAAGAGAGGAGGAAGAGATCCACTAACCGATGTCTTTCGCTAATGGTTGATCCAATCTTCTCTCCTTGTTGCTTGCCCCCAGCTCCTTGCTCTTTCACTGGCCCAGCTACACCAAGATCCTGCAAAATGGCAAGAGAGGGAAACTACAAGAAGCATACATTCATAATTGATTCAAGGATTAGAATAAATCAAATACACAAGTATAACAACACACCATTGAGACACATGCATATAGAAGAACCTCAAATGCTTTATTAATGGAAGAAGTAAGGTTCAGGAAGTGATACAACCATAAGAGGCCCAATCCAGCATCACCTTCCCAGCAGAAAGAAATCTCCTCTTCACCTCCTTCAAAGCAAATCACCCAATAGTTCTAAACTCAAACCAACAGCAATTCTTTACATTCACAAGATTCCCGCCTCCTTAGACCTCATGAGAGAGATCTATATATAGGAGTTTTGGAGAAAGGATGAGTCAGCTTGATGCTGGCATGAAGCTGACAAGTGTCCTCTCTCACTTTAGTTATTCTTCAGTTCTTGAGTCCACTTGGAGGTTCTTGCTTCCACTTGGAGATCTAGAACCTCTTACTCATCACCAGTCGAATTCCCTGATCCAAGTGTCATTTTGGAAGCTTCCTGGGCATTGACACCTTGAGGAATGACTGTGCCACATGTCCAAACTCGCCCAGCGCAGGTAGCCTTCTTTGCAGTTGACATTCAACGCAGGTAGACAGTGGAGCAATTGACATTCAGCGCAGATGCTCAGTGGAGCAGTTGACATGATCCAGAATTGCCTTGTTTTTGAGTGTTTTCAGGTGGAGAACTTTTATTCAGTGCTGTGGTTTGCTGACCTTGTTCCTCTATGGGTAGGAACAACATGTTTAGGGACTTTGGATCCCTTAGATTATGGACATTTCATGCTTCATGCTGTAAGGCACAAAGATGTCTATAACAGTTGCCCCCTAAAGTATGAGGTCGTTTATCGGGTGAAATGCTTTATCAGGAGGATCCGAAGTTCATTCAATCGCTGAGAGGTGACCTGTAATAAGATACAATACAATACATTATTTTTCATACTGCTTTCATAATCTAGCTGAGGTGGGCATTCCCATGCTCAGCTTTATAAATTCATTTTGGTACATAGAACAGACGATCGTCTGATGGTAGACTGATAATTTTGGTGAAAATTATCATCCTTTGAGTAGGATGATCATCTGTTGCAATGATGTACATGTCAAATGTCTTTATATTTCCTGAATATATATCACAGCCCGGATGGATGAAACTAGATCCGGGGTCTTCAAACTCGTTCGATCTTCACTCTAAGTACAAGTAGATCCATGTGAGAATTGCGCTGAAGTCGAACATGGAAAGACATCGCTTGATTACCGGTCAATGATGTAAACCGTTAACAAGCGCGAGAGGAATCACCGATAATGAGAATGACCCTCAAGGTACTGCAGTACAATTCACGTGGTGTGAATAAAGGACTTGGCGTCGAACACCACGCAAAATCTTTCGGTCGAAGGTCATTGATGTATACCTGTCGCCGGAAGTGAGAAACTTGCCATTGAGGCATGCAAGCTTCAAAGTACTGAGGGGGGTGTTCCTAGATCAACTTCTTGGATAATGAGCTGAAGTCGACAAGAAGCGATCCGTCAAAGGAGGGCCTTAATGAATCCCACATCAGTGACACGGAACGGAGCTAATGATTTTAATGGAGGTGAAAACAATCTGTTACATATGATTCAGGGTGGCGGTCATGAAAGGATGAAAGATGATGTATGGTAGTGGATGGGACACGGTTGACTCTTTCTGAACAACATCTCTTGAACATATAACGACACTGATGCGATGGATCGATAGCATTACCCCAAATGTGGATGGTTTGGCAAGACCATGGTGATGAGACCGGTGAATGAAACAACCCAACCCGATGTGGTACGGAGGAAAAGTGTCATGTTCAAGAGCGACTTGCTACCATTAAAGCTTTGAGGTTCTCCCAATTTTTCCCCAGTCATTTCTGACCAGTACCTCTTTATTTTTGTCAAGCTTGAGGAGGATAACATATGCTTGTTCTATAACCTGCCCTTCGGGCAAGCCCATCGCTATGTTTTAACGAGCCTAGCGATAGGGAAACTCGTTCTCGTCTAAAGACAAGTTTGTCGCTATTTAATCATTTTAACGAGTCTAACGACAAGGAAAACTCGGTCCTTTTCATTTTTAGAGAGTCTGAAAAGGTACATAAAGTTAACTCCAAAATTCCTTTTTCGTCATCTAATCCCTTAAGTCCGAAAAAGTATAAAACAATACAGAAGGGATGAGTTTTCGATAACTTTAACGAGCCGAATAAAACAAGCGCTCGACCTTTTTGTGCAATAATCCCTCAGGTCCAAAAAGATTAAAATCTAGAGGAGGGATAGCTCTTCCGGTCCTTTTAACGAGATGGAAGGCCAAAACTCGGCAAACTTTTCATATTTTACGAGTCAGATGAAAAGAGCTTAAAGAAGACTCGTCTTTTGAGGAACGAGTGATAAACAGGGATAGCAACCGATTCCAGGTACAGGTTGGAATTTTCCAATCACGGCAGTGTCACAAGGATGGCTAGGTGAAATCACTCTTCGCAGCTGTTCCTCAAAATAGGTAAACAATCATATGGAGGTGAACGATCAGCCAAATGAAAATGGAGGTGGCAGGTGCAAACACGACCAAGGTTTTTATGGCTGATAAATTTACGATCACAGTGGTTATTTACCGGGATAGGTTCATTTTTTATTTAAAAATGAGCTTAAACTCTGGAGGAAACATTGCTCACTGCTTTTATTTATTTTTTAACGAGCATGAAGACCGCGTTAAAATTTCTCGGGTCTTGCGTTTATTTTTTAACGAGCATGAACTTTATGCTAAAACTGCTCGAATATTGCGTTTATTTTTTAACGAGCATGAACTTTATGCTAAAACTGCTCGATTACCAGTCATAAGATAAGAAATGTCCCCTGTGAGATCTCTATTTTTTAAGGAGTTTCATCTTCACTAAGCTTTACTCCATATCCTTTCTTTATGCAAGTTCGGAAACGGCTAACCCAAAAAATAGATAAATAACCGCTCCTAGCTTGCACTCCAAAAGGTTTGCATGCCCCCAGGTATAAAGTACAATTTCAAGGCTGCCCCTACTTATCCATCAAAACATTTGTTTTAAAGGGTGAGGCTTACCTCTTTCAAGTTACCCAAAGATTGTTCTGTTAATCTTTCAAACTGAACACTTCCTCGGCAATGTCTACCGAAATAGACAAGGGTGAATGACCTTTGTCAAACACGTAACTTTGACAAAAGAATCCTATTCCAGAACAACCCCTCTTCCAACCACGGACGGGGTACGGACTAGTCATATTCTCTCGCGGAAATTCTACCTTACACCCAAGGTTTTCTCTGCCCGAAGCAGACCAGGATGCATGCCCCCTGGGTTCCAGTCCCATCTTTCCGAATCACTCGCATTCATCGGGAAGAAGGACTGGGGGTGGAGACATTTCTTGATTGAATAGACCATTCAGGGTTGGTATGTGACTATTTGCGATGTGTGATCCCGGAAATGAAAGTTGGTCTACGAGCTTGACCATTCTTCCTTCGTGTGGAAAACACATTACTCTAAAGAGTGAGGAGACTATTGCTCCCATGCAATATATATAGTCTCGTCCAAGGAGTAGGTTATAATCCAAGGGTCCTTGAATGACCATCACGTTCATTTGAACGGTCTTCCCTTTCAATGTTACAGGCACATTGGGGAGGATCCCTAATGGTCGACTGGTTCCTTTATCGAAACCCGAGAGATTTCTTATCTCAGGCAAAAGCGCCGGGGAACCCAATGCTTTCCAAGCAATAGAGGAAAGGATACTCACAGATGCCCCTTCATCAATGATAGTGCCAGCCATTACCATTCTGTATATTTGGACTATGATTTTGAATGGTATACTGGCTGGCAACCGGGGTTTGCCTAGTTGGTTCCAATCAAAGAACACAACCAGGTTGCTTGGTGGTGGGACCGAATACACGGCCGGATATGACCCTGACGATGTTCCTTCCTGCGATAAAGGAATGGGCGCATTGCCCTGACGCTCGTCAGAGTCTGTGTTGATGAAAAGAATCTGGATGGTGTCATCCTTATTCTCTTCAGTGAGGGTGTCATTTGAAGATGAATCTTCAGTGACGGTGTCATTTGAAGTTGAAACTTCCGAAGGGAGAACCGGGTCAACTGCCGTTTCGACCTTTGGACTTTCGTCCGGTCTGGATTCAGTAGGTTCATTTTCAATGACTGACACTTCAGTTGACCACTTGAGAGGGCCAGCTGTATTCTTAACCAACGAAGGACTTGGCACGAGTTTTTTGTATCCAGGAGGAAGTCTCAACGGTGAAACCGGACGATCTTCCAAAACTCTCTTCGCTTCGTCTAAGAAGGGACAATGGTGGATGGCGTGATCACCTTCACACAGTCTGCAGGGGGATCTTGTTCCCCCTCTTTGTCTTGAACCTTCACTTTCGCTGGTTGACGGTAAGCATTCAACATGGCTATCAGAGGTTGATGCTCCCGAACTGTGCAAACGAGGGGACCAGTCCCTTAGTATCCGGGGAATACAGGGAAAATCTCTATGGAAGTGGTCTCCTCTACATATGACACATGGCGATTTAGGCCCGGTCTGTGCTGTGTGTGGATTTTTGTCAGATGTCTTTTGCTTGCCCCCAGTCGCCTTAGGCTCCTTCTTCTTCTTCTCTCTTTTCTTCTTCTCCTTCTTCTCCATGGGAGCTTGGCTTTTGCCGGCTCTACCTTGCGAAGATGAAGGATTGGAGGAAGAGTTATAGGAAGTAGAAGGCTGGTGGGCAGCTCTAGACTGATCTAACTGTTGACTCGACTGTTCAGGAACCATGGTGTTCTAAACTACATTGGTTGAGAATAGCCAGATTGGCAGGCCAATTGTCAGTCCTGGAAGCGACAATGTGGCCATGTGGGGCGCACCAACTTCTCCCCAAGAGGAGAAAGGACTAGGATTTCCATCATGGGAATTCCTTGGTTGGTGCGTTCCATGTTCTCAACCTACAGATCAACGCAGGAATAGGAGGTGATTATGTTCCGTTTAAAATAAATTTTATAATGACGCTTTAGACACAACTTGCTTTTTCACTTTTTAAGAGTCGAGAAAAAGCTAAAGATGACTCTAGTCTCCTTCGATGTTTTAACGAGCCCGAAGTGACAAATGCTCGGATGGACTTTTTCAGTTATAGAGTTTGAAAAAGGCCAAAAGAAACTACTCTGGAGTTCTAGGCAGAGGGTGTGCCAAACTTTTCGCAAAACCACAGAATACGTTTTATGGTACAGGTGGTCAATCTTCGTGAATGCTGTGTTCACTGCATTGCGATCAGTAGGGCGGTCGACACGGCTTCCTATGGATAAAGGCTTTGTTCCTATAGGGGTCTCCCAATATATACGCGACGGTACGTGGGAGCACAAGTCCGTATTGATACTTATCGCTTCACCGTGGAGGAATCACCCAACCACTCAACGCTAAGATATCACGTTTAACGACGCCGGAACACGTCTCTAGCTTAGACCTCTATGTGTTTGTGTTATGTTTCAAAGCATTGTTATGTAAATTCAATTTATTTTAGGTTGATCTTGTTTAGCAGTTTGCCTTTATGGATCACCACGAGATGTATGGTACAACTCCTAAATGTAGTCTAAAGATGAGAAGCAAGCTTTTTCAATCTTTTCAACTTATGAAAATCTTAACTGCTGAGGGAAAAGAAAGACATCATATTTTCACACAGATCATAGAGCACACACTAATGCACTTTTTCCTAAATCAACATGCAAGCTGTCAAAATGCACATGCACAATGCAGGTATTTCTTTTCTCTTTCTTAATGTTGGTGTACTACAAAAAGAAAGCTGTTGTATAACTTTGAATTCAATTTCAAGTGAAAGCAAACAAGTTTTTGTCCAAAATCAAAAGACACCTTAAGATTTACTTGTTTCAACACTAGAAATGCATAAATTCAAACCATATGATGAAAGCAAAAGCTCAATCAGCTATGAACAGCAAACAAACTAACTCTTAAGATCAGAACGACACTTATCACAGGTCTAGATCTAAGAGGCCACAGCAAGACTAGTTCACTTTCGTTATGGGAAACTGTAAATGATATATAATAAATACACAAAGAACAAATACAGTTTCTTTATACAACTGAGGTGGAATAATGGCAAAGAAAAGTGGTTTCAGATAGGTACATTGACTGATAACAGGCTGCAAAAACAAGGATGAAAACAGGGCAACAGAAAGCAGAGAACCCCAGTTGCACAAGGCCACACTGGTTCAGCGCAGGTAGAACACTGTCAGTTTGACATTCAGCACAGGTAGCCCCTTCGGGACCTGCGATGAAATGCAGACTGCCTTCACAGTGCCTGCAATGAAGAGAGAAACTCTCGTTTCTCTTGGTTTCCGGGTTACAGATTGCTCAAAAATCAACAGTTTTTGGCCAAATCAAAGCTACCAATCAAGTACACACTAAAGGATGAAAAGGAGGATGAAAAGCTATCACTAAGAGCTATTCAGAGTCCTTGTGGATCAGCTCTTCAAATCATAAACATGCCCAGAAACTGAGCTAGAGTAGCTGCCCTCTACTTTGCATTTGAAATATCCAAATGCAGTTCGATTCGGTACTCCCTGTGTTTAGGAAATGAATAGCAAAAACACAAACAACCAACAAGATACGATCCCCAGTGGAGTCGCCAATTTTTTGTTGGGAAAATTATCCAATACGGAATGACCCTATCCCACTCTAAGGGTGATAGTTCCTTAGCAACAATCAAAGCAAAGCTATCTGAGATTACTTCTTTATGAGATGTAAAAGAGAGGAGGAAGAGATCCACTAACCGATGTCTTTCGCTAATGGTTGATCCAATCTTCTCTCCTTGTTGCTTGCCCCCAGCTCCTTGCTCTTTCACTGGCCCAGCTACACCAAGATCCTACAAAATGGCAAGAGAGGGAAACTACAAGAAGCATACATTCATAATTGATTCAAGGATTAGAATAAATCAAATACACAAGTATAACAACACACCATTGAGACACATGCATATAGAAGAACCTCAAATGCTTTATTAATGGAAGAAGTAAGGTTCAGGAAGTGATACAACCATAAGAGGCCCAATCCAGCATCACCTTCCCAGCAGAAAGAAATCTCCTCTTCACCTCCTTCAAAGCAAATCACCCAATAGTTCTAAACTCAAACCAACAGCAATTCTTTACATTCACAAGATTCCCGCCTCCTTAGACCTCATGAGAGAGATCTATATATAGGAGTTTTGGAGAAAGGATGAGTCAGCTTGATGTTGGCATGAAGCTGACTAGTGTCCTCTCTCACTTTAGTTATTCTTCAGTTCTTGAGTCCACTTGGAGGTTCTTGCTTCCACTTGGAGATCTAGAACCTCTTACTCATCACCAGTCGAATTCCCTGATCCAAGTGTCATTTTGGAAGCTTCCTGGGCATTGACACCTTGAGGAATGACTGTGCCACATGTCCAAACTCGCCCAGCGCAGGTAGCCTTCTTTGCAGTTGACATTCAACGCAGGTAGATAGTGGAGAAGTTGACATTCAGTGCAGATGCTCAGTGGAGCAGTTGACATGATCCATAATTGCCTTGTTTTTGAGTGTTTTCAGGTGGAGAACTTTTATTCAGTGCTATGGTTTGCTGACCTTGTTCCTCTAGGGGTAGGAACAACATGTTTAGGGACTTTGGATCCCTTAGATTATGGACATTTCATGCTTCATGCTGTAAGGCACAAAAATGTCTATAACAGCTAGGAGCTTAAGCCAACTTCTATGAGTTCTCAGAAGAAAATTTTAACTGTGATGGATGAAAGCTAACTCGACAGAAGCTAATCTATTTGCAGAAAGAAGCGGAAAGCTGAAAGGAAATGCAAACCATAGCAAACACTAGTTTTACTAACTAACCCTACTGGTGCAAGAAAGAGGATGAAAGCTACAGAAATGGATGACATTGACTTCTAGAAAGGTGAAATGCATGTGACTAAGCTACTTCTGAAGAAGAATCTGAAAAAAAAAAAAAAAAAAAACATCTTTTTGTATTTTTGAGTAATCTTGTAGAATTATTATGTATGTACTTTAATTATTTTTTTTGTGCAGAGGTTGATTGGTGAAAGGAAATGATTGCAGGAGGTTGGGAAGGTGAGAAGAGGGCCTAAGGGGTCCCTATCACCCTTCCAGAGAGTTTCACAGTGTTTGGATCTCAAGAAACTGCTTCTGTGATCTTCTAGAGGAAGTCTGCAAGGGTTCTACAGGATGTTCTGAAACTTCTACAGGATGTTCCGAAAAGGGATTTTTCGAGGGTAGATGGTGGAAGAATGGTGAAGAAGTGGGTATGGAGGTTGGATGATGATGTGGAGGGGTCCAAGACCTAGCGAACGAAGTGGATAAGTGCTGAGGATAGTTGGATTTGTTCAAGGAGGGGTAGAACAATGTTGCACAAAAATATGGAAATTGGGTCAAAGTGAGGGAACGTAGCAGATGAGGGGTAAGAATCTGAGTTAGAGGACGGATCAGGCAGTATTGATGGAGTAGGGGTAGGCAAAGAGGTACAGGTGCTTTGCAAGTTATTTTCCAAACTGATCAAGCAAAGACTCAGAAAACCAAAGACCTAGCTAGTTTAACCCAATCTGACCTAAATATCAGCAAAGAAAATGAACATAAGTTTATTGCAATGAAATCATGTGAAATAGCTTTGCAAACTAAGAAATCATGAACCTGAGCATGTAACCACAACTGGTATTGACTTCCACGAATGAGAACCTAACACTAACAATTGCATGATGAAGCAAAGGCATTGTTTTTGGTGGCGGCAAGGACACCTCGGTCTCAGCTCATGGTCCCACGGAAGGAGAGGTGAGATCAAGGGTGCTTGATAGCCTTTTTCTGAAGATATTCTCTGTTATCAACCTACCAAACCAATCTAAACATGAAAAAAACCTTTTTAAGCATCAATCATGACCTAAGTATTCAAGCAAGATCTTAATCTACTTAACAGAAATTATTTTACAAAGACATCAAAAACATATAACAATACATGAAGGAGGCCTTGGCACTTGGGTTGGGCCCAACCCCAAGAGCTACAGGCTCCTACGAGGAAGCTCATAACTGATGCCAAATGAGATTGCTTTCCATTACTCAAAAATAACCGTGTCACAAGAAAGTTGTACAACAGAAGCTACAAAATGAGCTGTGAAACTAAGCAGCACTATAGTGAAAAATACAATTGTTCAAAAATTAACCTACGAAGGTTGGAAGTCTTCCTATTTATGCACCACGAGGACCTCCAACTGTACTCCTTGATTTGAGGGGCTTGGCTGCCCAAACTGCTAGTACTCCATCACTTCATAAAAGCTGCTCGGCTGCCCTTGGGAATCAACGTTGGTGGGCTGCTGAACTCCGAGTTGATGGTTGAGAACTCGAGGAAGAGGCCATTTAGTGTAGGAGGCACCCTCCCTATGAATCCTCAGCCTTGTCCCCTTGCATTCGGTTATCAAATGGCTCATAAATGCTTGACCTTGGTCCAAAAGTTGTCCAAAAATCTGCAATAAACACGTATTAGTCTTCATGGTCAAGTGATTATCCTCATTCATTCAATCAACATCAATATACTCAAAATCATGTATAAACTATGAAGAATGGCAGATTAATGGAGAACAATAGGCAAAATGAGCCCAATAAGTTGCCCATTTTTGGGGCTCATCAATTATTCCCAAAAAGGTTGCTCAACCTAGGAATCGTGCAATCTTGGGTAGTAGTCAGCCACTCTACCCAGAAATTGCACAAATCTCCTGGGCATCGAGCCCAGCTCCCATCGAGAAATGTGAATTTCTCCCAGTAGTTGAGCATCCTCTTGCATGTGTAGTTGGGCTGACCAGTTCCTCTTGGGACCAAGGATACTTGACTTGCATGCATGGCTTCCTTTTTCCTAGAATAGCAAAAGGAAACATACAAAAAGCATCCCTTGATTCGGGGAGCTCCTTTTAGCAACTAGAGGTTACATGCAAATATTGTTTTAAAATATTCCCTCCAAGTGTCACTTTTTCCTAAATTTGTGTCATGCGTGTCATGAGCCCAAACTTATTTATTTGATGCATCAAAGCTCATTATTTCACATCGATATTAGAGCTCTGACATCCCACGGCACATTCAGGACTCTTCGACACATCCGGCTTAGCTATTCACAAGTAAGTGGTCTCAACTTGTCTTTTTCAGCATTTCTATCACTTTTTGTGTTTTCGCTTGTGTGAGTGTTGTTTTCTTGCTTTCTTTGAATGCTAGCTGTTGTTTACATGCATACTAGCTTGTATGAGCACTCTTTCAATTTTCGTTGCTATCTCACTATTGTCACATGCATGAAACTGTTTTGCACGAACAGTCACCGATTCGGTGACTGACTTCACCCATATGCATGTTGTTCTATTTTCTAAATCTTTCATTCAATGTGTGCATGCACGATCAATCACTTATGCTTTCACTTAGTATCACCATGCATTCACTTTCACATTCACTTTCAGTTGTCTATTAGCGAGTCTGGCTAGCCTTGGCCTGAACTCTACCTCACCAAGATAACATTGCGCAATCAGAGGAAGGAAGCTTTGTCTTCTTCTATAGAAATGTGCATTTTTTCCCAGGAACTATCCTTTAGGACTACTTTGTGCATATCTGAGGGATAGTGACTACTGGCCTAGAAAATTGTGTAATGCAGTCACTGAGCATGTAGTCATTGACAATACAAATTGCGCATTGCACAATTCTAGCAGTTATTAGTTAGCCTGGATTGTGCATTATGCAAATCCAACAGCCATTCAACCTCCCTAGATAGTCGAAAGTACTTTTTTTTCCAGTCTAGCAGCCAGTCCCTAAACCTCCCAAAATAAATTGTGAAATCTTTTCCTATCATTCCCCAGGTATGTGTTATGTCATTCCTTGAATTTTCTTTGGTTTTCGCTGATAGATTTCTTTCCAGGCATGTTGCTTTGTCTCTAGATATTTCAGGTGTTCATCTGCCTCTTAATAGTGCAGGATCAATGGATTCCAAGAGAGCACGATCAAAGGACATTGACGGGAGTGCAGCTGGAGCAGCAGTTGAGCGAGTGTCCTCAAGTCTACCGATCTATGAAGATACCAAGCTGTTTCTAGAGAAGGACATCAAGATGAAATGACGTGAGGTAAATGAAGCATTTGTAGGCACTTTTAAGGAAGACATCAAACACTGCCAGGTGTATGTGAACATTCACAAGTCCGACTTGTACTGGATTGCATGCAGATATGTTGCATTCCCATGCGCAGACATGATACACTGGATCATCTTGCACATTGATCCTGAGACAATGACTTTGAGCAGTGTTAGTGGGACAAAGATTGCAACCTTTTAGGCACATGATTATGATGAGATGTATCAAATGTCGGAGCCCATGACTATCATAGAGTCTCCCTTCAGTTTACCCAGAAGTAGTACCAACTCCAGCGACATATTGAAGAACTAGGTAAAGGAGCCAGCTAGATTCAGGATGACACCCAAACAGATCTATAAGATGAAGATATTGTAGAAGGAGTATCAGCACTTGGTCATATTTGCATGTTGATTGTGTGGACAAGAAATCATGGAAACCTTCCCACAGAGTTGGGTGATCAAGCTAGACAACTTGGTCAGAGAAGGAAATCCATGTAAATGGTCTAGCATGTTGGCTCATCAACTGAAGGAATAGGTAGCAAAGGCTCGATAGTCACCTGAAGGTATGCAAGCAGATATCTACATGTACACCTACATGTTAGATGTGATCTATGCCCAACAGGAGTTCCCGGGTTTGAAGTGGTCATGGTCACTGGCAGAGACTGTTGTGAACATGTATTGTAATTTGTTGTCCAAATGCAGCTTCAGAGGAGTTATCACATAGTTGTATGATCTTTTTGTCACCCTAGTTTACAAGATGATATTTGAATAGGATCCACCCTGCATGTCGAAGGTAATAATGGAGGCATTGATAGACATTGTTGATTGGTATGACTCACCGTCTGACACCTTCATTTTAATGTTTAGTGTGGAGAAGCCTCTGCATGTTCTACCGAAGTTTGCCTTGGACATACTCATCATGCAGGAAGTAGCATATCACATTTCCACAAGATTGACAACTAGACTGCACCAGAAGAGGAAGGCATCTTGTCCCATTCTTCCATTACATATTGGGTGATATGATATTTGAAGTTTCAAGCAAGCGGATGTCGAAGCAGAGAAGATGAAGAAGTATCCATTTGACCTCTGAAGTTACAATCCATATGATCCACATTGTCTTGTGAAAGATCACTACACGAGAGTATAGTTCAACTGGATCCATGGGGCATTTCATTAGGCAGAGGAGAACCCATGGAGATATTTCTATAGTTTCTCCAAACCCAATGAATAGGTCAGTTTCATTTTGGAGTGGTTAGTGAAGCAACGTGAGGCAACATCTGGGAGAGCACTAGCACCAAAAGCAGTTTTAGTAGTAGAAGTAAGCATATCAGTGCACGATAAGGGCAAGAGGAAGATTGTCGATCACATGGAGGAAGAGAAAAGATGCAAGTTCTGAGAAGATCCACTTGTGGAGAATTCAACTTTGGCTATAGAGGAAAAGAGTCAACAACATGACAAGAAAATCGTGCAAAGGTAGAAGGAGAAGAGAAGAATGGAGGAAATAGAGAAGGAGTTGCATGAGCTTAAGGAGTAACTCTGGAAGGAACAAGAGCAACACAAACAGGAGAGGGAAGTGAAGTAGCAACATGTACAATAGGGGGCGCAACATGTGCAAACATATGAAATAGTGCCCGTACTGGTAGTGGACTCATTTGAACAGCTGGCGTCCGGTAGACAAGGTGAACCATCACAGGAGGAGCACTTCACTCATGAGATAGAGCAAGCACTTCAACTGTTGGATACAGGTATGGAGCAACGGGAATTGGAACTGGACGTCGACCTTATGCCTCATCACCAAGAGGTCAACTCACCTGCTTCACCGCATCTAGAAGATATGCAAGTCTCAAGCGACCAAGAAGGCACTGAGATCCTTGAAGATCAACCGGAAGGAGAGATGCACAACATCTCATTCGACGAGTCTCAACATAGAGTTATGAAGCCTCATAGAGTGTCGACTATGGATGATAATACATCTCCTGTTCAAGTTGAGGAATGAGTGATCGTGTCTAACGTGTACAAACATCCAGCAGCCTTGGCCGATGCTACCAGAGTGTATTCAGAAGCCACTAGCTAAAGTGTTCACTTTCGGATAGCTGAGAGTGAGCGAATGGCTAAGGAACTACAAATGACCAAGCAAGGAGGAGAGTTAGTGACAGCGTCTACCCTAGTTGAACTGAAGAAGGCAATACTAGATGAAGTATTGTCCCTTGACATAGTTATGCAAACGTTGTACTCCAAGTTTGGTACCGTGCATAAGGCGGTCGTCCATCTTAATGGATGGCAATAGCAATGTGATAGAAGAGCATGTATCTTGGTGATCTTGCATGTTATTGTTGATTACATTCAAACATGGATGATGAGATACAATGGAGGCCTGCTTCACTTACCTAAGATGATTAAGGCTACTACAGTCAAGCTGAAGGCATGTATCCAGAGTCAGATCTGGAACTAGGAAGTACTCCCACAACTCATCACTAGTATATAGGTTTTCCATGAACATGTATTCAAGAGTATGGATGTTTTTGTGTGTGCACATGCAATCCCATCTATTGGGACTCTAACCCATATGAAGACAAAGGCACAGATCCAACTAGAGCTTGACTCATACTTCACTGATTTAATGCACATTGCCACCAGCCCAGACTTGCCCATTAGTGCAGACATCATGCACAAGTATGTTGTTGGTTGAGTCGCATGGAAGACAATGATGTGCATGCTTACAAATGATTTGGATAGAGGAACCCCAACAGTATACCGAGATGCTATGGAGGCAAGATTCAGGTTCCAGAAAGGTGTCACCTTGGAGCACACAGACACCATCACGGACTACCAATCTTGGCATCAATATGCTGCTGTTGATTAGCGTGAGGATGTTGAGGAGTTGGAATTCTGTGGTTGTCTAAGTCATAGTGATGTCTATCATGGCTTTCTCAATCCATCTTGTCTCACATGGGTACAAATGCATTGTAATTTAACATCTTGTCAAGTGTAAGTCAAGTGTCGATAGTTCAATGTAACAGTCATAGTGTAGATGAAGAATCGTGAGGGTAGATGAATTTCCACAAAGGGGAATGTCAAGGTTCACCCCACCCTTTGCTATAAATAGTCCCTCATAACTCATTGTAAGGGCTTTTGGTCAGCCAAGCTTTTGTTAAGACTATCTTGGAGAGAGCTTGGATAGTATTGTAATGAGGCTTGGCTTCTCCACTGTGCAAAGATAGTACATCTCTTTGGAGGAGCACACAGTTGTTGCTGTAATGTTCCGCTATAGGAACTAGTGGTTCAACATGTATGTATTGTATGACTGGAACTTACACTTCTTAATATAACAAGAGCCAACACATTTCATGGATATGTTGTATTGCATTCTATGTTATCTGGTTTACCCTAAATGATATATGTATCTATTTACTTATGCATGCATGTATAGTTATCTGTGTATGTGTGTATGAATATTTATGAAATGTGTTGTTGGTTTAACCATCACTTTGGATTTTCTAGCTCACTTGCCTTCCATCTTGTCATGCATCTTTTCTCATGTGTTCACTTCTTAACTGCATGCTATCACAGGTTCCCAAGGGGCGCACTCATCTCAACACACGTGTTAGAATCTCTCATGCACCTTCCTTAGCTCACTCAGCTGTCACACCCTTTCTACTAACAAAGTTATCTTACTTGCCTTTGTGCGAGATCATAGTCAAGGCATTACCGTATGACCCAATGTTGGGACTCCTACACCGAATGGTCTGAGGTCTAATTGGGACTTCTTACCGGGAAAATTCCCTGACATGTTGGCGAGTCCAGCATCGTCAACATTTCTGGTGCTAGAAGGAGGACCTAATGACAAGTAGTGTCTTCTCATCTTGTTTTGAAACTTTTCATATCTATCATGGATTCTTGCACTCTTCTCCCTCCACGATGTTTTTCCGATCACGAAGATGTCACCATCACGAGGGAGTTTCTTGATTACTTGTCCACTTACAGATATGATGGTGAAGGCGAAGTGGCCTGGCCTGAGTTCTTACATGACTTTCTTTACATGCTTCATGATGAAGATGGATGTTCTGACAAATAGGCTAGTTTGCTGCTTGCATATAAACTTCGTGAATCTCCACATCATTGGTTGTGCATCCTACCAGCTGACATCATCTACTCACTTGACAACTTCTATGATCTCATTGAAGACACTTTCTATCACTTTGATCCAGAACATCTTGATCAAAAATTGTTACAAAAACGGAAGGCTCCACATGAATCAACTATGGATTTTTGGCAATGCTTTCATGACTTGCAGTTTCAAGCTACGAAGAGCCAGATGAAATTTTTCTACGTTTGGGACGGATTTGAGTATTTTGTTAAGAAATCCACTCATCCCAAGAAGAAGTTTGAAATCAAGCCTCGCTAAGTATTCTTCCGTGATGGAGCTATGAAATCATGGAAGGATGTAGTCACTATCACAAGTGACTGTCCGCAATCTCCTCATCAAATAGCTCCACCCCTGCAGAGTGATGTTGAGGATCATGCTCACACACCTTTTCATCTATCACATCCTCCCAACATCACTTCGCTTAATTTTCGCCTAGGTTTGGTTGCGAGTCCATCGAGTTGTCATATGAATTCTGTTTCACAACCTTCATCTTCACACTTGGTTGTTCCTCCAAATGATACTCTCTTGTGTTCTTCCATTCCAAACACTACAGTTGTTGTGAATGAGGAACAAGTCATTGACAAAGTTGGTGTTGCACAACCAACATACCCTATCATTCATGAAAAATATGACTGGGAGCTTGAGCATCAACACTCAGTGAAGGATGACTCCCTTCCGTCCGAGCCTCCTTCATTATTTCTTGAAATCTTTGGTGAACCTTCCATCCATGATTTCACATGTGTATCTTCATCCATGGATGAACCCATTGTTGATCATTCACAAGAAAAAACGTATTTCAATCCATCATTTGACAATGGAGAGGATGAGTTATTGATTGAAAATGAACTTGTTCTTTCATATTCCTTTTCCGGAAACACACAGGGTGAATTTGTTAGCTTCTCATCTACCCCTCTGTTTGATTCATCAGATCATGAGGATGCTGATGAAACCATTGATTTTTCTAATCATGGTTGTCGTGATCCATTTTCTCCCATATTCGATCACAATCATGATTCTATTACAGTTGATTTTCGAAGCCATCGGTCTATGATGATCTATCTGACGACGAAGTTGAAACACTCGAGGCTATCGAGGCACTTCAGCCCGAGTTGATGGTTATGTTAGGCACTCGCTGTCTAGAGACCAATTTCACTTCTGATCCAGAAATTGATCAATCACCCAAGGCTCCTCATCACTCATTTGTATCCATTGAAAATCAATCTCACACATAGATCATGCTTCCTCCACTAGAACTGCACGAACCCATCGCTCATGCATTGGAGAAATCTTACATCGTAAGCACGTGTGCACGATGCAAGTCGTCATTATTTCTTTTGTTTGCTTGCATGTCACAGTCAAGAGTGTACATATGCTTCAAAGTTGGATGCAGTGTCACACAACACCATGGTATGTCCATGAGTTGCTCATCATGCACTTGTACTCACTTATGTCTCATCGACACTTTGAAACATGAAGTTTCGTTATATTCATTGTTATATCTTTCACACTTGTTGGTTTGCACAAATTGGTTGACCGCAGACCAAGCCTTCACCAACATGGGTGAACCAATGCGCCAGTGGCTACATTGGAAATATCACCTCACGTGATCAAGCCCATGCACCATTAGTTTAGAAATAGGAGTAGTGTTTGCTTTCAGTTGGTTGGCTTGCATGCTTGTCTCCTTACTTGCTTTGTTTGCTTGTTTGTTGGCCTGCTTGTTTGCTTCCCTTGCTTTCAATTTTTCTTCTATATCTCCTTTTCTTTGTTGTTCATTTGTTTTCTTGTTTTGTTCGTAGGTAGTTTCATATGGAACCATGTATGACTCTTGAAACAAGATGGGTAAAGTACAAGAGGCCTTGTGCAATTACCACTAGTTGGTTATCTGTCATCCTACCTCAGTATGAAGTACTTGTTACTTTTATTCCATGATACGTCGAAGAAAATACATATTGTTTGAAGTGAACCTTGGTGAAAGCACAACGCTTGCGTGCTAACTAGTGTCACCTACTCTAGTCGATTCCTTTTGGGTTAACCGTTGTCAGCTCAGTCAAGTATAGTAAGGTGAGTGGTAAAACCTTAACACGCATGTCAAAGGTATAATAAACTACTTCTCTGCTCGAACAACCTCTTTTACTCTCAATAAGTCAAGATCCCCCTTCCACCTCTGAAATGAATAAGTGCTATGCACAATTATGAAAAGATGAAAAATTTTAAAAATGAAACGTGAAAAAATTCAAAATGAAACATGAACAAGTCAAAAGAAGAGAAAGGCTTCCTGCGTAGAGAGGTGATGCAAGTAACTCCATCGGGGTATTGACCAGGCTCACTGGTAGCGGATCCATGCTTCTGTTCCTATGTGACTCCAATGTGGTACTGTCCATGCCTACTCGTAGCGGAGCAACACCAAAGATGAAACTAAGACTCTGACGACTATTCTTCTTATGCACCAATATACCCATCAACCCTAATCGAAACAATTGTGTTTCCTTGGATCGGAATGTGTGTTAATCAACCAAGAGCTTGGCAGATGCTACATCTTACAATCAAGCTAGTGTGAAACCAAGACGAACTAAGAACTGAATAACCGGAGGTGTTAGACTGGTTTTTCAAGAACAAGGTCCATTCAGAGAGGTGGAGTTCTACTAGTGTGTCACCAAGTGTTGTAGTAGCTACAACCACCCTCCAAAATTTTTCCTTAGCTTCGTTTTGGAGCCTCCCTACAAACCTTTCACAACACTATGTCTCTCTTTGTCAAGTACACAAGCTTCAGTAATTTTCCTTCCAGAAAGATAGCCTGTCAATTAAATCTTGATGCATTCCCATCACAGGTTGTTCCTCCGGACCTGGTCCAGCTGTAGGCTAAGTAGCTCCTTCAAGAAATTGTGCAATTCTGGAGGGCAACCAACCTTCCCTCCAGAAATTGCGCAATTTTGTCTGGTAGCCTGCTGGGCTCCAGAATTACACAGTTCTGCCAGTAAAGCTTCAACTCGAAAAATTGTGCAATTCTTCCCAGTAGGGATCCTCACCCCAAGAACTGTGCAATCATGGGTAGAAGTCAACTGCTCTGCCCATAAATTGCACAAATATCCTAGGCAGCCAACCCAACTCCCATCCATAAATGTACATTTTCTTCTAGCAGTTGAGTAGCTTCTTGCATGTGCAGTTGGGTTGACTAGTTCCTCCTGGGACCAAGGAAACTGGACTTGCATGCATGGATTTCCTTTTCCTGGAATAGCAAAAGGAAACATGCAAAAAGAATCCCTTCATTCAGGGAGCTATTTTTAGCAGCTAGAGGTTACATGCAAAAATCGTTTTAGAATCTTCCCTCCATGTGTCGCTTTTTCCTAAATTTGTGGCATGCGCATCATGAGCCAAAACTTATTTATTCAATGCATCATAGCTCATTCTTTCACATTGATCTTGGAGCTTTGACATCCCACAGCACATCTGACTCAGCTATTCACGGGTAAGTGGTCTCAAACTGTCTTTTTCAACATTTCTGTCGTTTTTTCTCTTTTCGCTTATGTGAGTGTTGTTCGATTTCTTTCTGTTAATGCTTGTTGTTGTTTACATACATAATAGCTTGTACTAGCACCATTTCAGTTTTTGTTGCTATCTCAGTGTTGTCGCATGCATGAAATTGTTTGTCGATTCAGCGACTTGCTTCACCCACATGCATGTTGTTTTATTTTCTGAATATTTCATTCAATGTGTGCATGCATGATCAATCATGTATTATTTCACTTAGTATCACCATGCATTCACTTTCACATTCACTTTCAGTTGCCCAACCATTAGTCTGGCCAGCCTTGGCCTAGATTCTGCCTCACCAAGACAACATTGCACAATCTGAGGAAGGAAGGCTCTATCTTCCTCTACAAAAATGTGCATTTATATCGAGCTGTCCTATAGGACTGATTTGCATATTTATGAGGAAAAATGACTACTGGACCAGAAAATTATGCAATGCAGTCACTAAGCCTGCGGTCATTTCTAGCTGGAATTGCACATTGCACAATTCCAACAGTCAGTAGTCGGCCTGGATTGTGCATTGCACAAATTCAGCAACCGGTCAACCTCCCTAGACAATCCACACTACTTTTTGTGCGAGTCTGGCAACCATTCTCCTAGCCTCCTAGAAGAAATTCCGCAATCCTTACCTATGATTCCCCAGGTATGTGTTATGTCATTCCCTGAATTAGATTTGGCTTTCGCTAACATATTTCTTTCCATGCATGTCGCATTGTCTCTAAATATTTCAGGTGTTCATTCACCTCTTAGTAGTGCAGGATCAATGGCTTCCAAGAGAGCATGAGGAAAGGACACTGACAGAAGTGCAATTGGAGCAGCAGTTGAGCGAGTGTCCTCAAGTCTACCGATATATGAAGATACCAAGTTGTTTCTAGACAAGGACATCAAACTGAAATGGAAAGAGGTCAATGAAGCATGTGCATACACTTTTAGGGAATACCTTGAAGACCGTCAGGTGTATGTGAACATTCACAAGTCTGGATTGTATTGGATTGCATGTGGATACCCTGTGTTCCCATGCATGGACATCATACACTAGATCAACTCACACACTGATCCCGAGACAACGACTTTGAGAAGTGTCAGCAGGACGAAGATTGAAACCTTCTGGGCATAGGATTATAATGATATGTATAAGATTTCAGAGCCTGTGACTATCATGGAGACTCCCTTCAGCTTACACAGCAATAGTGCCAACTCCAGAGAGATTTTGAAGATCTAGGTAAAGGAGCCCGCTAAATTTAGGATGACACCCAACCAGATCTACAAGATGAAGATATTGTGAAAGGTGTATCAATACTTGGTCATATTTTCATGTCGATTGTATGGCCAAGGAAGCATGGAAACCTTCCCACTGAGTTTGGTGATCACACTAGGCCAACTGGCCAGAGAAGGAAAGCCATGTAACTAGTCTGGCATGTTGGCTCATTAGCTGAACGAATAGGTAAGAAAGGCTCGACAGTTACCTTAAGGTATGCAAGTGAAGATCTACATGTCCACCTACATCTTAGATGTGATCTGTGCCTAACAAGAGTTCCCGAGCTTGAAGTGGTCATGCTCACCAAAAAAGAATGTTGTGAACACATATTTTAAGTTGTTGTCTGAATGTAGCTTTAGAGGAGTTATCACACAGTTGTCTGATCATTTTTTCACCCTTGTTTATAAAATGATACTCGAACAGGATCCACCCTACATGTCAAAATCAGCAATGGAGGAATTGATAGACATTCTTGATTGGTATGCCTCACCGTCTGGAACCTTCATACACATGTTTAGCATGGAGAAGCCTCCACATGTTCTACTGAAGTTTGTGTTGGGCATACTCGTCATGCAGGAAGTAGCATATCATATCTAGGCAGGATTGATAACTAAACTGCACCAGAAGAAGAAGGCACCTTGGCCCATTCTTCCATTGTGGATTGGGTTATACGAGATTCAAATTTTCAAGCAAGCAGATATCGAAGCAAAGCAAATGAAGAGGTATCCATTCGACCTCCAAAGTTACAATCCATATGACCAACATTGTCTTGTGAAAGATCACTAAAGGAGAGTACAGTTCAACTAGATCCATGGGGCATTTCATTAGGCAGAGGACAACTCATGGAGATATTGCCATAGTTTCTCTAGACCCAATGAACAAGTCGGCGTCATTGTGGAGTGGTTAGCGAAGCAACGTGAAGCAACATCGTGGAGAGCACTAGCACCAGAAGTAGGAATGGTAGTAGAAGTAAGCATATTAGTGCATGACAAGGGCAAGAGGAAGATTGTTGATCGCATGGAGAAAGTGAAAATCTGCAAGTTCCAAGTAGATCCACTTTTGGAGAAAGTAGCTTTGGCTATAGAGGCAAAGAGGCAACAACGCAACAAGCGAATCATGCAAAGGCAAAAGGAGAAGAGAATATTGGAGGAAACGAAGAAGGAGTTGCATTAGATGAAGGAGAAACTTGAAAGGAAAACGGGTTGCGCAAATAGGAGAGGGAAGCACAATAGAAACAGGTACAGTAGGGGGCGCAGCATGTGAAAATATATGAAACAACGTCTCCACTAGTAGTGGACTCATCAAAACAGCTAGAATCAAGCAGACATGGTGAACCATCATAGGAGCAGGACGTCGCTTGTGAGATAGAGTAAGCACCTCAACAGTTGGATACGATATGGAGCAACAAGAATTGGAAAAACACATCAACCTTATGCCTCATCACCAAGAGGTCAACTTACCCGCTTCACCCCTTCCAAAAGATGAGCAAGTCTCGAGCGACCAAGGAGGCACTGAGATCCTTGGAGATCAACTAGAAGGAGACATGCACAACATCTCATTTGATGAGTCTCAACGTAGAGTTGTGTATTCTTGTAGAGTGTTAACCATGGATGATCATAGATTTCTTGTGCAAGTTGAGGAATGAGTGATCGTGTCTGACATGCGCAAACATCCAGTGGCCTTGGTCGATGCTACCAAAGTGTATGCTGAAGCCACTAGATCAAGTGTTCGCTTTCTGATAGCCAAGAATGAGTGAATGGCTAAGGAAATACAGATGACCAAGCAAGGGGGAGATTTGGTGACAACATTCACCCGAGCTAAACTAAAGAAGGAAATACTAGATGAAGTATTGTCCCTTGACACAATTATGTTTGTTGTACTACAAGTTTGGTACCATGCATAAGGTGGTCGTGCATCTCAACGGATGATAGCAACAATGTTCTATAAGAGCACGTATCTTGACGAACTTGCATGATGTTGTTGATTACATGCAAACATGGATGATGAGATACAAGGGAGCCCCACTTCACTTGCATATGATGATGAAGGCCAGTGCAGTCAAGCTGAAGGCACATATCCAGAGTTAGATCCAGAACTATGAAGAGCTCCCACAGCTCATCACTAGTATACAATCTTCCCATGCATTTGTATTCATGAATATGGATGTTGTGGTGCACGCACATGTGATCCCATATTTTGGGGCTCTCACCTAGGTGAAGAAAATGGCACAAGTCTAACTAGATCGTGACTCATACTTCAACGAGTTGATGCACATTGCTAGCAGCCCAGACTTGCCCATCAATGCAGACATCATGCATACGTATGTTGTTGGTCTAGCCACATTAAAGACAATGATGTGCATGCTTATAGACAAGTTGGACAGAGGAGCCCGAGCAGTGTACCCGGATGCTATGTAGGCAAGAGTTGGGTTCCAGAAAGATGTAACCTTCGAGCACACAGACATCATCACAAACTACTGATATTGGCATCAGTATGTTACTATTGATCAGTGCGAGGATGTTGAGGAGTTTAACTTCCATGGTTGTCTAAGTCATAGTGATATCTAGCATGGCTTGCTCAAGCCATTTTGTCTCACATGGGTACATGTGCATTGTAATGTAACATCTTATCAAGTGTAAGTCAAGTGTCGATAGTTGGATGTAACAGTCATAGAGTAGATGAAGAGTCATGAGGGTAGATGAACTATCGCAAAGCGGAATTTCAAGGTTCGCCCCACCCTTTGCTATAAATAGTCCCTCATAACTCATTGTAAGGGCTTTTGGTCAACCAAGCATCTGATAAGACATTCTTGGAGAGAGCTTGGATAGTATTGTAATGAGCCTTGGCTTCTCCACTTCGTAAAGCTAGTACATCTCTTTGGAGGAGCAGGTGATTGTGGCTGTAATGTTCCGCTATTGGAACTAGTGGTTGGACATGGATGCATTGTATGACTGGAGCTTACACTTATTAATATAACAAGATCCAACACGTTTCATGAATATGTTGTATTGTATTCTATGCTATTTGGTGTACTTTATATGATATATGTATATGTTTACTTATGCATGTATGTATAGCTATCTGTGTATGACAGTATGAATATTTCTGAAATGTTTTTTTCGTTTAACCATCACTTTGGATTGCTAGCTAGCTTGCCTTGCATGTTGCGATGCATATTTGCTCGTGTGATCCCCTCTTAACTATGTGCTATCATAGGTTCCAAAGGGATGCAGTCATCTCAACCCCCATGTGTTAGAAACCCTCATGCACCTTCCTTAGCTCACTACAATTGTCACACCATTGCTACCAATAAAGTTATCTTACTTTCCTCTGTGCGAGATCGTGGTAAATGCATTACCGTACAAAACTCTGCTAGGACTCCTACCCCAAACGGTCTGCGGTCTAATTGGGACTTCTTACCGAGGAGATCCCCTGACATGTTGGCAAGTCTAGCACCCTCAACACCAACATAGAAAAATGTTTTATGGACCTATGATAATAATCAATGACTCCCGCAATTGATTATGTTGGGTTGTTTTATATTCTTTCCACGTAGTTAATAGGGGCATTTGAAGGGCACCCTTAACCCCACTTTATGGGGTCCAGGGCAGCGCCCCGGAAAATTTTGGTTTTGGACCATATGTTAGGTTGGGCGGACCCACCTATCGTTTTGTGCGTGATTTTCGCACATGTTTTTTGGACGCGATGGTTTTCGGTCCATGGTATTGGATGCTTCGACATGTATAAATATGTATTGTAACATTGAAAGGAACATAATGAAAAATCAAGCTGGTAGTCCCGGTTTTGGGATCCAGGGAAAAATCTCTGTGCATATGTGTTTTATGGGTTATGCTCTCGCATTGTTTATTTTCTTTGTTTAAGAATTCGTATGCAGGTAATTTCTGTACAGGGTTAAAACCTACATTTGGTATCAGAGCTGTTTTGGCTTCAAGGGGACGCCTTTGTTGTTGAGGGGTTTCGCTCGGGCCTGTGGTAGACCCTGTTCAGTGGGAGATCTGCGAGATCGATTCTGGTGGTGAAAGAAGATGGCAAGCAGTGGAAAGGTAGAGATTGAGAAGTTCAATGGTCAGAATTTTGAGTTGTGGAAACTCAAGATGGAGGATCTGTTGGTGGATAAAGATCAGTGGATCGTGGTAGATCCGAGTACTAAACCATCGGGAGTGACCGATGAAGAATGGAAGAAGTTGGATCGGAAGGCAAAGAGCACAATACGATTGTGTGTCTCGGATTCAGTATTGCTGAATGTATCAGGGGAAGCTACGGCAAAGGCTTTATGGGTCAAGTTAGGGACTTTATACCAATCTAAGTCTCTGGTGAATAAACTGTTCCTGCGGAAAAAGCTGTATAACCTGAGGATGAAAGATGGAGACTCGGTGACAGAGCATCTGAATGCATTTAATACTGTGGTAAGTCAGTTATTATCTGTTGATATTAAAATTTTAGATGAAGATAAGTGCATCAGTCTGTTGTGTTCTCTACCAGATTCGTGGGATAGTCTGGTTATTGCAATAGGTAGCAATGCAACTGCTTTGCAGTTTGATGAAATAGTCTCAGCCTTGCTGACGAAGGAGATGAGACGGAAAAATATGGAAAACTAGAATGGTGATTCCTTGTCTGTACGAGGACGGTCCCAGAACAGAAACAAAAATAAGTCATCGAGTGGGAGATCTAAATCTAGAGGGAGATCTAAATCTCCAGGAAAACCTACAAAGGTGGTGTGCTGGAAATGCGGAAAGGAAGGCCACTTCAGAAGGGATTGTAAATCTAAAGCTCCTGATAAAGGAAGGGGATCTGATGATTCTCCTTCTGCAGAGGCGAAAACCACCTCAGATGAAGGTGGGGATGTGTACTTGGCTTCTTCAAGTACACATGTAGATCATGAGGCATGGTTGATTGACTCAGGTGCATCCTTTTACTTCACTCCCCACAGAGAGTGGTTCTGCGAGTATGAGAAATACGATGGTGGTGATGTATTCTTAGGAGATGATAGGAAGGCTAGAATCATTGGTCGGGGAAAAGTAAAGTTGAAGTTGCAAGGTGGAAGGGTTAGAACACTTCCGAGTGTTCTACATATTCCTGCATTGGCCAGAAATATGATTTCTGTAAGCAAGTTGGATGATGCAGGTGTAAAGACGGTGTTCGAGAAAGATACCTGCAAGATGGTTGGAGGAGCACTGATATTAATGCGGGGAGTTCAGATTGGAACTCTGTACAAGCTGCAAGGTAGCACTGTTGTTGATGGGTGCAATAGTTCTATGGTTCCTGAAAATGGAGTAGAGAATCCAGTGGTCTCTGGAGAGAAGACCATGTTGTGGCATCAAAGGCTTGGACATATTGGAGAGAAGGGCCTTCGAATACTTCATGGTAAAGGTATGGTAGAAGGTATGAATAATAGCTCTCTGGATTTTGATTTCTATGAAAATTGTGTATATGGGAAGCAGAATCGGGTGAGTTTCCCCTCTGGTGGTAAGAGGACGAAACAGATATTAGAGCTTGTGCACAGTGATGTGTTTGGACCTGTGAAGGTTCCATCACTGGGTAAGTCTATGTACTATGTATCGTTCATAGATGACTTCTCAAGGAATACATGGATATATTTTCTTAAGAAGAAATCTGAAGTCTTTGACAGGTTTAAAGAATTTAAGGCTCTGGTGGAAAATCAGACAGAGAAGAAGATAAAGGTGTTGAGGACAGATAATGGTGGAGAATTTTGCAGCAACGAATTTGAAGAATTTTGTAAGAAGTGTGGTATAGCACGGCAGAAGACTACTCCATATACACCTCAGCAAAATGGAGTCGCAGAAAGAATGAACAAGACGTTGATGGAAAGGGCAAGAAGCATGCTCAGTGGTGCCGGGTTAGGACAGGAATTCTGGGCAGAGGCGGTGGATACTGCATGTTACCTGATCAACATATCACCTTCATCAACGTTGGAGGATAAGACTCCACAATAAGTATGGACTGGTAAGAAACCCTCTCTTTCACATCTAAGGGTATTTGGATGTGATGCATATGTACATGTTCCAAAGGAGAAACGAACGAAGTTGGATAGTAAATCTGAAAAGTGCATCTTTATTGGATATAAGGATGTTTTAAAGGGTTATAAGCTTTGGAACCCAGTCACACGGAAGGTTGTGTACAGCCGAGATGTGTTGTTCAGAGAGGTAAAAGATGTTATTCAACATGAAGTCCAACCAAAGGAACCTGAGAAGATAGAGTTTGAGCCAAAGGAGGAAGAATCAAACTCTGAAACAGAGGAGGAATCAGAAGATGAAGAGCCACAAACTCCGGCCGTGAGAAGATCAGTTCGAGAAAGAAGGCAACCAGAAAGGTATAGTCCATCTACTTTCAGTTCAAATTTTGCTTTGTCTGTTACTGATAATGATCCCAGAACTGTGAAGGAAGCAGTGGATTCAGAGGATGGAAAACTCTGGAAAGAGGCCATGGTTGATGAAATGGCATCTTTGCACAAAATTGAGGCTTGGGATCTGGTGGAGTTGTCGGCTGGAAGGAAACCCATTGGCAGCAAATGGGTGTTCAAGAAGAAGACAAATGCAGAAGGAAAGGTGGAGAAATACAAACTCGGTTGGTAGCAAAAGGTTATTCCCAGGTGCCGGGAATTGATTTTGGTGATATTTTTTCTCCTGTTGCCAAGGTAACTTATATTAGATTACTTTTATCTGTTGCTGCTCCTTTTGATTTTGAGGTAGAACAAGTGGATGTGAAGACAACATTTCTTCACGGGGATTTGGAAGAGGAAATCTACATGAAGCAACCTGAAGGCTTTGCGGTGAAGGGTAAGAAAGAACTGGTATGCAAGTTAAAGAAGTCTCTGTATGGGATAAACAGTCACCAAGGATGTGGTATCAGAAATTTGATACATTTATACGGGGACTTGGCTTCACCAGAAGAAAAGCAGATCATTGTGTGTATTTTAAATTAATTGGTGACCGTATTATTTATCTGGTCTTGTATGTGGATGATATGTTGCTGGTTGGAAATGACAAAGAAATTATCCAGGATTTGAAGACCCAATTGTCCTCCAAATTCGACATGAAATATCTTGGTGCTGCAAACTATATTTTGGGCATGGAAATTAAAAGAGATCGGTCAAAGAGGAAGCTCTGGTTAAACCAGAGGAAGTATGTCGAGACAATACTCCAGAGCTTTAATATGTAGGATAGTAAACCGGTGAAGGTTCCTATTCCTGTAGGTGTGAGGTTATCTGCTGAACAATGTCCCAAGACACAAGATGAGGAAGAGGACATGTCCCGTGTTCCATATGCAAGTGCAGTGGGTAGCCTGTTGTATGCAATGGTCTGTACTAGACCAGACATTGCACATACAGTGGGAGTATTGAGCAGGTTTATGTCAAAACCTGGGAAGGAGCATTGGACAACAGTGAAGTGGGATTTCAGGTATTTGCGTGGCACTAGTGATTATGGTCTGTGCTACCAAGGAAGACCAGGATTGGACAGAGTGTTGGATATTCATGGCTTTGTTGATGCAGACTGGGCTGGAGATCTGGATCAGAGAAGATCTACAAGTGGGTATGTGTTTAACCTATTTGGAGGTGCAGTCAGTTGGGTGAGTAAGAAACAATCTGTAGTGGCACTATCAACTACAGAGGCAGAATACATGGCAGCCACTCATGCAAGTAAGGGAGCAGTTTGGTTGCAGATATTGTGTTCAAGTATGGGGTTAGTACAGGGAGCTATAAGAATAGACTGTGACAGCCAAAGTGCAATTTTCTTGGCAAAGAACCCTGCTTATCATTCAAAGACAAAGCACATTGATGTTCAGTATCACTTTGTGAGGGATATGATAGAAGACAGAAAGGTGTTTCTGGTAAAGGTGGACACTTTGAAGAATATTGCAGATGCATTGACAAAATATGTGAGCTCTGAGAAGTTCTCTTGATGTAGATAAGCAATGGGAATCTCAGGGCTGAAAAAATGACTAAGCTCTCCTGTGGCCCCCTGTGGAAAGAAAACAACAAGTGGGAGATTGTTGGGTTGTGTTATATTCTTTCCACGTAGTTAATAGGGGGGTTTGAAGGGCACCCGTAACCCCACAAAATTTTGGTTTTGGACCATATGTTAGGTTGGGCGGACCCACCTATGGTTTTGTGCGTGATTTTCGCACATGTTTTTTGGACGCGATGGTTTTCGGTCCATGGTATTGGACGCGATGGTTTTTGGTCCATGGTATTGGATGCTTCGGAATGTATAAATATGTATTGTAACATTGAAAGGAACATAATGAAAAATCACGCTGGTAGTCCCGGTTTTGGGATCCAGGGAAAAATCTCTGTGCATATGTGTTTTATGGGTTATGCTCTCGCATTGTTTATTTTCTTTGTTTAAGAATTCGTATGCAGGTAATTTCTGTATAGGGTTAAAACCTACAGATTAGATATTAGCCACATACCTAGGAACGTATAACCAATTCATGATTACTTTAACCTTTCCGGGGTGTACTAAAGTTCTTTCTTTAAATATTACAGAACCCAAATACTAAATTTGATCTCGATAAAAATCACATTTACTAAACTTTTCATACAACTGATGCTCTTTGAGTGTTTATAGAATTATTCTAAAGTTTTGTTCACGTTCCTCTTATTTTTTTAATGAATTAGAATATCATTAATGAAGACTAGTACAAACTTATCTAAGTACTGGATGAAAACACTATTCATTAAACACATAAATGTGGATGGGGTGTTAGAGAGTTTGAAGGAAAAATAACAAACTCATATTGGCCATATCTAGTCCTAAAAGTAGTCTTATGAAGATCGTCATCCTTAATTCTAATTTGGTGGTAACAAAATCTCAATTCTATCTTAGATAATATTGTTTCCCCTCTTACTTGACCAAAAATATTATCAATTCTCGGTAAAGGATAATTATTTTTAAATACCTATTTGCTCAATTGTCTATTGTCAATGCATAACTTGAGAGTACCATCATTTTTTCTTACAAATAGTACCGATGCTCCCCAAGGTGAGGCACTTGATCTCATATACTTCTTGTCCAAAAATTCTTTGAGCTGCATCTTTAACTCAATCAACTCTAGAACACTCATCCTATATGAGGCTCTTGACACTTGTGATTCCCTAGGTACTAATGGTAAAATCAATATCCCTTTTTTGTTGCAACATAGGAATTCCATATGGAAAAACATCCTTGAATTCCCTCACCACCGCAAAGTCATCCAATTTTTTTTCTCTATTCTCTTGTGTTAAGTATTCCACTTGGATTACAAACAATTTATGCCCCTTCCTTATACATATTTTTAACTCCAATGAGAATATATATCTTATTGGTATTGGTTAGGGTATGCCTCTAATTATGTGTTTTTATCCCTCATCATTTTTACAAGTGTCTTTTCTAGACAATTTATTATTTCCCTTTGACTTTCTAGCGAGTCCATGCCCACTAACACAGAATATGACCCTAAAGTTAGGATGTTCAAGTTCATTTATAGATTAGGCCATTTAAATTGATAGGAAAGTTTCTAATTATATTAGTAATTAATCCTTTTGGTACAAGTAGCTATTTATACTAGATAAGAATTTTTATGCTTTTCCATTTTTAAACCACATTTGTCATTTGTTCTCGAACTAATATAACTCAAAATAGCTCATCGTTCTATTAAAATTGACACAACCTGATTTAGAATCTTACCTTCTATTTCAATCATCATAGGTTGAAGTTTAGATTGTCAGTCACCCAACTTGCATTAATTATGGGAATACTCATAGCCACATCATTTACGATAGAAGATTCTTGTACATTATAGAGTGTAGGGAAAATTTTAGGGGCGCAATTTTTTTAATTGGCTATTTTCTGGACATTTTTTGAAAAAATACTCACCCATTTTTTACTTATATATGATTAAATGGATTATATCAGCAAAAAATTACCAATTTCAATAGTGAATTACATGTTTTTTATTTAATATTCACATACATTTTATATGTATCAATTTTCAAACTGAAATAATCCCTACAATGTTATATGTAGGCATAATATTTGAGTTCTTGAATGATCTGTAAACTACCATGGATATTCCACTCGACATTTCATCATTAAAGATCTATTAAAATTGTATTTAATATGAAATTCTACACTACCATAGTTTTATTAGATTTCTGGATTTGTAGATTTATTATTATTAGTGCATGCATGTGAACAAAAATTATGTAGAAAATAGAGAACAAAAAAGTAAATTATCACACATACATTTAACATAAGATATGTTATGGGAAACCCACTCCAGAGAAAAACCCATTTGAAAGGTGAGGTCGCTCTGCTCTCTTTCTTTAAATGAAAATATGGCTGCAAGTACAAAGAAGTATGGTTTATGTCCCATGGGTTGCTACAATGCATAAATCCTCTTTGTCTGCTCTACCTCCCATTCCTCTTGGTCATTTTTATTTAGCTACAGAAAAAATGCATTAGAAATAATGGAACCCCTTTTCCTTCTAATAGCTTGTTTATAACACAACCCAATAGCCTGCTAGTGTTTAGGTTTGACTATCTCAACTCTTCACAAAAGTTACAATATAGACTCTTCTAGATTCATCTACATCATAATAACATGGATATCCCCTATTCTATTATTATTTGGGGATGATGTGGCATCCTCTCAAATTATGGTGGTCAAAATAGGAAGGTCAACTTATGAGTTGGATAACATTCACATACAAACTCTACTTGACGTGATTCTTACGTTATTGGGAAGGTATCTATGTGCATAATAACATGTAAAGGTGTGAAAATAAATAAGAAAATTTCTACACTAAAAAAAATTCATTTGATGCCTCAAAACACTCTCAGAAGGTTTCAAACCTTGTTTTTCCAAACTAGGACCTGCTGGTAAAAATGGTCCTGTGAGGTGATTTCCTCAATTTTTCCATTCTAAAAGTATCAATATGGACAAAAAACAATATAATTATCCAATATGTATCATTAAAAAATATCCAGATGGAGTGTTCAATTAGATTTAACATTGTACAAATAGTTCTAAACAAAATGAGGCTCCCCACAACCGAAACACTTCAAGAGTCATCTTTATTTTTCATTAGATTTTTTCAATTTAGATAAATTTGTTTTGATACTGATTGAGACTAATTTTTATGTTTGTTTCTATTCTTATTAATTTTCTCTTTTATAATTCTTGGAAGAATTCATCTAAGAAGGATATTTGCATCCGTTATTCCCTTACATGATCATATCTATCTTCTTACTCTACTAGAGTTTCGAGTTATCATTTATGTGTTTAGAAAAATAGTAACACATTTTGGCCTTCCTAATGGTTTCATCGATTATTTTAGTATTATAACTCTATTTTCTCTTTAAACGAAAGGGATAAACAACTGATGAATTACTGGATTTTGGCTTTATCCTTGCAAATTTATCATACATATCGCAAGAGATGTGTGAATTTAGTCACTAATTCATCCATGGTCATCTGACCAAGCCTTAATTCATGGAACTCTTTAGCTCTGTCATCATAATACCATTTTCTTAAGTATTTTCCTTTACACTTTTTCTAAAATACTCCCAACTCATATCTTTATCTTAAATGTTGTGCATAGTCTTAATTTTATCCCATGATAGGGAAGATTTGCCTTGGAACTAGTAAGTGGCCAATGTAGCTTTCGATTTACTAACATATTCATACTCTTGAGTGTACTTATTCATGTTTAATAACCAAACTTTAATTGCTTGATGCCTAATTTTCCTAAACTCTCCCTGCAATTCTATTTTTCATTTTTTATCTAATTTGTTCCTCATGGTGGAATTTTGGCTAAACTATGTTCAGGGGATGGGTAGGCCCACCACTTAGGCCAAGACCCAAGTAAGTGGGGGACCCCATCGGGCTCCTCCCCCTCTCCTTCCTTTAGTGTAGTGGGCTTTATATCCTCCCTGGTTTGGCGCTATTGGGAAGAGGTAATAAGAAAGCACTCATCTAGGCTAGGGAGTATGCTTCATCCTCCTATATTTCCTTCTCATGCTTAAGTTTGAAAGTATATCCATTACTTACATTATTCTAATCTATCCTCTTATGAGACCTCCCTTTCTTCCCATTGTCTAAAGTTTGTTCTAACATTTCTTTTCTTTCGTTTCTCTATTAGACTTCTTATCATTTTTTCCTATTATTCATTGCAATCAATAGTTTTTCATTATCTAGCCAAATACTTGCTACTTTTTATTTGAGACCTTTCATGATTTCTAAGAATTCAAATGAATGTGAAGATGCTTCACCACCTAGCTATACACAAAGTTTCTTTTCACTGAGAAGTCTTGAGAGTGGTTCTTCCATGTATAATCTTTACCTTTCTCCTTGTTGTGTAAAATAAAAAATTTAATGTGTTATTTTTAGATTGTTATTTGGCCCATAGGCTACACGGTTGTAACCTATGGCTATGATACAATATGTAATGTACCTCATATTAGGCATTTTTTTTCAACTATTGCAAATATATATTAAACATATATAGTGAAATATTAGGCTCTCTAAAGGTCAAATTATGCCCTTATATTATTTTCATTCATAATTATATAATCCTTATTCATCCAAATCCATGCTTTAAAACATTGATTTATAAAAAAATTGGGCTACTTACCATAATTCGTTTTTAAGAACTATATGGTATAAAATTCAAGTGTAATTAGCATTCAAATATGGCTAAAGACATAACATTTAGGCACATTTGATGCACTACTTACCATTTATTTACTTGAAAAAATTTTCTGATGGACGTCGAATGAGACTCAACCACTTAACCTCATGTTTCACTACTATTCACGGTTTCTACAAGCTACCAATCCTTTTCATCATGTGAATTGGGATAATTCATTAAACCACTACTCCAAAGATATTCCTACCCGTTAGATTTAATGTTATGAAACCAGCTCAAGAAAAGATAGAAAAGATAGATCAACGCCTTAGAATTCAGCCTCTTCGAGGGGGCAACCTCCTTTACATTACATAAATGAACAATTCTTGGATGATACAAATGACAAAACATCCTTTCTATATATAGGAGTCTAAGGAGTCACAATATAACCCAGCCGACCTAACAATAATAATATAAAGCCACAAAAATAATAATAGAGGGATTCTATGGGGCATAGTAATAAAAATATGGGGACAATAGGGGCACAACAATATTAATAAGGGATACAACTACAATAGTAATGGGGTAATCACTAGTATTATAGGGACCTAACATGCCCCTCTCGTTCAAAAAAAGTGTTGTCCTCAACACTTGTGTAGTTCGGGATGCTTCTGTATAAAATTCTCATCCTCCCATGTGGAATATTCAGCAGATAAGTTCTTCCACTTGATGAGATACTCTGAAATTTATTGATTTCGTAGTTGTCGAGTTCTTATTTCTATGACTGCTTCTGGTTCCAATATAATTTTTCCTTCCTCGTCAAGTTCTAGCAATATTATTTTCACTCAAGATGCTGCAGGAAGCTCCAATTTGTATGCCATAGTACCAATCTTTTGCAACACCTTGTACGGACCATAATACTCTGGTGATAATTTATTATCCTTCTTAGCTTGCTTGAGGGACATTTGTTTATATGGTTGTAGCCGTAGGAATACCCAATCACCTACATCAAAACTTCTTTCGCTGCGATGTTGATCTACCTGTTGTTTCATTCTATTATGTGCCAACACGAGGTTATCCTTTAAGAGTTGGAGGACTTGTTGTTGATGTTCGATGTGATGTTCCACTGCTTGAACCTTAGAATTTTCTCTCAAATATGATGTGATGGATGGTGGCTGATATCCATAAAGTGCCATAAAAGGGGTCATTTTTGTTACTGTATGGAAGGAAGTGTTATACCACCATTCAGCTAGAGGCAACCATTTGACCCATTGTGTCTGTTTATCAGATACAAAGCAACGAAGATATCCCTCCAAACATTTGTTTACTATCTCAGTTTTCCCATCAAATTGAGGACGATAAGATGAGCTATGAGCTAACTGAGTACCAAGACAAGAAAATAATTTTGTCCAAAAATTTCCAGTGAAAATGGGATCTTTGTCACTTACAATAATCGTTGGGTTTCCATGTAGCTTTTGAATTGTTTCCATAAATGCAGTAGAAACTATATTGGCTTTAAATGGATGTGATAATGCACAAAAGTGTGCATACTTGGTAAGTCTGTCAACTACCATCATGATGACACTCTTTCCCTCAAACTTGGGTAAACCTGTGATAAAATCCATTGAAACCTCCTCCCAAAGTTGGCTTGGAATGGATAAAGGTTGTAATAAACCTCGGGTCTTAATTGTTTCAACTTTATTTTGTTGGCAAACAAAACATTCCGCCACAAACTTTTGAATATCCGATTTAAGGCCATCCCAAAAAATTTCCTTCTTAACCCTGTGGTATATTTTTAAAAATCTTGAGTGCACTCCTAAGGGAGAAGTGTGCAATTCCATAAGAATCTTTTGTTTGAGTTGTGAATTCTTATAGAGGTATAAGCGATCTTTGTACCATAACGAATCATTTTGCCAGCTAAATGTATCAGATGTACTAGAATCTTGTTGTAACTTTCGAATAAGTGCAGACACTTCTTCATCATTCTTCCATTCCTCCTTTGCTTTGTTTATCCAATCTAGTTGGATAATAGAAATGGCGCACAACAATACTTCCACATCCTCATCCTTTCTTGAGAGTGCATCTGCCACCACATTTTTCTTCCCTTTTTTTAGATGATTTCAAAGTCATAACCCAACATCTTTGTGACCCACTTTTGTTGTTCTTCAGACGATAATATTTGTTCTAAAACGTATTTAAGGCTATCATGATCCATTTTTACCTTGAAGTGTCTTCCCATTTGGTAGGGTCACCATTTATTAAGTGCATGTAGTATTGCCAATATTTCCTTCTCATAAATAGCTTTGTGTAAAAACTCTCCCTTGATTGGACGACTTTCAAAAGCAATGGGTCTTTCATCCTGCATTAAAATGGCACCAATTCCATTTCCTGAAGCATCACATTCCACAATAAAGGTTTTTGTGAAGTCTGGTGTAGCTAAGACGGGTGCTTGGCACATTGCCTCTTTAAGATGTTCGAAGGCCTTTGCTGCTTTTGGAGTCCATGAAAATGCATATTTCTTCAATAATGTTGTTAGAGGTGCTACTATTCTCCCATAATCCTTAGCAAACTTGCGATAATACCCTATCAACCCGAGAAATCCTCACAGATGCTTTATGGAAGTGGGGATTTTCCATTCCTTAATTGCTTTAATTTTGCTAGGGTCTACCTTAACTCCTTCATGAGATACAATATGACCCAGATATTCTACCTCTTGTACTCCAAAGAAACATTTGGATCTTTTTGCATATAATTGTTTCTCCTCCAATAGTTGTAGGACCCTGTCAACATGTTCAACATGATCCTTCCAAGACTTGCTTTATATTAGTATATCATCAAAAAATACTAACACAAATTTTCTAAGGAAGGGTTTAAAAATGGAATTCATCAAACCTTGAAATGTAGAAGGTGCATTGGTAAGGCCAAAAGGCATGACCAAAAATTCATAATGACCCTCATGAGTTCTAAATGTTGTTTTTGAAATGTCTTCAGTCTTCATTCTAATTTGATGATATCCTGAATGAAGATCCAACTTGGTGAAGTAAATTGATCCATGCAATTCATCCAGTAATTCATCAATGACAGGAATGGGAAACTTATCTTTAATAGTGAGCTTGTTGAGCTCCCTATAATCTGGACACATGCGCCATGATCCATCCTTCTTGTGCACCAATACTACTGGACCAGAGAAAGAACTTTGACTAGGTTGAATTATACCAACCTTTAGCATTTCTGCAACCATACGTTCAATTTCACTCTTTTGGGCATAGGGATATCTGTACGACCTGATGTTTGGAGGAACACTTCTTGGAATCAGATGAATAGCATGATCATGATCACGGATATGTGGTGTGGAGTACTAAAGAGCTATGTTTTTAATGATCATTTCAATGGCTTTTCAGTGGGACTTGTGAATCTTTTACATTATGAATGTGGAAAACAATAGAGAATTATGATCAAATATGTGGAATTAGTATGCAAGACTTAACCGCTGATAGTTGTCATTCTCCTGTGCAGGAAAGGGTAAAAATGAGGAGCTATTGTTCCAAAGAAAAATACAAGAACAGGGTAACTGTTTTCCCTTTGACGAAGGACCGAGCGCAAACGAGGCAAAGCAGGTTGAAGCAAACCGGTCCGGAAAAGGAGGAGAAGGCACCAGCTCGGTGGAGGAGAAAAGAAGTGATTAAGGATTAACAGTTTGGCGAATCCCTCAGGATCTTCGATCCTGAGGGATCGCTGCTTTATTTATCTTATCGCTTAGACATCTCTGTCGTTACCCTTATATAAAGGGACGACACTATTAGTCTCGAGGACGATGCTTTTATGTAACTTCTTGTTAAAGATTGAACTTTGATCATCGAGTCTCATTGAAATTGGCTCATTGTACTTTCTGTTTTATGCATTAATATAAACTTTGTGATTATCTTATCTCTGCGTCTCCATTAACTTAAAGCGGTGTACCCTTGAGGCTAAGGGCCCGGCCCTGGAGGACACTTGCTTTTGTATCACTACGATTTGATTTCTGCGTGGTTTGCTTATCGTCATTAGTTGGTAATCCGATATGCTTTATAAGTTACATCACATGCTCTGTTAAGATTCGTTCATTAAGATTCTTTATATTGACTCTGCAATATATCATCAATACTTTCAGAGTGGCTTCAATATTATTAGACTTAATTGACCACTGTTATCATTGTGTTACGGAGCTTTTATGTTGTGTATTTCCGTTAAGGAAATTATCTTAAAGGTGTGTTCTTTATGATTCAGGATTCATGCTGTTCCATTTTGAAACACAGTTGTAATTCCTGTTGATGATTGGTGTTAAATCAGATTACTTCTTCAGAGTGTTGTGTGTGTATGATTTCCACATGCTGTTCCATAATTAGTAATTAATGTTGTTCCATTAGTTGGTTGTGTGGTTTGCTTGGAGAATGAAAGATTGGAGTTTTGATTACAATGAGTGTGTTTGAGTTGACAGGATAAAGTTTGATTATTGCTCGCGAGGTTTAGTTATAGCGATTGTTGTTCCATTTCAGAATTGTTGTTCCATTTTAAGCATTGTTGTTCCATTCTAGATTTGTTGTTCAATTTCCTATTTGTTGTTCCATTTTTATCTGTTGTTTCATTTACTCGCATTTGGTGTGAGAGACGATCTGTGGTTGTAGTGAGCCTCGGCATTTACTGCCTCGCTCCCAGACCCGTGGTCCATGCTCTAATTTCCTTTCCATCAGTTTCCAAAGGGATGGGCTATTGCTGTCGAACCCTTGACTGATAAAGTTTCCTAGCTTTAAGAGTGTGTGCTTTAGTCATTTGAGGTAACTTAGTCATAGACAAGCATTAGTTTACTCTTGTATTTTTGTAGGACGTTGTACTACTAGCATTACTCTGACAAATAGCCTCGGATTGAGTCACTCTTTGAAATAACCAAACACTCCCGGATTGACATATTAATGTGAGGTAATTAGAGGTGAAAGAGACCCTTTTTATAGCTCTACATTTTGGCGTCGTTGCCGGGGAAAGAGTGTAGCCATTTGTCTTTTTCAGAGTAGTGTATGAACCTACTAGGGAAGAGTTGGATCTTAAAAACGAAAGGTAAGAACCTGCATGCAGAGCATGTAAAAGCCCTCCTCCACTGTCTGCTTTCCTAATAGATTTGCTCTTGCTTTGATTGAATAGAATTTAGCAGTTCATTTGAGTGCATGAATAAGTAGAAAAAACCAGAAAAGAATATCAAGCTACCATCCAAACCCGAAAAAGCTAAGGGGCCGGTGACCCTTGGCCGAACAACTTTCATAGACGAAATCTATAAGAAAACAGAATCTCAGCCATCAGTAGGTCCCAGGAAAATCATTTCTAAACAGCCTACTAGTCCCTTCAGGCCACAGGATCACCATCTATAGCCTTTGCTGAGGTGCATAGTCAAACTGAAGAGCATGACTTTCAGGAAATTGAAAATTCTACTCCAGAACTATTGCAGGAAGGGAATTTCAGCAACTTTTGTGAAGGATAAGGATAAATAGGGGAAACTGAGGAACCAAAATCTCCCATTGGAACAGATCAGCCATTAAACATCCCAGATAAGGGAAGCGATGCGAAAATCATTGTTGAGGGAATTCAATCTCCTCAGACATCAGGTATTCCTCTTATCCCAGATAAAGGAAGTGCCATTAAAACTATCCCTGCTAAAATCGTTCCCTCTCAACCTAGGAATACCCTCCTAGATATCCCAGAAGGTTATTGGCATATATTCGACCCTATGGATCAAAACCAGCCAAATACTCAAACCTCTACATTACAATATCCTATAGTGGATTCTGCAGTAAATGCGCCCATGAAAGCTATCCCTCTTCAACATATCCCTACATTTCACGGTCTCACATCAGAAGATCCGGATGCATTTTTATTCGAATTTGATGTGTTGTGTAGGGGATATGATTACACCACCGATCCCCAGAAATTGAAATTATTCCCCTCAACATTAAAGGGGGCTGCTCTAAGATGGTTTATGGGACTAGGTGGTGGAGTCATCAACAATTGGGATCAAATGAAATAATCCTTCTTAAAAAAATATCAGGATTATTGTAGGTCTAGAGAATTGAAAGACGAAATATTTCAAATGACAGCCAAACCAAACGAAACATTAGAAGAATATGTGGAACATTTTCAATACAATTTACAAAGATCTCCTTATGCATCACTACCTTTACCTGATAATGTGTTAAAAACTGCATTGATAAGGGGCATGAAGGAACAGTGGATCGAAACATTAAACATCATGGGAAAAGGGGATATTTATCAAGAGAATTTTGCTGACATTATTGATTTATGCATCAGGAGTTCGAGAGGCAGCACAAGAATAAAACCGGCAGAATATGATCGGTTTGCAAGAGACAATAAAATATCAACAGAAGGAGTAACGCGTGTGGAGATTGGAAATTTATTAGAAAATTTTAAAACTGATATTCTAGGGACATTAACTACACAACTTGATATTATGCAGGCCAAACAGAAGCAGATGGAGAACAAAATTTGGCAATCTTCTACGCCCGATGCAGAAAAAAACATAGTCACAAGGAGTGTCCACTGGATACAGTCCAAACATGTGCCATCTGTACAAACGATCATCTTACGGAAAGTTGCCCCTCACTTCCTAGATTAAAAGCAGTATATAAGGAAGCAGAGGAAGAACCAGAATCAGTGTACTTGATCAACCAGCACCGCCAATGGCAGCCAAGACAATCTCGTATGTTTTCAGACCCAACCTCTTCTTTTCAACCTCCACAATATAATTCTCAACAATATAATATGTGGCAAAATCAGCCCCCACCCCCATTCTCAAACTGGTCACCACCACCGTTTCCTCCTTCAAACCCATGGCTGAATCAGCCAAACCAATCTGGTTGGCCGAATTTCCCTTATACTCTACCATATTGGCAAAATAGCCCATATCCTCCACAGTGGACTCCCCCTACTTCACAAGGTTCACCCTGGCAGACAAACTGGCAAAGACCGATGCAACAGCCAGTAGGAACTATTCCGCTCCCTCAACCTACTCTGCCAGCTCTACAACAAAATCCCCAGTCTAATTTGAGACCGCAACTCCCAGCCCAACCCAACCCCAATCCAAATAACAGACCGGTCCAATCTCTTCAAATCATAGAATCACCAGAAATAGGACCCGACCTGCGGGAGTGTAATGATCTTCAATTACGATCTGGACGTATCATTGAAAATGAGGGAGATAAAACAGTTCATATTGAAGATCAGTTAGTAAGAGAACATCAGTTGCAACAAGAGGATGCAAATAAGCAGCAGTCTCATAATCAAGCAACCACATCCTCTCCCCCATTCCCAGAACGATTAGTCATACCTCGACCTTTACAGTATCATGACTTTGACATTCTGGGGGAATTACAAAATTTGTATATAAAAATTTCGTTCCTCCAAGCCATTCAGGATATTCCTATATATGCAAAAACTATTAAAGAATTGTGCATAAAGAAACCAAGGAGGAATATAACAACTAATCCAAGAGTCCAAGTAGTCGTTACTTTATCTGATCTCTTCTCTGGGAAAGAAACACCCACTAAATATGAAGACCCAGGAAATCCAATTGTAATTGTTCAAATTTACAGTCAGACCTTGTCTAATGCCTTAGTTGATCTAGGAGCTGCAATCAATATTTTAACAACTACCACCTGTCAAAAACTCGGCATTACATCTGTAGAACCTACCTCTACTTCGTTAGAATTGGTCGACCGATCTGTGATTAGACTAGAAGGTACTCTACACGATGTCATGGTCTCTTTAGATTCCTGGGAATATCCAACCAATTTCCTGATAATTAATCCAAAAACCCAACTTGATGGACACCTGCTAATCCTAGGTAGGCCTTGGCTTGCCACTGCCGATGCTTACATTGGTTGCCGGCAAGGAAATATAACCATAACTAAAGGACCTAATATTAAGAATTTGGTTCTATACCCTCCAGCATAGCCAAGTCTCACAATAATTAAAACTAACAAGTATCGTGTATCATACCTTACTGATAACATTAGATCTCCATTGACTATACAAGAGGCACTTGATTTTAAAGATCAAACAGAAGATGATGCCATTAACAATTTCATTAGTCAAACTGAAGCTGAATCCTGCACACAATGTCACATGATAGAAGCAGCATTTGATAATGAATTAGAAGAAGATCCTCTGAAAGACACACATGATCAAATAATACCTGTTACTTCTGTCGCAAACAGTAAAATTGTGGAAATTGAACCGAGAAAAACTTTAAATATCAATGCCAACCTCACATCTGAACAAGAAACTAAGCTCATCCATCTGTTAAGAAAATATCAACAGGCATTTGCATGGGATTACCCTGATATGAAAGGAATCGACCCACATTTGTGTACACACCACATTTATATAGAAAAAGATGCTAGACCTGTCCGTCAACCACAGAGAAGACTTAATCCTCATCTAAAGGATGTGGTGAAAGCGGAACTTCAGAAACTGTTAGATGTCAATTTTATTTATCCTATTCTTGACAGTAAATGGGTCTCTCCACTTGTGGTGGTACCAAAAAAGAATGGGAAATGGAGAATTTGTGTGGATTACAGGGAATTTAATAAAGAAACACAAAAAGACCACTTTCCTCTTCCATTCATAGACCAAGTGCTAGATACTTTGGCAGGAAAAAAATTATTTTCCTTCCTGGATGGCTTCAGTGGATACAATCAGATTCAGATTGCCCCTGAAGACCAGGACAAAACAACTTTCACTTGTCCGTGGGGGACATTTTCCTACCGAGTTCTACCTTTTGGCCTATGTAATTCTCCCGCCACATTCCAAAGGGCTATCCTTAGCATTTTTGCAGATTTAATAAATGATGGACTCGAAGTATATATGGATGACTTTACACCCTATGGAGATGATTTTGATCCAGCACTAAATACCCTAGAAAAAGTCCTACAACGCTGTATAGCTACCAGGCTTTGCCTAAGTCACGAAAAATGTTACATGATGATGATTGAAGGACTTATTCTAGGACACTATGTTTCAGCAGCCGGCATTCAGGTAGACCCGGCCAAAATCCAAATACTTTTGCTTATTCCCACTCCTACTACTCAAACAAAGGTACGTAGCTTTCTTGGATTTTTTGGATATTATAGACGATTTATAGAACATTATTCACACATTGTTGCACCTTTATATGCACTAATTGGTAACGTTGATTTTCTTTGGACAAAAAAATGTGAACGTGCTTTCAAGGATTTAAAGAAGCTTGTATCCACAGCCCCAGTCCTGCGAGGACCAAACTGGGATCTGCCATTTCAGATATCAGCTGATGCCTCAGATACAGCCATTGGCGCAGTCCTTGGGCAGGAAGAGGATAAAAAACCATATGCTATCTATTACATCAGCAAAAATTTATCCCCTGCTGAATTAAATTACACTGTTACTGAAAAAGAATTCCTAGCTGTAATACATGCTGTCAATAAATTTAGACATTATATTACAGGCTATCCTGTTATTTTGTATACGGATCATTCCGCCATAAAATATTTAGCAAATAAGCCTGTCACAAATGCTAGAATAACTAGATGGTTGATTTTATTGCAGGAATTCGATATCACAATCAAGGACCGGCCTGGCAAAGAGAATCCTGTAGCCGATTTTCTCTCAAGAATGCCAAAGCCAATTGATGCAGCAGCAGTTGAAGATCAATTTCCGGACAAACATCTGTTTGTTGTTGCCGTTCAAACACCCTGGTATGCCAATGTTGCCAATTACCTTGCAGTAGGTAAACTACCAAAACACTTAACCCCTAATGACCGAAAATAGATTGTTCAGAAGAGTACTCGATTCTCCTGGATTGGAGGCTATTTGTTTCACATAGGGGCAGACATGCATATCAGGAGATGTATTCGAGAAGATGAAATCTTTGACATCCTAAAAGACTGTCACGACGGACCATGTGGGGGACACTTTTCTAAGCATAGAACTGGACACAAAGTATTACAGACAGGATATTACTAGCCCACGATTTTTCATAGATGCAAAGAAATTTGTCCAAGCCTGTGACAGCTTCCAGCGAGCAGGACGTCCTGGTCAAGCTAGCGAGATGCCTCTCAAACCACAGTTAGTCATCGAACCATTCGAGCGATGGGCTCTTGATTTCGTTGGACCCATCAACCCCTCATCAAATCAGAGAACATATATCTTGGTGGCAACAGAATATGTCACCAAGTGGGTTGAAGCAGAAGCATTGCCAAGAGCCACAGAGGACTCTGTCATACAGTTCCTGTTCCATCTATTTGTACGTTATGGCCTTCCAAGGGAAATAATTACAGACGGAGGACCACAATTTGCTGGCAATAGATTAGCGGCAACACTTAATAATTATCATGTCCAGCACAAAATCACTACTCCATATCATCCACAGGCGAATGGACAAGTAGAAAGCAGCAATAAGGTAATAGAATCAATCCTAACGAAAACCATTGCGTCACATAGGCGTGATTGGGCTGCCCGACTACTTGAAGCACTCTAGGCCTATAGAACAACATGGAGAAGCACCACTGGTTACTCACCTTATCAATTAGTGTTTGGAAAACAACCCATTTTTCCTATAGAATTTGAAATCCAAACATTACGAACAGCACAGGAAGTTGGCTTAGATCTAACTGAGGCACAGATTAATCGACTACAACAGATCAATGAATTGGACGAAATTAGGCTCTCTGCACTACAAAATACAGCATTGGTTCAACAGCAACGAGCTAAATGGCATGATGCCCTCATCAAAAACAAAGTCTTCCACAAGGGACACTGGGCCCTATTATATGACTCTTGGTTTCATGACTTCCCTGGGAAACTCCAGACTCGTTGGATGTGACCATACGAAATCCAGAAGGTACATGACAATGGAACCATCACTTTAATCACCATTGATGGTTCTGGATATACCTTCAAAGTGAATGGCCACCGAGTTCGTCTCTATCATAAACCACTCACTCGGGAATCCTTCTGCCAACAACTATGTAGAGACGTTGATATGGAGATTTTAGGAGAGGAAGAGAAGTCTTCCTCACCTGTAATTCATTAAGGAATTCATTTCTTTTCACAATTTGTACATAATTTCTTTTCTTCAAACTCGTTTGTGTACATATAAATTTCAATTTTTTGCCATTCCTGAAACGAATGGCATTTGCGTGTTTCTGCCGTTCCTTTTCAATAGAAACAACATTTTTTGATTTATCAATTTTTTCTGTTGTTCCTTTTCAAAAGGAACAGCGCTTTCGATTTTTCTGCTGTTCCTTTTCAAAAGGAACAGCACTTTTGATTTTTTCTACTGTTCCTTTTCAAAAGGAACAACACTTTTAATTTTTTTGCTGTTCCTTTTCAAAAGGAACAATACTTTTGATTTTTCTGCTATTCCTTTTCAAAAGGAACAACACTTTTGATTTTTCTGCTGTTCCTTTTCAAAAGGAACAACACTTTTGATTTTTCTGTTGTTCCTTTTCAAAAGGAACAACACTCTTGATTTTTGTTGTTCCTTTTTCAAAGGAACGACATTCGCTTGTCTTGCTATTCCTTTTCTAAAAGGAACAGCATTTTGATTTTCGCTGTTCCTTTTTCAAAAGGAACACCATTGGTGTGTTCTGCTATTCATTTTTCAAAAGGAACAACATTGATGTGTTCTGTTGTTCCTTTTTCAAAAGGAACGGCATTTGCACTTTTGAAACCTATGCTCCTTTATTGTTCTAGCATACTTTTTCTCTCTTTGTGAAACAACTTATCCCTTTTGCTGGTCCAAGTTTGAGGATGCTTCTTGCCCCTGTTCTTTCAAAGTCTTTTAGAGACAGCTATGCACTTATGCAATGAATACAAAATCACAACATACTGAAATCAGGCAATTATAAATTGCTATCTTTATAAGGCTATGTATTGGTAAGAGGACAGAAGGAAGGACATACTTATCTTTTGTTGTCATTGTCTTACTAATTTTGCCCTGATTGGTTATCTTTATCATGCCATTCTTTTTTTAATTCCCTTTGATTTTTGTTCAGGAATAAGAGCAAAGGGTTTATATCCTCCTATTGAGATGATAAGACTTCTTCCACCATTCCTACTCTTAAGGAGTGTTGAACCACCCTTTGTGGATATATAAGGAAAAGTGCTTTATGAAAAAAAAAGAGAAAGAAAAAGCAAATGAATTATAAATTGTCAAATGCAGGATAGGGGGTCTCATCAAGAGCCAGCCTACCATGATCATGAGGATGGAAGTGAAGTGGCATTCCCACTATGGCCACCACACCAGGGATATGGTCCAAAAGGTATAACAAATAAACAAACCTTGGAACAGGAGGTCTCATCACGAGCCGGCCTGCCCACTCTTCGCCCCCTCCTCGTGAATGGCATTATGGCTAACTGGTTACCAAGCTAGCATAATGGCCTACACTTTGACATCACATTCCTTAATATGCACATAAAGGATCATGGTTCCAGGGGTGAAATAAACAACTCTGCCAAGGTTATGGACACCTGTCGGCAGCAGAGCACTATTAATGGTATCGAAGTCACATTAATTACACCAATAGGTAGGATACTAATACTCTTTTGTTTCTTATATCCTAGGCACTAATCATACATTATTTCCCGACTTATATATCGCATGAACATTTATTACACCAATCATGGCAAAGGAGGTGATAATGACCACTTGAGATTTGGCAAGTATGACAGACGTACTATCCCCCGGCCTCTCATCATATCACAGCAGCCTCTTACGTAATACGCGATTCAACTTTACGCCTCGATTTCAGCAATCCATTGTTTTTCTAAACATTACATATTTTCATACGTTGTTCCTTTATGACTTGGTTACAGATTGGGTGTTGCTCCTTTCTTTAACGGTTGGGGCAGCCTATCGCATTGTGGGGGGGAGGTTAACCTCATTATTCCCCGGGTTATGTGTCAGCTCACTATTCGGGAAAGATAATGTACCAGGAAATGGCACGGTTTAACGACATGATATTTCTATATATTTTTTTCTACACAAGCTGTTGTTCATGTCTTTTTTGTTGCATACTCTGTGCTTTTTCTAAATTCGACGATTACTACCCTCTCTGTGTTTCAAACAGCACAAGCAGTTTCTGTTCCATTGAGAATCCACAGTGAAACCATGGGTGGCAGGGCAATTTGAAGCGAACCACAGGAGTTGACAGTCTCCGCTGCTACTCGGGAGATCCTGGAAAGAGCAGGATGGCTGACTTATCTCAGTCGCCTGCAGGAGTCCAATGAGACAGTGGCGATGGAATTTCTGTAGAACCTGCAGGAGGATCACTCCACGGTGAGGGGGAAGCAGATAGCGGTCACCGTCGATATAATCGCAGAAGTCTCAGGACTACCAGCCACCAGACCTGTATGGACATTAAAGAAGGAAAGACTCCAGAAGATCATGGAAATTTTCCAGGACGAAGGCCAGAGCTTAACGATTAAAGGGAAGGGAGTTCTGCCGACAACGCTAGGAGAACCCTGGGCAGAATTAGCAAGAACAGTGCAAAGCTACATCACCTGCAAGGGGAGAAAAGATGTGGTAAGGCCACGACATCTTAAACTCTTAGCTGTTTTAAAGCAGAAATGCTCTGTAAATCTTCCTGCACTTTTGAATTCTTTACTTCATGATGTCGCACGAAGCCTGAAAAAGGCACAGCATGTAGAGTCAGTTGTCAGCCACCATGGATTAATCCAACTAATAGTTAGTCATAGCCTCACCCAGCAGCAAAGCAGCTGGGAAGAATTAATTGCAATAATTGAGGGGAGAGCGACAACACCTTCCCCAAAACGTAAACATACTACAAGCACACCAGAACGTCCGAAAAAACGCAGAGAATTAAGAAAACAAAAACATGTTGCAAGCACATCCGAACGACCAGAAACACACTAGGAATCAGCAAAGCGTAAGCATGACACTGATACACCGGAACAGCCAGAGAAACACAGAAAATCAGTCTGGTTAGCCCAGATAAGAGGAAGGCTGGAAAAACTCTAGGAAAGCACCAGCCAACCAGTGGTAATTGAGGACGAGCAACCCTCACGACCAGAAGTAGAAAAAGAACAAGTTGAAGGAGAAAAGGAAGGAGAGGCCGAGGAGGCCGAGCAATCCGAAGAGGAAAATGATGAAGCAGCTGAGCATTCGGAAACAAAAGTTGAGCCTCCTGAGACAGAAGCTGAGCCTCCTGAGACAGAAGTTGAGCATCCTGAAATGGAAGCCGAGCATCCTGAGGCAAAATATGGACAATCCAGGCAGGAGGAGGAAATGGGACAGCAGGTAGGTAGCCCACCACAGGAGCCAGTGGGAGAAGAGGAATTGGCCGCAATATTGGCCAATATGGGTGAGTATGGCCAACCTTCCACTCCATCATACCTCCACAACAAACCCCAGGAAGAAGATGCACCCGAAAAACCACATGCAGAAGAGGCAGAAGAAGGAAATCTGCCTGTTCATGATGAAAAGGAGATAGGAGACACTGAACGGGAACAATCTGTTCCCACGGCACCAGAGGAAATTCCAGAGGAAGTAAGGATAGAAAGCGAAGCCACGGAACCAGTTAGGGTTCTTACCCCAGAACAACCAGCACAAAACAGTGAAGAAGCACCCCAGGAGAAAGATCCAGGGACTAGTCACGGCCCAGAACGCAGCAAAAAGCCTGTTGTTCCTTCTAATAAAACATTGGAAATTAGAGAATTACGAAAGGAACAACGGAGGTTATTGAGCATAATAGCCCAGCTCCACCAGCAGATCAGGATCCTGAAAGCGAGGCAGAGGACAAGGAAGACCGCCGGGAAGAAAAAGATGACCACTGCAGTAAGAATCCGCAGGATAAAACGACGGAGGACTAAAAATCGCTCTGTTGATCAAAACCCTGCTGAAAATCCAACTGCTGTTCCAAATGAAGCTGAAGGTCCAGCTGCTGTTCCAAATGAAGCTGAAGGTCTAGTTGCTATTCCAAAGGAAGTTGAAGGTCCAGCTGCTGTTCCATTTGAAAAGGAACAGCTGCAAGCTGGTTTTCGTGTTAAAAAAGAAAAATACAACAAGGAGATTCAAATAGAGGCACCACCCTTAGGGGTGATAAGGGTTCTGAACCCAAAACAACGCAATAAGAAAGTTCAGGTAAAACTCCCGGCCTCCACTGATGCATGGAAAAGAGATCCAAAGACGAGGACCTTGCACAAGGGATTGAAACAGGCTCAGAAAGAAATGGAGAGGCTTAGAGAGCAAACAGTCCCTCGTGAGATGTATGAAGAACTCCAACAGCAACTACGGAACGTCAACCAATCCGAAAGCCAGGCCTTTGAAGGGTGGAAAAAGGAACAAGAGAAAGTTGCAAAGGTAACCTGTAGGCTAGATACTATTATCAAACAGATGGATACCTTGTGTTCTTTATACAATGACGTTTTAGCATGTAGGGCCCCTGCCAAAAACTATGCACTATTTTTATTGGAACGATACCTACAATTAAAAATAAAGGCTGTTAAAGCAGGCGCCCCGATACAAATTAACATTGTCAATGATTTTATAGATTGTTGTAAACATTATGGGGTGAAGGTCCAGAGATTGCTATGTGAATTTTATTTGCATAACCTCGTGCTAAATCAGGGTACTGAGTTGAACCCTGGCCCTTTTGTTGGGGACATTCAATTGCAAGCATTCATCTCATTCGGAGTTAATCAGATTAAATGGCTCAAAGTTCCAGAGACAGGAAAATGGCCTAGACTTGTGGGTAAGGGTTGAGCCTAGGGACCCAATACGGTTATGGAAAGCACATAGAAACCTTATGAGAACTCAGGGTTTCATCGAAACGTTAGGACCCATGCACGGGCACTCATTCGACAAAGTTTAGAATATTTTCTTTCTATCAAAGACCTCCCCATTGATCCAGCCAAATTCCGGTACCGAATCTCTAATCCAAACATCCAGCTTAGGGAGCCATTTAAGTATGATAATTTTCAATTAGCTGCCAATCGTTTGAACCTCTATGGCAAAAGCATTTTGAGGGCAGGGCCATCCTGGTTAGGATATAGATTCCATAGTCCAATTATCTGGCACCCTGCACCCAGATATCAAGGCCTATATGAGATGCCTGAGGGTCAAACAGGCTAGTTCTTTGACTACCTAGTCACTCACCATGGTTGTAGGCCTCTGCAAGAGATTCCTTCTCCAGCCTATTCTCTCACTGCTTTGCATGTCAACTACAACGTTTTCATGAGGGCATGAAACAGGGTAAGCAGGGGGGTGTGTGGAGTACTAAAAAGGTATGTTTTTAATGATCATTTCAATGGCTTTTCAGTGGGACTTGTGAATCTTTTACATCATGAATGTGGAAAACAATAGAGAATTATGATAAAATATGTGGAATTAGTATGCAAGACTTAACCGCTGATAGTTGTCATTCTCCTGTGCAGGAAAGGGTAAAAACGAGGAGTTGTTGTTCCAAAGAAAAAGACAAGAATAGGGTAATTGTTGTCCCTTTGACGAAGGATCGAGTGCAAACGAGGCAAAGAAGGTTGAAGCAAACCGGTCCAGAAAAGGAGGAGAAGGCACGAGCTCGGCAAAGGAGAAAAGAGGTGATTAAGGATTAATAGTTTGGTGAATCCCTCAGGATCTTTTATCCTGAGGGATCGCTGCTTTATTTATCTTATCGCTTAGACATCTCCACTGTTACCCTTATATAAAGGGACGGCACTGTTAGTCTGAAGGACGATGCTTTTATGTAACTTCTTGTTAAAGATTGAACTTTGATCATCGAGTCTCATTGAAATTGGCTCATTGTACTTTCTGTTTTATGCATTAATATAAACTTTGTGATTATCTTATCTCTGCGTCTCGATTAACTTAAAGCGGTGTACCCTTGAGGCTAAGAGCCCGGCCCTGGAGGACACTTGCTTCTGTATCACTACGATTTGATTTCTGCATGGTTTGCTTATCGTCATTAGTTGGTAATCTGATATGATTTATAAGTTACATCACATGCTCTGTTAAGATTCGTTCATTAAGGTTCTTTATATTGACTCTGCATTATATCATCAATACTTTCAGAGTGGCTTCAATATTATTAGACTTAATTGAACATTGTTATCATTGTGTTACGGAGATTTTATGTTGTGTATTTGTGTTAAGGAAATTATCTGAAAGGTGTGTTCTTTATGATTCAGGATTCATGTTGTTCCGTTTTGAAACACAGTTGTAATTCCTGTTGATGATTGGTGTTAAATCAGATTACTTCTTCAGAGTGTTGTGGGTGTATGATTTCCACATGTTGTTCCATTAGTTGGTTGCGTGGTTTGCTTGGAGAATGAAAGATTGGAGTTTTGATTACAATGAGTGCATTTGAGTTGACAGGAAAAATTTTGATTATTGCTCGCGAGGTTTAGTTATAGTGATTGCTGTTCCATTTCAGAATTGCTATTCCATTTTAAGCATTGCTGTTCCATTCTAGATTTGTTGTTCAATTTCCTATTTGCCATTCCATTTTTATCTGTTGTTTCATTTACTCGCATTTGGTGTGAGAGACGATCTGTGGCTGTAGTGAACCTCGGCATTTACTGCCTCGCTCCCAGACCCGTGGTCCATGCTCTAATTTCCTTTCCATCAATTTCCAAAGGGATGGGCTATTGTTGTCGAACCCTTGACTGATAAAGTTTCCTAGCTTTAAGAGTGTGTGCTTTAGTCATTTGAGGTAACTTAGTCATAGACAAGAATCAGTTTAGTCTTGTATTTTTGTAGGACGTTGTACTACTAGCATTACTCTGACAAATAGCCTCGGATTGAGTCACTCTTTGAAATAACCAAACGCTCTCAGATTGACATATTAATGTGAGGTAATTAGAGGTGAAAGAGGCCCTTTTTATAGCTCTAAAAGTGGGAGACCTTTGGGAGTCTCAAATACCTTGGAATGATTGTCCAGGACTTTTTGGACATCTGGAGAAATAGATGATTTGGATGTGGAAACATCTAGCGAACATAATTGTGCAATTACACCTCTTTGTTTCTTTTTTAGAAGCTTTGTCATACCGTTAGAGCTGATTATCTTTCCTGGTTTCCCTGCAATACCCCTTAATTCAACTTCCTTTCCTTCCGCAGAAAATTTCATGAAAAGTTCTTGAAAATTAAAAGCTATTGTACCCAAGGGTTGTAGCCATTGGACTCGTAGTACAACATCAACACCTCCCATTGGAATGGAAAGCATTGGGCTAGTCAATACATATTCTCCCATTGATAGCTTGATATTATGGCACTTTCCAAAGAAATTTATCGTTCCTCCATTTGCAATCATCACTTGACACTCTAGTGTTAGATATAGGAAGCAATTCAATTCTTTTGCTACCTTACAATGAATAAAATTGTGGGTGCTTCCTGAATCAATCAACACTATTACCTTTTTCTTCTTGATTTGTCCTTCTATCTTGATGGTTTGAGGAGTGGTAAGTCCAGCCAATGCATTAAAAGATATGGTCATATTCATTTCTTCTTTATCTAGGCTTTGTTCCTGGAGTATATCCTCTTCTTTTGACCTTTCTTTCTCCTTTTCTTCTTCCTCTTCACAATCTATGTAGAATAATTTCTTTTCAGCACACTTATGACCTTTAGTGTATTTGCTATCACAATTGTAACAAAGCCCTTTTGCTATTTTTTCTTCCAATCATTGTGGTCTCAACCTTATAGGTTGTGGAAGGCTAGGGGTAACAACACTTCCATCTTTATAGTTGTGACTGGTATGCTTCCTGGTTGCCATAATTTTGCTTTCCATTTTTCTTGCTAACCTGAATGCCTTCTCTAATGAATCAGGTTCCCAAAGGCGAACATCATGTTGGATATTATCCTTTAAAGTCCCTATGAACACATCAATCCTATGCTCCTCTGGAATATTTTTTACCCTTATGTTCAATTTTTGGAACTCCTCAATGTGCTCCATGATTGAACCCTTTTCTTTGAGACTTATCAATTGGATAAAAAAAGTGTTTCTTTTTGTATCCTCATAATGTGCTGTCAATTATTCCGTAAAAATTGCTGAAGTGATAATTTGTTTACGAGAGCAAAGCCATTGATACCATACAAACTGATTTGGTTCCAAATATAAAGTTTTAATACGTACCTTTTGTATGTTTTGCACATTATTGAGATTGAGAGATTGCTCCATCTGTAATATCCATGTTGCGGGATCCTTGCCATCAAACTTCGTCATATCGATTTTTGGAATATGGTGGGTCTTCGATCCAACATTAGAGTCTATGGAATCATGATTAACATTTCTTTTGTTCTCATCATGAGTTTCCTTTAGTACCCTTTCACCATTAGTGACCATTTCTTGTAGCAACTTATTCATATTTATCTTCAATTCTTCCATCTTATCATCCATGCCATCAACTTTTGCGTCCATGCCATTCATCTTAGATTCCATGCCATCCATCTTAGCTTTTATGCCTTTCTTTAAACAATCCATCTTAACTTCTACACCTTTCTTTAAACCATCCATCTTAGCTTCTACATCTTTCCTTAAACCATCCATCTTAGATTCTGTTGCTTTTTGTGCAAGTGACACTTGTTGCACTTGTTCTTGTAATCTTTATATATCATGTAGCATTTCTTCCTCTTCTTCATTAGTCATCTTAGAGCTTTCAAGTTGATTACTAGGTGTTTACATTTTCTTTCCTCGGGGCATTAGTTACCGATAATAATGCTCTACTAGCCCTTTAAATTCCTTCAAAATAACTTTTCAAACCAATCTTAAGCAAAAATTTAAAAGAATCTACACACCTTTTTTCACTTTGAAGGAGCTCAATATTGCCTCTGATGTATCTCTGTAATTTCAGATCATCCAGTTCTGAAACTGCGATCTGCAGTAGCTCTCTGTGTCCTCTTTCCAATGCCACCATCCTGATCCAAATTGGATTCTCCAAGGAAGAGTTATGAGAAATCTCCCACAGTGACCTGATTATAGAATAGTTCAGTAGAGTGAACTTATATGACATGCCACGAGTCACTGTTTCGACATTTGGCTCTGAAAAATATATACAAGAAACTACAGTCCGTCCTCTTTCTGTACCTTCTGATGAAATTTCTATCTGAAGCTCAAAGAGAAAGTTATGACGATTTTCCCTAGGTCACCTGTTTGGAATGTAATTCAGGAGTCTATAAAAATACCATCTTCCTCAGATCATATCTCCGCAAATATAGTGCGAAAAGCTCTAAAAGTTGGACCCAAGGTTTAGCATGATTTCTTCTCAAATGGTTTTTTTTTTAGCTTCTAAATCATCACAGAAAAAAAGTTATAGCGAAAATGCCACGATGACCTAATTGGAGCAGCGAAACCCTAGAATCCAAAGCTCTGATACCAAATATTATGAAACCAGCTCAAGAAAAGATAGAAAAGATAGATCAACGCCTTATAATTCAGCCTCTTAAAGGGGGCAACCTCCTTTACATTACATAAATGAACAATTCTTGGATGATACAAATGAAAAAACCTCCTTTCTATATATAGGAGTCTAAGGAGTCACAATGTAACCCAGCCGACCTAACAATAATAATATAAAGCCACAAAAATAACAATAGAGGGATTCTATGGGGCACAGTAATAAAAATATGGGGACAATAGGGGCACAACAATATTGCTAAAGGATAAAACTACAATAGTAATCGGGTAATCACTAGTATTATAAGGACCTAACATTTAATCCTAGGTGTACTCCACGTGTCCTCCATGCATATAAACTCAGACTGGTCCAAGCGATAGACGTAAGATGGACAAAAATGATGCATTTGGGAACTTTTTTACCACAATGGTTCAAATAATTTCTCATGTTTCCATGCCCTAAGGTTTTTCAAACGAATACCTCCCCATCTCTACTTATATTTTTAATTGTTCATTCTCAAGGCTTTGCAACCCAAGTCAAGGCTTAGCTTTAAAATCTCCATCCTCATGCAATGATACAAATCCTGCTCAAATCAGAGGCTCTTAACTCACCTCAATCTCTAACAATACTCTCTGATAGTATGATAAGACTAGGATATGAATCACAATTTCTCTTGTAAGGTTTCTTCTTGATGTGAGTTTGATGTTGAAGCTCACTTCCATATTTTAGTTGATTACACAGTTGTGAAAATTAATGTCTTAAATTCACATACCTGGTTTCATGTATCAGGGAATTTTCAACGCAAACATCCTCAAATAGGTAAAAAAAACCTCTCATTGCTTGATAAATTCCTATGTATACAGATATTAGGGTTTTAGATTAGGTTTTTAATTCCTTATTTGTTTATTTGAAACCTTGTTACATATTTTCTTGAAGATGTAACTATGTGACCATTATTTCGAAATAATTCCCACAATTTTTATTTCTGATCCCTTCCTTACGATTTTATACCTACGTCGTAGTCTATTTACCCTTCCCATTTTACTTTTGAAACCCTATGGTGCCATATTCCCAAATAATATGCCTTGATTGTATAAAATTGAAACATGGTTTTAACATTTGCTCACCTAGTTTATGAATTTAAGGGTTCATTATCGATAGTCAATATTTTTATCATGAATTACTAAGATTTTGTAACTCTATCATGTATGGTTTAATAATGTTTAATGGAAGACTTCTTTTCTCCCAATCAACCTCTTTTGCAAGCCTTAAAAATTTATATTTGTAATGTTCTACAATTTTTCAATTATTTTAATTATTTTGTTTAAAAATAAGGCTTTTGTTTACTTGTTGTAGATAAAACTCAAACCCTACTCTAATGGTTGGTAATAATGAGCTTTTCACAAAATAAGAGAGTGATTTTCTTGCATACAATCCCACGTATGGGCCATTTCTAATATCTTCTTGAATTTGGTAGGGTTTTGTAGTAGCGCGATGCCAAAACCACTGAATGTCATTTTTGGCTCAGACAAGAAGTTCTTTACTTAGATTTTTTAGCTCTTCTTATGTATTTAATTGATCTCTGGATTGACTGTCACTAGCACCGCTATAAACATATTATGTTTAGATGTCTAAACTATATTTTATACAACTTTTCCATAAGGTATATTTAGAAAATAATTTGAATTTTAGCTCGTTACAATGCTTTGGTCTTTGAGCATACAAACTATTCTTTGTAAACATTTAGGTTATAATATAATTTATGTGATTGCAAAGACACCTATTCATGTGTATGTATTTTATTCTTGTTTGTTACCATTTTGTTTTGTTGTCATTCCTTAGATTATAAATACTCACTTATTATTTCATTTTTTGGGACTATTTGCACGATATTTTACCACTATACAAATAGTCCCTATGTATTAAGAACTAATATGCTTTCTACCTTTGATAAGTCCAATAACCAAATTTACATGAGAAAATTTTGCATATAATGATTATACCCATATATGATTACATAGTTCCCTATAACTTTTCAACTCTTAGAACTACACTTTACCATGGTTTTAAGCGCAAAGTAATACCGTGTAGTGAAAAATAACTTGTCTTCAAGTGATATTAAATTATTTAGCTATAGTTTTATGAATTATTAAAGTAAATGTCCCTCTGTGGACCAGTAAAAAATGGGAATTTTACCTCCCATAGATACTATATATGCAATACATAGGAATTAACAAAAATCTCTTCTACCATGCTTTATATACATTATTCTCTAAATGTTGTAATATTACATCATGTTCACCAATTGATTGCATTTAACATTTTCATAGGTATAAAATGAATTCTTACGTGCAAGTATACTCTCTCAAATAGAAAAAAAATAGTACACAATTATCTACCTTGGTTGTCTTCAAGCATCCAAAATATTTAACAAATGCATAAGGAACTTTTCTAGGCTCTTCATAAACACTGAACAATATTACTTGAATCCCTTTTGGGTTCCTTAGTAAGTTTTCCTATACAACATGATTTTCTATTCATGTTCACCCTATATTTTCATTCTACAACAGACATAGTACAAGGAATATATTGGTCTTGCTGACCCTAACTAGTTATTATTTCCACATAGTACATTCAATTTGTAGAAATTGTATCAAACATATTTTTCACATTTAATATGAAAATTACAAAATAACATATCTGTGTATTAGTGACACTTTGAAGATGTTATGTAACTAGCACCACCCTCCCAACCAAATGAGTCATTGTAGATTCTACGATCTAAATCCCCTTGCACCTCAATTGGTTATGGTGTTAATAAATTCCTTTTGAATCCCACCCCAACCCCCACCATCTCCTTCCTCGACACATTTTTTCTCTCGGTTTCCTACAAATGTGGTAGTTTCCTGCCCCTATTGGGTGTTATTATTAATGTTGAGGCCTTTTTCGCTATCTGGCGATGCCTTTCTCTCCCTCATATTCCTTTTTCAATTATTTTCTTGTCTCTTATCACGAACATGGAAGGGAAGAAATACTAATGTGGCCACTTTTGTGTGTCCTATTTGTTCATGACAAATAATACCATAATCAATTGTCACCTTCAATTTTTGACACATGTTTGATACACTTGTCCTCTTCTAAGACTATAACCACCTTAGTTATGGACAACATAACCACCTGATTACTCATGTGCAGTTTATATAAAATTAGCAAGATTCGAAAAGAAAACATCTTCATTTCCACCTATTTAAATATTAAACGTTCACATATTCAATTATAGTGTTGGCCCTCATGGCCTTTGTCTCAGTAGTTAAATAATTACATATCACAAAAAAATTCTACAAAGTATGTCATCAAAAGAAATAAAAAAGGGTATTACAATTGCCATGATAATGTAGTGTTATGTACCATAAAATTAGATGTTTAAATGCCCAAATTGTGGATCCCATGACACAATTTAAAAAAACAAAAAAAGGAACAAACCAGATAAATAAGTTTCTTATTCCAAAAAACATAATAGCTTAATGGTTCCTTTCATTTGAGATAACTCCTAATAGTTACATAGAATCTTTTAACCCTGTCAAAATTACTTAGAATTATCTTTAAGAAAATAAAAAAATATCATGTTATAATAAATAATATTATAAAATTTCTAATATGTGATAATTCTTTTAACCATCAAAACTACTTATATATTGGTAGACTATTAATCTTTTTAATATGCAAACACATAAATCCACACAACAAATATCATGATTGTATTATATTGATTTGAGTTGTTTGTAAAATCCTCCATGTTACAAGATGTACAATAAATTCATAAATATGAATCTATTCATCATTCAACTACATTTAGTAATAGGAGTAATATTAGAATGAAAAAAAAAATTAAAATGTAGTATTTTGTAATGTATTGACTTGTAATCTATTGACAATTGTGTCATAAACAAATATGACTCAAAACAATTCACATACTGCATTGAAAGCCAAATTACAAGCCACATAAATAGTACTCATGAGATCCAACAGATTCCAAACAAGGAATTTCTTGTTGAGAAAAGATCTCAAAAAAACTCAACAACCAACAAACTAATCTTGCCTATTTAATAATGCAAACATTATTTCCAAGTCCTCCCATTAGTGCTTACATTTACATCATTACAAATATTATTACAATAATCATAAATTACATATAGTCACATTTGTCTAACTAGTCTTCCTTGACACTTATCCCCACTTCTAAAGTCCTGGAAAACTCTATCTTCACCAACAAAATCCTCGAGCTTCCCATTCAACTCGTTTAAGACATAACCACCTCTGACCATCTTTGTTGAACATTGTATAATTGACACTTCCTGATCTCCCGAAGGACAATCTCGATATCGGATTGTATCCAACAATCAATTATGCAATTGACTTTTCTACAGACATGGATCTTAGAGAATAACCTATAGTGGATGCTCTTGAGGCTCAAATCACAATAAGATCCATCGCTACATAACAGATTCACACAATTAACTTAGAGATACATACTCTCTGCACTAAATAACAAAGAGAACCACTAGTTTAACTATATTAGTTTGTTGATTACTTGGTTCTGCACTTCTTACAAGTAGACTAAAAAATAATGAAACAACCACCTTGTAACAAAAGACTAAAAATTACTCTCCTATAGGCCAATCAAATACAACAAGTCAGATAAACCTTTTCTTCAACCATTTAATTATTGTGCTCGTTAACGCCAACTGTAATCATGCTAACACTATTTATAAAAGAGAAATATGATTTTGTAACACCCTCCTCCCACATCTACCCATGTAACCGGCCAACAAGGGTAAACATGTGATGAGAAGTTACTATGATATGATTCAACCTCTTAAGTCACCTTAAAGAAGTGGAACCAATGGAAACACACCATACAAAACTTCCATATCAACAAAATACTTTTAGGAGCAATCCCAAACTCTTAGGAAACCAACTCCTAAGTCCCACTAAGTTTTTAAACCAATTATCCCCCACAAGCTCCCATGATATGGGAATGCATGCATCTAGAGGGCTCTGGATGCTCCCACAACTTGTCATGCTAGTTTCCAGGGGCCATTTTTCTCAGGGTTGTGCCAATGTCCCTCAGATTTGAGCTACTTGTTCAAGCCCAAAGCCCAGGTCAATTCCCATAATTCAATGATACATTTATAACATAAATATAATGATGATATGATGAAACAAATCTATTTTTCTTGGGGTTGTGCCAATGTCCCTCAGATTTGAGCTACTTGTTCAAGCCCAAAGCCCAGGTCAATTCCCATAATTCAATGATACATTTATAACATAAATATAATGATGATATGATGAAACAAATGCAAATACTTAAACAAGCCCTTGACTAGACCCCTACTAGCCATGACACGCATTCTGTCAAACATATCACAAATATGTAATCTACATGTGTAAACAATAGATCTAAGCACAAGGGTCTCATACTCATATGAGATTAGTTAAGAATCATTGATGCCTCAACACATTGGCTGCAATTTCATCCATTAGGCCATAGATACATTGTTCATTCATATACAAGTAAAAACATGATGAGAGCCATACATAGATACTGTCATAATACATATTGATAGCCAAAATAATAACAATAGAAATACCAAGGAAATCATAGGCATATCATCCACATATAAACTAGTATAATACTAATGAAATAACAAGGAGAAATAACCCCATATTAAATATGCAAAGGCAAACTATTTGTGCGAATTCCACGAACCACACGACTGTAGACATGGCTGAGCCAAAAATCTCTTTATCTAGTCACCCCCATGCCATATTTCAATCATGAATGTGGGATCTCATAAAAACATCAATTCAAAACCATCTAGGGCTTCCACAGGCCAACCACCTCAACCCATCAGATAATGATTCCACCTCATGGTCATGCATCACAACACCATCACTAGATTCGTCTTTACCCAAGCCTTCTAGGGCTCTAGAGTGTTTGTTCTAACTAATGCTCCAAGACTACTAACTCAACCCACATCTGCTGCAACGGTCTAGAGCGATTGTCCAAAAAAGGCTCAAGTACCAGTAACTCAACCCACCAAGAGCTCCAGAGTGTTTGGCCAACCAAGCCTCCAGGACTATTAAATAACCCCAAGTTGTTACAGGGCTGCAGAGTGCTTGTCCAACAAAGGCTCTAGGAACTAGTAACTCAACCCAATCTAAGGAAACATGAGAACCAATAAGAAAAGAAAAGAAATAAACCCACAATTCCATGGCTATCTAGGAAATGGAAAGGCTAGGAAAATCCACTGTCAATCCAGGAAATCCTCCATGGCAGTGACAAATCATGACCAATAAACCACATGCATATGCCATGTATGCCAAATCAAGTGAGGAAACTATACATGCAACTCAGTACATGCAACAAAAAACTATTGTGGTTGATTCTGATGTCCTCTTATGCTTTCCTAATCTTCCTTTGCCTTCTTGCTCCAAAACTCCTAGTATGCCACACTCCTTGAAGAGTGCTCCAAGAAGAGTCTATGTATCCAAGAGTATGAGAGAGAGAGAGAATAGATAGAGAGCTCCAAATCTAAATTAACAAAAGCCTATGAGCTGGTCCTCATAAGCCCTTTTATTAATGAGCCCTCTATTTTGTTAATTTTCCATTATTTTCCTTCATGTTCCTCCTCACATGCAACTTGTCACCTCTCACCTCCCTTTTCTCCTAGTTTCCATTATTTTCCTTCATTTTCCTCCTCACATGCAACTTGCCACCTCTCACATCCCTTTTCTCCTAGTTTCCATTATTTTCATAAATAAATGTGTCAAAAATGCCATTTTTCTTTCCATCTCCTTTGCCATTACCTTTTCCAATTTCCTTAGCCATTAATACATCACAAATTCTCCCCATCACTATGTTTTTTCCCAACATGCAACTTGGAATACGTGTCCCATCAACTGTGGTTTTTTTTCCCTTATTAAAATTTATTACACGTAATTTTCACCAGGGCTATTACAGAACCCTCCCCCTTGGGAGAACACCCTCCTCGATATTCAACAACACCTATAACCAGAAGACTTCTGTAAGCAAAACATACTACCCATGGAGCTTTATAACCTAGCTCATTGCAATATTTCCAATGATCATGCTCTAAGAACAAAACCAATAGGACAACATAACAAGTATAACACCATAATGACATGACACCCATATCTCTTATTGGAGATTTATAACATAGCTCATGGTGGTATTTAGATCCATATACATATGTACATATGCCAAACATCACCAAAACATGTACCAAAAATGTATACCAAAGACATATACCAAAACATCTGCTCAACCAGTGAATAAGGAAGGATATATAGCCTGCATCTCATCCACCATTTCCCATGTAGCTTCATTGGCCCCAAAGTGCTTCTGTTGGACCTTAACTATCTCAATTGCTCGATTCCGAAGCATGATCATATTTCTCTCCAAAATCCATTGTGTTTCGATTTGGATTCTCCTTCTGTATCCACCTACAATACAAACCAATCAATCACATGATCAACATATTTAACATACTTCTTAAGAAATGACACATGGAAAACATTGTGCGCTTTCATTGTCGTGGGCAATGCAAGTTGATAGGATACTATCCCAATCCTCTCAATAATCCTGAAAGGTCAATAAAACCATGGTTCCAGCTTGGTACATGATCCAATCCATAAGGATGTCTTCTCTGGTTTGATGTGCAAGTACAACTGTTCCCCAATCTAGAACTCCTTGAACAACCTACTATGATCTGCATAGTTGTTCTGCCTATCCTCTGCTGCTTTCAAATTCTTCAAGATTACCTTAATTTCCCGCTCCATGTTTGCTAGAATTTCCAGTCCAATCAATACCTTGTTTGCTAGATCACTCCAACTAATGGGAGTATTACAACTTCACCCATAAAATGCCTAAAATAGACTCATTATTAGTGAATCCTGGTACCCATTCATGTAAGTGAATTCTACCAGTGGAATGTATTCTTCCAACTTTCATTTCTCATGCGTCACATACATCCTGAACATGTCCTCCAATATCCTATTGACCCTCTTAGTTTGTCCATCTATCTTTGGATGATAAGTTGTACAGAACCTTCCCCCTTGGGGGAACACCGTCCTCAGTGTTAAATAACACCTATAACCATAAGAATATTGTAAGAAAAACATAATACCAATGGACCTTTATAACTTAGCTCATTGCAGTATTTGCAATGATCATCCTGCTGAGAAGAAAATCAACAGGACAACATAACAAGTATAACATCATATTGACATGACACCCATATCTCTTATTGGAGCTTTATAACATAGCTCATGGTGTTATTTACATCCATATACATATGTACATATACCAAACATCACTAAAACATGTACCAAAAACATATACCAAATACATATACCAAAACATCTACTCAACCAGAGAATAAGGAAGGATATATAGCTCATCGGCCCCAAAGTGCTTGTGTTGGACCTTAACTAACTCAATTGCTCAGTTCCGAATCATGAGAATATTTTTGTCCAAAATGGATTGTGGCTTCTATTGGAATTCTCCTTCTATCTCCACCTACAATATATACCAATCATTCACATTATCAACATCTTTAACACACTTCTTAAGAAATGACACATGGAAAACATTATGCAATTTTACTATCGGGGGCAATGCAATTTGATAGGATACTGTCCCAATCCTCTCAATAATCCTGAAAGGTCCATAAAACCACGGTGCCATCTTTTTACATTATCCAATCCATAAGGATCTCTTCTTCGGTTTGATGGGTAGGTACACATGTTCCCCAACCTGGAACTCCTTAAACAACCTATTCTAATCTGCATAGCTCTTCTACCTATCCTCTGCTACTTTCAAATTCTTCATGATTACCTTCATTTCCTACTCCATGTCTTCCAGAATGTTAAGTACAATCAACACCATGTTAACTAGATCACTCCAACTAATGGGAGTATTACAACTTCACCCATAAAATGCCTATAATAGACTCATCCTTAGTAAATCCTCGTACCCATTGATGGAAATGAACTCTACTAGTGGAAGGTACTCTTCCCACTTTCATTACCAATACATCACATACATCCTGAACATGTCCTCGAATATCCTGTTGACCCTCTCAGTCTATCCATATCTCTTTGGATGATAAGTTGTACTAAAGGCCAACTCTATGCCAAAACGTGCAAATAAATCCTTTCAAAACTTGGAAGTGAACTTTGCATCCCTGTCTAACACAATCTTCTTCAGAACTCCATGGAACCTAACCATTTCCCTAATGAAGACATGTGCTACATCACTCATTGAGAATGTAGACTTCACTGGAATGAAGTATGCTACCTTTGTCAACCTATCCACCACTGCCATGATGGAATCATGTTTTCTCACTATCCTTGACAAACTTGTGATAAATTCCATGGAAATGACCTCCCATTTCTACTCTGGAATCCCAATCGGTTGTAGCATTCCACTTAGATGATTACACTTTTCCTTCACCCATTGACAATCCAAGCACCTAGCCACAAACTCTATTATGTCTGTCTTCAAATTGAGCCAATAATAGAATTTATTCACCTTCGTCAGTGTCTTCTTATATCCCGGATGACCCGAATATGGTTTGACATGAAACTCTCTCAATATCACCTTCTTGCGGTCACTATTGTCTGACACATATATCTTATCTATAAACCTAACCAATCCATCTGTCGTAAGACAATAATACACATCCTATGTGGATGTACTTCTCATAAGACAATAGTCCACATCCACATTCTTAGGATTTTCCCACTCAATGATAACTATTACCTTTTCTGGATCCACTACTATGCCCTCCTTGGAGACAACATGTCCCAAATAATGTACCTTAGTCTGAAATAAAGTTCACATTTTGAGCTTAGTATACAACTGATGCCATCTTAACAATCTCAACATTGCGGCTAAATGCTCAGCATGTTCTTCCTATGTTTTTGAATATACCAATATGGCATCAATGAAAACAATAACAAACTTGTTCAAGTTCAAATGCAACACACTATTCATGAATCACATAAAGGTAGTTGGAGCATTAATTAAACCAAATGGGACTACAAAAAACTCATAATTCCCATACTTGGTCTGGAATTTGTCTTGTAGATGTCCTCTTCCTTAATGAGTACCTCATGATATCATGACCTCAAATCAATCTTCAAGAACATTGGTGCTCCCTTCAAATGATCAAACAAATCATCAATTCTTAGTAACAAATACCTGTTCTTGATGGTCATTTTGCTTAATTGCTTGTAATCAATGCACAATATGGGAGTACCATCTTTCTTTTTCACAAATAGTATCGATACACCCCATGGTGATACACTTTGCCTAATGTGTCCCTTGTCCAACAATTCCTTTAACTGCAACTTCAACTCTACCAACTCATGTGTACTCATCCTATAAGAATCCTTTAATGTCAAAGGTCCCCCTGGCACCAACTCAATAGAAAATTTTACTTCCCTGTGAGGTGGAAACTTTGAAATGTCTTTAGGAAATATATCCTGAAACTCCCATAGAACTAGGTACCTCCTCAAAATGTCAGCATCCTCAACTTCCTTACCTTTGTCGCTAGAAATATCCACTATAAATAACACACATCCTTTTCTACAACTGCACTTTTCCTACATAGTTGTCACCATCCTAACTGATATTTCTTTCTTCTTACCTTGCAAAACTCTTTGTTCTCCATTGTAATCCAAGCACTCAATATATATTTCACAACAATCCATCTTGGTTCTATGAAGGTACAACCAATCCATGCCCAACCACATACTGTATGATGCCAATGGTAATAGATTCAAATTTGTTGCAGTAGGCATACCATTCAAATCAAATGCACAATCTCTTATCCAATGGTGAACTCACTTCTTTGTACCTATAGCCAACTACACTAACCAATATTCTGCATGCACTTCTTTGTTCAAACCACACTTATCGACCACGTCAGGACTAACATAACTATAATTAAAACTAGGGTCTATAAAAATAGAAACAATTTGATCACAAAACTTACCATCCATCTCAAAGATAGATGCCTGATGACCTTCCTATTTGTTATTTAGTGCTACATAGGTCCTAGGAATACTCTACCCAACATCTTCCATTGTATATGACTTCTGAGCACTATTTATCTAAGGTCTACCACCCTGATGTTGTGGAAAATATCTCCTATGATGATCCCTTCCACAAGTCCAACACTGCATGGGCTCCTTATTTAGCTCCTTAGTTCGAAGTCCCTATCCTCTATCAAATGCATAGAACTTATTAGATGGCACTACATTCTCTTTATTGCCTATACCTTGAGGTCTTGCCTTCTTATTGTCCCATTTTCCTTTGTTCATTGCATTACAGTTCTAGTTTGGCTTAGCCTCTGACCTGCGCTTCGATTTCTCATATCACTGCTTTAGTTTTCAGATGGCATCCTCTAATGATATAGGCTAATTGAACTGAATCATCTCTTTGAATGCAATCAGTAATCCACTAATGAATCTCTGAATGTTGGCCTTATCCTACTTAAGATAAGGCACATACCTTAGTAGCTCCAAGAATTTCCTCATACACTCCTCATCTATCATCAATCCCATATTTAGCTCATAGAACTTTTTTTCCCTATCATAAAAGTATCTCTCTGATAGGTAATTCTTCTTGGATAGTTGCTTGAACTCATTCCAGGTGAAGTCCTCCTAATTAATACCTCTCACATTCTTCACATCTTCCCACCAAATATTTGCTTTACCTTTGAGACTGAGTGTAGCTATTCTAGCTTTCATGTTCTCTGAATAATCATGTAACATGAATAACTTCTTCATACCACACAACCATGCCTTTTCATCCTATGATTTCTTTATTGCTCCATCCAAATTAGGTTGTTTTCCTTTCTTAAACTCATTTGACAAATGTCCCCTATCACTCCTCCTATACGGATGATAACAATGATGATCATAGTACATATCTGAACTAGAACTAGAATAGTACATGTGTCCATCCCCTCTCCTATCCAGCGTATCCAACAACCTGCCATCTTTCACTATGTCATCTCTATCTGACATATAACCACCATGAGACCTACTAGAATATACCCCATTAGTTTTTTCCTCCTCCTCATGGCTAATCTGAAGGGGTCCCTGTCACAACAATTATGACAAAATCTGAAGTATCACTACATTTACCTTTACTTGTCTCTCTTGTGCTTATATGATTATGTCATTTTCTGCCTTACAACTCCTTATTTCTTCCTTTAAGGTTCTCAATATATCTTCCAAATTAGAAGAGTGCCCAACACCATGCTGCTCATCTGATCCATATGGAGAGTCTCAAGAACTGTAGTCTACCATTTTGTTAGTCATATTTGATATTTCTTCCTGCAAGGTATGTCATGTTAGCTAAAGCAAATCAAAATAAACCAACGTACCTTAGTATAGTTCGGAGAGGATGCCTTGTATGCAAGGTCAACCAATCAGTGTAATACATGTATAACATAGTCATGACAACATTTAGAAATATAACACATAAGCATATAACCATGTAATCATCATTCTAGCCAGAGTCTAGTCAACAATGCATGTCCATGTTAACTACACATACCATGACCTCATGCATGACAAAAAATACCACATCACTAGAAACTTGAGCACATCTGAATACTAACATGCATAAGCAATGCATAATCAACCATACACTCATGATGACACACTTGACAACAACACCATCAACTTCTCATGGCAACATCAGTATAAACATGACCCATACCATACAAATGCAATAAGCACATGGTCTTACAACACAAGAAATACATATGCAACTGAAATTAATTCATGACTAATACACAGTCCATCCAGTCCGAGGGGTGAACCATGCCCTAATACCACACTGTAAAATCCTCCTCCCACATCTACCCAGGTAACTGGCCGGGTAAAGTAAACATGTGACAAGAAGTTACTATGGTATTATTCGACCTCCTGAGTCACCTTAAAGAAGTGTAACTGATGGAAACACACCATACAGACCTTCCACATCAACCAAAAGACTCTTAAGAACAATCCCAACCTCTCAGGTAACCAGCCCTTGAGTCCCACTGAGTTCTTATACTAATTAACCCCTGGATTCTCCCATGATATGGGCATGCATGCATCCATAGGGCTTTGGACACTCCCACAACATGTCATGCTAGTGTTGGGGAACATTTTTCTCAGTGTTGTGCTAGCATCCCTAGGATTTCAGCCACTTTTTCAGGCCCAAAGCCAAGGTCACTTCGTAGAATTCATTGATACCTTCATAACATAAAGATAACAATGGAATGATGAAACTAATGAAATTACTTAAACAAGCCCTTGACTTGACCCCTACTATCCATGCAAGACATTTTGTCAAACATATCAAAAATATGTAATCTACAAGTGTAACAACATATCCAAGGATAGGGGTTTCATAATCATCTAAGAATCATTAAGAAGAATTGGTGCCTCAACACATTGGCTGCAGTTTCATCCATTAGGCCATATATACATTTTTCATTAGTATACTAGTAAAAACACGATGAGAGCCATATATTGCTATTGTCATAATACGCATTCATAACCAACATCATAGCAACAAAAATACCAAGGAAATCACAACCATATCATCCACATATAAACTAATATAATACTCATGAAATAACAAGGATAAATAAACTCATGTTATTAATGAAAATGCCAACTAGTTGTGGGACTTCCAAGAACCACCTAACCATAGCTATGGTTGAGCCAAACCTCTCTTCATCCAATCAACTCCATACCATATTCCAAGCATGAATGTGAGATCTCATAGAACACGTCAATTCAAAACCATATAGGGATTCTAGAGGCCAACCACCTCAGCCCATCAATCAATGATTCCACCTCACGATCGGGAATTACAAAACCATCACCAGATAGGTCTCTGCCCAAGCCTTCAAAGGCTCCAAAGTGTCTGTTCCAACCAAGGCTCTAGGACTAGTAACTCAACCAACCAAAGTGCTCAAGAGCATTCATCCAACCAAGGCTCCATGACTAGTAACTCAACCCAAGCTATTACAGGGATCCAAAGTGGTTGTGCAACCAAGGATCAGGAACTAGTAACTCTAACTAAGCTAAGGAAACATGAGAACCAACTAGAAAAATAAAGAAATAAACCCACAACACCATGGCTATCAACGAAATGCAAGGCTAGGAAAATCCACTATCAATCTAGGCGATCACCCATGCTAGTGATTGATCATGATCAATAAACCACATACATATTCCATGCATGCCAAAGCCAGTGAGAAAAACATACATGAAACTCGGTACCTACAAGTGAAACACATTGTAGATGCTGATGCTGATGTCCTCGTGCGCTTTCATGCTTTCTTTTTTCCTTCTTTCTCCAAAAATCCAATTATGGCACACTCCTCCAAGAGTGCTCCAACGAAACTCTAAGTATCCATGAGTATGAGAGAGAGAGAGAGTAGAGAGAGAGATCCAAAACTGAAATGAAAAAATTGTGTGAACTGATCCTCAAAATCCTTTTTATTAATGAAGCCTTTATTTCATTCATTTTTTACCTCACAAGCAACATGTGACCTTTTGCCTCCCTTTTCTACTAATTCCCATTATTTTCACAAATCATTGTGTCAAAAATTCAATTTTTCCTTTCCAAAGCCTTTGCCAATTTCCTTAGCCATTAATCAATCATAAGTGATCCCCATCACTATGTTTTTTGCCAACATTCATCTTGGAATAAGTTTCCCATCAACCATTGATATTATTTTTCCTTTATTAACTTTTATTACATGGAGTTTTCACAAGGGTTATTACAAATTTCATATAGAGATCCTCCTTGGCTGATTCGATTCTACTAATGCTAAGGGATACACTCCTCATCCATGTCGATGTGTTTCCAAATAAAAATACAACTAAGTTTCTCATGCAAAAAGAACTTCATGTAGAATACTTTGCTATCAGCTTTTGCAATTCGTTCTGGAAACTATGTTTGAGCTATGGATGAAATTCCAAGTGGAAATGTAGATTGTATTGGCTGAAGCCAAGTTTTGTAATTTATTTAAGCCTTTACGTAGTAGCAAAGAGTAGGAATGAAGCTCATTTTGTACAACAACGCGTGTCTCATGCTATGTCAAGTCAATTGTTGCTAATAAAAATGCATATTTATGCCAAGATACATAGGCCAATTGGTATTCTAGTAACAAATGTGTTTGTCTCATTCAAGGTGAACCTAAAATTGGTGAGGGAGGTCTCATAAATGGTTGCGAGTTTGAGAAGTTGTTACGTATGGTTCAATAGAAAGAAATGGTTTGCCACTCCTCTACCATATGCCAAAAACTTAAATAAATTTCCATACCAATCATATTCAACAACTGTAAATAATATATAAAGAAAACGCAAACATTTTAAAATTCAACGAGGTCCAAATTGACTAAATATTGAGAAATCAAAATCATGTTGGAACAAGAGTGAAGTTTGAATCCAGAAAACAAAATTGATGAAACTATTGTCCAGAAATGGCTTCACTACTAATCCAATCAGATGTCCATGACATCACTTGTCACGTTGATCTTTCATGATCAATAAGGACAACTCACTTCATTGAGCTCTCCAAAGAGTGAGTTCTCTAAAACTTAATCACATTGTTGGTGCACCCACATGAGGCAATAATTAAGCTCACAATCAACAAGGCTCTTTAGTCCCTGGCTCTAATCGAGATGGATCGGACAATTTTTCTCAAACAGTGGCAAATGCACAGGACCAAGATCCAACACACGATGGATTCTCGATAGGAAACAATACAGGTGCACTTCTCCCAAAATTCTTGAAACAACAATACAAACTCCTCTTATGGAAGATTGTTGAACTTCACCCAATGACGATCAACTCAACCACACCAATATTACAAACACAATAACACATAGATAAATCCATGGAAATATCACAAGCTCTATACTACCCTATGTACAGAATGTGCATTTAATCCTCATGATTCTCCCATCTTCATGGGCCCTCACTTTAGGGTATCAAGCCCATATAGGCTATGATACCAACAAATAAATTAGAAGAGAAAACATCGTGGACAGATTTAGTCAAAACAATTCATATATTGCCTTCATAGTGAAATTAGAAGCCACATAAATAGTGCTCATGAGATCCAACTGATTCCAAACAAGGAATTGTTTGTTAAGAAAATCTGTCGACAAAAATCGATAACCAATAAACTAATATTACCTATTTACTAATGTAAGCATTATTTCCAAGTGAATATAAGCTTCTCTCATAAAGAACTGAGGGGTTTAGATATTTTCTACTCTATCCGGGGAAATAATTTAATTCTATAGGTAAATATTACATTTTGGATGAACATTTAATAACTTTCTTCTACGCATATTCTAAAACAAAAATTTTGTGTAATTGCTAATATGGTATTTTTATTGTTGCTCATTAAGATTTAGTGTTTTCCTTATTATGGGATGTATAATCTATAATATTAATAATGTATTGATTTAGTGTTGGCACGATGGATTTAAATATTGAATTTAGTTATTTACGATTGATTAAGTTGTTTATTGCATTATTTTTTGTGTTTGAGAAATGGGTAAAAAAATAATGGAGGTTTCTGCGAGTAAAATTATTAAGATATTTGTCTTATGGATCCGTCATCACAACGATTAGATGAAAAGAATATGATCCAAAAAAGCTATAAAAGAGAAAGAGTACTTAATAAATTTATGTGATAGATCCATAAAACATGTATCTAGATCAAATTTATTGTAAATGTATTGTATTATATGCTTCATGTATTGAGTTCATTTATGTAATAGATCCAAAAAAGATGTCTCTAGATAAAATTTATTGTAAATGTACGGTATTAGATAAAATTTATTGTAAATGCACTGTATTATATGCCTCATGTATTGAGTTCATTATATTATATTATGTAAATTTAATATTTTGTAAAATTAATACCCTGACCTTTCTAATGATAAAACAGAGAACTCCAACACCAGCGACAATCTTAGCAACTGTGTTGTACCTGGGTGGCGAGCTGCAGAGAGGAATCACAGAGCGGGAAGTGCCGGGTCGAAATGTGAGTGAGCAGCGCGGGTGACTATTTCGAACCGCAGCATGAATTCCAGCGCGTCCCTGATCGGTCAGGGAATGTCAGGTGCTCTAACTGCATTTTGGATTTTTTTGCCAGGGAATCGCAGGGCTGTCAGGGGAGGGTGGCGGAGCTAGAGGATGGTGGCGGGGGGCGGAGAGATTTCTGGTGGCCGGAGCTGGACGATTTTCCAGCTGATGCCAGAAAATGGGCCATTCTACAGCCTAGATAGACTACTACATAACTAAATAGTTTGGTACAATGTTCGTAGTATATTGCACTGAATTCAATGCAATGTATAATGGATAAATCCAATTATACTTTTGTAAGACCAATTATGCAGTTCCATGGATTTTAGTCATCACATAATAAAAATAATAATGAGTATTGATGTTAACGATGTTACATTGTGAAATGATTCATTGAATTTATATCATAAATAATATAGGGAAAGTTAATTTGACCCAAACTTCAACGCACGGATGGTTCCTTATCTAGTAAAAATAAATTGACGAATAATATAGTGCAAAACAATTTCAAAATATATTGTGTACTGTTGTGAAAGTGATTTTAAGTTATGTGCTTCAAATCCACTACTTTGTTTTTTTAGAGGTGATTCTATTAGTTAGTATATAGATATTAAAACCATTATATTAATCATGTTTTTTTTATATGGTAAGAATATAAAACTTAGTGATATATAATATGTATTAAACCAATGACATATAATTAAATGTAGACATTTAATTATGACGAACATATGTGATTACGCAAAAAAAAATTCATTATTAGAAAGAAAAAAAAGTGGTATATGAAAACTTCAATATAATATCTCAAATTAAATTTATGAATAATCAATAAAATTAACTTCCTTTCCCATATAGTTTATATGAAAATAAGGGAAAGTTAGTAGATGATAAAAGAGAAGAAGAAGAAGAAAACAAAATTAAGAGATCAAATGTATTTGAAACATATATAAAGGTGATTATACAAAATTTTGATATGTTAACCCATGGGTAAAACTAGTTTAGATTCATTACAATTTTGGATCTATGTAATCTTAGGTTGAGAAAAACCTTTTAAGGACAAACATTTCTTCATGTTTTGCACTCTAAAACAAGATTGTAATTGAAGGGATTTGAACCCTCTTAATGCTTGATAAAATCTAAAATTAAACAAGCAAGGGTTGAATGTGACTGAGATATAGATTAGATAGTAACACGTGGAAGGAATTGTGGAAATTAACTTTGTCACATGGGGAAGTTTCACGTGGGAGTGTAGGGATTGTTGGTTACAAAAGACTAGAAAGTTTTTATAATAAAATTGGTTGAGTAGCCTTGTTGTCTTGATAACTTCAAAGGACTAATGGAAAAAATAATAATAAATATGATAAATGATATGGATTTATGAAGGGAATTAATCAAATGCAGGTATAGAACACAAACATGGAGAAATGATGAAAATGAACTTCAATTAATAAATAGTGAATGTTAAAATTGTTTACGTGCAGAATGAAAATAAACTAGCTCAAGTGGTGGTAGCGTATATGTAGGAAGAAATGTGACCGATATGCATTTCCTGAAATATGTTACAATGAGGGTAAGAGGCCATTTTGTCATGAAGAAATAATGAGAAACCCTAAACATCCCAAACCCTAACCCTAGGAGAAGAAGCACCAAAGGCCTATGGGTCCTGATGGGGTAAGTTGGAATGTCAACTTCTTGAGGTCGTAACTTTGGCATGATACCTCCTTTTGACTCACATGATAAGATGTTAGAAAGGCCTATTAGAGGAGAACACATTTCAACTGCAAACATGAGCTTTTCTCTCGCATTCACCCATTTCTCAAAAAAGACATTTAGGGCCTTAAAACGGCTCTAGAAGTTTAAGATCTGGAAACTGCCAAAAATAGAAAAGTGTGTTGTGAACCATGTGGAATAGGTGGTGGACACCAATATCCATATGGACAAATAAATATTGTGAATTTGCTAAACTATTTGACACATTAGTTGACACTTGATTGACACAAGATTAGTTGCTACAAAGTGATGGTGACGAATTACAGTGTCTATGTTGATTTATTACCAACATTAGCACTCATACAATGATGCGTTGAGATAAATACTTGGAACATGGTAGGGATAGATATATGGCTATATGGGAATTTGTGAGTTAGTACATTATTTTCCATGGAAAACTTCCTTACAAAAACCCTTTAAGAATTTTCTAAGATTCTTTGAATAGAATAAGGTTAAATTTTGTTAAATGTTTTCAATGAACAAGATATGTGTTTAACCCCAAGGAATTGAAGTGGGTTTAATCATGTGACCTTCTAGGTCAATATAGCTTTGACATGGAATATCGATCTACTTGAGCTAACCCTTGGGGCTAAAAAATATTTGGAAACAAGCCATGCTTCGTCAACCACACTATGGCATAATCGAAATAAGACTTGAAGCCCATGGTTATAAATTGGGGGCATATACTTTTTATGTGCACCATGAATGTGTTGGTAGATATACTTAATGCTTTGGACCCCTTCACTTTTCTATAGAGAAGATCTTAATGAGATTTTAATTTGCATGGGAAAGGGAAGTGTATTCTTTTCCATGTTAGCACATTCTCATGTGTAACATTTTCATTAGTATATATGCTTGTGTTTTATTATAATTATATATTTAACATTTACTTATCTTTTTAGTCCCTACCAATGTAAGAATCTAGCAATTGATTTTCCTATTGACCACTATTAGTTTAGCATTGACCAATGCAATTTATAATGTTTAATTTTGAATAAAAAATATTTAATTTTCAATATTACTCGGAAATTTATTTTTCAAACATTTGATTGGACCTTAACATGAAGGTCTTATTGCAACCTTTGGGCCATGCGGATAATTTTTTGCCATAATTTCTAGATGCAATTATAATATTTATGAACTCGTTTTGGATATTTGTATAGTGAATTTTTATTGTTAAGTTTCAAACCACCCAAAGTTAAAATCCTTAAAAATAGCTCATACTCAATCTGTTAATACCACTATAATTTAAGCAAGTACTTGCTTAACAAGAGTTACTGCACACCATTATTTATGGGTTCTTCAACACTAAGTAGGACTAAAAATGTAAATGTGTAAACTTAGTAGTACTTACTAGGCAATTAATGCAAGTTTGTGCCCCTTCATAGGCAATTAATTTTTCTACTTCATATATCAATTTACAATTTTTCTTAAAACAAAATTTCCACTTGAGGGAGAGCCATTAAACTACCTTGAGACACTTATTTAACAATAAAGTTTCTAAAAATCCACCATTATTACATTGAGAAAAACAAAATATATTTTACCACTCATTACTAAAGAAATGTATAAATAATCTAATTGATATCATTTAAAAATAATAATAATGATTTGATATTTTAATAATAATTATATATATATAATATCATTATAACATGTTCTTTGAAAGTTTTTTTAATTAATATTTAATAAATCTTTCCTATGTAGTGACATAATTGGCATATATATATAGATATAGATATATATAAAATAAATTTATGTTAATATAAATATGCATAAACACTATTGAGTTACTTAAATGTATCGAACCATCTACGTTAAACTTATTACCGACCAGACGCCTTATCATATACTACTACAGCGGATTTAACATTCGTTTAACAGCATTAAATCATCTTACGATTCAGCATGGTATTTTGAATTGAGTGACTACATTCAAAAAGTCTAATCCTTTCACACTATTTTAACAATCCAAGACGCCAAAAGAACTTAAAGGGGCCATGGATAGGCCTATCGTACCGCCAAATTCTAACTCACCAGGCTTTGTCCATGTCAACCAGCAGGCTAGTATTATGAATTAAATAACTAAATTAAAAAAAACAAAAGAAAAAGTCTAACCTTGTTATTCAATTTTAACAATCCAAGACACCCAGGGAACATAAGGGGCTACGGATAGACTTATCGTACCACCAAATTCTAACCCATCAGGCTTTGTCCATGACAAATGGCAAGCTTTATAGTTGATAATATGAAGCAAAACATGTAACGTTTGACTATGACGTTTGCAATCAAGCAACCGTCCACGTAACAAACCAGAACGGGATTGAAAGTGTTTTCGAGCATCGCATCTAAAGCTGCATAAAACAGGCAGAGTAGACGAAAAAGATGGTTCGTTTATTGAAATTTTAGAGAAGAAAGAACAGCTCTGCGTACCTGTACCCATTCGCCAACTGCTCTCAATAGCATGTTGGGGGGAATGATGAATTGGGTTTGGACAGGTTTGGCGGAATGATGAATATTCGTTTGGAATTAGGTTTTGTGGAAGCAGGTTCATCCAATACCTGTATATGCCCCCAGATTATAACCTAATTCCATACAATAATCATCGGATTGTATCTCTGGATTTAATGTAAACATTTGTCCACTCCTGTTAGATTTTGTTTATAAATTCACAGCCACTTTAGGCGGAAATCATACCCAAGTCCTCGGAATTCCTCATTCTGCACTCTCCTTCACTTGGTGTATTGCCACTTTGGCCTGACTGTAAGGTTCACTTACAGACCTGTTATATTCTTTAGTTCAATCTCAGGCCTAAGGATGAAGGCAGAATCAGGAGGCGCTGATGCTAAGCTACCACTTCCCCCTCCAGTGGGACGTAAAAGAAGAGGTTTGGCAATTCTTGATTTTCTTCTGAGATTGCTTGCCATTGGAGCCACCCTTTCTGCAGCTATTGCCATGGGCACAAATAATGAAACTCTGAAGTTTTTCACTCAATTCTTCCAATTCAATGCTAGATTCTACAACCTATCTGCCTTCATGTACGTATAACGCTACTCTTCCAACTTTTTTTCAAATAGTTAGTAAGAATCTCAATCATACTGTATCTCTGAAATAACTGTGGATATTTACTGTTAATTATGGATTTAGATACTTCGTGATTGCCAATGCCACTGTGGGTCTATACCTACTTTTATCGCTGCCCTTTTCCATCTTCGACATAGTGAGACCCCGTGCGGCAGCCTTTAGGGTATTACTCATCTTCTTCGATACGGTATGCATTAATTCATACTGCTCACAGGTTTTTGCATATAAATGTATAATGTGGGTTTGGTCCCTGAAAAATACAAGGGAAGAACCAAGATAATATATATTGTAATTGCAGGTGATGGTGGCTGTGTGTACATCTGGAGCAGCAGCAGCAACGGCAATAATGTATGTCGCTCGCAGAGGAAACACCAAAACCAACTGGTTTTCCATCTGTCAACAGTTCAATTCATTCTGTGACCAAGCCACCGGCGCTCTTGGTGCCTCTTTCGCCGCAGTTGTCTTACTAATTCTTCTAGTCCTGTTATCTGCTTCAACTCTCCACAGGCACCGAGCAGAGTTTTAGGGCAAAAGTTAGATTATATTGTTCTTGATTATGCTCGTGGCTATGTGGTATTTATGTGACTCCAGCGTTATGTGTCCATCTTTTTCTTTTATGTATGGTTTAATATTTGGGTTCCTTAGTCATCTTTGTGCAGTACAGGGTCGCCATTAGTGCTAATGGCTTCTGATCATCAGGATGAGAAGACATATATGTATTCAGTGTAAACTTCACAATGTCAAGATTTTTAAGTTGTAAAATCAGAAATGTATGTATTCAGTGTAAACTTCACATTGTCAATATTTTTAGTTGTAATATCGGAAATGTGATTGGTCATGCAGATATTTGATTTGCTTTTCTTTTCAAATATCATAGAAAGATATCTCTCACTCCCCTATGATGCTTCAATAGATTTCAAACTCCTGGGAGATTCATTTCTCAACAAATAATCTGAGCAATGTGCTTCCTATTAAATGCGTTCTTGGTCATGTTTTCTTCTTATAATGTCATCTAACAGAACGCATAATATAGATATTGGGTTGAACCAATGTTTACTTTTGGACATGCCCTGGCCTAAAGAAGATAGGACGGAAACAAGTACGTAATCATCAATATATAAATAATTTTTGTTGTTGAAATTCCTTGTATTTTTTCTTTGATTTTATGACAATAAAGTGTATTCTAAAAACTGGACTCACTATACAACTTTCTTTTCTCTTAAGTTTACTTATAAAAATAAAATGCCACTATTATGTAGTACAATTATATTAAAAATATTAATAGGGTTGATATAGGATAACTTTTTATAAATATAATTAAAAAAAACTATTGTAACAAGAAGAATGTTGTACCAATATTTTATGGAGGTGGAACACAATGGCGCAGAGCAACCTGAAAAAACTCTGTCACAACCAGGCGGAGGAAGATATAGAAGAGTATAGAAGCAAAATGATAGAAACCAACTAGTAATGAACAGAGGTCAGAGGGTTGCTCAAGGTTGGACAAAAAGGTTCAGGAGGGAAGATATGCCTAGGTTAGCAATTAAGTTAACAATGATCAGGATTATTCTCCATGTTGGGCGTCAGAGTTGCCCTGAACGAAGAAAGCAGCATCTCATACTTCATCATCACCTCAAGTGTTTGCCTGTCGGCTGGTTCAGAGTCATCCCTGGCTGGCTCTTTGGCGGGTGTTTCCTTTTTCTTTTGGTTTCGGAAGATTGGGTGCATCGTCTGGCGCTCTCAGCGGTCGCACCACCTGAAGTTTTCTGCTTACTGGAGTGGAAGTGGTATTCTGGCGATCGCAAGCCCCAAAGGTGGATTCCGGTTTTCCCGATTTGGTAGCGATCACATTCAAAGGTTTACACGTGGCGGTGGGGTCGGTTGGAATACCACCCTCATCGCACACTATTGTTCGAGGTTGTTGGGGGGTGCGATATGTTCCAAGACCGTCCGATCATATGAAGTGAAGCGACGGCTGGGATGGATCGTGCAGTTTGGTGGACGGGCTAGTTAAGTGTCGAGCTTCTTTCCATTGCGAAGTTGACCACTGCCATCGGATAGGGTTAGTAGAATCAACGGTGAAGATTAATGAGACAGGTTGTCCGTAGGCTGCGTTTCATCATACATTTTGGGCGCGTACTCTTCCTCTTGTACGGGGTGTGATTTTCTCGCGGCGGTTGTGATTAAAGCAGCAGGTTAGGTTTATGGTGGGAGTAGTCAGTCTTTATTACTCTTGGCGGGCCGCAAAAAGTTCTTTGTGGAAAGCGCCATTCCTTTACCATCCACAGTTACTCGGGTGGTGTGTTAAGTGGCATTGATTTCTTTTCTGATTGGTACTTTGGTTCTGCTTCGGGTCCAAGTCCAGATGCCGCTTTGTTTCTCTTTTGAGAGTTTTGAGGTTTTGTCGTTGGGATCGGGGCTAGTTCCTCTCACCCGTTAACAGTTATTGTAGGTTTTCTCCTTGGTCCACAACTCACCGAGGATTGTTGTATTCTATGTATTTTAAATTGCTGATTAATGAAATAGAAGGTCCGACTCTTGCTTTAGCAAAAAGAATAATCAATAAAATAAACTTCCTTTCTCATATAGTTTATATGAAAATAAGGAAAAGTTAGTAGATGATAAAATAAAAGAAGAAGAAGAAAAATAAATTAAGAGATCAAATGTATTTGAAACACACATATATATAAAGGTAATTATACAAAATTTTGATATGTTAACCCATGGGTAAAACTAGTTTAGATTCATTACAACTTTGGATCTATGTAATCTTTAGGTTGAGAAAAACCTTTTAGGGACAAACATTTCTTCATGTTTTTCACTCTAAAATAGGACTTCAATTTAAGGGATTTGAATCCTCTTAATGCTTGATAAAATCTAAAATTAAACTGGATATAGGCTAGTGTAGTTGTGTTGGTTAACAAGCAAGGGTTGAATGTGAGTGAGATATAGATTAGATAGTAACACATGGAAGGAATTGTGGAAATTAACTTTATCATATGGTGAAGTTTCACGTGGGAGTGTAGGGATTGTTGGTTACAAAAGACTGGAAAGATTTTATAATAAAACTGGTTGAGTAGCCTTGTTGTCTTGATAACTTCAAAGGACTAATGGAAAAAATAATAGTAAATATGATAAATGATATGGATTTATGAAGGGAATAAAATCAAATGCAGGTATAGAACACAAACATGGAGAAATAATGAAAATGAACTTCAATTAATAAATATTGAATGTTAAAATTGTTTACATGCAGAATGAAAACAAACTAGCTCAAGTGGTGGTAGCGTATATGTAGGAAGAAATGTGACGGATATGCCTTTCCTGAAATATGTTACAATGAGGGTAAGAGGCCATTTTGTCATGAATAAATAATGAGAAACCCTAAACATCCCAAACCCTAACCCTAGGAGAAGAAGCACCAAAGGCCTATGGGTCCCGATCGGGTAAGTTGGAATGTCAACTTCTTGGGGTCGTAGCTTTGGCATGATACCTCCTTCTGACTCACATGATAAGATGTTAGAAAGGCCTATTAGAGGAGAACACATTTCAACTGCAAACATGATATTTTCTCTCGCGTTCGCCCATTTCTCAAAAACGCCATTTAGGGCCTCAAAACAGCTCTAGAAGTTTAAGATCTGGAAACTGCCAAAAATAGAAAATTGTGCTGTGAGCCATGTGGAATAGGTGGTGGCCACAAATATCCATCTGGACGAATAAGTATTGTGAATTCGCTAAACTATTTGACACATTAGTTGACACTTGATTGACACAAGATTAGTTGCGACAAAGTGATCGTGACAAATTACAGTGTCTATGTTGATTTATTACCAACATTAGCACTCATACAATGATGCGTTGAGATAAATACTTGGAACATGGTAGGGATAGATATATGACTATATGGGAATTTGTGAGTTAGTACATTATTTTCCATGGAAAACTTCCTTACAAAAACCCTTTAAGAATTTTCTAAGATTCTTTGAATAGAATAAGGTTAATTTTTGTTAAATGTTTTCAATGAACAAGATATGTGTTTAACCCCAAGGAATTGAAGTGGATTTAACCATGTGACCTTCTGGGTCAATATGGCTTTGACATGGAATATCGATCTACTTGAGCTAACCCTTGGGGCTAAAAAATATTTGGAAACAAGCCATGCTTTGTCAACCACACTATGGCATAATCGAAATCAAACTTGAAGCTCAAGGTTATAAATTGGGGGCATATACTTTTTATGTGCACCATGAATGTGTTGGTAGATATACTTAATGATTTGGACCCCTTCACTTTTCTATAGAGAAGACCTTACTGAGATTTTAATTTGCATGGGAAAGGGAAATGTATTCTTTTCCATGTTAGCACATTCTCATGTGTAACATTTTCATTAGTATATATGCTTGTGTTTTATTATAATTATATATTTAACATTTATTTATCTTTTTAGTCCCTACCAATGTAAGAATCTAACAATTTATTTTCCTATTGACCACTATTAGTTTAGCATTGACCAATGCAATTTATAATGTTTAATTTTGAATAAAAAATATTTAATTTTCAATATTATTCGGAAATTTATTTTTCAAACATTTGATTGGACCTTAACATGAAGGTCTTATTGCAACCTTTGGGCCATGTGGATAATTTTTTGCCATAATTTCTAGATGCATTTATAATATTTATGCACTCATTTTGGATATTTGTATAGTGAATTTTTATTGTTAAGCTTCAAACCACCCAAAATTAAAATCCTTAAAAATAACTCATACTCAATTAGTTAATACCCACCATAATTTAAGCAAGTACTTGCATAACAAGAGTTACTGCACACCATTATTTATGGGTTCTTCAACACTAAGTAGGACTAAAAATGTAAATGTGTAAACTTAGTAGTACTTACTAGGAAATTAATGCAAGTTTGTGCCCCTTCATAGGAAATTAATTTTTCTACTTCATATATCAATTTACAATTTTTCTTAAAACAAAATTTCCACTTGAGGGAGAGCCACTAAACTACCTTGAGACACTTATTTAACAATAAAGTTTCTAAAAATCCACCATTATTACATTGAGAAAAACAAAATATATTTTACCACTCATTACTAAAGAAATGTATAAATAATCTAATCGATATCATTTAAAAATAATAATAATGATTTGATATTTTAATAATAGTTATATATATATATATATATATATATATATATATATAATCATTTTAACATGTTTTCAATTTTTTTTAATTAATATTTAATAAATCTTTCCTATGTTGGTAAAAAAAAAAAAAAAAAAAATTAAAAAATATATAAAATAAATAAATAATAATAATATTATGAATTTATGTTAATATAAATATGCATAAACACTATTGAGTTACTTAAATGTATCGAACCATCTACGTTAAACTTATTACCGACCAGAAGCCTTATCATATACTACTACAGCTGATTTAACATTCGTTTAACAACATTAAATCATCTTACGCATTAAATCATCTTACGTTTCAGCATGGTATTTTGAATTGAATAACTACATTCAAAAAGTCTAATCCTGTCATACTATTTTAACAATCCAAGACGCCAAAAGAACATAAAGGGGCCACGGATAGACTAATCGTACCACCAAATTCTAACCCATCAGGCTTTGACCAAATTCTAACCCATAGACTTTGTCCATGTCAACTAGCAAGCTTTATAGTTGATAATATGAAGAAAAGCATGTAACGTTTGACTATGACGTTTGCAATCAAGCAACCGTCCACGTAACAAACCAGAACGGGATTGAAAGTGTTTTCGAGCATCGCATCTAAAGCTGCATAAAACAGGCAGAGTAGACGAAAAAGATGGTTCGTTTATTGAATTTTTAGAGAAGAAAGAACAGCTCTGCGTACCTGTACCCATTCGCCAACACCTCTCAATCGCATGTTGAGGGGAATGATGAATTGGGTATGGACAGGTTTGGTGGAATGATGAATATTCGGTTTGGAATTAGGTTTTGTGGAAGCAGGTTCATCCAATACCTGTATATCGCCCCAGATTATAACCTAATTCCATACAATAATCATCGGATTGTATCTCTGGGTTTAATGTAAACATTTGTCCACTCCTGTTAGATTATGTTTATAAATTCACAGCCACTTTAGGCGGAATTCATACCCAAGTCCTCAGAATTCCTCATTCTGCACTCTCCACTTGGTGTATTGCCACTTTGGCCTCACTGTAAGGTTCACTTACAGACCTGTTATATTCTTTAGTTCAATCTCAGGCCTAAGGATGAAGGGAGAATCAGGAGGCGCTGATGCTAAGCTACCACTTCCCCCTCCAGTGGGACGTAAAAGAAGAGGTTTGGCAATTCTTGATTTTCTTCTGAGATTGCTTGCCATTGGAGCCACCCTTTCTGCAGCTATTGCCATGGGCACAAATAATGAAACTCTGAAGTTTTTCACTCAATTCTTCCAATTCAATGCTAGATTCTACAACCTATCTGCCTTCATGTACGTATAACGCTACTCTTCCAACTTTTTTTCAAATAGTTAGCGAGAATCTCAATCATACTGTATCTCTGAAATAATTGTGGATATTTACCGTTAATTATGGATTTAGATACTTCGTGATTGCCAATGCCACTGTGGGTCTATACCTACTTTTATCGCTGCCCTTTTCCATCTTCGACATAGTGAGACCCCGTGCGGCAGCCTTTAGGGTATTACTCATCTTCTTCGATACGGTATGCATTAATTCATACTGCTCACAGGTTTTTTCATATAAATGTATAATGTGGGTTTGGTCCCTGAAAAATACAAGGGAAGAACCAAGATAATATATATTGTAATTGCAGGTGATGGTGGCTGTGTGTACATCTGGAGCAGCAGCAGCAACGGCAATAATGTATGTCGCTCGCAGAGGAAACAACAAAACCAACTGGTTTTCCATCTGTCAACAGTTCAATTCATTCTGTGACCAAGCCACCGGCGCTCTTGGTGCCTCTTTCGCCGCAGTTGTCTTACTAATTCTTCTAGTCCTGTTATCTGCTTCAACTCTCCACAGGCACCGAGCAGAGTTTTAGGGCAAAAGTTAGATTCTATTGTTCTTGATTATGCTTGTGGCTCTGTGGTATTTATGTGACTCCAGCGTTATGTGTCCATCTCTTATTTTATGTATGGTTTAATATTTGGGTTCCTTAGTCATCTTTGTGCAGTATAGGGTCGCCATTAGTGCTTCTGATCATCAGGATGAGAAGACATATATGTATTCAGTATAAACTTCACAATGTCAAGATTTTTAAGTTGTAAAATCAGAAATGTATGTATTCAGTGTAAACTTCACATTGTCAATATTTTTAGTTGTAATATCAGAAATGTGATTGGTCATGCAGATATTTGATTTTCTTTTCTTTTCAAATATCATAGAAAGATATCTCTCACTCCCGTTTGAATGCTTCAATAGATTTCAAACTCCTGGGAGATTCATTTCTCAACAAATAATCTGAGCAATGTGCTTCCTATTAAATGCGTTCTTGGTCATGTTTTCTTCTTATAATGTCATCTAACATAAGGCATAATATGAATGCTTCAATAGATTTCAAACTCCTGGGAGATTCATTTCTCAACAAATAATCTGAGCAATGTGCTTCCTATTAAATGCGTTCTTGGTCATGTTTTGTTCTTATAATGTCATCTAACATAAGGCATAATATAGATATTGGGTTGAACCAATGTTTACTTTTCGACATGCCCTGGCCTAAAGAAGATAGGACGGAAACAAGTAGGTAATCATCAATATATAAATAAATTTTGCCGTTGAAATTCCTTGTATTTTTTTCTTTGATTGTATGACAATAAAGTGTATTCTAACAACCGGACTCACTATACAACTTTTTTTTACCGTAAGTTAGTTATAAAAAATGAAATGCCACTAAATGTTAATCAGTACAATTGCATTAAAAATATTAATCTGGTTGATATAGCATAAATTTTTATAAATATAATTAAAAAAACCTAATTTTTTTTTTTCGAGGTGGGCCGCTACGTCCACGTAGAGGTGGTGCACGGCCATCAGGCCTACCCCCGAGGGCGTCGAGGAGATTTGACCCCGTGACCTCTCAAACTGGAGAGTACTATCAACGGGAACTCGACCATTTGAGCTAACCCTCGGGGGCTAAAAAAAACTATTGTAATAAGAAGAATGTCTTATCAATATATACATTTATGTGATTAATTATGTATAAAAAAAAATTGTGTCAATTTTAACTTGAAAAAAAAGAATTACACATGTAAAATGGACCAGTTTGCTAAAAAAATTGGTTATATTTTAATTTCCCCATCTAATTAGAATATGAACTTATTAGAATCTAATTTTTTGAATTTATTAAAAGTCAATGCAACCAAAAAAAACTAGGTAACACACTACAACTATTGATAAACATCAATACTAAAAATATGCTGAGCATATTCCCTTGAGAATTAATCTAAGTTGTCAATTAAAAAATAAAAATAAAAATAAAAGGTCAACAAATCCATCTTATATTGAAATAAAAGTCTTTGTATATATATATATATATATATATGTCTTTGTATATATATATATATATATATATAGATACTATGTTACCAGAAAGGAGAAACGGAAAGGAAACGAGAAATGACAACGAGACGAGAAACGAAGTTTGGAGGTTTCGCATTCAAGAAACGAGGAGAGAGAAAAAACAAGAAAAATGTGAAAAACATAAAACAAAGCATACATCATCCACATTCTCCAATAATGTGCTCACATAGACCATTCTCGAATATTCATAGTGAGAAACAAAGCTTGTGTTGCTTACATAGGTCATTCGCAAATACCCATGTTTGATCCTTTAATAGTGAAGAAACCTTTGGCATTGAATTCAAGCTTGATTTGACCTTTCCATTTCCACTTGATTTGGACCTAGTGAGAGTGGGATTTTTTTGAAGGCCATATCCCTAGAAATTTCCTGATGAGTACATGATCTGGCATATCATGTGTATATTCTCCCATATTATTTGAGCGGACCTCAAATTTGGGCTATATTGTAGTATTTGGTAAGCAACTACTAGGATGTAGTTTCCCTAGTTGGGTAATAGGATGGTGAAGATTGAATTGAGCTCCATTGGGATTAGGGAATTGAGCCAAAAGTAGAGGGTTGTTTAGAACTACTACTACCTTCAACTATCTTGCTATAGGAAGAAGTGTTGCTCCCTCCACTCACATTTTGCATAGAAAAAACCGAATTAATCTTTATAATAATAAAAATAATATTTAACCTAACCGTGTGCATTTAAATTTATAGTTTTGTATAAAACGAAAAATTTTAAATATTAAATACAATAAAATTATATAAGAAACTCTACACTAAATACACTTTTAAATAAAACCAACACAAAAATTAAGATAAAATAATTAAAACATTAAAGAAACACATCCCAATAATATAATTTTAACACACAAAATCCCTAAATAAACAATGTTGTTAAAGAAATTTTAGGCTAAATACAAGAGACCATCAAACCGCCTCTAAAAACTACCCACAAAACCAATCTTCATTTTCTTAAATTGAACTGAACTTTACAATGAAACCAACATTACAAACAAACGAGAGCAACGTTTCTCTGAAAACCAAACTTTGCCTTTTTTATTCTGCTCAACGTCCAATTGGAACTAGACCAACATTACAAATGAACCAGAACAAACCCATTCGTTTCTGGAGAATGTATTGAAAAACGAAAACTACTGTACAAAACGGCGTTTTCCTTACCGTTCCATTTTCTTTGCGTTTTTCTTCGGAAACGAGCTCATCAACGCCATTGTCAAACAAATTTTTTAATCATAGACATTTAATCTCATTTTTTAATGGAAATTTTAAATAGGTTTTGTTGAGCATATCATAGACCAATACTGTCACTTATTAATATTATAGGAACAAAAAATCATAATTAATTTTATATAACAATTTATATGATTTTTTTTAATTAATGAATTCAATGAAAAAAATTGACAACTACTTTACAAATAAATCGAAGCTTTTAATTTTTATACCCTAAAATGAAAATTATATAATATTCTATAGAATTTAAAACCTTATTATCCAATTTAGTTGATGAGTGTCCTATTAAAACTACACTTTGATATTTTTTTTTAAATAATTATTTTTTGTAAATAATTATATTTTATATTATAAATTTGAAGCAAGAGTGTTTCTTGTTTTTTAAATAAATGGTGTTAAATTATATAAAATTTTTAGGGTAGAAATATTTTAAATCTATATATTTATAAGTTTTTTATCATTTAGATGTTTGAGATATTCCTCATAAGCTGAATTTATGTTGTTTGTTTTTATAGATGTTATCGTGTATATATATACATGGTTACTTATTTATCTTTTTAGTTATATATGTAGTAGTTATTCTTTTGTTTTCATTTAATATGACACAACATATCCACTAAAACAATCATTTTCTAGTTTTATTAATAATTCATAAATACAAATAGTTATGTTTTTTATTAAGTAATTTTTTTTAAATAAATTAATTTATAATCAAATAAATTTGTTGTTCCGTAAATTTAACAATATTTTTTATTTTAAATAGAAAAAGATGAATTTAAACTTGCATTAAAGTTGGTTTGCTTTTTTAAGCATTTTAAAAGTATATTATTATTATTATTTTATTATTATTATTAAAGTATATTATTATTATTATTTTATTATTATTATTATTAGCACATCATTATATATAATATTTTCCTGTAAGTAACCCAGTAATATTGAATTTTTATTTTTATTTACTTTATTGCTTTAAAAAGATTGGAACTAGAAGTAGAAAACATTGAATAAATTATGAATGTGGTTGCTCACGTAAAAGTATTGGTAAGTACCTTCTTTTAGAAAAATAGATATAATGCAATAATAAATAAGTCAACTACACAATAAGGGAAGGAATGAAATGTGAATTTCATATTCAAGAACAGTTGGAAAATTAATTATGGGATGAGGCGGTTGCCTAGACAAAGACAAAACTCCTAAGGAAAAGATCCAATAGGGTATAGAGGACCTGCGGAAAACTGAAAGGAGAGGATACTGTTATAAAATAAAAACCTCTGACTGTTATAAAATAAAAACCTCTGACACGATGTTGTAGAGAGGGGAGAACACTTCCATATTTCAAGTTGTCGAGCTGGTGAAGTCACTAGCATGTTGAAAGCACCTTGACTGAAGGTGGTTGGGACCAAGTGGTCTTGGGAAAGACTGATTCAAAGGATTCTGAGCCTGAAACCGTGTTGAATATGAAATTGGCTAGGGAGGAGTGCCAGTGGTGTTACTGGCTCTCGTAGGTTGGGAGGAACATTCATGTTCCTTGAACTTTGTAGTTGAAAACATAAGATAAATAAGTATTCGAGAAGTTTGTGTTACTATCCTAGGGTTTTATCTATTCGTGGCTGATACAATGAAGGGTTACATGGTTACTCTCTTTATTCTTAATTTATTTCTATTTTTTATTTAACATTATGGTTACTTTCTTTATTCTTAATTTATTTCTATTTTTTATTTAACAAATGTTATTTGTGGTACCTTGGATATTTAGAATTTGTTTGGCAACGAGAACAAACACTTCTTGCTACCATGTTTTTTTAAAAAGGGGTCCAGGGTTAGACTCTGGGTCAAGTTGGGTGATCAATAACCCAGAATCAGTCCCATAGAACCTTGGTGCTATAAGTTAATAAAACAACAAGAAAATTTATTTGTGTAAATAATCAGAGACTGAGTAGACAGCAAGATACAATTACAAGAATACACTTAACTCAACAAGGAAAATCAAGGAAAATCACATAGAGGATAAAAAATAGTTGATATCTAAACATGTATGATAATAAATTAATGAAATAAAATATAAACTAAATATCCATACTTATCAAACAAGAAAAATACACAGTTGGACTGTAAATCCTGCCATGAGGAAATATTTATCACATAACTTCTTAAACTCAGAAACTATACAGAAACGGAGTGGAATTTCCAACCAGATAAGAAAATATAACGATGCGGTTGTGCATGAATTAAGAAAGTGTTGTGCAATGGGTTTTGTCGGGAAACACTTTTACAGTTATAAATACCCTCATGGGGTTATAGACAAAAAGAAACAAAATTAACAGTCGAACCTTGGAAAGGCGAATTCAGCATTTCCAGTGTTAAGAAACTTCATAATTTACTGACAAGAGAATAACTAAACCCATAGGACTATAGTCCAGCATATTTTAGGAAGGACGCAACATTTCCATTGTAAAGGAGGTCACCAAATACACTGTCGCACCCAGAAAAAGAGAAGCAACGACCCTTTTACTTCTGTAGACAAAGTGGTAGGAAGCAAAACCAAAACTGGGGTGTGCAGAATTAGGGTTTGTACTTGCAACTCAAAAAATAGTTAATTATGAACTAAATTTATTTAGAAGAGCTAACAAGTGGTAAGAAATAAAGAAAATATTTATTCCAATCAACGGAAACTATTTTTTAGATAATATTAAAACCCCTCAAGGAAAATACATCTGAAACTTATGCATAGTAAAAATAATGACTATCAGAGGATGGTTATGGATTGTACCTGCATAGCCACGATGAGAACCCTGGAGTTAGATTCGGCATTGTTGGAAGATATTTATTGTGAAGAATTAAATTGAGTATCCAAACCTTACCTCAGTCTGTTGTGAGGGTAGGTTCAACTCTGTAGATTTCGCCACCCTACTAAAATTTTGGAAAGTGAGTTAGGAACAAGATGATTAAAGATATCTGAAGGGGCAAGAATTGAAGGCCATGAAAACATTTAGAATAGGAAGTGTGTAAGAAGCCTACCTAATAGGCTGCACGTCATGATGTCGGTCTTCACCGCTGATAGATTTTTTGCAAAGCGACAACATGCTGGTGGAGAATGGAACAATGCACAATGTAACGTCAGAAGCGGGTAATCAGTTACCTGTAACTATTAGTTTTCACTACAGTTGTTTGATCGAACCCTAACTTGCTTGGGTCGTGGATCTTCTCCCAAATCCCCATAACAGGAGCAAACTCTAGATGGTTGGAATCAAACCACTTTATCAAGAGTTCCTCTATTAATGACCCTACTACCAAGATGACAGGTGGAAGTGATAAAAGAAGAAGATTTACGTAAGCACACCTAATAATATATTTACTTCGAGGAGATTACCAACGTCATAGGTATCACATAATTTTCATCATGAATCAAACGTTAGATTGGTGTTATGCTATCCACAACATGTTAATGTATGAACATGTATGAAATAATAAGTCCTAACCAACCGTATTGCATGAAACGATTTTTGACATAGAATGTTGTGTTGGGGTTTAAGCCTACGATCTAATAGATGCTTGAGTTTTGTATACGGTGACTTGAGATTGACTTTTATTAGTCCCTGCCATCCGGCATCCGGCAGGGACTATAGTAATCGATATGACCCCTAGATAGCATTACTTCACCCCTTTTAGGAATCGATTTTTAGTAATTCGGAGTGCTGTTTGGCGATTAGATCAAGGTTTCAAGGATGTCTGCCCTCCCCGCCAGGATGCCGAAGGACTGCCATCTTATTTGGCCTCTTCCCGAGGCGGGAGAGGCCAAAGCTTAGGTTATTTCGGAAATAGGCGTGTATGTTTCGCTGTGACCGTCAGTGGTCTGATTTTAATGCTAACATTAATTCATCAATTCATATGCTAAGGTTTCTGCAAACAGGCATATGCTAAGGTTTGGCATATTCTCCGGCGGCAAGTGTTCAACATGCAGGGGGCGGCAAGTGTTCAGCATGCAGGCTGCATGCACTGCAGCGGTTGCATTAAAGCAACTTACCTGCTTGTTGGTGTTCGATTTGGTCAGAAGAGCCTCTCCGCCACTGGTTTCGGCTTGGTCCGTCAAGCTGCAGATTCCCCTCCCTCGCCTCCTCGCCCCCGAAAAGCCTCTTCGTCCCGGAAAATTGGGGGGTCCTGTAACTCCACGGCTTGTTTTACTGCCTTGATGTCTTGGGTTTATTTGCTTCCAACTGAGCTGTAGAATATGTTTCGGATGCTAATCTCCATTTTTCTTTGTGTTAACAGGAAAGAGGGACTGGTCAGGTGTGACGAGATGCAAGCCCTGGTCGCGTCATGGGTTCATTTGTCTATAGGTATGTGAAACCCTTTGCCTACATTACCTCGTTGACTCTTATCGCCTGGTTTTCCGATTCGAGTGCTAAATGTCTGCGTTAAGAATGAGGGCGGTACTGTTGATTAGGAATCTCTCTATTCATTGTTTTTTTTCTCCTTCATCATTTGCGAATAGCATTACCAGAAATGATTTTCCTTTGATGTGGTGAAAGCGGCCTCTGGTTTTGACCTGTTGTTTCTAATTTCTTATTTTGTGGCCCATGGTCGGGGTAGGACCAGTTTCCTCCACAGATTTACTTCCGTTTTAGTCTATCTGTGACAGGCTACCTTCCTATCGGCTCGTGACACTCGTTCTCGACCTGTATTGGGGTTTCCCTTTTTCCAGTACTGATGTTTACGACTTTATGACAGTTTTGAATGAATTATTCTAGGTCATATCCCCCTCTGTCCTTGTATTGGTTTTTCTTGACCCTACAGGACTTGGTATGATTTCGAAATTACATTCTCATACTCTTCTTCACATGGATCATCGTACTCTGTCTATTCGGATGCACTGCTGGCACCGCCTGGACCATTGTCAATCTCTCCCATTTCGCGGTCAGTATTCAATTCATTGCTTCTCTGTCATTAATTTCCTGAAAATCGACTCTTTAGGGTTTATGTTTTGGGGCCGTAACAGGTTTCGTGCAAACCAATTACTTTTCATTACGTTTTTCTTTCCTTCAACTCTACCTATTGTATCAATGTTCAGATTGTATCCATGTTAAATCTGAAGTATATAATTAGATTCACTGTGAAAAAACATACCTGTGCAGACAAAAAATGTATGGAAGTTCTTACATGCAGAATATTAAGAGGTTATTAATGACTGTGCTTTTGGAAATTCTTACATGCAGAATATTACCAGATTATTAGATTATTACCTTTCGGCAAAGGTAATGAGCACTGGCTATGATTGACTATCAACTGCCCTTCTGGCACTGACTAGCCCCAGCTAGGCTAGAAGTTGCAAGTTCGACTGCCCCTGTATTGAAGTTATTCTCAAGCGCCAGCAAAGTAGCAAGTGGGTTCCCTACCGGGTTGGCATTCTGTTCTTTCAACATAACAAGGGTTGGCATTCTGTTATTTCAACATAATAAGTTCGCCTTTCTCTGCATTATGCATGTCGCACCTCATGCCAAGCCATTGCCACTATCCTGGCCAACCACCTTACTTACCAGCATGCCAAGCTCAGTCAAATAGCCATCGAGCTATGAGAGTTGAATAGGCTTGTCTGTACGATGAATTCTCACCTTTAACCAAGTGAAATCATCTTTAGCCGTTGTTGTTTCAGTCACAAACCGAGAGCATCCAATATCATGTTCGGTGATGACCAAAAATCCCATTGCCATTCCAACATCCCACTATCCATGCTGAGCAAACCTTCTCTAAATCTCTCTGTCGAGTAAATCAATTTGCTCAGAATAAGAAATAAAAACTCAGAATAAGAAATAAAAATCAATTTCATCGTCACAATTTCTTTAATTGTGAAATCTTCAAATTCGAGAGCCAGATTGCTTACAACTTGGAAGTGCCGGCTTCAGATGTTGGAAAAATTTGATCTTTGGAATCCATTGCAGAAGAGGAGGCTGTAGTGCCCACAAAGATGATTGCTTGCTGAATCTGCAGAAGAGAAGGCTGTAGTGCCTGCAAAGATGATTGCTCGCTGAATCTGAAACAGGCACCAGGGACGGAGTGGTCAATGCTAAAAAAATTCTTAAACACAATTTCAACTATAGAAAACCTAGAAGGAACGTTGCTAATCCATCCACGTATTGCATGGTATTCATCCACGTATTGCATTTTGTTTTCTGGAAAATAGGGTCATGAGGCAAGTGGCCTTCGTGTTCTGGAAATAAGTTCGTGCCCTCGTGAGGAGCCCAGATGGTTCTCAACATGTTTCATTGTTTAAATATTTGGTTCCACATGGCTCAATCCTCGGATCCTGGGACTGGAGTAAAGAATCAAAAAATAAAATAAATTTACGGTTATAGTTTTGGACATATAATGTATGTACTATATATATTTTTAGCATCGTTTCTTTCCTACTAATATTTTTTCCTGTTATATTTCGTCAAGTCAATTGTCGCCGAAGTAAAAGTTTTAAAACCTGGGCATATTTGGATCCAATAACCTTCAATATGGTCTCTCACACTCAAACGATTTCACCGTGCTCGTGTCGTCATTTTCGTTGCCTTTTTAATGCAGTTTCCATTTTATTAAATCAAGCGTGGCGGTGTTTACCTGTGGATGTATAATCCAGCATGCATTTTAGAAAGAATTTGCTTTTTTTAGACTTGTTCGGGGCAGATTTCTCTGCATTTTTCAATTTATTACTAAGCATAGAATCTAACTAGGGTAGCCTATTAAAGTTATTGGTATCTTCCTATAAAGAATTTTTGGCATATGCAAGGCAATTATCTTTTTATTCATAAAAGACTTGTTTGCTTTTGTGCTTGTACTAATAGATATACATTAATAAGTATTATTTAGACTCATAAACTTTGGACTTTAGTTCCATTTTTTTGTTTTTTGTTACACCATTTCTATCTTTAAAGTTTAGATGGGTTAGTCTTTAGTATTTACAAGCGTCAATTTTGTTTTAGCATGTTGAATTTTGAATATGAGATTTTCCTCTGTAGTTTTGCAGAACTTGCATTTCCTCCTTGAACCCGAGAGTGGCTGCATATTTGTAAATTGCTAATGTAATTTTTTATACAAGACTTCCTTCAGTAGTTTCGCAGAGTTTGCATTTCCTCCTTAAACCCAATAATGACTGCATAATTGTAAAATGTTAACGTTTCCAATTAATTGAAGTAGCATTTGCAAGAAAGGAAAAAAAACAAAGGCACAGGCCTTCACTAGTTGGGCATCATTTCAAAAACCAAAGGTCTGCACTAAGAATGCTCTGCGACACAGACATGAATAAACTAAAAATCTTCAGTGCCTTGTAAATGCCATTTAAACATGATGTAAAGGACAATGAATTTTTCACCCTTGAATGAAAGGTCACATTTAAATTTCTTAATATTGGAAATGGATAACTAGTCAAGCAAGTAGCCTAAACAACTCCATATCCAATGCGCCACTCTGAAGCAGAGTCAAAACCAATCTGGCTGACCCCAAACAAGGAATGGCGACCTGGGAATACAAAACTTAAAACCATATGAACATAGTACTAAAATGGTATAATTGTCTTTGATATACAATTTTTTTTTACAAGATGATTCCTATTATCAGGGTCAATGTCGAATATGACCTATCCCATTTTGGGAATATTACAATGGCTTATAGTATCTATTTGGCCAAATGCAACCGGCTTGCACTTTGCTTGGTGAGATATACAGTCCACAAAAGGGTGAAACTTGTCTAGGAAGGAATTTAAACATTGGTGGATAAGAAATTCCCTTGCTGTACCAATTAACCAAGATCCGTCTATTCTTCGATATACAGTTTCTGGTAGCTGTTAGCATGTTCCTATAAGTCGAACAAATAATGTAACTGAAAATTACTGAAATGAAAAAACAAATTGTCGTTTGTAAAATTCAAGCAGGTGTATTTTAGGCACCTGGACAGTATGAGATTGAATGCTGAGTACACGACCCGTGGCTTGAGGTAGAACAACGGACAGAAGCGGAGCCATTTGAACCTGCGACTAATGTCGCTCTTGTTCTGTTGTTCTGCTTGTTCTGTTCTGCTGAAACTTTTGCTTGTTCTGTCAACCCAGAAATGCATGCTGAAACTTTTGCTTGTTCTGTCAAACCAGAAATGCATGCTGAAACTTCTGCTTGTTCTGTCAAACCAGAAATGCATGCTGAAACCCAAAAATGGAGGCTGAACCTTATGCAGGGACTTGCTGCCTCGCAGCCTCACTTGTTTATAAAAGAAAAATCAGAGCATTTACCATAGGAAAGAAAATGTGCATTAAGTTGGTTTTTACATATTCTGGCACACTCATAATTTGGTAATTAGGGTAGGTGGAAAAAAAAATTGTTGGTTACAGTGCTATGTTACATGTGGTATCGGACTCGTGTTTGCGACACTTTCATCTAATTGGGCAAAACTACTAATAATAAGTTTTGTTGTGTGATTAACATGGAAAGCATTATGAGGAGAGGTAGTAATATGACATTCACACCCCCAACAAGACCTCCTGAAGGATTTGGTTCAATAGCTATTGGAGGAACCAACCCATAATTTTTTATCCAATTTGAGAATGAGTCTCGTAATACAACTGATGCATTAATCGAGACTGTGTAGCAACTAAGAATTAACATGGAAACTCTTAGAGCAGACAACAATGTTTAATAAAATAATAGGAGAACATTATGAAAAGTTTGACAGATAAAGAGAACCATCGGGACTCAAACCCAAGTACTGATAACAACAATTTGGCAGAATCTCACAAGAGAAGAGAGGATAGTATGCTGGAAGGGAATTAAACACAAGAATTTGAGGGAGACCATGAAACACATCAGAGATAATCTGGTAATATCTTTGGAATTGATATGAAAAAGAAAGTTAAGAAAAGGAAGGTGGAATTGTAGGGGGAGTTTAAGAAGATAAAACCCCCTTGCTATGATGGTGAAGCTCAGGAGGCAGCGAAATCATGGTTGGTTAACATGGAACAATACATCCAAATTTATGAATATAATGAATATTTAAAAGCCCGATTAGCTAGCTGTCAATTATAAGGAAAGACCACCCTATGGTGCGAGGAGGTTAACGCAGTGCATGGAATTAATGAATAAATAGTCACCTCAGAAACATTATAGAAACATTTCAAATGGAAATATTTAATGGAACGATTGTTTGAAGATAAAATAAAATAATTTCATGATTTGCGACTAGGATAGTTAACCATGGATGGATATGTAGCAAATTTCACCTCCCTAATATGGCATGTACCATATATATATAGGAGGAAAAAACCAAAGTTCACAGATTTGTTAGTAGCTTACCCATGCACATGAAGGAAAAATTGGAATTTGAAATCCCCAAAACTATCATGGATGATGCTATAAGAAAAGCTCGAATTTTCTACCAGCAGATGCAGAAGAAAGATAACAATAAAAACTAGGTTGTTAAAAAGGGCAGAGAAATATGAAGAAAAATAATAATAATAAAGCTGCCAATTTCAAGAGTACACATAAAGGGAAGAAAGGAAAAATGGGAGAGAGAGATCAGCATAAAGCTCGTCTTTAGAATGAATATAAGACAGTAGAAGAACCTCCCAAACCTGAACGTAACGAACTATAAAAGCCGCCCCTATAATGTTGGGGCTATGGGGGACCACATTATGTGAAGAACTGCCCCAATCGTGGGAGGATCGAGCTAGTATCTAACATTCAAGAAGCTTCAACAGTAGGCGAAGCGGAAAAAAGTATACCCAAAATTAATGCTCCATTAGAAGATCGTCAAGAATAATACCATCCCAACATGATTGAAGTTGAAGGTACGATCTTCAAACACATTATTTCTTTTTAATAAATCTCGGAGCTAGTTTAAGTTACATAAGTCCTAAAGTGGTAGAATTGTGTCAATTACAAGTTTACAAATTCAAAAGTCCATGACTAGTACAACTAGATACAAGAATGAAAAGATGAGTGGAAGCTAAGGTAGAATTTCTTAGTGGAGCTAGCAGATCAACCTATAAAGGTAAATTTCAATGTTTCTCCTCTAGGGTCTTATGATATCTTAATTTTGATGGATTGGTTAGAGGCCCATTGGTCTCTTGTTAATTGTAAGGAAAAGACTGTCAACTTCTTCAATGACGCAGGAGTGAGGTGCGAAGTGCAAGGAATTAAGAGGCCTATGTAGTTAATACAAATTACTTCCTCCCAATTAGGCAAGTGTATGCATAAGGGCTACCAAATTTATGCAATGCAGGTGGGATATGTTAGTTCTAAGGAGAAAGAAACTATGCTATAAAAGTTACCAATAGTCCTATATTTTGCAGATGTATTTCTTGAGGAAATACTGGGACTACCACTGAAAAGAGACATAGATTTCACCATTGATTTAGTCCCATGAGTTTCCCCACTGTCGAGAGCACCCTATAAGATGAGTATACTGGAATTAGTAGAATTAAATATTTAATTACAAGAGTTATTAGAAAACAATTATATTCTCCCCAACGTATCACCATAGGGAGCCCCAATGCTATTTGTTAAGAAGAAGGATGACACTTTAAGGTTATGCATTGATTACCAACAACTACGAAAATTAACTCTTAAGAGTAGGTACCCACTGCCAAGAATTGATGACTTGTTTAATCAAGTCAAAGGTGCTACCGTGTTCTCAAAAATTGAATTATGGTATGGGTATCATCAAATCGTAATAAAAAGAGGAAGACATTCATAGGATGAAATTTAGTACCCGCTATGGACATTATGAATTTGTATTTTTGTCGTTTGGACTAACTAATGCCCCAACTACATTCATGTGTCTGATGAATGGGATATTGCATCTGTACCTAGACAAATTTGTGTTGATTTTTATTGATGACATTTTGGTTTATTCTAAAAACATGGAGGAACATCAGAAACATTTACATATTGTGATGCAAACCTTGCAAGAGCATCAACTATATGCCAAATACAGTAAATGTGATTTTTACAAGGAACAAATACAATATCTAGGACATATCATTACACAAGAAGGCATAGTAGTGGACCCAAAGAAGATTAAAACTATAATGGAGTTGCATTTCCCTAAAAATATTGCAGACATCCATTCTTTCCTAAGGTTAGCTATTTATTACCTTCATTTTATAGAAATATTTTCTAGAGTATTCTACCCTTTAACTTCCCTACAAAAGAAAGGGAAAATTTCTATGTGGACCACTAAATGTCAACAGATATTTGATTAGATAAGACACTTTCTAACTACCGCACGAGTTTTAAGAATAGAAGACCGAAACAAAGAACTTATAGTCTGTACTAATGCATGTCAAGTTGGGGTAGGTGGTGCATTGAGTAGTGGCCTACGAATTGCGGAAATTAAAATAGCATGAACAACACTACTCTTCCTATGATCAGCAAGTTAATATGGTAGTCCATGCTTTGAAATTTTGGCAATACTACTTTCTAGGAAAGAAGTTTATTTTAATGACAGATCACAATAGGTTAACCAATTTCTTTAATCATCCAAACCTAAATTCCCATCAAACATGATCAGCCACATTTCTAACCGAATTCGACTTCAACATTAAACATTTAAAAGGAAAAGAGAATCGCGTGGGAGATGCTCTGAGTAGGAGGTTTTGTAGATATGAAATTACCTTCAGTCAAGTAAAATGTTATTTTACTAATCATATTTGGGAAGATGCCAAAAAGGATCCAGAATATCATTTGCTATGGCAGAAAGCCAAACAAGAATACAACTCTGAGAGGAGGTTGGTTTACAACATTAATAATGAGAGTTTGTTGACATATAAAAGTCAAATTTATGTACCCAAACAGCAAGCTATAAAGAAATTTAGTCTTGTTTAATATCATAGAAAGTCATATGTTGCACACCTAGGGTATCCAAAAATGATCATAGCCTTAAGAAAGGACTACTTCTAGCTGGGTATGAAAAATGAGATAGCCTAATACTTGGCACAATGCTTGGAATGCCAACAACTGAAGTTGTAGCATCAACACCCCGCCGACCTATTCCACCTCTACCCATTCCTGAATTGAAATGGGAAATAGTGACATTATACTTTATCACAGAATTACCAAAGACGAGGAAACAAAATGATTTGATAATGGTGGCGGTGGAAAAACTAAGTAAAATTGCTCATTTTATATCGATACAGTCAACCTATAAGGTTGTTCAAGTTGTTGATATTTTTATGAAAGATATTTTTAGGCTTCACGAAATAACTAAAATTTTGATTTTAGATAGAGATATAAAGTTCACCTCATCCTTTTGGAAAGATCTCTTCACTGGTTTGGACAATAAAGTAAAATTTATTATTTCTTCCGACCCTCAAACAGATAGGAAAATTGAATGGGTAAATCAAGTGTTGGCAAACATGCTTACAATGTATTTGATGAAGAAACCCAAGTAGGAAGAGTATATTCACTTAGTGGAATTCGCATTTAATAGCAATTGTCATGCTTCTCTGAAGATGAGCCCATTTGATGGGTTATATGACCCAAGGTGTAGGACACCTATTAATTGGAACAACCCCAAATATAAGCTAATGTTAGGGCCTAACATGCACAAGGAAATGGAAACTAAAGAGAAAAAGGTCTTGTTTAACTTAAAAGTTGCTAAGGACCGCAAGAAAAGTTATGTTGGCCAATGAAGATCCTAGTGAGAATTTCAAGTAGGGAAACATGTTTATGTAAGGGTGAAACCCAAAATAAGTACCTTGAGGTGGAATAGTTTCCCTAAGTTATCCCCTCAGTTTTGTGGCCCATTCTATGTCCTTGCTCGGATTGGTCCCGTAGCATATCAACTAGCCCTACCAATTCATATATGAATGCACAATGTGTTTTACGTATCTCTATTAAAAAAATACATACATGACCCTAGAAATATTATACGTTGGCAAGATGTGCAGGTAGCATAGTTAAATTGTGTTTACTAAATTACTTCAATTAATATTATTAAAATAATAACAATGAATGATATATGATTTTAGGTCGAAGAGGATAGAGAATTTCTAGTTGAACCCCTTGGTATTGTTGATTGAAGAGAAACAGTGTTGCAGAAACCAGTTATCCCAAGGTTAAGGTGCAATGGAAGCAGTTTAGCCCAAAGGAGGTCACTTGGGACGATGAACGGTTTATGCAGGAAGCATATCCCAACTTATTTCAGAGGCTAGGAAACACCTGGGATGGTGTTTCCCTTGGGGGGGGATGTAATACCTTTTAGTAACTAGGTAAATTTGAATTAATTTTTGTTTACTTTTCTCTACAAAAAAAGGAACTTGAAGTAAAATACATTGAATGAATTATGAATGTGGTTGCAAATGTAAAATTATTGGTAAGTGTTTTCTTTTAGGAAAATATACATAGTGCAATATTTCTCTACAAAAAAAAGGAACTTGAAGTAAAATACATTGAATGAATTATGAAAATATTTTAGGAAAATACACATAGTGTAATAATAAATAAGTCAACTACAAACTACCATAAGGATTGAAGGGTGAATTTCATATTCAAGAATGGTTGGAAACATAGTTATGGGATGAGGTGGTTGTCTGCCCAATCTCTATCCCGAGAGACCAAAATAAAACTCCTGAAGAAAAGATCCAATAGGGTATACAGGACTTGCAGTAATCTGAAAGGAGAGGAGGTTGTTATAAAATAAAACCTCTGATAGGATGTTGTAGAGGGGGGAAAACACTACCATATTTAAAGTTCTCGAGCTTGAACATTGAAAGTACCTTGACTAAAGCTGGTTAGGCATAGGTGGTCTTGGGCAAGAATGATTCAAAGGCTTATGAACCTGAAACCATGATGAATACAAAAATTGGCTCAGGGGGAGTACGAGTGGTGTTACTAGCTCTTGTATGTTGGGAGGAGCATTCCTATTCCCGGATATTTGTGGTTGACAAGAGAAATCAAATAAGTATTCAAGATGTTTGTCTTGCTACCCTAAGGTGATACAATCAAGTGTTACAGGGTTGTTGTCTTTATTCTTAATTTATTTCAATTTTTTATTTAACAAATGTTATGTTTGGTACCTTAGATATTTAGCATATGTTTGGCTATGGGAACTAATAGTTCTTGTTACAATGTTTCTTTTTTTAGAAAGTGGTCAACGTTAGACTTTGGATCAATTTAGGTTACCAACAACCTCAAATGAGTGCTGCAAACCCTTGATGTTATAAGTTAATAAGACAACAAGAACAATGTAGTGTTTAACTTATCAGAGACTAAATAGAAAACATGATACAATTTCAAGTATACACTTAACAAAACATGATACAATTTCAAGTATACACTTAACAAAACATGATACAATTTCAAGTATACACTTAACTCAGCAAGGAAAATCCCATAAAGGATACAAAAGTAGTTGATATCTAAACATCTATGACAAGAAATTAATGAAATAAAATACAAACTAAATATCCATACTTATCAAACGAACTGAAAAACAAACCTTGCCATGAGGAAATATTTATCGCATAACTTCTTAAACTAAGGAACTATACAGAACTAAGTAGAATGTTTGACCACATAAGAAAATAAAACCATGTTGGTGTGCAACAATTAAGAAATTATTGTGCAAAGGAATTTGCTGGGCAGCAATTTTACAATTATAAATACCCTCACAGGGTTATAGATAAAAATAAACAAAATTATCAATCGAGCCTTGGAAAGGAAGATTTGACATTTATATTATTAATAAACTTCATAATTTACTACAAAGAGGATCAAAAATCCTTTTACTTCCGTAGGCAAAGTGGTAGGAAGGAAAACAAAAACTAGGGTGTGAAGAATTAGGGTTTCTACTTGCAACTCAGAAAATAGTTAACTATGAATTAAATTTATTTAAAAGACTTAGCCACCAGTGGGAAATAAAGCAAATATTTATTCTAATCAACGGAAATTGTTTGTTAGATAATATTGAAACCCCTGAAGGAGAATATCTCTGAAACTTGTGCATAGTAGAAAGAATAACTACCTAAGGGTGGTCAGGGATTGTACCTGCATAGCCACAATGAGAACCCTAGAGTTAGATTCAGCATTGCTGGAAGATAATTCATGTGAATAATTAAATTGAGTATCTAAACCTTACCTGAGACTGTCATGAGCGTCGGTTTGACTCTATACACTTCGGCACCTTGCTAAAATTTTGGAAAGTGAGTCAGGAACAAGATGATTAAAGATAAGGGGCAAGAACTGAAGGCCCTGCAAACCTATACAATAGGACGTGTGTAAGAAGCCTACCTGATAGGGTGCGTGCCATGATGTCGTTCTTCACCATGATAGGTTTTTTTCCAGGGTTGTAGTGCGACAATATGTCGACATAGAATGGAACAATACATGATGGAATGCCTGAAGGGGGGTAAGTACTTACCCGTAACTAATTAGTTTTCACAACGGCCATTCAATCGAACCCTAACTTTCCTGGGTCATGGATCTTCGCCCAAATTACGAGAACAGGGGCAACCTCGAGATGGTCGGAATCCAACGACTTTCTCGAGAGTTCATCTATTAATGACCCTTCTACTGAGACGACAGCTAGAAGTGGTATAAGAACGAATATTTATGCACAGACACCTAATAATATATTTCCTTCAAGGCGATTACCATGTTCATAGGTAGCATATCATTTGCATCATGAATCAAACCTTAGATTGGTGCTATGTTATCCACAATAGGTTAATGTATGAACATTTATAAAATAATAAGTCTTAACACAATGTATAGCATTAAACGTTTTCTACCATAGAATGTTGTGTGGGGATGTAAGCCTATGACCTAATACTTGCTTGAGTTTTGTATACGGTGACTTGAGATTGACTTTTATTTATAAAGGAAATCTGAGCATTTACTTGATTATTAGGGTAATTAGGGTAGGTGGATTTTCTTTTTGTTGGTGTATCTATATATATATACCAACTCACTTGTATTTTATTTTATTCAGTTTTAGTGTGAAGCAATTTCGATTATACTATACTATGCTATAAAAGGGTTTCTTATGTTAAGAAACAAAAAACCAATAAAATAATTGTTGAAGAAAAGAAAAAAAAATAGTAAAATGAGGAATTCTTTCTCTCTCTTTCACATATACGAAAATTAAAAGAAAAATTCACATGGAAAAAAAAAGGGGAAAGGGGTGCATTAAAAGAAGATGAATTTGATGATAAAAAGGGAAAGGAATTAAGGATTAGGAATAAGAAATCAATATGAACTAAACTAGCATTGTTTCCATATAAATTAAATGGCTAATAAACATGAATATACATCATTACATAATACACATTAATAATAAGTATAAAGGCTCTTGCCTCATGATATATCTCATATTATCAAAACAAAAAAATCATAAAAATTAATTAAATTATAATTTTATTTTAAATTTATTATTATTATTAATTATAAAAATAATTAATAAATGAGTTAAACATATATAAATTCTAAAAAGTATCTAATACTTAGTGAAACAATAAAAAATAACAAGAGCTCAATGTCATAATTAAAAATCGAACATTAGATTTTTTTAATTAAATTAAAAAGAAAAAATGGCAAAACTACCTCAACCCTCTATCCAGGAATACTACTAAAAATATTCCACGGATATTATTTATAGGTTAAATCCATAACATCCACCTAACTATCATTTATAATTAACTTAAAATTATGGAAATTCTATTCCAAACTAAAAACGCTACAAGAAAGGTTATGTTCATAGATGTTTGTAGCCATCTTAATAGAATTATTAGGGCAACCATTTAAATTAAATTGTTGATACACACACACACATATACATATACATATATAACATGATTCTTAACCATGGAGATTCAACCCCACTTTATCATGAAGATTCTTAATCTGCATAGGGTTTCTTATAATACCATGTCTTATCAATAACATATGCCTAAAAAACCATAACTAATTTCCAATGAAACTTGTTCATATAACATTTTTTTCAATTAATGAATTTAATTAAAAAATAAAAAAAGGCACAATTACTTTGAAAATAAATCTCAACCTTTGATTTGTATAATACAGTTAAAAATATTCTAGAATATTCTATGGAAGTTAAATCCCTACCACTCAAGTAATAATTATTGACAATTAAATTAAAATTCTATAACTCTTATTCTAAAATAGATATGCCTAGGAAGTATGGTCATGGATGGTGTCACCTATGTGTCACTTGGCATAGGATTCACATGATTTTCCAATTTGGCATATGTACAATTAGCCATAGGTGTAGGGAACTTGATAGAATTTTTGGCCATGTATGAGTTAACTATGCTTAGCTAAATTATGAATAGTTCTAAATATGTAGTTTTTCACAATTTGAGATCATGTTGTTGACAAAATTCTTATGGAAATAACTATGTAGTTTATAAGAAATATTTGATGTTTTGAATAGTGTTTTCAATATTTTATAGGGTTTAACGAGAGTTTTGAAATTCTTTATGGAAAAAATTGTGGTACTTTTGATTTAGGAATGGGATATAGAATGTACAGGTGGGGATGAGGAATGGAAGTTTTTTTTATTTAGAATGGTATCGTAATAAAAGGCCTTCTTGATTTGAGAGATTGAATACCCATGATCCAAAAGGGATTTGTTAGACCAAAGATCACAATGATATTGGGGGGGGGGGGGGGGTGGGTGGTTGAATTAGTGTAATGGGAATCTTTTCATTTCATTGAGAAATAATCATGTAGCAGTGTAACATAACCAATTAAGAATCATAACAATAAATTAAATCATGCATCAAGAAAACACCACCACATCAAGAGAATAGGACACAAGATTTTATGTGGAAACCCTGACAACAATTTCTTCTTCTTCTTCTTCTTTAATTCGTTTCCATAGATTTGTAGGCTTCGACCTATTGGTAGCACCTAGGCCCAAAATGTGTAAGAACCCACTTGAAATATGATATATCTTGATTGAGGGACCAACCTTGAAAATGTGAAAACCTTGACTTGTTGTAGGGTTCAACCTGATTGAGGAACCAACCTCGAAAATGTGCAAGATTTGATTTGTTGTAGGCTTCAACCTAATTGAGGTACCAACCTCTATGGAGGCACATAGTTCCTTCTTCAACCAACATGGATCACTTTTCACAGTATTTCAAACTACATTTACGTGGTCTCCAAATAATACATGTCTTCAAAGCTAATCATGTTGGCATTGTAATAACACTATCATAAACCTCACATATCCTGCTCATACCCTCTTAAAACCTATTCATCAATATGGTCACATAAACCTCTTCTCGAACCCTATTATGGTCATATACACAACACTTTTTGCAACATACCCATCAACCCCCAAAACACTTAAAATAGACTCTGGACATCAAAAATATATCATCAACACTATTCATGCCTTTAGAAACATTGACAATTCAATAATCATGATGTTTCTTCCATAACCAAATTTGGCTTCATAATGATGCAAAAAACTATATTATATCAAAAAATAAATTAAAGGTCTCACAAAATAGCACAAACTAATGCGTGTTCTACAAATTGGCTAGATTCTTTCAGGAATTCTAGAGAATGGCCATTATTGGTTGATTAAATGTTTTCCATTTTGTTTTTCCTTTGGGACAAATAAAAAATACAAAAATAACCATGCCACTAAGCTTGAACACTCAATCTCACAGGGTATAGTCTATCACCAAACCAATTGCACAAATATATTCCTCGATTGGGTATTGTAGCACTGCAACTCAAATCATCAATAAACAATTACATAGGTTTTGACCACGCAAAACTATCCATGTCAAACAAGTTTATGTTAAACCATCCATGTCAAAAGACATATAAGGAATCAGAGAGTTTCTGAGCCATGTCAAACTGTCCATGTAAAATCTATGTTTGTTACCAATCTAGTCCAATTAAAGAATTGTGACCAATCACATAGATTCAAAGCCACGTCAAACAATGCTACAACCAATCACTGAGGTTGGAATGTCAAAAATATTTTTGTTTCCAATATGGTCAAGTTATAGAGCTATGACTGATCATGAAGGTTCCAAGCCATGTCAAATAGAGCTACAACCAATAACTAAGGTTCAAAGCCATGTCAAACAATCCATGTCGAAAAGAGCTATATCCAATCACATAGGTTCCAAGCCAATTCAAACCATCCACGTCAACAAAACTATGACCAACCCTCAATAAGAAATCAAAATACAACAATAGAACCAAAGAAGGTCACGGGATTTTGACCCTAAAACCTTCCAAACATCATTCCCTCAAACTAGCCGATGAGGTCACACCCTCCTTTTGCTCATCATGATCTAGTCGCCTCACAAAATCCATAACTTAGTCTGATCTCTCTGTCAGGTATATATACGTTTATGTGTGGACCCAATATATCTAAGAGAGAACCCAAGGGACAACCTTTGCGTTGGTACGCCTCGGGGTTTTGACACATATGACTAATCAATGTGACCAATTTCCTTGATGAAAAAAATGGAGGAATGGTTTTAGCACCTTTTTACCCATGTGACCATGCCATAAAATTAGTGGATAAGGGTCATTGATCATCCCCTTGCTGACATAATCATGACATCATACTTTCCATGTGGCTAAATTCAAGTGGGTCACGTGTCAAAAATGTTCATGTTCATTATCCAAACAATATTTCCTTCTTGGCATGCCACAAGGTATCATGACTCGATGCCACATAATCATCATTACCATGTGGACCTATCATAACTCACCACATGTCCTTTAAATGTCACTTAGGTTTGCCACATGTTCAACCATAGGACGTTTTCAATGTGTCATCCTTTCATTGGTCTGATGAGGGAGGTTAAATAACATGCATCTTTGCATGACATCCACCTTACTTTCTTTTTCCCATCATTGAATAGGATGAAAGGTGCACACTATTTAATAGTGTTAAACAATGTGCATGCTTACATGAAATCTATCGTAGGTTCCAACATATAACTATAGATATACCCACAAGATGTTCATTGTATAGAAAAATTGGTGTTATTCAATTTGATTTTTTAAGCCCTTATTACCACTACCAACATGAAACGACCATAATTTCACATCCGAGAGGAGTTTTTCCAAGTGTGGTATACCATTAGAAAGGTATCAAAGAGGGATATCCAACCATAACATCCATATATTCGTTAGGAATCCATCACTACAAGAGAAACTCAATGAACCCAAAAACATCCTTAGCTTCACTTAATGAGGGCATGTAAGAGATCACGCTAACATATTGCCTCCTCCAACTCATGAATGACATTGTTGCTTCCTTACATATCCCTTTTGACATAAATGACACTTGTTGTCATAAATGAAAATAGAATCCCCCTTTTTCATTAGTGACAACACCACTAGACATTGATGTTCATTAAGGGAAATTGATCAAACTGTCCCTAACATGTTGTTCAAGACTCCCCCTTCTTACTTGCAAAGATTCTTCTTGTCATATCTACTTCAATATACGCTTTTCCTTTTGTTACTTTAATGTCTTCCTTGTCAATGTATACATTCTCTCCTCCTTTGAAATCAATGGGAAAGGGTCATGGTTTCCTAATACTACTTCCATGACACTGTGTAGACTTGATCCTCCTATAAATGGAGTCTCCCCCAAAGACGATGCTTCCTTTGTGAAAATATATCTTCATCTTCAAATGTCTTCCAATGCTCACCAACTATTCCTGAATTTATTTTTTTACCTGATAGAGTCTCCCTCTAATACCACGTTTCCTTTGTGCATAAGATCTTCATCTATAAGTTCGTGTAAATACTCTTTAATTCCTCCTGAAAATTCTTGTGGACTAGATCAATGAAATTCCTCCTTGAAATACTCCTCTAAATCATAATTCCTATTGCAAGGACCACCCCCCCCCCCCCCCCCCTTGAAAATATACTTTCATATTTGTACAAAGACTTCCTTATATACATGTTCCTCCTTCTATGATGTTGTTTCCCTCATAACAAAAACTGCGTTCTTGCAAATTTAATCATCCTTCTTACATAATATTTATTCTTTAAGTTTCAATTCAAAAAATTATATTAATAAAGAATCCTTCCCCAAGGGATTATATATTGGGATTCATATCTAACCTTTGATCTTCTTTTTTCATTCTCCATTCCATAATATTCATTCTTGGGTTAATCAAGAGTCCCTCTCCATTGTGCCATCTTAGGTTGAGTCTGCAGTCATGTGTTGTGTGTCCTTCATTTTGAAATATGTAACATTCAATATTGGGGGTGAATATTAGTGGAATTGACCCATATGATATGTTTCTAATTTGATCCGTATCTCTGAGCCTAGGTATTTCATCATATCCTCTATACCTCATCACACCATAGGTTCTGCAGTCCTATACTTTGTGGCCAAATCTTTTGCATGAACAACAATAACTGAATTACTAATCTTAGTACCTAGCATCGTAAAAAGGTCGTGATGTGACATATCTTCCAAATTTGTTCCTTGGAAGAGATTCATCCATTTGCTGATTTCTAATTCTTGCTCCACGTATGGATTCTTTGGGAAGATTTTCTATCATGGTGGGTTCCATACTCTTCTTTTAGTTCCTTCCTTTTTGTGAATTAAATGTTCACTATTGACTCGTACAATAATTCTTAGGATCATTAGAAATGTTGAAATGGGCATGATTGGATTAATTCATCACCTGCTTAGGTTCTTCAAATGAGAACTGTTAGATGAAATGAATGTTTGTTCAAAGTTCCTGGGATGATCTTGACTTGATGTTATTGAAAGAGATTTATCATTGGATGTCTTTCAATCTTCCTAGTAACTAGCCCTATTTTGATGAGTGGAGATCTTTGAATGTTTATAATATGATCCATAGATTCGGACCCTTTATGAAGCTTTAAGTTGTGCTTGAGTTATTCTAATTCTTCTTTAAAAATTACACTTCTCCTAATTTCTCATAAAGTTCTTCCTTCTTATTTAGTTGTTCTAACAAAAAATCATTTATCCTTTTTTGTTTTTCTAACTCAACCTTGACAATGATAAATGGTATCTTCATTTAGATCTTTGCCTTGGAGTTATTGGTTTAATTGATTTTCCTTCTTTCTAAGGTTTTTTATTTCTTTCAATGAACTTGTAAGTTCTCCTTCATAATCTATTTATTATCTGATTTTTATTTTTATTTTTCTGTGAAGAACAATATTTCACCTCTTTCATCATCATTCACACTTTCGTTTCTCTCATAATTGTTTTCTTCTTTTTGGCATCATGGTTCTTCTTTCGATTCCTGGACTTGAATATTAATTCTTCATCACTACCATTAATTTTTGCATGAGGACATTTATATGTATAATTTCCTACTTTTGCTTATTCAAATCATTTGGAAGGAAGTTCACCGTTGAATTTTGTGATTCCCCTCTTCAATTTTCTGATGAACTTAGCTTCTTCTTCACCAGATTCATGACTAGAGTCTACTTGATTATCAACTTGTGCTTCTGTATCCTTAGCTCATATGATGAGGGTGTTCCATGAAGTATATGCATGTTCATTTTATCCACATATCACAATTACTCAAGGGTTGATACCTTGGGATTGAATCTCGAAGGAAAATATCTCAATATTTTTTTAACAACAACATCATCCTTGACTTCTTCACCAACACATGCAATAGAGTTAACAATCTTGTCCACTTGAAGAAAATATAAAGCATATCTTTATCTTCTTTCATTTTCAAACTTTCTGATTGAGCTCTGTAATATTATAGCTTGGCTTCATTAGCTTTCTTTTCCCCTTCATAGAAATTTTTAAGCTTGTTCCATACCTCGTGAGCTAACTTACCATGCATTACTTTGAAAAATTTTGAATATGAAAAAACACTCAAAATGGCATGATTATCTATTGCATTCGATCTATAGATAGCGTTACTAGCTGTATCTCTAGGATGAGTATGAGGAACTTTCCAATTAGTCTCTACAATTTCCCAAAAATCAGCTCCCAAGAAATGAGATAGGTCTCCATTCTTATCTTCTAGAAAACGTAATAGGATTCATCAAATTGAGGAGGCTTTCCAAATGATCTAATAGCAGCCATATTTCCTTCAAATCAACCTTCCAATAGTTAATTATTCCTGAATGAACCTACTATGATACCACTTGTTAGACAAAAGGTTACACTAAGTGGGGGTGGAGGCAGTGAATCAGTTTAATGGAAAACTTGTCATTTAAAAACATTTCATTGATAAATAATTGTGTAGTAGTGTACCATAGAAATTAAGCATCATAACAATAAATGAAACCATGCCTTAAGAAGGCATCATCACATCAACACAATACGACACAAGCTTTTACGTTGAAACACTTATGCTCGAGAAAACCAAAAATTATTTTTCTTCTTCTTCTTTAATTCATTTACATATATTTGTAATAATTGACCTATTGAAGGCACCCACCCCAAAAATTTTCAAGAACCCACTTGTAGTAGACTACAACCTGATTTAGGCTAAAAAATGTGCAACTTGACTTGTTGTAGGTGTCAACCTAATTGAGGCACCAACCTTGCAGATTGTGCAAGCACCCACATGCAACAGGATACAACATGATTCAAGCAACAAATTCAAAAATTTGGAAGCTTTCACTTTTCATAGGCTTTAACAGATTTGAGTCCCCAACCTTGGTGGAGGCACCCACCTCCTTCAACTAGTGTGGACCACTTTTCACAATATTTCAAAGCTGATCCACATGCTCTTCAAACAATATAGGTATTCAAAACTGATCATGTTGTTGCTGTAACAATATTGTAATCAACATGTCATATCCTATCCATACCTTGTTCCAACCTATTCACCAATCAGGTCACATAAAGATCTTCCTAAAATACATTATGGTCACATACATAAAATTTCTTGCAAACTACTCATAAGCCAGCAAAACACCTAAAAATGATTATGGACATCAAAAATATATCGCCAAGGCTTTTCATTCCTTTAGAAATGTTCACAACTAAATCCTGATCATCATGCTTCTTTTAGAATCAAATTTGGCTTCATAATGAGCCCAAAAACTATATAAGACCAAAAAAGAAATCACAGGTTTGACTGAATAGAATAAAATGACACGTGTTCTACAAATTGGGTAGATTCTATCATGGTTTCTATAGAATGGCCATTGTCAAATGATTAAATGTTCAACATTTTGGCTTTCCTCTGGCACAAATAAATAGTACAAAATAATCCTGCCACTAAGTTTGAACCCTTAATCTCACAAAGGATAGATAATCGCCAAACCAACTGTGCTACTATATTCCTCAGTTGAGCATTGGAGCACTAAAACTTAAATCACTAATGACCAATCATCGAGTTTCTAAGCCACATCAAATAGAGCTATGTTAAATCGTCCATGTCAAATAAATCTATGACCAATCATAGAGTTTCCAAGCCACATAAAACCATCCACACCGAAAATATGTTTTCTTCCAATCTAGTCTAGTTACATATACATGACAAATCACAAAGGTTCTAACCCACATCAAAACATCCTTGTTAAACAAAGCTATGATCAATTGCTGAGGTTCCAAGCCGTGTCAAACCATCCATGTAAAAAATGTGGTTGTTGCCAATCTAGTATAGTTATAGAGCTATGACCAATCACAAAGGTTTCAAGCCGCGTTAAATAGAGCTATGACCAATCACTAACGTTCTAAGCCATGTCAAATCATTCATGTCAACAAGATTTATGACTAATCACATAGGTTCCAAGCCACATCAAAACATCCATGTCAAGTAAAACTATGAGCAATCATAGAGGTTCCCAGCCATGGCAAACCATCCACATTAACAAAGCTACGATCAACCGTCCCTGAGAAATCATAAAGCTACAATAGAACCAAATAAGGTCATAGGTTTTTGACCCTAAAACCTTCCAAACAACACTACCTCTAACTGGCCACTAAGGTTGTACCCTCCTTTGTTCACCACCATCTACTTGCTTCAAAAAATCCATGCCTTAGTTTGAGATCTTGGTTAGGTATATATAGGTTTATGTGTAGAACTAAAAAATGTGAGAGCCAACCTAGGGGTTGACCTTTGTGCAAGGACACCTGAGGGCTTCGACCCATATGACTAATCAATGTGACCAATGTCCTTGATGAAACAAAATAACAATGGTTTTATCCGCTTTTACCCGTGTGATCATGATATAAAACTGAGAAATAAGGCTCATTGGTCATCCACCTATTGGCATAATCATGACATCATACTTGCCACATGGCTCATTTTAATTTGGCCACATTTCATTAGGATTTGTGTTCATTTCCTAACCAAAAGTGCCTTGTTTGCATGTCACATGACATCATGACCGGATGCCACATCATCATTACTACCATGTGGACCTATCATAACTTTCCATGTGTCCTTGAACTGCCACTTAGATATGTTACATATTCAGCCACCATATGTCTACCACGTGTCATGCTTTCATTGGTCTAATGGGTGAGGTTAAATTTTGTGCATCTTCACATACCACCATCTAACATGCTTTTTTGGTCATCAAAAAAACTAAAAGGTGCACATTGTTTAACGACATTAAATAGTGTGCATATTTATGAAAAATCTATCGTAGGTTCCAGCACATAACCATATATCCATCTTGAAGATGCTTGTTGTTTAACTAATTTGGTGCTTTCCAATAAATTTGGTCTTTTGAACCCTCATTACAGCTACCAACATCAAACGATCATAACTACTCATTCAAGAGGATTTTTTCCAAGTGTCATATACCATTGGAAAGGTCTCTAAGATTACTATCAAATCATACCATCCATAGATTCATTAGGACATCATAACTATGAGAAACAATTAATGAAATCCAAACCTATTTGACTTCACTTGATGAGGGCATGCAAGATATCAGGATAATGTATTGCTTCCATTGATTCATGAATGACACCGGTACTTCCTGAGGTATCACCTTTGACATCAATGACACTTGTTTTCAGTATTCACAAATCTATGTGCAACATGATTTTGTGAAGTGGTTTTTTCTTTATTAAGGAAAGGTAGAGAGAATCAGTGGCTTGAACAATACATTTTTTTTAAAACGATATATTTTTAGGAAAGGTGATTGTGAGAAATGGCATGGAAGTAACAATTAGTGTGAGTATTTTGATTATAAATGTGGTCAGTAAGGGTGTCATTGAATAGACAAGAAATAAGAAAATATACGAAGGAAAAAGAGCCTTCTTTCTTAATTTCCATTGTAAACTATGGTGGTAAATGTTGTTAAGAAAAAGAAAGATGTTAAAGATAGATTTTGAGGAGGTTGAACAATCAAGGTTCCATGAACAAGTCAAAAACAACATTTCACAATAACTTGAAATTTTTTTAATGCTAAACATTCAAAGTGTTCAAGGTTGTGTAAGGTTATTATGAAATTCGTTTAAGGATATTTAAGGCTAAATCTTGAAAGAGAAATGTTATGAATACAGAAAAGGTTTAATCATGAGGTATTCTCTATCCTTACTAGTATCCAACATTTTTATGGAACACTTTGATACTTTAGCCTTAAGTAACTAGTCTTGTCTTAAGCCCAAAGGTTCATTTCAATTTTTAGACAATACCTTCATTGATCAGCCTCATGGCCATCTCTCTTTGACCTATTTCTCGAATCATTTTTGTAGAAATTCACATCATATCTAGTTTACTATGAAAATACAAAAATAAAACTATCTTCCTTTTTTGAATTCTCTTACATCTCATTACTTGATGGAACCATCACCTGCCAAGTGTATAGGACAAAATTAACAATGATTGTTACCTTCTTGCTTTTTCTCATAAACACTTTGTCCAATTTTTATTTTTTTAAACTCTTGTTACTTGAGTCATTAAATTATTGCTCCTCCTTTCTTATAGAGAGAAAAACCACCTTGTAAAATACCTCATGACCAATGACCATTTGGTCTCTAAAATTAATAAATATTTTCACTCACCTTGTCATTTTAAACCTAAAAAAACCCTTACTCTTCTTCGTACCTAGACATAGTATCTCTCCCCTACATCTAAGGTACCACAAATCATATTACTAATTTTCTGACTAAAACAACATTGAAAATCTCTTTAAACCATACGAAACCATTATACAACTATTTAAAAAATGTAGGGATGAATCTAACCCAATTCCTAGTCTAGGAATCTATCAAATTCCCTTCTTTTATGCAAATCATACATAGACTAAACTGGAATATCCTCCAAACCCCATCTCAAGGAAAACATAGTTAACAACATCCACACTATTTTTAGAAGGTCATATATTGTTGAACTCTCCCTCGCCTCTAAACATTTTATGTTTTTTTCCTAAACCAAAATTCTTACTTCAACACCCTATCACACCTTTTGCATTGATGAAAAACTATAAATTTATAAACATTCTAATAATTTTAATTATGAAAATAACAACTAACTCAGTGGCTCTAAGAAACTTATTATTCCTCGTTTCAATTATCAACCCATGTATTTTTTTTATTATTATTATTTTATTAATATTTTCTATTCTGCCACCCTAATTCCCCTTCTTTTTTATCTTCCAATTCATCTTTTTATAACATACCCTTCCCATTTTCCTTTTATCCTTACCTTTTTAATTTTTATTATTTTTTCTAAATTTCACATCAACAATAAATATCTTTATTATTCTCCAACCGTTCATTCATTCATTATTATTTTTTTAAACTTCATATTTTTGAGTCATTATTGGCCATTATTCTAACTATATAAATTTTTAGCCTTACACTAAGTTTTATCACTTTATTTTAGGTCATACATTCTATTTTATCATTTTAATTTTATTTATTCTTGACGTTGAATAGAGTGTTTTTAGACCAATAGAGTGTTTTTAGACCAATTAATGATGATGTTGTATAATAAGTTTACAATTTCTCCAGGAATTTGGTGAAATTTTCAAAAAGTCCAAACTTAAAAGTGTTTGAATTTTTTATTATTAAAAATAAATAAAACACCTCGAAGAAATTTTAAAACGCACAAAACCCTAGTAAGTTTAACAACTAAACTAGAATTTCCAAAATCTTTATATTATATTTTCTCAAAACCATCCCCAAGATTTCCATTGACATTGACAAGTCATACATAATTTAATTAAAAATTAAAATACAAATTTAATAGTTCATTAACAATATGTATGTTTAAGACCATTAATGGAAGTGATTTTTTAATATAGAATTGTGATTCATCACAATTTCTTAAATTTAGGAAAGTGTCGAAGCTCGAAGACTATAACATGTTTCCTCATCGAAGGGCATACCATGTTCCGTCATTAAAGGGAATAGATATTGGTGTATCTAATTAATTTCACTTAATTTTTCGTTGATTACGCCTTGTAGCCTTTTTACAAATGGAAGCAATTTTCCAATCATAACCTTAAGAAAGCTTTCTATGGAATGGTTTACTCGAAAAGAAAATTCATGTTGAAAATAAAATATCTTTTTTTATAAAATTAAAGAATATAAAAAAAAAATTTAAATAAATTTTTCTATTTTGTAGGGTAAAGATGTTGTAATATCTTATTTAACATTTTGAGATTCTAATTCATAGTTTTGCATAGTATTTTTGACCTATATTTTTTCTCTTAATATTGTTCTCTAAAATAAATTGTTTAAAAATTAATAGTAAATCAATTTATATCTATTTTAACTCTAAAAAGCCAGAAAATCAAATTCCTTTTTAAGATGATTCTCTTTTCACTCTAATTTTTTTTAACAATTCAAAAAATTTGATCCCAAAATTTAATAAACTCAAAATTAAAATAAATCTAAACTACTATATATTCACTATTAAAAGTTGCTAAGGACCGCAAAATTTATGCTGATCAATGAAGATTCTACTGAGAATTTCAAGTAGGGAAGCATGTTTATGTAAGGGTGAAACCCAAAATAAGTACCTTGAGGTGGAGTAGTTTCCCTAATTTATCCCCTCTGAGAATGCACAATGCATGTCTCTGTTGAAAAAACACATACATAAACCTAGAAATATTATACATCACATACATAAACCTAGAAATATTATACATTGGCAAGATGTGAAGGTAGCATAGTTAAATAGTGTTTACTAAATTACTTCAATTAATGTTATTAAAATATTAATAATGATTGATATATGATTTTAGGTCAAAGAGGATAGAGAATTTTTGGTCGAACCCCTGGGTATTGTTGATCGAAGAGAAACAGTGTTGGAGAAACCAGTTATCCCGAGGTTATCCCAAGGTTAAGGTGCAATGGAAGCACTTTAGCCCAAAGGAGGGCACATGGGACGATGAATGGTTTATGTTATTTCAAAGGCTACAAAACACCTGGGATGGTGTTTCCCTTGGGGGGATGTAATACCTTTCAATAACTAGGTAAATTTGAATTAATTTTTGTTTACTTTTCTCTACAAAAAAAGGAACTTGAAGTAAAATACATTGAATGAATTATGAATGTGGTTGCAAATGTAAAATTTTTGGTAAGTGTTTCCTTTTAGGAAAATATACATAGTGCAATAATAAATAAGTTAACTACAAACTACAAGAAGGACTGAAGAGTGAATTTCATATTCAAGAATGGTTGGAAAAATAGTTATGGGATGAGGTGGTGGTTCCTGAGAGACAAAAACAAAGAGTGAAAAAGAGTGAATTTCATATTCAAGAATGGTTGGAAACATAGTTGTGGGATGAGGTGGTTGTCTGCCCAACCTCCTCTATCTCGAGGTACACAGGACTTGCAATAATCTGAAAGGAGAGGAGGTTGTTATAAAATAAAAACCTCTGATAGGATGTTGTAGAGGGGGGAAACACTACCATATGTAAAGTTCTCGAGCTAGTGAATCCACTTGAATGTTGAAAGTACCTCGACTAAAGCTGGTTAGGCATAGCTGGTCTTGGGCAAGAATGATTCAAATGCTTATGAGCCTGAAACCACAATGAATATAAAATAGGCATAGGTGGTCTTGGGCAAGAATGATTCTAAGCCTTATGAGCCTAAAACCACGATGAATATAAAATTGGCTCAGGGGGGAGTACGAGTGGTGTTACTGGCTCTCATAAGTTGGGAGGACCATTCCTATTCCCGAATATTTGTGGTTCACAAGAGACCAAATAAGTATTAGAGATGATTGTGTTGCTACCCTAAGGTTTTATTTGTTTGTGGCTGATTGTGTTGCTAGTGGCTAATACAATCAAGTTGCTAGTGGCTAATACAATCAAGTGTTATAGGGTTACTGTCTTTCTTCTTAATTTATTTCAATTTTTTATTTAACAAATGTTATGTTTGGTACCTTTGATATTTAGAATATGTTTGGCTATGGGAACTAATACTTCTTGCTAGAGTGTTTCTTTTTTTTAGAAAGTGGTCAACATTAGACTTTGGGTCAATTTAGGTTACAAACAACCCCGACTCGCAAAACCTTGATGTTATAAGTTAATAAGACAACAAAAAAATGTAGTGTTTAACTTATCATAGACTAAGTAAAAAGCGTGATACAATTTCAAGCATACACTTAACTCAACAAGGAAAATCCCATAAAGGATACAAAAATAGTTGATATCTAAACATCTATGACAAGAAATTAATGAAATAAAATACAAACTAAATATCCATACTCAGTTGATATCTAAACATCTATGACAAGAAATTAATGAAATAAAATACAAACTAAATATCCATACTTACCAAACGAACCAAAGACATAGTTAAAAAGCAAACCTTGCCCTGAGGAGATATTTATCGCATAATTTCTTAAACTAAAAAACTATACAGAACTAAGTATAATTTCTGACCACATAAGAAAATAAAACCATATTTGCGCTCAACCATTAAGAAATTATTGTGCAAAGGGATTTGCTGGGCAGCAATTTTACAATTATAAATACCCTCACAGGGTTATAGATAAAAATAAACAAAATTATCAATCGAACCTTTCCAACAAAATTATCAATCTAACCTTGGAAAGGAAGATTCGACATTTATATTATTAATAAACTTCATAATTTTCTAAGAAGAGGATCAAAAACCGTTCTACTTCCGGAGGTAAAGTGGTAAGAAGGAAAATAAAAACTAGGGTGTGAAGAATTAGGGTTTTTACTTGCAACTCAGAAAATAGTTACCTATAAATTAAATTTATTTAAAAGAGTTAGCCACTAGTGGGAAATAAAGCAAATATTTATTCTAGTCAACGGAAACTGTTTGTTAGATAATATTGAAACCCCTGAAGGAAAATATCCCTGAAACTTGTGCATAGTAGAAAGAATAACTACGTAAGGATGGTCAGGGATTGTACCTGCATAGACACAATGAGAGCCCTGGAGTTAGATTCAGCATTGCTGGAAGATAATTCCTGTGAATAATTAAATTGAGTATCTAAACCTTACCTGAAACCTTACCTGAGCCTGTCATGAGGGTCGGTTTGACTCTATAAACTTCGCCACCCTGCTAAAATTTTGGAAAGTGAGTCAGGAACAAGATGATTAAAGATAAGGGGCAAGAACTGAAGGCCCTGCAAACCTATACAATAGAACGTGTGGAAGAAGCCTAACTGATAGGGTGCGTGGCATGATGTCGTTCTTCTCCATGAATGCGACAATATGTCGAGATAGAATGGAACAATGCATGATGGAATGCCTGAAGGGGGGTAAGTAGTTACCCGTAACTAATTATTTTTCACAACTGCCATTCAATCGAACCCTAGCTTTCCTGGGTCATGGATCTTCGCCCAAATTACGAGAACAGGGGCAACCTCGAGATGGCGGGAATCCACCCACTTTCTCGAGAGTTCATCTATTAGTGAGCCTTCTACTGAGATGACAGCTAGAAGTGGTATAAGAACGAATATATTTCCTTCAAGGCAATTACCAAGTTCATAGGTAGCATATCATTTGCATCATGAATCAAACGTTAGCTTGGTGCTATGTTATCCACAATAGGTTAAAGTATGAACATTCATGAAATAATAAGTCTTAACCGAACGTATAGGATAAAATGATTTCTACCATAGAATGTTGTGTTGGGATGTAAGCCTATGACCTAATACATGCTTGAGTTTTGTATACGGTGACTTGAGATTGACTTTTATTTTTAAAGGAAATCTGAGCATTTACTAGATAATTAGGGTGGGTGAATTTTGTTATATATATTTTCGAAAATATAAATATCAATCTGCTTGTATTTTATTTTATTTAGTTTTTATTATGAAGTAATTTTTATTGTACTATGCTATAAAGGGTTTCTTATCTTAAGAAACAAAAAATCAATAAAATAATTGTTGAAGAAAAGAAAAAAAGTAGTAAAATGAGAAATTCTTTCTCTCTCTTTCACATACACATATATGAAAATTAAAAGAAAAAGTCACATGGAAAGAAAGGGGAAAGGGGTGCATTAAAAGAAGATTAAAAGAAGATGAATTTGATGATAAAAACGGAAATGAATTAAGGATTAGGGATAAGAAATCAATATGAATAAAACTATCATTGTTTCCATATAAATTAAATGATTAATAAACATGAATATACATCAATCCATAATACACATTAATAATAGGTATAAAGGCTCTTGCCTCATGCTATATCTCATATTATCACAATAAAAAATCATAAAAATAAATTAAATTATAATTTTATTTAAAAATTATTATTATTGTTATTATAAAAATAATTAATCTATGAGTTAAACATATATAAATTCTAAAAAGTATCTAATACTTAGCGAAACAATAAAAATAACAAGAGTTCAATGTCATAATTAAAAATCAAACATTAGATTTTTTAATTAAATTAAAAAGAAAAATGGCAGAACTACTAAAAATATTTCGTGGATATTCTCTATAGGTTAAATCCATAACATCCACCTAACTATCATTTATAATTAAACTAAAATTATGGAAATTCTATTCCAAAATAAAAATGCGACAAGAAAGGTTATGTTTGTAGCCATCTTAATAGAATTATTAGGGCAACCATTTAAATTAAATTGTTGATATATACACACACATACATATACATATATAACATGATTCTTAACCATGGAGATTCAACCCCACTTTATCATGAAGATTCTTAATCTGCAGAGGGTTTCTTATAATACCATGTCTTATCAATAACATATGCCTAAAAAAGCATAACTGATTTCATATGAAACTTGTTCACATAACATTTTTTCAATTAATGAGTTTAATTAGAAAGAAAAAAAGCACAATTACTTTGAAAATAAATCGCAACCTTTGATTTGTATAATACAGTGAAGAATATTCTAGAATATTCTATGGAGGTTAAATCCCTGCCACTCAAGTAATAATTATTGACAATTAAATTAAAATTCTAGAAGTCTTATTCTAAAATAGATATGCCTAGAAAGTATGGTCATGGATGGTGTCACTTATGTGTCACTTGGCATAGGATTCAAATGATCTTCCAATTTGGCATATGTAGAATTAGCCATATGTGTAGGGAACTTGATAGAATTTTGGCCATGTATGAGTTAACATATATGCTTAGCTAAATTATGAAGAGTTCTAAATATGTAGGTTTTCACAATTTGAGATCATGTTGTTGACAAAATTCTTATGGAAATAACTATGTAGTTTATAAGAAATATTTTATGTTTTGAATAGTGTTTTCAATATTTTATAGGGTTTAACGAGAGCTTTGAAATTCTTTATGGAAAAAATTCTGGTACTTTCAATTTAGGGATGGGATATAAAATGTACAAGTGGGGATGAGGAAGGGAAGTTTTTTTTATTTAGAATGGTATGGTAATAAAATGCCTTCTTGATTTTAGAGATTGAATACCCATGATGCAAAAGGGATTTGTTAAACCAAAGATCACAATGATATGGGGGGTGGGGAGGGAGGGTTTGAATTAGCGTAATGGGAATATTTTCATTTCATCGAGAAATAATCATGTAGCAGTGTAACATAACAATTACGTATCATAACAATAAATTAAATGATGCATGAAGAAAACATCACCACATCAAGAGAATAGGACACAAGATTTTATGTGGAAACCTTATGGGAGAAAACAACAGTTTCTTCTTCTTCTTCTTCTTTAATTTGTTTACATATATTTGCAGGCTTCGACCTATTGGTGGAACCCAGGCCCAAAATGTGCAAGAACCCACTTGCAATAGGATATATCTTGATTGAGGGACAAACCTTGAAAATGTGAAAACCTTGACTTGTTGTAGGGATCAACCTGATTGAGGAACCAACCTTGAAAATGTGCAAGATTCGATTTGTTGTAGGCTTCAACCTAATTGAGGTACCAACCTCTATGGAGGCACATAGTTCCTTCTTCAACCAACATGGATCACTTTTCGCAATATTTCAATCTACATTTATGTGGTCTTCAAATAATACAGGTCTTCAAAGCTAATTATGTTGTCATTGTAACAACACTATCATCAACCTCAAATATCTTATTCATACCCTCTTAAAACCTATTCATCAATATGGTCACATAAACCTCTTCTCGAACTCTATTATGGTTATATACACAACACTTGTTGCAACATACCCATCAACCCCCAAAACACTTAAAATAGACTCTCGACATCAAAAATATATCATCAACATTATTCATGCCTTCAGAAACATTGACTATTCAATAATCATGATGCTTCTTCCATAACGAAATTTGGCTTCATAATGGCATAGAAAACTATATTATATCAAAAATAAATTAAAGGTTCGACAAAATAGCACAAACTAATTTGTGTTCTACAAATTGGCCTGATTCTTTCAGGAATTCTAGAGAATGGCCATTATCGGTCGATTAAATATTTTCCATTTTGTCTTTCCTTTGGAACAAATAAAAAATACAAAAATAATCATGCCACTAAGCTTGAACACTCGATCTCGCAGGGTCGATTCTATCACCAAACCAACCACACTACTATATTCCTCGATTGGGTATTGTAGCATTGCAACTCAAATCATAAATAAACAATTAAATGGGTTCAAAGCCATACAAAACTATCCATGTCAAACAAATTTATCTTAAACCATCAATGTCAAAAGAGTTATCAGCAATCAGAGAGTTTCTAAGCCATGTCAAACTCTCTATGTAAAAACTATGTTTGTTACAAATCTAGTCCAATTAAAGAGCTATGACCAATCACATAGATTCCAAACCACGTAAAACAATGCTACAACCAATCATTGAGGTTGGAATGTCAAACCTTCAATGTCAAAAATATTTTTGTTTCCAATATGGTCCAGTTATAGAGCTATGACTGATCATGAAGGTTCCAAGCCATGTCAAATAGAGCTACAACCAATAACTAAGGTTCCAAGCCATGTCAAACAATCCATGTTGAAAAGAGCTATATCCAATCACATAGGTTCCAGGCCAATTCAAACCATCCACGCCAATTAAAATATGACCAACCCTCCATGAGCAATCAAAATACAACAATAGAACCAAACAAGGTCATGAGATTTTTACCCTAAAACCTTCCAAACATCATTCCCTCAAACTAGCCATTGAAGTCGCGGCCTCCTTTTGCTCATCATGATCTAGTCGCTTTACAAAATCCATAACTTAGTCTGATCTCTCTGTCAGGTATATATACGTTTATGTGTGGACCCAATATATGTGAGAGAGAACCCAAGGGCCAACCTTTGTGTTGGTTTGCCTCGGGGTTTCGACCCATATGACTAATTAATGTGACCAATTTCCTTGATGAAAAAATGAAAGAATGGTTTTATCACTTTTTTGCCCATGTGACCATGCCATAAAATCGGGGGATAAGGGTCATTGATCATCCCCTTTCTGACATAACCATGACATCATACTTTCCATGTGCCTTATTTCAAGTGGGCCATGTGTCAACAATGTTCATGTTCATTATCCAAACAAAATTTCCCTCTTGGCATGACAAAAGGTATCATGACTGGATGGCACATACTCATCATTGCCATGTGGACCTATCATAACTCACCACATGTCCTTGAAATGACACTCAGATTTGCCACATGTTCAACCATAGGACGTTTTCAATGTGTCATCCTTTCATTGGTCTGATGAGGGAGGTTAAATAACATGCATCTTTGCATAACATCCACCTTACTTTATTTTTCCCATCATTGAATAGGATGAAAGGTGGACACTATTTAATAGTGTTAAACAATGTGCTTGCTTACATGAAATCTGTTGTAGGTTCCAACATAGAACTATAGATATACCCACAAGATGTTCATTGTCTAGAAAAGTTGGTGTTATTCAATTTGATTCTTTTAGCCCTTATTACAACTACCAACATGAAACGACCATAATTTCTCATCCGAGAGGAGTTTTTCCAAGTGTGGTATATCATCGTAAAGGTATCAAAGAGGGATATCCAACCATAGCGCCCATATATTCATTAGGAATTCATTACTACAAGAAAAACTCAATGAACCTAAAACATCCTTAACTTCACTTAATGATGGCATGTAAGAGATCAGGCTAACATATTGCCTCCTTAAACTCATGAATGACATTGTTGCTTCCTTACATATCCCCTTTGACATAAATGACACCTTTTGACGTAAATGAAAATATAATCCCCCTTTTCATTAGTGAAAACACTGCCAGACATTGATGTTCATTGAGGGAAATTGATCAAACTATCCCTAACATGTTGTTCATGACTCCCCCTAGTTGCTTGCAAAGATTCTGCTTGTCGTCTCTACTTCAATACATTCTTTTCCTTTTGTTACTTCAATTTCTTCCTTGTCAATGTATACATTCTCTGTTGCTTTGACATCAATGGGAAAGGGTCATGGTTTCCTAATAATGCTTCCATGACACTGTGTACACTTGAGCCTCCTGTAAATGGAGTCTCCCCTAGAGACGATGCTTCCTTCGTGAAAAAATATCTTCATCTTCAAGTGTCTTCTAATGCTCAACAACTATTCCTGAATTTATTTTTTTACTTGATAGGGTCTCCCCCTAATAACATGCTTCCTTTGTGCATAAGATCTTCATCTATAAGTTCGTGTAAATACTCTTTAATTCCTCCTGAACATTCTTGTGGACTAGATCAATGAAAATCCTCCTTGAAATATTCCTCTAAATCATAACTCCTATTGCAAGGACATCCCCTTGAAAATATACTTTCATCTTTGTGCAAAGACTTCCTTATATACATGTTCCTCCTTCTATGATATTGTTTCCCTCATAACAAAAAGTGGGTTCTTGCAAATTTAATCATCCTTCTTACATAATATTTATTCTTTAAGTTTCAATTCAAAAAATTATATTAATAAAGAACCCTTCCCCAAGGGATTATATATTCATATTCATATCTAACCTTTGATCTTCTTTTTTCATTCTCCATTCCATAATATTCATTCTTGGGTTAATCGAGAGTCCCTCTCCATTGTGTCATCTTAGGTTGAGTCTGCAATCATGTGTTGTGTGTCCTTCATTTTGAAATATGTAACATTCAATATTGGGCATGAATATTAGTGGAAATGACCCATATGATATGTTTCTAATTTGATCCATATATTTGAGCCTAGGTATTTCATCATATCCTCTATACCTCATCACACCATAGGTTCTGGAGTCCTATACTTTGTGGCCAAATTTTGTGCATGAACAACAATAATTGAATTACTCATCTTAGTACCTTGCATCATAAAAAGGTCGTGATGTGACATATCTTCCAAATTTGTTCCTTGGAAGAGATTCATCCATTTGCTGATTTCTAACTCTTGCTCCATTGCTACGTATGGATTCTTTGGGAAGATTTTCTATCATGGTGCGTTCCATACTCTTCTTTTAGTTCCTTCCTATTTTTGAATTAAATGTTCACTATTGATTAGTAGAATAATTCTTAGGATCATTAGAAATGTTGAAATGGGCATGATTGGATTGATTCATCACCTGCTTAGGTTCTTCAAATGAGAATTGCTAGATGAAATGAATGTTTGTTCAAGGTTCCTGGGATGATCTTGACCTGATGTTATTGAAAGAGATTTATCATTGGATGTCTTTCAATCTTCCTAGTAACTAGCCCTATTTTGATGAGCGAAGATCGTTGAATGTTTAGAATATGATCCATAGATTCAGACCCTTTATGAAGCTTTAAGTTGTGCTTGAGCTATTCAAATTATTCTTTAAAAATTACACTTCTCCTAATTTCTCACAAAGTTCTTCCTTCTTATTTGATTGTTCTAACAAAAAATCATTTATCCTTTTGTCTTCTTCTAACTCAACCTTGACAATGATAATGGTATTTTCGTTTAGATCTTTGCCTTGGAGTTATTGATTTAATTGATTTTCCTTCTTTCTAAGGTTTTTTATTTCTTTCATTGAACTTGTAAGTTCTCCTTCATAATCTACTTATTATCTGATTTATTTTTTTCTGTGAAGAACAATATTTCACCTCTTTCATCATCATTCACACTTTCTTTTCTCTCGTAATTGTTTTCTTATTTTTGGCATCATGATTCTTCTTTCGATTCTTGGACTTGAATATTAATTCTTCATTACTACCATTAATTTTTGAATCAGGAAATTTGTAAGTATAATTTCCTACTTTTTCTTATTCAAATCATTTGGAGGTAAGTTCACCGTTGAATTTTGTGATTCCCCTCTTCAATTTTATGATGAACTTAGCTTCTTCTTCACTAGATTCATGATTAGAGTCTACTTGATTCTCAACTTGTGCTTCTCTGTCCTCAGCTCATATGATGAGGGTGTTCCAAGAAGTATATGCATGTTCATTTTATCCACATCTCTCAATTCCTCAAGGGTTGATACCTTGGGATTGAATCTTGAAGGAAGATATCTCAATAGTTTTTTAACAATAACATCATCCTTGACTTCTTCACCAACATGTGCAATAGGGTTAACAATCTTGTCCACTTGAAGAAAATATAAAGCATATCTTGAGCTCTGTAAGATTATAGCTTGGCTTCATTTGCTTTCTTTTCCCCTTCATAGCAATTTTTAAGCTTGTTCTATACCTCATGAGCTAACTTACCATGCATTACTTTGAAAAATTTTGAATATCAAAAACCACTCAAAATGGCATGATTATATATTGCATTTGATCTATAGATAGCCTTAATAGTTGTATCTCTAGGATGAGTATGAGGAATTTTGTAATTAGTCTCTACAATTTCCCAGAAATCAGCTCCTAGGAAATGAGATAGGTCTCCATTCTTATCTTCCAGAAAGCATAATAGGATTCATCAAATTGAGGAGGCTTTCCAAATGATCTAATAGGAGCCATATATCCTTGAAATCAACCTTCCTATAGTTAATTGTTCCTAAATGAACCTACTATGATACCACTTGTTAGACAAAAGGTCACACTGAGTGGGGGTGGAGGCGTTGAATCAATTTAATGGAAAACTTGTCATTTAAAAACATTTCACTAATAAATAATTGTGTAGTAGTGTACCATAGCAATTAAGCATCATAACAATAAATCAAACCATGCCTTAAGAAGGCATCATCACATCAACACAATACGACACAAGCTTTTACATGGAAACACTTATGAAAACCACAAATTATTTTTCTTCTTCTTCTTTAATTAATTTACATATATTGTAAGAATTGACCTATTGAAGGCACCCACCCCCAAAATTTTCAAGAACGCACTTGTAATAGACTACAACCTGATTTAGGCTAAAAAATGTGCAACTTGACTTGTTGTAGGCTTCAACCTAATTGAGGCACCAACCTCGTAGATTGTGCAAGCACCCACATGCAACAGGATACAACGTGATTCAAACAACAAATTCAAGAATTTGAAAGCTTTGACATTTCATAGGCTTCAGCCTATTTGAGCCACCAACTTTGGTGGAGGCACCCACCTCCTTCAACTGGTGTGGACCACTTTTCACAATATTTCAAAGCTGATCCACATGCTCTTCAAACAATATAGGTAATCAAAACTGATCATGTTGTTTTTGTAACAATATTGTCATCAACATGTCATATCCTATCCATACCTTATTACAACGTATTCACCAATGAGGTCACATAAAGATCTTCGTGAAATATATTATGGTCACATACATAACATTTCCTGCAACCTACTCATAAGCCAGCAAAACACCTAAAAATTATTATGGACATAAAAAATATATCATCAAGGCTTTTCATTCATTTAGAAATGTTCACAACTAAATCCTGATCATCATGCTTGTTTTAGAATCAAAGTTGGCTTCATAATGAGCCCAAAAACTATATAATACCAAAAATGAAATTACAGGTTTGACTGAGTAGAATAAACTGACACGTGTTCTACAAATTGGGTAGATTCTATCATGGTTTCTATAGAATGGCCATTGTCAAATGATTAAATGTTCAACATTTTGGCTTTCCTTTGGCACAAATAAAAAGTACAAAAATAATCTTGCCACTAAGTTTGAACCCTTAATCTCACAAAGGATAGATAATCGCCAAACCAACGGTGCTACTATATTCCTCAGTTGAGAATTGGAGCACTACAACTTAAATCACTAATGAACAATGATTGAGTTTCTAAGCCACATCAAATAGAGCTACGTTAAATCGTCCATGTCAAATAAAGTTATGACCAATCATAGAGTTTCCAAACCACATAAAACCATCCACGCCAAAAATATGTTTGCTTCCAATCCAGTCTAGTTACATATCTATGACCAATCACAAAGGTTCTAACCCACATCAAAACATCCTTGTTAAACAGAGCTACGATCAATTGCTGAGGTTCCAAGACGTGTCAAACCATCCATGTAAAAAATATGGTTGTTGCCAATCTAGTATAGTTATAGAGCTATGACCAATCACAAAGGTTCCAAGCCATGTTAAATAGATCTATGACCAATCACTAAGGTTCTAAGCCATGTCAAACCATTCATGTCAACAAGATTTATGACTAATCACATAGGTTCCAAGCCACATCAAAACATCCATGTCAAGTAGAGCTATGAGCAATCATAGAGGTTCCCTTTCATGGAAAACCATCCACAATAACAAAGCTACAATCAACTGTCCATGAGAAATCATAAAGCTACAATAGAACCAAATAAGGTCATAGGTTTTCAACCCTAAAACCTTTCAAACAACACTACCTCTGACTTGCCACTGAGGTCGTACCCTCCTTTGTTCACCACAATCTGCTTGCTTCAAAAAATCCATGGCTTAGTTTGAGATCTTGGTTAGGTATATATATGTTTATGTGTAGAACTAAAAAATGTGAGATCCAACCTAGGGGTCGACCTTCGTGCAAGGACACCTGAGGAATTTGACCCATATGACTAATCAATGTGACCAACGTCCTTGATGAAACAAAATAACAATGGTTTTATCCCTTTTTACCCATGTGATCATGATATAAAACTAAGAACTAAGGCTCATTGGTCATCCACCTACTCGCATAATCATGACATCATACTTGCCACATGGCTCATTTTAAGTTGGCCACGTTTCATCAGGATTTGTGTTCATTTCCTAACCAAAAGTGCCTTGTTTTCATGTCTTATGACATCATGACCGAATGCCACGTCATCATTACTACCATGTGGACATGTGATAACTTTCCATGTGCCCTTGAACTACCACTTAGATGTGTTACATATTAAACCACCATATGTCTGCCACGTGTCATCCTTTCATTAGTCTAATGGGTGAGGTTAAATAATGTGCATCTTCACATAACACCACCTAACATGCTTTTTTGGTCATCAAAAAAGCTAAAAGGCGCACATTGTTTAACAACATTAAATAGTGTGCATATTTATGAAAAATCCATCGCAGGTTCCACCACATAACCATAGATCCATCTTGAAGATGCTTGTTGTTTAACTAATTTGGTGTTTTCCAATAAATTTGGTGTTTTGAACCCTCATTATAGCTACCAACATCAAATGATCATAACTACTCATTCAAGACAATTTTTTCCAAGTGTCATATACCATTGGAAAGGTCTCTAAGCTTACTATCAAATCATACCATCCATAGATTCATTAGGACATCATAACTATGAGAAATAATTAATGAAATTCAAACCTATTTAACATCACTTGATGAGGGCATGCAAGATATCAGGATAACGTACTGCTTCCATTGATTCATGAATGACACCAGTACTTCCTGAGGTATCACCTTTGACATCAATGACACTTGTTTTCATTATTGACAAATCTATGTGCAACATGATTTTGTGAAGTGGTATTTTTCTTTATTAAGGAAAGGTAGAGATAATCAGTGGCTTGAACAATACATTTTTTTTAAATGATAGATTTTTAGGAAAGGTGATTGTGAGAAAAGGCATGGAAGTAACAATTAGTGTGAGTATTTTTCTTATAAATGTGGTCAGTAAGGGTGTCATTGAATAGACAAGAAATAAGAAAATCTAAGAAGGAAAAAGAATCTTATTTCTTAATTTCCATTGTAAACTATTGGGTGAAATGTTGTTAAGATAAAAAAAGATGTTAAAGGTAGATTTTGAGGAGGTTGAACAATTAAGGTTCCATGAACAAGTCAAAAACAACATTTCACAATAACCTGAATTTATTTTAATGCTAAACATTCAAAGTGTTCAAGGTTGTTTAAGGTTAGTATGAAATTTGTTTAAGGATATTTACGGCTAAATCTTGAAAGAGATATGTTTTGAATACAGAAAAGGTTTAATCATGAGGTATTCTCTATCCTTACTAGTAGCCAACATTTTTATGGAACACTTTGATACTTTAGCCTTAAATAACTAGTCTCGTCTTAAGCCCAAAGGTTCATTTCAAATTTTGGATAGTACCTTCATTGATCGGCCTCATGGCCATCCCTATTTGACATATTTCTCCAAAAATAAAACTATCCTCCTTTTTTGAATTATCTTACATCTCATCTACCTGATGGAACCATCACCTACCAAGTGTATAGGACAAAATTAACAATGATTGTTACCTTCATTCTTTTTCTCATAAACATTGTCCAATTTTTATTTTTGTAAACTCTTGTTACTCGAGTCAATAAATTATTGCTCCTCCTTTCTTATAGAAAAAACAAACCACATGTAAAATACCTCAAAAACAATGACAATTTGGTCTCTAAAATTAATAAATATTTTCACTCACCTTGTCATTTTAAACCTAAAAAAATCCTTACTCTTCTCTGTACCTAGACATAGTATCTCTCGCGTACATCTAAGGCACCACAAATCATATTACTAATTTTCTAAGTAAAACAAACATTGAAAATCTCTTTAAACCATACGAAACCATTATACAACTATTTAAAAAATGTAGGGATGAATCTAACCCAATTCCTAGTCTAGGAATCTATCAAATTCCCTTCTCTTATGCAAATCATACATAGGCTAAACTCGAAGATCCTCCAAACCCCATCTCAAGGAAAACATAGTTAACACCATCCATACTATTTTTAGAAGGTCATATATTATTGAACTCTCGCTGGCCTCTAAACATTTTATGTTTTTTTTCCTAAACCAAAATTCTTGCTTCAAGAACCTATCACACTTTTTGCATTGATAAAAAAACTATAAATTTATAAACATTCTCATAATTTTAATTATGAAAATAACTACAAACTTAATGGCTCTAAAAAACTTATTATTCCTATTTTCAATTATTAACCCATGTATTTTTGTCTCTTTTTTATTTTTTATTTTATTAATATTTTATATTCTCCAACCCTAATTCCCCTTCCTTTTTATCTTCCAATTCATCTTTTTATAACCTACCCTTCTCATTTTCCATTTATCCTTATCTTTTTAATTTTTATTATTTTTTCTAAATTTAACATTAACAATAAATATCTTTAATATTCTCCGATACTTCATTCATTTGTTATTATTTTTTTAAACTTCATATTTTTGAATCATTATTCGCGGTAGTGAGCCATTATTCTAACCATATAAAATTTTAGCCTTACAATATGTTTTATCGCTTTATTTTATTTTAAGTCATACATTCTATTTTATCATTTTAATTTTATTTATTCTTGATGTTGAATAGAGTGTTTTTGACCAATTAATGATGATGTTGTATAATAAGTTTACAATTTCTCGAGGAATTTGGTGAAATTTTTAAAAGGTCCAAACTTAAAAGTGTTTGAATTTTTTTAGTAAAAATAAATAAAACACCTCAAAGAAATTTTAAAGCGCACAAAACCCTAGTAAGTTTAACAAATAACTAGAATTTCCAAAATCTTTATATTATATTTTCTCAAAACCATCCCCAAGATTTCCATTGACATTGACAAGTCATACTTATTTTAATTAAAAATTAAAATACAAATTTAATAGTTCGTTAACAATATGTATGTTCGTTAACAATATGTATGTTTGTTTAAGACCATTAACGGAAGTGATTTTTTAATGTAGAATTGTGATTCATCATAATTTCTTAAATTTATGAAAGGGTCGAATCTCGAAGACTATAACATGTTTCCTCATCAAAGGGCATGCCATGTTTCAGATTGTATTTAACTACTGTTCTTTTAAATGCATCATAATTATTTTATTAGGAACAAGTACAGGATAAAATTTAGTGAGTGGATTAGTCTTTAGTATTTTCCTTTATAAAATATTTAATATTTTTTTAGTTTTTTTTTTTTATTTAAATTTTATAAAATTACTTTATTTATTGAGCCAAGGCCTGGTCTATATTAGAATTTGGGTTAAAAATTAGTTCTTTATAAATTAAAATTTGATATACTCTGAATATCCATCCTATATTTCTAATCTAAATTACAATCCAACAAATTAAATTACAGAGATCGTGGTTTTCAATTTCAAAACCAAAAATATGAAATGAATAATGTTCTGCCACTGCTTCCATTACCTTCCGTTTGGCTACCTGCGGCCGCTTCCGTTATCTTCCTCTGGTCTTCGGCTACCTATTTTAATTCGTATTTCAATCCAGGTCGTGATTCAATTCGTTTTTTAATTGAGATTTCATATGATATTTTTAATTTGTTTTTTAATGTATTGATTGTACATATAAGCATCATAATCGGATTATCTGTTTTCAATATATTGTGAAATCAAATGAGCCTAATTAGATAAAAATATGGAGTAATACAATAACATTAATGTAAATTGATATCTCTATTTAATGTTTTGGATCCAAATAAAAATAAATAAAAAATAGTGTGGAGTATTTTAACAATGGTATAAATTTAGTTTATCTCTCCATTTAATGTGTTGGATCTAAATAAGCATTAAAACATACACTTAGGGTACCAGACTTATTCATTGGTATTATATATCTTATGTATATAACATTTGATAAATCAGGTTGTGCCATATATAGCTTGCCTTGAATTCAATACATGTAACATCCTGAATTCATGGTAGTTTTTCATCAAGCATACCTGAATTTTTATAAATTTTTTTAATTAGCTAATGTGAATTCAAGGGTAAAGAATGGTAAAGAGATTTTCAATATTAGGGTTTTTATGGGTGAATAGAGTTTTATAAAATTTTTTAATTGATTTTTATATGTTATTTTTTTAAATAGTTTTTGATAGGATGGTTATATTTTAGTTTTTAAAATTTTGAATATTAGGGTTTCATTATGAATTTATTTGTAAATTTAGTTTAATTTAATTTTTTCAATATAGCGATTATTTTGATTGACTTTATTTCCAAAAGCGGACTAACATATAAATGATGTAAATGATACAAAATAATACTTTTAACTTATCTCAACTACACTTACTAATGTAGTTGTTAATTTATTTTTTAAATATATACTTTCTCAAAAAATTAGATGGGTGTGTTAGTTTCTTTTTTAAATATACATTTTTACACTTACTAATGTAGTTGTTAATTTATTTTTTAAATATATACTTTTTCAAAAAATTAGATGGGTGTGTTAGTTTCTTTTTTAAATATACATTTTTACACCAAAGTTGTTCCTGGCCCAGGCAGATTCACGGGCTGGGCAAATTGAGCGAATCAAATCCTTAAATTTTCGTTGTCCTCCATTCAATTATTTTTTACCACTTCTCACTCTGGAATCGCAAGGCTCAAACACACTAATACTCCCCAATCGCCTTACGCTCCACTGGCCCTGCTCATCCTTGTCGGCTTTCATGGCTGCCAAGCCTACGGTCCTATGTAGGATGTGCTGGTAGAATTCGCCAACTCTTTTGACAGCGAGGCCTTGCTTTTGGATGCTAAATTATCAGATCAAGGCAAGCGGATCCGCGGATCTGTGGCTCTGGTCATCGCCCCATTCCTGCTTTCACATGGGTGGGACAAGCTACCTGTTTCCGTGGATGAATTTGTACAAAGCGACATGGGGTGTTGAAAGTTGAAATTCTCACCTAGTTGCACATCATTTGAGATGTTATATCTATTCATTAAGCCACTAAATTAAATGCAAGATCTGACTTCCTACGTGCTTTCTGAAGTGCATCTCTTGGTCACCAAAGCCACTTCTATAGCCTTGATTATGACTATTGTGGATATTATAATGGTTATTGGAATCTGGAGCTGCATCATATCTAGAAAAAATAAAGACCATTGTTGTACTTCTCTTGATATCCAATGTGGCCTAGGCCTAACATCAAAGACACGCCATCACTCCCATATCGAGGATTGGAGGTGTGAAATCCTCATGTGGAATTTACCACCTATGGCGGAGCTATAGTTGTATGAAGAAAAATAAATGCTGTGAATTGACTTTTCTCAATAGTTACAACAACCTTGTAAAGTCAAAGAGTCCCAATGTAGACAAATAGCAACTAACTGGCAACTGTCTTAAAAGGTGCAACCATAAGCACATAGGTTTCTTTGGATGAAGTTGTAAATGTATTTTTTTAATGTTTTTTAAAATTAAGTATATTTCATTTTTAGTAAATATAATTTTGTAATGGATTTTTAATAAATAGATAATTTGGAAAAGTATAATAATATAAAAATTGATGAGATGGAATTTTTGGTGAATAGGTAGATATGGAAGGAGATTCACAAGTTTTTTTGAATTTTTTTAAATATTTAATTGTGTAAATTCAAAAACTTAAACAAAATGTCACCTCATTAATAAATTATATATATATATATAAAACTTTGAATGCAACATCGGTATCCTATATATGCATTCTTGAAAATGTTTACTATGGTGTAGAAACCCAAAAAAAGTCATATAGCAAAATAGAAATCTCAAAGAAAATAACCATCTAATGCAATTTTCTATATCTTTTTTTAAAGTGATGATTGAAAAAAATCAACTCATATATAACGCCTGATATTTTGATCTCCAACCTACTGAAACAAAGACTCTAGACACAATAGATCAAAAGAGACAAGTATAAATGGATAGAAACAATAAACAATGAGTATATATGTTTTTGGTGGGCATGCCATCTTATTTATATCTAGTGCATGGATGCATTCTCATTGTTGGAAGCTTACATATAAGATGTTTAGAGAATAGAAAATTACAATCTCCAAGATTTGGTTGCCACTAAAACAATGGGATCTAAATCATTTTCAAGAACTTTATAGTTTTAGCAGTTCATTAAACATCACATCATGCAAACATGTATGGTTAATTTGAATATTTTTGCTAATCATTGTTCTGAAGTAGTTGACACCACTCTCTAATACATAACATGTAGAACATTTGTCCACAAGTAAGGAAGAAAGGAAGAAACCAAGGAAGAATACACAAGCAAGGAAGAAAGGAAGAAACATTTGTCCACAAGCAAGGGAGTTGTATTGATAGCAAAGTCCTTTCCCTATGATTATTTTTTCTGAAACTAATGTGATATTGAGATTTTGTGATTAAATTTATCTTAATTAAACTATAATAGGTAGTAAGAGAAAAAAAATTAAGGCATTTCTCTATGTCTTTCTTTTATAATTATTTTTTCTACAACTAATGTGATACTGAGATTTTGTGATTAACTCTGTCTTAACTAAACCATAATAGGTAATGAGAAAAGAAAAATTGAGGCATTTCTCTATGTCTTCCTTTTAATGTTAAAAGGAGTTGTAACATTATGATTCTTGAATTACATAAACTTATTTTCAATTGAAAAAAATAAAACCACAAGATTATTTAGGTCATTGTATTGGAGATTATGGTGTTTGTGAGTTGTAATGGTAGTTGAATTAAACAAGAAAAGGAAATAGATAATATATTTTTTTTGTTATTTCCTAATAGATATGCATCAAATTTTACCTTGAAAGCTTCTACCTCCTATATCTCTCTCTATCTTTTTAGAGACCATTTGCGGCTTTTACACATAAGTAGCCTATAACATAACTAGCCTACGTTAGTGTTTCAGTAATTTTCTTTCCCAAAAGCATTAGAAATTCAAATTTCATCCATTATCAAGATTTTATGTTGTATACATTAATTTCTTGATAGAAAGTAGTCTTAAATTCTTTTGAATGCGACAAAAAAAACATGGGTGAAATTGCTAATGGTTTTGACACAACAAAAAGTAAAATGGTTTTTTTCAGTAACATTAGTTCACATACCATATATAGTGATCCCTTTTCCCAAAGCATAAGAAATTTAGATTTCATCCATTATCAATATTTTATGTTGTATACATTAACTTATTGATAGAAAGTAGTGTCAAATTCATTGGAATGCTAGAGAAAAGATTGCTAAAATTTGTTTATCGTTTTGAAACCAAAAAAAAGTAAAATGTTTTTTTCAGTGACATTATTGCACATACTATATACAATGATCCCCAATGTAGACTAAAGTGGAGGTGAATCTCTATGATTAGGAATTTTCTCACATGTTTTTTCAAATGCATATATGTTTAATTCATTATATAAATTATTATTATAATTTTTATTAATAATAATATAATAATAATCACAATGTTTTAAGTTCGATATCTATAGTGTTTATCATCTATTTAATTTATATGACTACATGAATAATTATTTCAACTTACTCTTATTGCATTCTAATTCTCTATCTTATATGCATATGTGAATCTCATTTCAATAATCATTTTCTATTGCACATTTCATACATTATAAAATAAGGGAACCCTTAAAATATGTTTTTATGAATTCACCATTTCACTTTTATAAATTCATCATTTCACTTAATCTAGCAAGTACAATTGAGGTTTCTTTCTACTTATTTGGTTATTTAATAATTTTAAAATAAGTGTGCTATATTGTTTAGAGTTATTAATTGTATAAGGTAAGAGATTATAGTTATTTCAAAATTAGTTTTTCCCGTTTTACTAGTTTAATTATTATTATTTATTTTTTTTGCAAAAATAGATATAGTAACATGAGTTATGGTTTTTAGGGGCATGTGATATTAGCAAACCATGTTATTGGTAGATGATATTATAACAAAGCCTTTTTACATATTCAAAATTTATGTAGTATAATAAGAAAAATATCCATGATTAAAAATTTTATTTACAAATTTAAAACTGCATAAAATAATTAGAAAATTGAAATAAAAATATCTATATATTATAAAAATTTTATTACTAAAAAATTGAGTTTAATAAAGTTCTAAAGATCCAAGTTCAACTACCCTAACAAAGCCATAATGTCAATAAAACATATAAAGCCATAATGTCAATAAAACAAATAGGAAAATAAAAAATAAAATATAAAACATATAAAAATAAAAATGTAAAATAATAAAAACAATAAACAAAAATTCTATCTTAAATATAATTTAAAAATAAAATTCCCAAAATGATATTAAATCTCGAACACAAAGAAAGTAAAAATAAAATATAACATAGGAAATTGCCAACAAAATCACAATGACATGGAGGGCATCATATCCTCGTCTGCATATTCTTGAGTGTCAAATTCAAGTGAATCCTGATTATTTATGTTTATTCCCATAATAACGAATTATTTACTTGGAACTTTATATATCTTTTAATGTTAATATGATGATTTATATTTCTGAAAAAAAATATATATTGTATTTTTATTCATTATACTTAATAAAAGCGAGGTTTTATAAATTATAATCACAAAAATAATTATAAATTATAATATTTAAATAATAAATTTTATAAAAATAATTATAATGGTTAAATATAATTTAAAATTTATTTATTTAATTTAATTTTGAAATATATTTTTATCAATTTTTAAATTTATTAATTAAAAAGATAATAAAATATATATGTGTGGGGACAATAGAAACATCAATTTGTAAATGAGGGATGGTTTTTGGAACAAAAGATTTATATAGAGTGTGTTTTAATTTATGATAGATTAATTTAGTTAATATGTTTTATTTTTGTATGGGCCAAATAATGGTTGGAAGAGAAGGGGAGACTTCCGAGTTAGCTATGAATTTAGATATTTGGTCAATCACTTGTGCTCTCATTTAGCAATATTAGAACTTGTGCCTTTGTGACGCAAGGCTACCTAGAACAGGGTTACCTGCGTGTATTAGTCTTCAAAACTTTACGGTTAAGGCCCCTTTAACTAAACCCTGGTGGAATGAATTCATTATAGTAGCCCAGTTTTATAAACCCTCATAAACCTTCCACTAACCCTTATGTCGCATATATAATTAGTTCCTACATTATCTCATGATAAGGTTGGACTTACACATAAAAAAAACACGTATCAGTGCTTTGTTTCATTACAAACCCTTTAAAAAGGAAATACACATAAAACCTATCTTTTATCCCTTCTTTCGCCTATTTCATGGCTCTTGCACAATTCTCGAGGCTCCTTTATCGCTAATCGCAGTCGTCGTTTCTCGTGGGTTACTTGAACACATGCCTCTATTGCATCCAATATGTGATAACGTAATAACAAATTCCAAATCCCATTAAGCTGCATCTATATATTATCAGGTCTACTTTATCGCTTGCATCAATACTCCTCCACCGATAAACACCATTAAATGTTGTGATACGATCACTCCGATGATCGCGTCGCATTCACCGATTAAATCCCCGCCATTGATCCTCCCCACAGATCTAATGGTCCTCGCTCTATCGCTTGATCGCAATCGGCGATCACCCGAGGTCGGGGTTATTCACGCCCTTTTGTGTTCCTCCGATGCGATAGTTAAAACTCCACCCATTCTCTGCGATCAAATCTCAACCATTGATCGGTCAGATCCAATGGTCCCTGAGCACCAATTCTTCAATCTTTCACTCATCTATTATTTGGGTCTTATAACACTTCCCCAATGTTTCTCTGTGTTTTCAAGTTCCTCAATGGCTCTGGCCCTCCACTATTCCGCCATGCAAATCTTCTCTTCTGAGCTTAAACTCGGTGATTCTTTAGTCACAAATGCTTCAAGCATTTCTTTGGTCCTTCCTTCGAATGGATTCAATGATCCATCATGATCCTCTGCCTTGTTCTCACTCTTTCCTCTCTGTGTAATTGCTCTCTTCTTTGTGTTTTCCGAGTTCGCCTACACATATATATTATATTGTACAGAAACCCTGACTCACATTAAATTCAACATTCAATCACTCGAAACACACATTTATACTGGTTTGAGTTAATCTCTGCATATAACAAATAAACAAAGGATTACACATTGATACTCTATCTCTCTCTCTGGCCTGCTCTTCTAATATCAGTGGCCTATTTTTCATTCTGCCCGTAGGCTTACAATCATACTCTAATTCGGCTAACTCTCTATTCTTCTCTCTTGTTTCCTTTTCAATACATCATTAGCAGTTTCTATTACAGTTCGAGGAACTGTTCCTCAGTTATGAAACAGTTGCTCAACAGTTTCTTCAAACAGTCCTTAACTAATCCTAACTTAATCTGTTTGCCTAATTTAAGAACTAACAATGGCTGAGTTAGCCTTAATTTTAAATGAAACAAATTAAAACAGAACAAAAATATTTCCCAGCTGTCACCTCTTCATTCGAATTCTCTTGCATTAGGCTCCCAAGGTAAATGAAATTCATGGCTCCTGTCCATGAGCTCTTCAATAGAATACCCGATTCTCTGAATCTGGCCAGCATCTAACCAAGAACTATCATCAATAGGATGACCCTTCCACTTGACTAGGTACTGTAAATATTCCTTCTGTCGACTTCATCTAGCCACCTGGGTATCTAGGATCTGTTCAATCTCTAGAGGTTTTGTTGGGGGCATTCGTTTAATCCATGAATCTTTCTCTTTTTCGGTGTCCCATGTTCATCTTTCTGAACTGTCTTTGTCCTTTTCCACAATGTAGGGGTACATGTCTACTACATTGAAAATGGGTGAAATTCCAATACTTGGGGGTAACTGCAATTCGTAAGCATTCACAGAAAATTTCTGAAGAATCCTGCAAGGCCCAATCTTTTTCCATTTCAACTTGTTATACTCACCTTTAGGAAACCTCTCTTTATGTAGGTGTGTTAATACCATGTCTCCTACGTTGAATTGTACCTCCCACCTTTTCAAATTTTCTCTCTGCTTGTATCTTTGGCTGTTGTTATGTGATTTTAATTTCACCTGTTCATGAAGATCGATGATTGGCTTTGCGAAGTCTTCACCATCAGCACTCCTGCACTCCAACTGTCCCAAATCCCATAACTCATGTACTCCACATGGGTGCATTCCATATAAGATCTGGAAAGGACTACTTCCCGTGTTTCTGTTGGGCGAATCATTATAAGCAAATTCCACTTGTGCAAGCACACGATCCCACTATCGAGAATTTTCTCCAACCAAACTCCTCAATAAATTTCCCAGACTTTGGTTCACCACTTCGGTTTGACCATCGGTCTGCAGATGATAAGCTGAGCTAAAGTTTAGTTTGGTGTCTAATTTTTTCCATAAGGTTCGCCAAAAATGTCCTGTAAACTTAACGTCTCGATCCGAAACAATAGACTTCAGCAAGCCATGCAATCTGACTATCTCGGTAAAGAACAAATGTGCTACATGTGTGGCGTCACTGATTTTCCTGCATGGAATGAAATGTGCCATTTTGGTGAAATGATCCACCACCACCATGATGGAGTCAAATCCCCATTGTGTCTTTGGTAGACCTAAGACAAAGTCTAAACTGACTGAGTCCCATGGTCTGTTTGGAATGGGTAAGGGTGTATACAACCCTGTGTTTTGGCTATGTCCCTTTGCAAGTTGACACACTTTTCATCTAGTCACAAACCTTTGTACATCTCTGCGCATCTTTAGCTAGTAGTAAAAGTGCCTCAACTGATCCAAGGTCTTATCTATGCCAAAATGCCCAGCTAAACCTCCATTATGCTTTTCCTAGATTAAGTTCTCTCTCATAGAACATTCTGGAATACACAACTGCCCTCCTTTGAACAACAATCCTTCTTGCATATTATAGTCTAGCCATGGACTGTTATCCCTCAACAATGGATTTTGGCAAGCTTCATAAGCTTCCTTAAAATCTGCATCTATCTCATACAAGTCCTTAAGATGTTCAAATCCTAATACTTGTATTGTACTTTCTTGTAGGATCAAATTCCTCTTACTTAACACATCTGCCACTTTGTTGGCTTGACCGCTGATGTGTTTCAACACAAACGTAAAACTCTGCAAGTACTCCACCCACTTGGCATGTTTATGGTTTAGCTTATGTTGCTGCATAATATACAACAATGCAGAATTGTCTAACAATAAGACAAATTCATTTGCCAACAGATAAATGATTTAGCTCTTGAACCACTGCATAAAATTCCTTGTCATAAGACATGTATTTCTGCCTACTTTCATTTAGTTTCTCACTGAAATAGGCTACCGGCTTGTCCTCTTGACTGAGTACTACACCAATGGCTATCCCACTGGAATCACAACAAACTTGGAAAAGTTTGTTAAAATCTGGTAATCTCAAAATCAGTTTTTCAGTAATCTTCCTTTTGAGTAACTGAAAGCTCTTCTCTTCCATTTCTATCCAATGGAAAGGCTGATTTGTTTTCTTAATGGTGTCCAACATGGGTGCACAAATCCCACTGAAATTTTTAATAAATTTTCAATAAAAACTCGCCAATCCATGAAAACTACATTCCTCAAACAAACTTTTGGGAGATGGCTAGCTAACTATAGCTGTAACCTTTTCTGGATCCATTTTTAGTTCATTTCAGAAATCGCAAATCCCAAATAAATTAACTCTTTCTTGGAAAAAGAACATTTCTTCAAATTTATAAGTAATTTATTTTGCTGCAATTTTTCCAAGACATACCTCACGTGTCGAAAATGTTCTTCCTTCCTCTTGCTAAATATAAGTATATCATCGAAATACACAATCACAAATTTACTAATATATTCTTTCAGCATCTTGTTCATCAATTGCATGAACGAGCTAGGGGCGTTACCCAATACAAATGGCATAACCAGCCATTCTTACAAGCTTTCATTAGTCTTGAAAGTTGTCTTCCACTTGTCACCTTATCGAATTCTAATTTGGTGTTAGCCCCTTTTCAGGTCTATCTTTGAAAATTACGTTGCTCCACTCAAACAATCCATCATATCATCCATCTGAGGTAAAGGGAATCTGTACCTGATGGTGATCTTGTTAATGGCCTGGGAATTCGTGCACATTCTCCACTCACCTCCTTTCTTGGGAGCTAAAACAGTCGGAACTGCACAAGGGCTTAAACTCTCTCGAATCAGTCCTTTATCCAACAACTCCTGCACCTGCTTCTAGATTTCTTCATTATCCTTCGGACTCATCTGATAAGTAGCCTTGTTTGGCAAACTGGCTCCTGGAATAAAATCAATATGGTGACTAATGCTCCGCTTCGGTGGTAATTTGTCTGGTAGATCGTCTACCACAATATCACTAAATTCTTGCAGCATGTTTTGTATCTCCATAGGTAAATCAGTAAGGTTGGTGTGTACTAACACTACCCTTGGTCTTCTCACAACTGCATAACCCAATTCACTCTCCTCAATCTGTCGTAAAAACTCCTTTCCTCCTAGCAGTAATGCTTTTGTTCCACTTGTTTCTATTGTCTCCTCTTCTTTCATGGGTACCAAGGTATGCTTTATCCCATCTTTGACAAATATGTAACAATTTTCCACTCCATCATGGACTACCTTTCTATCGTACTACCATGGTCTGCCCAGCAGAATATGGCACACGTCCATCGGCATTATGTCGCAAGTCACCTTATCCTTGTACTTGCCTATCTGAAAATCTACCTCGCATTGTTCATCAACTAACAATTGGTGTCCCTTCTGCAACCACGACACCTTGTATGGAGTTGGGTGTTTTGCTCTCTTCAAACCTAGTTTCTCCACCATCTCTGTAGCTACCAAATTATCAGTGCTCCCGCTATCAATAATCAATTTATAGCATTTTCTGTGTGACTTACATACAGTCCGGAACAATGCTTTCCTCTGTGTCTGATCAGCTACTTCCTTAGCTGGTTTTAATAATACCTTGTTCAACACCAAGGCTTCACCGGTTTCTAGCATAGTTTCAACCTCCTATGGTGGTGCATCTACTTCATCGAGCTGAGCAGCATATGCTCCCGTCTACCCAATTTGTTCCTTTTCAGGACATTCAAAGGACCTATGTCCCCACTTATGACACTTGTAACATTGATAGGCATTTCCTCTTCCTCTGCCATTACCTCTTCCTCGTTGGATGGCATTCCTCCTTTGGCATTGCCTTCCCTTTCACTCTGTCCCAATGTCTTCGAACTACTACCTTCTTCATTGCTATTGGCAGTCCTACCTCTGCTAAAGGTCTATCCTCGACCTCTGCCAGAACCACATCCTCTTTTAGCATTTTGTTTCCTAGCAATCTTTTCCTCTGCCTTCAAAGCACTCTGATAAGCTTCCTCCATGGTCTTAGGGGAAAGAATGCTAATTTCATCTAGGATATCCATCCGTAGACCATTCACAAACCTCGTTGTTTTCTTAGGGGTATCTTCTACATAACCAGCTCTCAGGTTAATTTTATAAAAAAATTTAGTATATTCCTTCACAATCATCATTCTCTGCTTCAAGTTCTGTACTTGTCTATAAAGTACAATTTGATAATCTTTAAGCAGAAAATTGCTCTTCATTCTAGCAACCATCCTGTCCCATTTTCTAATCAATGGTTTGTTTAATCTCCTCCTTTGTGCCTGTACACTGTCCTACCATAATGCTGCATGTCCCTTCAATTTGGTGACAGCAAATTGTTGTGGCCAGCAACAACCCCCCTTCTTATTTAGTGTTATTACTAATACTAAATAAGTGGGGACCCTTAGTCAAAAAATTTAAAAACGAATTAGTGCTTGTATTTCCTTTTTAAAATAAATCTTACCATCATAAACTTAGGAAAATACCCTTGAAAAATCTAAAAAGCTTAAGTTTCATGATAAGGTAAGAAAAAATCGCATCGCAAAAAAGATAATAGGATACCTCGTTACAAGCCGAATTCCAAAATTGCGAGATCGCGATGCGAGACTACATATTGAAAAACATATATCGCATCGCATGCATCAAAGATCGCTTGCGCTAAAAACCCCAAACCGCCGATATGCGATGGGGCATATCGCAAAATCGCATCTCGCAGAAAATACATTAACAAAAATTGTCACATGCTGTAATACTGCGATAGAGCGATAGAGCGATAGAGCGCCAGAGCAATATTGCGATAAAGTGGCGGAATGATGTCGTGAATATGCGATACAGTGATCTGTGATATTGTGAAGCAAATCGCAAAATCACTTCGTCGCGAATCTTTCGGGTTCATTCTTCGAGAAAGCTTTTTCCATAAACCGAGACCTGGTTAGGCACTTTAAATGCTAATTAATGAGTTAGTTGCCAGTTGTTAATGAAATATGGTTTTGTGCTTATCAAAGAGCCAGTTCACGTAAGGTGGTATAATTTTTATGTCTTTAGCATTTAAAGCTTTCCCGTCACCTTTCCTTATCATTACTCTCACCTCACTTATAAACTGCAGGAACGAAGAACAAAGGACTATACAGAGCAATATATAGCATATTATGGGAAACAAAAGCAAAGCTCTGAGTTCTGAAGACAAAGAAATGGCGCCCTTGTATATAGACACCGTCTGTAATAGAGACGTTGGTATTACTACTTGGGAAGGCATGTATAGTCTTCTTGAGGAAAATAATCCTAGAGTGATGGAAGTTGTGGCTACTATAGGTTCATATGGTTCTTCTAAGGCATCCATTATAGAGCTAGCTTGTTTGTTCTTACACCGAATAGTGGTGAGGCCCAAGATTCTTCCATACACGGACATGGTTAAATGGATACTAGACAACGCTGACATCAAAAACAGACAATTTAAAACTCAGGGTCAAGAAATTACAAAATCATTATTCTCACAAAATTTGAGCTTTATATCCGCTAATAGAAAGCACGCAAGAGGCAAAAATCGCACCAAGGAAGCCCCGATCAAGAAACAGATGTAGGATCATGCATCGCTGGGCAAAACTTCTTGAAAAGGAAAGCCTCTAATTGCTCAGTCACCTGAAAGCCCAGAAATTTTAAGGAAAAATTACTAAAGGAGCATCCTCAAAATAGTATGTATATAAGTACAACAACTACAAGCAGGCTTGAGACAGAAGGCTCAAGAAAAGGCAGAATCAATCAAAAGATTAACTAAGTTGAATTGGGATTCTTACTGGGCATATTTGGTAAAACCACACAACTAGTGTATGACTCTCAAACGCATCATCAATTATGCCGAAAAGATGGCACCAGCTCCTGCTGATTCTGTTTTCAAAGGACAGTTAAAGGCTAAAGTCGGCAACTGACTCTTCCCAAGCAAATGCTGAATGCTTGTGATTTTAAGGAGCAGATACAGAAATAGTTAGATGTTAGTTTTAGATTCAATATTAGAATTAATTTTGCTTTATTTTTGCCTAGAAAAAGGATCGTCATTTAAACTGTATCCTACATTTTTGTAATAAGTTATTTTTAGATTTAGTTAGTAGTATTTTAATCCTTGTCATGCATTTAGAGAAGGGTCCTGAAATTTGTCAAAAACTTGTCCTCAGAACATGCACTTTTTCACCTTCCGAGGAGGTTTTGATGAATGAATGGAACAAGATTTATTGATATCTGCATTTAATATATGCTACTGATGTTGCACTTCTGTACTCTTAGTGGATGTTGGATTAAGAAGAGATAAATCATTATCGCTTGAAGCTCATGAGTAGAACTAGTTATAAATGGTACTTCTATCTCTTAACTATTTCTGCCTTTGTGTTAAAGTGATATTCATGTTCAGTTGTTTATATATTAATGCGTGAATGCATGAGTTATCATTTGGCACTTTTGTACGGTGATAGCTATTTATTTATGTTTAATGTGTGAGTAGCTTATTATGCGATATGTTTTTCGCAACTATTTCGTCTAACTTTTTATGCGAAGTAGTTTACTTATATTGAATTCTTTTCTCATAACAATTGAGTGATCTTTATTACTGATTGTTATTTGAAACCATTTTAGATCGCATAACAGAAGGATTACACCCCGAGTTAGTGTAGACTTAGATATTTTTGTTTATTAGAATACAATTGCATGTCATTAGATTAAAGTTAGAATTAGAGCATCTCATTTAGGAACTTTTAGAAAGGAAATATCAATTCTTCACACACACACACACACATAAATTGGGAAACTGGTCCCATATCCCTAGTCGGACCCACTATACCAAACGGAAAAGGAGCTGCCAACCAAGGTGGGGACCTGGTGGGTATCCCCCTTATTGTAGACCCGATTTTTGGGCCTTCAACATATTTGGTGCTAGAAGGAGGGCCTACAACTATGAATGGCAAGTAAGTCTAACTCTAAATACCATTCTAAGAGTAAATCACCCTCACCATCTCCCCCGACTTCCCCATTGCATTTAGAATCTTTAAATCCACAGCCAGAAGTCGCGAGAAAAACAGCCGCTGCTACAAACCCTGACATTTTAGAACAATCTACTATTGAACCTCCTGAAGTTGAATCTTTGATTCACAAAGTTCAGTGATTTTCTATACCTCCTCAAAGATCTGATAAATCTCAAGGTAGCGTGACTGCACAATATAACCCTGCTCATCCTCTGACCAGATTAAAGAGTGAAAAGTTTGGCGTTCAGCCTACCGAGTTACCTCTACCCACAAGGAAGAGAGAAAGGAAATCACCAAAAGGGTCCAATAGTGAGACTCTTTCATCATCATCATCCATCTCAACTTCTTCACTGCGAAGTCAACCATCCACTCCTCCACTTCAGAACATTGTCCACCAGCCCACTGGTACTTCCACATCTCCTTCTCAATCATCTGGAGCCATAATATCCTTACCTTCCCAACGCCAGGGATCATCTTCTGCATTTCCCTCTATTAGTAGATCAACGATGGCCCAAACTCCATGGAATAACCCAGGGGCAGTCTTAATGCTTGCACCCTTGAGTCAGCTACCAACCCATCTTGAAAAATGGCTACCTAAATCTAATCCTGAAGCAGGCATACTAGCGGAAGAACATATAAATAAATTTATGTTATCCATAAATCTTAGTGGAGTTACCAATGAAGATGTTGTCGTTCGACTTTTTCCTTATACTCTTTAGGGAACAGTTAGATCATGGTATTTTTTGTTACCATCTGGATCTATCACTAGTTGGGATATCTTCCAAGAACAATTCCTCACTAAGTTTGGTGATGATAGGTCTACGGCGACATTGATCAACGACTTGTCTAACCTTAGGGCCGAGTAAAAAGAACCTATCAAATATTTCAATGCACGTTTCAATAAACTATTAAACAAAATTCCTATGGCTTCCAAGCCTAGCGAAGAAGTGCGAAGTGAATGGTACATCACTGCTTTACCCTCAAACATAGCAATTTTCGTAGACAGGGCTAACAAGATAACCTTACCCGAAAATATGAAAGAAGCAATAGCAGTAGAGAAATGCATTATTTCCCTAGAAAAGAAAAACGCGATAGAAGAACGAAAATCGAAGAAGGTTACTTTCAAGGAAGATCCCAAGAAAAAACAATCGAAAGATCCATAGATTTAGAAGGATGGCAAAAAGTTTTGAAGACCATGTCCAACAAAATGGTTGACATTAAGAAACAAGTGGCAGAAACTTCTTCTAAAAATACATACAAACCTTTTAAAAGAAACCCTTCAATCGATTCAAAGCCACCTAATGCTATTACAAGTGTCGAATCCAAAGAAGAAGAAGAGGAAATCGCTACTGAAGAACAGATTGATGAAGAAGAAGTTGTAGAGTTACAAGGTATGTGGGAATTCATCCTCCCAAATGAAGAGGATCCAGAGGCATCCCCGGTTAGTACACGAAGTAGAAATCAACTTGATCCTCCTCAATCTACCCCTAAGCCAAAGAGCGCAAACTCGATGACTAAGGATAAAGTTGCAGCCAAGAAAACAACACCTAAAGCGACTCAAACCAGCCCAGTCCAAACAGATTCATCAACTCCATCTAAAACGTTGATCGTTTTAGATGAAATGGAGTATAATATCATAGAAGACATGAAAAAGACTAAGGACAACATCACTTTTTTCGAACTGAGCAAGTTAAAACACCATCAAAAGATACTTTTGAAAGAATTACATGTTGTACCAATTGCACCTTTGCCCGCCGCTGTAATTTCTCAAGCTTCCCATGACATGGGAAGACCTCCAACTAATGCGATTAGTAAAGTTGATCCCCACGATATTGCTTTAATTGGAGGAAGGTCGAGATCTCATACTCCCCCGTTTCTTCTTACTTATGAAAATTTCAATAAAAATGTGCATAATTGCTTAGTGGATTCGGGAGCTTCATCTAATATTCTACCAAAGTCAATATGTGCAAAGTTGAATGTTCAACCGCAAAAATCTGTTGTGCGCATAGTTCAGCTAGATCGAACACAAGTCGAAGTGATTGGTGAATTGAATCAGGTTACCATAAGGTTGTCATCCAATCCGAAGGTATGTCAACTTATCGACATTTTAGTTGCTGATATTCTAGAATTTTATGGCTTAATTCTTAGCAGAGATTGGTCAAAAAAACTTCATGGATACTTTGCAACTGACTGGTCGCACATGTGGCTCCCTTACAATGGTAAACCAAATCAAATAAAAGTTGAATGAGAAAGACATCAGAAATACATAGTAACAGAACTGGAAGGGGAGAATGAACCGATAGCATACAACAATAATATCATTGGCAACTACTCAATAGATTCTTTCCTAGGCAATTTTAATGCTCATATGTCACCTTACTTAGAACATTCTGTTTTATCTCAAGTAGAAATTTTTTCTCAAACGAATACTTCTAAATGTATTAATTTTATAGATAGTCTTGTAAATAAATCTTTATTTTGGAAATTATTTTTTGACTGTTCTAAATCTAACAAAGGAGCAGGAGCAGGATGCATGTTAATAAGTCCAGAGGGAGATAAAACTATGCCAACTTGTAGACTCGAATTTCATTGCACCAACAATACCACAGAATACGAGGCTTTAGTCCAAGGGTTATACAAAGCAATCGAATTAGACGTCAAATACCTTCAAGTTTTCGGAGATTCTGAAATTGTAATCAGACAGGTACGTAATACTATACACTGTTTATCAGGTCATTTAAAACATTATCAATATTTAGTTCAAGCTCTAACTGGACACTTTATAGCATTTAATATTTCATCAATTCCCAGACTCCAGAATGCTAGTGCAGACCTCTTAGCGAACGTAGCTTCCAAACTCATTCCTTCAGAAGATTTTAGCCCTGATAGATTTTCGATCGAACTAATCTTTAGACCATCTATTCCTGATAACATTACCAACTGGAGGATTTTCAACGATGTTCCTGATATCGTGAGTTTTCTCACATATGAAGGATCCTACACCAATCAAGTAATTGACAAAGACCAACATGACCGAAAATTGCAACAAGATATCACTAACAATGCACCTGAGTCAGTAGTCAAGTTAGAAGACCTTTACGATTTGAAAGATGGGTTTAAAAGATCTACCAATTCAAAACTCCAAAGTTCAACCCTGAATTACGAATTAGTAAATCTAGGAACCGATACCAAACCACAGAATATCAATCTAAGCCTTGGCCCAGCTCCTGAAGAAAAATTAGCATATATTAGTCTTTTTAGATAGTACAAAAGTGTCTTTTCTTGGAACTACAATGAACTCAAAACGTATGATACTTCCATCATCTAGCATACTATTCCAATGATAAATGATGAAAAACCTGTCCAACAAAAGTTGAGAAAAATCCATCCCAATCTTGAAAACCAGATTAAGTCTGAACTCAATAAGTTATTGAAAGCAAAATTATTTTTTCCCGTTCGAAATTCCAAATGGGTTTCCAATATGGTTCCCGTTAGAAAGAAAAACAGAGATATCAAAATCTGTATTGACTTTTGAAATCTTAATAAAGCCTGCCAAAAGGATAACTTTCCTTTGCCTCCCATGGAGCAAATATTGCAGGCAGTCGCGGGATCAGAACTAATGTCCTTCTTGGATGGATTCTCAAGATATAATCAAGTGTTGGTACATCCCGATGATCAATTAAAAACCACATTCAGAACCAAATGGGGCACCTACGCATGTCAAAAGATGCCATTTGATCTGATCAATGTTGGTGCCACATTTCAGAGAGCCATGGACATCACGTTCAAAGGTTTAGTTAATAAATCAGTGGTAATCTATTTGGATGATATAACTATATATTCCAAGAAACGAGGCAACCATCTTAGAGATTTAAATCAAATCTTCCAACATTGTCAAAGGTATGGAATTTCACTTAACCTAAAAAATCCCTTTTTCGCATTAAGTGAAGGGAAACTTCTCGGATTCATAGTGTCAAAATCTGGAATTCACATCGATCCTGACAGGATCAAGGAGATTTCTGAAATATCCCTACCTCACAACAAGAATGCCATGCAATCTTTCCTTGGCCAGATTAATTTTGTAAAGAGATTTGTTCCAGATTTTTCAAGAATCGTATCTCCTTTACAAGCAATGATTAAAAAGAACTCGAACTTCAAATGGGGACAAGACGAATATGAGGCATTCAATCTGATCAAACAAGCAATTGTTAATGCTCCATCTTTAGCAACTCCAAATTTTTCAGATCCTTTTATTTTATATACATTTGCTTATGATAGATCCTATGCTACGATACTCACTCAAGCAAATCAAGAAAAGGCAGAAGCCTCGATAACTTTCTTCAGTTCAAATTCACAGGGGGTTGAGTTAAATTATTCAGATGTGGAGAAACAAGCTTACGCTGTCTTCAAAGCAATTAAATATTTTAGACCCTTTTTACTCAAGACCCATACAAAAATCATAGTCTCGTTTCCAGCGGTAAGAAACCTTTTAGTACAAATATATGTGGGTGAGAAAAGAGCCAATTGGGTTACTACCTTATAGGAATATGATGTAGAAATCAAACCAGCAAGTATTGTAAAAGATCAAGGATTTTGCAAAATGCTGGCTGGAGCATCGCTTATGTCTGAAATTCCATTTGCAGAGATAAAAATGTATGAGGTAAGCCTAAATGATGTTGAGTCATTATACGCTGATATTATTTATTATCTAAAGAATGGATACGCTCCCCCAAACCTCGATCATACCAAGAAAAGAACTCTAAGGTTGAAAGCCAAACAATGTCAGCTCTTGAATGATGTCCTTTTTAGAATAAATTATGATTATGTTCTCCTTAGATGTCTTGAGAAATCTGAAGGTGAAAAAGTCTTGTAGGAACTCCACGACGGGCCAGCAAGCAGACACTATGCTCGAGATGCTACTGCACATAAAATCTTACGCGCAGGCTATTACTAGCCCACATTATTCAAATACTCACATAACTACGTGAGGAGATTCCAAGTCTGTTAAACTACTGCTTGGAGACAAATGAAACCATCCTTGCCACTACAACCAGTCAACATTGAACAGCCTTTTGATCAATGGGGATTGGACATAATAGGTGAGATCATTCCTCACTCTTCTAAACAGCATAAATATATCCTTACAACGACAGATTACTTTACTAAATGTGTAGAAGCAGTTCCACTCAAGACAGCTAATGCTGAACATATCATCAAGTTCATAGATCAATTTATAATCACTAGGTTTGGGTTGCCTTCCGCTTTAATGTTTGATAATGCATCATATTTTTTTGGTAATGCAATGACTAAATTTTCACTCAAAAGGGGTTTCAAGCTTAAATACTCTGATAATTATTATCCACAGGCGAATGGGTTAGCTGAATCTACAAATAAAAACTTAATCAGAATTATTAAGCAAACCATTGACCAAAATCACAAAAATTGGCACAAGTCTTTAATATATGCTTTACGGGCAAATTGAATGACGCAGAAAGCATCCATTGGCACTTCTCCCTTCAATTTAGTTTATGGGAAAGAAGTAGTTATTCCGACCCATTTAGCAATTCCCTCTTTGTCCTTAGTCTAATATATTGATGAAGCACCAACTTCCTCCTTACAACTAAGGCAACTAGAAATAATTAAGTTAGAAGAACAACGAGAACAGGCCAAAAGAACTCACTCTCATCATCAAGCATTAGTAAAAGCCTCTTTTGATTCAAACATGATATCTAGAAAAGACTTTTAGATGGGAGATTTAGTTTTAAAAGGGAACAAGGCTCATGAGGAAAAAGGGAAACATACAAAATTTCAACGAATGTGGCTTGGTCCTTTCCAAATCATAGAAGTCATAGGTCTGTCCACTTTTATGTTACAGGATTTAACAGGAAAAAGAGATTCTTTACCTGTTAATGGACAGATCCTTAATAAATATTTTCCATAGGAGATCATTCTTTTATTTTGTAGATCAGTTTTTATTTTCCATAATAAAACCAATTGTGAATGGCCACACTGGAGATTTATGAAAAAGACACAAATTCTCTTTCAGATTTTTTTTTTTCACTTGTATAAATAGAATTCTTTTAGAAAACTGATCCTTATTATTGAAAGATACAGTTAAAGACTCTAGGTCTAGAAATGATACTAATTTCAACTTTATAAATTTTGATGAAAAACGACCTTTAGTGGGAAGTTGTTTTATATGAGTCCAATGAAAGGTATCAATAAAAAAACAAAGATTCTCTGTAGAAACTCTCTTTCCAAAAACTCTACCATTGTCGTCCAGAGCTATCTTGAGGAAACAATGACTTCCTCCCCACCTAGGAAACTACAACGTTCAGAGAACAATAAAAAGATACACTTTAACTTAAAGAGTAAGAGGTCTCATCACGAACCGGCTTATCATGTTCATAGATATAATAGCTTGCTGACTTTGCCAATACTGCATACCACAACAGGGCAATGACTCAAGATTGTTGCAATCAAAAGACAAGGGGTCTCATCACGAGCCAGCTTGTTCAACAAAGTTATAAATCAAGTGAATGACTGTGTCATGAATTGGCTATCAAACCAAGACATTGTTCTTCAAGAGTAAAAAAGAAAATGAAAGAAAAAAGTGTGGATATGGATTTTTCTTTGAAAATTGTATGTTTCTCTAAGTAGGATATAGGATCATTGATGGGTAACAGGTAAAACTGTCGAGGCTATAAACGCCTGCTGGCAGCAGAGGCTCTACCTACGGCAAATGAGCATATTTAAAACTGATTTACAGAGAAGGCTTTGTTTTTATCTTTATAAACCAAGTAATGGCTGATGTATATGCAAATACTAGCTTGAGGGAGTAAATAATCAAAGTTGAAAATAGAAGAAACAAAATATCATTGATAGGTAAAAGCATAATGTACTTTGTCTTTCTATAATAAAGTTTAATTTTCTGGAAAATTTCTGTTTTGGAAGTTTAGAAAATTCAAAAGAAAAGCAAAGATAACTGGTTCTTCCAAGCGAATCGCCAATTGTTGTGGCCAGTAACAACCCCCCTTCTTATTTAGTGTTATTACTAATACTAAATAAGTGGGGACCCTTAGTAAAAAAATATAAAAATGAATTAGTGCTTGTATTTCTTTCTTAAAATAAATCTTACCATCATAAACTTACGAATATAACCTTGAAAAATCTAAAAAGCTTAAGTTTCATGATAAGGTAAGAAAAAATCACTCCTTAAGAAAAAATCGCATCACAAAAAAGATAATAGGATACCTCCTTATAAGCTGAATTCCAAAATTGCGAGATCGTGATGCGAGACTACATATTGAAAAACATATATCGCATCGCATGCATCAAATATCTCTTGCGCTAAAAACCCCAAACCACCGATATGCGATGGCGCATATCGCAAAATCGCATCTTGCAGAAAATAAATTAACAAAAATTGTCACATGTCCTAAAACTGCGATATTGCGATATTGTGATAGAGTGATAGAGCGCCAGAGCGATATTGTAATAAAGTGGTGGAATGATGTCATCAATATGCGATACAACGATCTGCGATATTGCGAAGCAAATCACAAAATCACTTCGTCGCGAATCTTTTGGGTTCATTCTTCGAGAAAGCTTTTTCCATAAACCGAGAACTGGTTATGCACTTTAAATGTTAATCAATGAGTTAGTTGCCATTTTTTAATGAAATATGGTTTTGTTCTTATCAAAGAGCCAGTTAGCGTAAGGTGGTATAATTTTTATGTCTTCGGCATTTAAAGCTTTCCCGACACCTTTCCTTATCATTACTCTCACCTCATTTATAAACTACAGGAACAAAGAACAAAGAACTATACAGAGACGTATACAGGATATTATGGGAAAGAAAAGCAAAGATCTGAGTTCTGAAGAAAAAGAAATGGCCCCCTTGTATACACACACCGCCTATAACAGAGACGCTGGTATTACTACTTGGGAAGGCATGTATAGTCTACTTGAGGTAAAGAATCCCAGAGTGATGGAAGTTGCAGCTACTGCAGGCTCATATGGTTCTTCTGAGGCATCCATTACAGAGCTAGCTTGTTTGTTCTTACACCGAGTAGCCGCGAGGCCCAAAATTCTTCCATACACGGACATGGTTAAATGGATACTAGACAACGCTGACATCAAAAATAGACAATTTAAAACTCAAGGTCAAGAACTTACGAAACATTATTCTCACAAAATTTGAGCTTTATATCTGCTAAAAGAAAGCACGCAAGAGGCAAAAATCGCACCAAGGAAGCCTAGATCAAGAAACGAAGGCAGTTTCCGATGCGCGATTAGTGCCTAGCACTAATCGTGCATCGCTAGGCAAAACTTCTTGAAAAGGAAAGCCTCTAATTGCTCAATCACCTCAAAGCCCAGAAATTTTAAGGAAAAATTACTAAAGGTAAGAAAATAAAACTTGAATCCTAAAACCAATGGTAACTGTCAAAAACATCTTCAAAATAGTATGTATATAAGTACAACAACTACAAGCAGGCTGGAGACAGAAGGCTCAAGAAAAGGCAGAATCAATCAAAAGATTAACTAAGTTGAATTGGGATTCTTACTGGGCATATTTAGTAAAACCACACAGCGAGTGTATGACTCTCAAACGCATCAGCAATTCTGCCGAAAAGATGGCACCAGCTCTTGCTGATTCCATTTTCGCAGGACAGTTAAAGGCTGAAGTTGGCCAGCCAACTCTTCTCAAGCAAATGTTGAATGCTTACGATTTTAAGCAGCAGATACAAAAATAGTTAGATGTTAGTTTTAGATTCAATATTAGAATTAATTTTGCTTTATTTTTGCCTAGAAAAAGGACCGTCATTTAAACCGTATCCTACATTTTTGTAATAAGTTATTTTTAGATTTAGTTAGTAGTATTTAAACCCTTCTCATGCATTTAGAGAAGGGTCCTGAAATTTGTCAAAAACTTGTCCTCAGAACATGCACTTTTGCACCCTCCAAGGATGTTTTGATAAATGAATGCAACAAGATTTATTGATATCTGCATTTAATATCTACTACTGATGTTGCACTTTTGTACTCTTAGTGGATGTTGGATTAAGAAGAGATAAATAATTATCACTTCAAGCTCATGAGTAGAACTGGTTATAAATGGTACTTCTATCTCTTAACTATTTCTGCCTTGTGTTAGAGTGATATTCATGCTCAGTTGTTTATATATTAATTCGTGAATGCCTGAGTTATCATTTCACACTTTTGTACGGTGATAGCTATTTATTTATGCTTAATGTGTGAGTAGCTTATTATGCGATATGTTTTTCACAACTGTTTCGTCTAACCTTTTATGTGAAGTAGTTTATCTATATTGAATTCTTTTCTCATAGTAGTTGAATGATCTTTATTACCGATTGTTATTTGAAATAATTTTAGATTGCATAACATAAGGATTACACCCCACATTAGTGTAGACTTAGATATTTCTGTTTATTAGAATACAATTGCATGTCATTAGATTAAAGTTAGATTTAGAGCATCTCATTTAGGAACTTTTAGAAAGGAAATATCAATTCTTCACACATACACACATAAATTGGGAAACTGGTCACGGAAAAGGTGTTGCCAACCAAGGTCCGGACTGAGTGGGTATCCCCCTTGTTGTAGACCTGATTTTCGGGGCTTCAACACAAACCTAACCCTCTTGTCTTCGTTGATTTCTTCATACTCAAAATATTTATCTAATTCACTTATCTAGTCTAACAAGGCCTCTATGGACAAACTGCCATCATAATTAGAGAGCTCCGGTCTTGGCTTGCTGCTAGCCAACAAAACTGACCTCAATAGCTTAATTTCGGGTCCTTCGTCATCTGACCCATCTGTCATGGCTACGTTTTCCTCCTCACTATCATCCCCACTTTCCGGCTTTCTACACCTCTCTGCTTCCAAAGCTGCCAAACATGCCGTTAAATTTCTAATCTCTTCTCATAGCCCTTCATATGCTGCTCTTTTGACGACTCTTCCTCGACCCCTTCTTCCTACTTCCATCTTTACTGAGGGAAAGGAAAAACCTACTCTAACACCAAAATGACACAAGGCTACCTAAAACAGGGTTACCTGCATGTATTAGTCTTCAAACCTTTACGGTTAAGGCCCCTTTAAATAAAACCCAGTGGAATGAATTCATTACAGTAGCCCAATTTTATAAACCCTCATAAACCTTCCACTAACCCTTATGTTGCATATATAATCAGTTCCCACATTATCTCGTGATAAGGTTGGACTTACACATAAAAAGAACAAGTATTGGTGCTTTGTTTCATTACAAACCCTTTAAAAGGGAAATACAGATAAAACCCGTCTTTTATGCCTTCTTCTGCCTATTTCATGGCTCTTACACAATTCTCGAGGCTCCTTTATCGCTAATCGCAGTCGCCATTTCTCGTGGGTTATTTTAACACATGCCTCTATCGCATTCGATATGTGATAACGCAATAACGGATTTCAAAACCCATTAAGTTGCGTCTATATATTATTGGGTCTGCCTTATCACTTGCATCAATACTCCTCCACTGATTAACACCATTAAATGTTGTGATATGATCACTCCGATGATCATGTCGGCATTCATTGACTAAATCCTTGCTGTTGATCCTCCCCACAGATCCAACAGTCCTTGCTCTATTGCTTGATCGCAATCGGTGATCGTCCGAGGTCGGGGTTATTCATGCCCTTTTGTGTTCCTCTGACGCGATAGTTAAAACTCTGTCCATTCTCTGTGATCAGATCTCAACCATTGATTGGTCAAATCCAACGGTCCCTGAGCACCGATTCTTCAATCTTTCGCTCTATTATTTGGGTCTTATAACACTTCCCCAATGTTTCTCTATGGTTTCAAGTTCCTCAATGGTTTTGGCCCTTCGCTATTCTGCCATGCAACTCCTCTCTCCTGAGCTTAAACTCAGTGATTCTTTAGTCACTAACGCTTCAAGCATTTCTTTGGTCCTTCCTTTGAATGGATTCAATGATCCATCATTATCCTCTACCTAGTTCTCACTCTTTCCTCTCTATGTAATCGCTATCCTCCTTGTGTTCATCGAATTCGCCTACACATATATATTATATTGTACAGAAACCCTGAATCACATTAAATTCAACATTCAATCACTCGAAACACACATTTATACTGGTTTGGGTTAATCTCTGCATATAAAAAATAAAAAAAGGATTACACATTGATACTCTGTCTCTCTCTGTGGCCTACTCTTCTAATATTAGTGGCCTCTTTTTCATTTCACCCGTAGGCTTACAATCATACTCTAATTCAGCTAACTCTCTACTCTTCTCTCTTGTTTTCTTTTCAATACATCATTAGGAGTTTCTTTTACAGTTCAAGAAACTGTTCCTCAGTTATGAAACAGTTGCTTAACAGTTTCTTCAAACAGTGCTTAACTAATCCTACCTTAATCTATTTTCCTAATTTAAGAACTAACGATGGCTGAGTTAGCCTTAATTTTAAATGAAACAAATTAAAACAGAACAAAAATATTTCCCAACTATCGCCTCTTCATTCAGATGCTCCTGCATCACTTTGTTATTGATTTATTGGTATGGTTCCACTATCCACGGTTGAACATGTGGATTAATTATCAAAATAAATTTATCAGGTTTGGATTGATCTTTTATTTCCAATTGTTTCTATTTGGATGTTGGGATAGGCACATGCCATTATAGAAGGATTAAACAAATATTAATATTTACAATTTTTTTGGATGTTGTGACAGGCACATGCCATGATGGAAGGAATAAACAAATATTGATATTTACATTTTTTCTTGAAAATAATTAAGTAAAACCAAAAAATAAATAGTAATTATAGCATAAATGTAAAATAGTGCCCTCTCCATGGTTTGAGAGTGATGAACCTCATAAATGGGTAATTATATGGGCTCATTTAACCTCCTAACCTAGTTTAATCAACCATTCTCTTAACTTGTATGATTTTTTGATTATATCTATGCTCATAGGGTGAGTTGAGTTAGTTATTATGCCATGTGCTCTAACATGTATTTAATGCAGATTATTAATGGATTTCGAGGTCAAAGTCAAGGATCTAGTGGTCAAACGGCAACAATAACTCGAAGTAGACAGAGGAGAGAACTTATAGGAGGGAATCCTCCTCATCTATTTCTCCTCACTTCGAATTCCCCTTCATTCAGCTCGAAGTACAAGCAGCCAAATCATGCACTAGAAGGCAGCCAAGCAAGTGGAAGATGATTGATAGTTATCTCGAGTTTTGGGAGCCAAGCCTCCCTGATTTTAAGGAATCTGTTGGTAGCTTCAGATGTATAAGTAGAGAGGCCTAGGGCCTCAGTAGGGTCAACTTTTTTTTCTTGTGTAAACTCTGCTCAAATTTCGAGCTTACTATTTTATGACAGTTTTATGTAATCTTGCTATTTTTTGATAATGAAGATGGAATCCTTTTTGAGCTAGCACTGAGTTACCTCAGAGGGCTGAAGCTCTTGAGTTAGGGCCCAATCCAAGCAGCCAAGCTTCTCTTTACTTGTATTTGTATGCTTTACTTCAGTTTGTATATTAGTTTGTTGTTAGATGTATTTCTCTTATGGTTAAGAATATGTTGCTTTTGATGATTTAGTAGCTTGCTTCCATTTGTGCTTTATGTAGTAGGTTAAGCAGTGATCAGAGAAGATTCAAAAGGCTAGGAAAAATGCATTGGCCTCTCTTCCTCCGTTTGGGACCATGATTTGAGGCAAAGACTCTTGTTGCCCCAAGAAAACATATTTTCCTCATTCCTAGGACTTCTAGTGTTTACAGCTCTCTAGTAGGTTCATAGTCTAGTTTTGCTTTGCTTTAGATCTTATTTATCATGTTCACTTCCTGATTTGCAATAGTCGTTTTGCATGCCTTCCTTTCTTACAACATTTCCTAGCATTTCCTCTTATACATCATAGTTTAGGCCATTTTAATGCAAAACTCTGTTTTTCCTAGGATGCACTCATTTCATTGGTTGCTTGATTTTCTTGGTTGATTGTTAGTTTCTATGCAGAAGATCTCTTCTAGCAGTAGGCCAGCTTACCAGCAATTACACCCTCCATCTGATCCATGCCTTATAGGTCTCCCAAACCGCACCTCAATTCCACCCTAGTTTCCTTCATTTTTCATAGAACTTTTTCCTCTCTCCTTGAGAAAACCCAATAATATTTCTCTCTCTTGGTGATTCATGGTAGACCTTAGGTACCATAACACCTCATTTCAACCTTCATCCACCTTTTCCACTAATTCTCACACCCTCAAAACAACGAAAATTGCTCTCGGCCTCCTCCTATAGGCCTCATGTAGTTTCACTGTTTTCCTCCTATAGTTTTCCTGTGTCCTCCTGTAGTTTTTCTTGTAGGCTTTCTTTTGAAGGCCAAGTGTGTGAAAAGACTCCAGAAGGCCACCTAAGACCTCATAGGACCCATCCACACCATCCTACATCCTGCCAAGCTCCAAAACCACCCTCTAACGCCACCTGTTTGCTGCCACAATCACACACAATAAATTAGATGCATGTTAAATTCACATCAGAACACATAAAAATCCAAAAATATGATTTTTCTTATTTACATCCAGAAATAGCATGGTTAGATGTTGTTTACTTCCTTGACTAGGTAATGGCATTTCTTTCATGGTTTTCATAGTGTTTTTGGCAAAAGTAGAATTAGCTTGTTAATTAGGGTTTACTAGGTTTTGCTTTAAATTTCAGTCTTTCTCCTTTCTTCAGTTAGAATAGCATCTGTAGAGTAATATTTATTTTCTTTCATTACATATAAAGCTTCTTCAGAAATATATAGAAGTTGGCTTGAGCTCCTAGTGATCTAGCGCCGACTGACCAAGTGACAACCTATAGTGAGAACTAGTACTTATGCATATAGCACTGACACTTCCAAGTTTGTTACGAACTACTGGGTTGATAAAAGTAAAGTTGGTAGCCCAGGAGTTGCAGCATTCTTGCTGCAATACTGGCGCTCACCACTTTTTGGCACCATTTCTGGGGAAGCGTCAAAGTATTCTGTGATTACTTCTTTCTTTTATTTCCTATTGCAACATTCTGCTAATAGTTTATTTCGGCAAAAGTAAACTAGTGATTTCTTTTCTTTCAGTTCTACATTTCCTTTCTTTCCTTTTCAATTCTGCAAATTTCCATTCAGCGAGTTCATTTCATCTAGTTGCAATTTGTTTTGTTCAATCACAATTTTAGCTTCTGCAAGTACTTTCAGTGTGGGGAAAAAGAAACAAAAAACCAACCAAAAATATTTCCTTTCATGCCTCATAGGTGTAGAGATAACTTAAGAAAATTTTTACCCAACACCCCCACCGCTTCACACAGCCAACCTTCTCTCTTCTTGGTGGCTGCAATCAAGAAGAACCATTAGGTGAACATCCATACATATTTGAAGAACATATAGGGGAAGAAGAAGAAGAAAACATTCCTCAGGAGCCATTTGAGAAGTGAGGCATGGACTTTGTGGGACCTATCAACCCCCCTTCAAAGCAAAAGCAGTACATCATTGTGTGCACTGACTACCTAACAAAGTGGGCAGAGACAAAAGCAATCAAAGCAATGACAGAGGAAAATGTAGCTGATTTTTTGAGGGAAAACATATTCTACAAGTTCGAGTATCTGAGAGAGTTGGTCACAGACCAAGGTAGTCAGTTCACTTCCAACCTAATTGAAGACCTGCTCACACATCATAAGATCAAGCACAGGACTTCCACCCCTTACCATCCACAAGCCAAGGGGCAGGTGGAGGTCACTAACAGAGCATTGGAAGGGATCCTAACTAAGGTAGTGAGCAACAGTAGAAAAGACTGGGCGGACAGATTAGTTGAGGCCACTTGAGCCTACAACACAACATGGAAGACCACCATCGGGTTCACACCCTATGAACTAGTCTATGGGAAGAAGGCTTTACTTTCAATAGAGTTTGAATTCAATACTGTAAGGATGGCAGCTCAGCTGGAACTAGACCTCGACCATGCACAGAATGAGAGATTACTTCAGCTTAATGGATTGGATGAATACAGATTGCAAGCCCTTCTCCATACAGAGGTAGTTTAGCTTCAGAGAAAGATATGGCATGATAGAAATATCAGTGAGAAGCAATTACAAGAGGTATATTGAAAACTACTCTATGATTCAAGATACAAGAATTTCAAAGGCAAGCTACAGACAAGATGGCTGGGACCCTACACTGTGGAGAAATGCAATGACAATGGTTCAGTTCTGATCAGAACCATTGATGATGAAGCCTTCCCCATGCTTGTCAATGGACATCGGTTGAAAGTCTACAAGAAACCCCTCTCTAAGTGAGAGTTTATTGAAGATTTGAATAAAAGAGTGATGGTAGTGGAGCATGTCTTAGCTTCCACTTCACCCACTCACTGAAGATAAAAGAGAAAAAATAAGGACTCAAGTGAAAACCTCCATGAGGCACTTGAGTCCCATCATTGGGTTGAAAACATATTCTGAGGCGGCCCAGTGATGTAAAAAAAGGGAAAAGAATAAGATCCCTAGGTGAAAACCTCCCTTGGAGGTGCCTAGGGCAGGCAATTAAGGTGAAAACCTCTCTGAGGCACCCTAGTTGTTTTCAAAAAAAAAAAAAGAGAGAGAAAGAAAAAATGAATTTTTATTGCATTACAGGTTTGCAGGAGGACTACAGGGAACAGAAGAAGGTGCCAAGGGGACCCTAACATTCATACCAGTATCCATCTCATCTTCTCCACACCTTCCTCCATCATTTTTGGCATCTCTTTCACCCCACTGTACCTCTTCTTCCAAAACTGTGTTTTCTATAGGAGGCTCTATTTTTTCTACAGGAGGCTCCTGTAGGAATTATAGAGAACCAAAAGTGTCTACAGGAGGCAGTTTGAGGGACAAGAAAATATTAATGAGGAACCTATAATCCCTCTTACCATCTTCATACCTCCTTGCCATCATTTCCAAGCCTCCATCGCACTCCAAGCATCATTATTATTTTATTTTTTTTCCTTTCCAAGAAAAAACACAGAAAATGTTATATACCTAGGGGATAATATGGGGTACCAAGGGAGGTACCCAAGGTAATAATGTAATAATGGGATGGGCCATAGTAATAAATAAGGTGGTTATTTAGATTCTGCTCTCTCTGGATCAAGGAGGCAAACTTCATGGATAAGGTCAGAGACTGCTGGAAAACCCCAGTCAAGGGCTCTGCCTTCTTTGTATGGGAAGAAAAACTCAGAAGAGTGAAAGCCATGCTAAAAAAATGGGCCAGGACCTTGCCCAACCCAGCTGAGGAAAGGAAAAAAACTCATTCAGATCTGGAACGGCATCACCTCCATTTAGAAACAGCTGATATTTCAAATGAAGACCTGGAAAAGGAGGCCAAGCTTCAGCAAAACTTCCACAAAGCATGCCTGGCCGAAGAAGAGTACTGGAGACTCAGATCTAGAAGTCTTTGGCTTAAATCCGGAGACAGGAATACCTCCTTTTTTCACAAGCAAGCTCAAGCTAGGAAAGGCCGGAACTCTATCGAAGAAATAAAAGAAGAAATCAGTGTTTTAAAGGACTTTTCTAGCATAAAAAAAGCAGCCTCTGAGCATTTTGAGAATCTCTATGGAGAAGATATCAGAGCAGACCACAATCTCAGCCTCTTAGATGCTATTCCTAAGATCATCTCACCCAAAATCAATCAGGCTCTGGAAAGCATAATCACGGCCAAAGAAGTCAAGGAGGCTCTATTCGCCATGGAACCGGATAAAGCCCTGGGCCCCGATGGTTTCACCCCAAGATTCTTACAAACATGTTGGCAGATTATTGAGAAGGAATTCATCAAAATGATCCAGAAATCATAGAACTATCAGAAGATTGGAGGCTGCACTAATTCGGCATTCCTAGCCCTCATCCCTAAGGAAAAAGGGTCAAACACCTTCAGCAGATTCCGCCCAATTTCACTATGCAACATCGGGTATAAAGTGATCACCAAAGTGATAGCAAACAGGCTGAAAAGATTCCTCCCCAAAATCATTCCTGACAATGAAGGGGGATTCATCAAAGGCAAACAGCTAGTGGACAACTTCGTGCTGGTCCAGGAGGCAATTCATTCTAGTCAGCATCGTAAGGAAAGAGGTATGGTCATCAAACTCAACCTATCGAATGCATTTGATTGTGTTAATCATAAATTTCTGTTTGATGTAATGCTTAAAATGGGATTCGGGCCAAGATTTATAAAGTGGATAAAAGCCTGTATTGCGGAGCCCTGGATTTCTCCTCTAGTGAATGGAAGGGCCGCTGAATTTTTCAAAGCCACTAGAGGACTGAGGCAGGGGTGCCCTCTTTCACCCCTCCTCTTCGTCATTCAAGCCTCTATTCTTAGTTTTTATTTGAACAAAAAGTAGCAGGATCATGCTATCAACGGGCTATGCATTACAAGAGGAGTGAGGCGCATCAATCATGCACTTTTCGCTGACGATACTCTTCTCCTAGGAGCTGCAACTCTTCAATTAGCCATCAACTTCAAAGCAGTTTTGGATGACTTCTGCAAAATCTCAGGTAGTGAGCTAAACAAGGGGAAATGCCAGATCTTTTGTTGGAATACTCCTGCTTCCACTGCATCCTCCATAGCTAGATGTTTGGGATTCTCTGCCTCCATTAGTTGGTCCTCTTTCAAGTATCTTGGGCTGCCAGTCTTCAACAAGAAAGTGGCAAGCAAAGACTGGAATTCCCTCATAGATAAATTCAAATCAAAGATGAATTCCTGGGGTTCCTCTTGGCTTAACATCGCTGGCAAAGCTGTGCTCGTCAAAGCAGTCTTCAACAGCCTTCCGATCTTTAGATTTACAGTCCTTCTGGCACCAGTGGGAACTATAAAAAAAATGGATGAATTAATCAGGGGATTTTTTTGGAGAGGAGGCAAGCACAATGATAAGAAATTCTCTCTAATCAGTTGGGATATAGTCACAAAACCTTATCTCGAAGGAGGATTAAATCTCAAAGATCCATATGCCAAAAACCTTGCTATGGGAGCCAAACTCGCATGGAAAATTATCGCCCCGAATCCTAGTTGGGCTCAGATTGCGTTATGGAAAAAGTACTTTAGAGGCCTAAGGCTCCGGTGTTTAGACCACCCCAAAGAATCGACCAGATCGCACCTCAGCATTCTCCTTAGCAAAATCGCGCCGATGATAAACAGTTGTGCCCATTGGGTTCCCGGTAATGGTAAGAAAACGCAGGTTTGGAAGGAAAAAATAATGAATCGCCCCCCTTTGGTAGACGCAGGCAATTTTACAGCGCTCAGAAATTGGATGGAGGCAGTGCACATACACACGTTGTGTGATCTGTCAGATTGGACAGAGAATTACTGGACGGGCTGGAAGTGGTTGCCAGTGCCCAGCGATTTGGAAAATGAATGGACGAATTTCAAAGCCCATCTCCATGGATTGGCTCCCCTCCACGCCAACCGAAAGGATGCAAGAGGCTGGGAAAACAGTCGCTCTGGTTACACAGTCAAACAGGGTTACTTCAAGTTCTTAGAGCGTCCAAACGTCCCTCCCAACCCAGCTCCCTGGGCAGGGATATGGAACTTCCCGTCCATTCCAAAAATCGACCATTTTTGCTGGATTCTTAGCCACCAAAAAATTCTTACCGAGGACAGACTTCAAATCAGAGGATTTAAGGGACCATCCAGATGTGTTCTTTGCAAGTCAAATTCTAAAACTGCTCTCCATATAATGATCGATTGTAATTTCACTAAATCTGTTTGGCAGGATCTGCTGGACGATTGGCATTTTGATTTCAATTTCCCCACTTCAGTTTAAGAGTTGTTTGCAGGTTGGATGGCCAGATGCCCAGGTGCTCAACCAAAGAACAAAAAGATCAGAGCAGCATGGAGTGCTTTGCCAAAATTCACTAGTTGGCAGATCTGGCTAGAAAGGAACAGGAGGATTTTTCGAGACAAAGCTTAGGATCACAGAATAGTAGCTAATACAATGAAGTGCCAATTAACTGAGTGGTTGGAAGGCATAGATGACGACTCAAACCTCAGTCAACATGACAGAGAGCTGGGAACGGCCTTCAAGATTAACTTCCATAAACCAAGAAGCCCGCCTCCAGATCTTGAGGTTTGGCAAATCAGGAAAAATGAGATCGAATTTTAGGAATGGCTGTCCAAACAATTAATTCCATCTCTTTTTCTTTATGGAGCAGCTAAAGGGAATCTAGGGAAAGCTGGGGCAGGTGGTCACATTATCATTCCAGGGAATATTTCTTCTCATAACTTTGCCGGGGGGCTTGGTCATACATCAAGCATGCAAGCCGAGGTTCTCGCCCTCTTGCAAGGGGTAATCTTCCTCAAGGAGCTGGGAATTCAGGAAGCAAAAATTCTCGGAGATTCGCAAGTTATTATAAGAGCTGTGGTGACCAACTCCAACCCTTCTAATCTGCATCTAGCTAGGCTTCTCTCTAGAATCAAAAGCATCTCAAAATCACTTCGCTTGACATATTTCCATGTCCTAAGAGCAAATAACAAAGCAGCAGACGCCCAAGCAAATATTGTTGTCCATCTAGAAGATGGAACCGTTCTCAGAAACAAGGATTCTCTGTGGTCTCCTATTCCATGAAAAATATGTTTTATTGTTTATTATTAAATCAGTTTGTCTGCACTTTCCATCTAGGACAATTAGCATTCAAAGTTTATTTTCAAAATTGTAAAAACAGAAAAAGGATAAGATAAAATTCCAATCCTCTCCTGGCAGAACAGCATGTTGGAAAGTGCTCCTCACTCTGTAACCGAATTTGTGGCCATTGGCCAAGCAGATAATGAAACACCATAACCGTTCTTGTTAAAAAAATAAATAAAAGAAAAATAAGGTGGTTAACCCATATCATGTAAGGGACCACAAGTAGTTAGTAATAAGGTAATGGACCCATGGTATTAGTTTGATGGTATGAGGGAACCATGGTAATGACCCATGGTATTGTATGTATGATGCCTATATAGAGGCTAGAGACTCCATGTCAAGGAATTGTCAAGGATTATTGTATGAATAGGCATATGGCTTGTGGAGTGTTCTCCTTCCTTAAGGAGCGAATGTATGGTGTTGCCCTACCATAAGGGTTTGATATTAATAAAGAATCATTTCATATTATTTCTGGGTTTATTTGCATTCTCTTATATTTTCATATCAGATCTATAATATTTCCAGGTTAGATCTATAACAAGTGGTTTCAGAGCTATGCCAAGTGGTATCAGAGCACTTTCTTGGGCAAAAGTGGAGAATTTTTTTTTATATTTTTTGCAGGATTTCGGGGGCGGCGAGTTTTCAGATCAGATATATATGTTTTGGTGCAAGATATGCAAAATCTAATTGCAGATCTGGATTCTTTGTGAAAAGAAAGCTGATTTCAAAAAAAAAATCAGGTGAATCGGAGTCCAGATGAAGGAGATATCGCTGATCTAAAAATCAATGGTGTTGCAGACAATTTTTCAGGCCAGAGAGTTTGCAGCGCAGATCTGGACGTCCTGGTGCAAGATCTGAAAAATATAATTGTAGATCTGGATTCTATGTGAAAAAAGAGTCAATTTCAATAAAACAATCAGTCGAATCGGAGTCCAAATGAGAGAGATATATCTAATTTAAAATCAGCTCTTTTTGCAGAAATTTTGGTGATGGCAGGAGACTTGCAACACAGATCTGAAATTCTAGTGCCTGGATCAAGATTTCTATCACATGGGTAGATGCAAAATGATTGTTCCATTTCTGAAAATAGGTCATAGTATGGATTCTGAGCAATATTGACGGAATTGTGGCCATTTCAAATTTTCGCCAAGTAAGTGACTTTTTTCAAAACCTTCTTCATGGCGATTCCATATTTTACAGGAAAAGATAATGGTCCTACTATTGAAGAATACATAAAAGAATACAAGAGATTATGGAAAAACAATTGGAAATGGCCTGTAGTGCAACTATTTAGAGATGATGCAGCCACATGGTGGGGATTACTTAACCAAAAGAAGTGTTACAACCTGCCTAATGAAGAATTTGAAAAATTCCTTTTAGACCGATGGTCTCATACTAGAAAACAAGATAAGGAGAAACATATGGGGTTATTTCCTACTGGTATATCCTTATTGCAGGTTCATGGATTGATTCAGAAAGAGAAGATCATTGTTTCTATAAATCCTAGTTGCAAGCATAATTTCATCAATGTTAATTTGGCAAACAAATTGCAAGTTCCAGCAAAACAAATTGAAAATACACAGGTTGATGATGAGGATGTTCAAATTTATAAGGATTTGAAGCTTTCTATGGATAAGTATGCTTTGGATGGTGATTTTTATACTTCAGAGATGGATAATATGGATGTTTTTTTGGGATATCCTTGGATGGAATCTGCGGGTACTATCAATATTAATGTGCAGAAGAAATTCCTGAAGCTCTGGTATAAAAAGAAGAAAATTACATTACAGGATATTTCCATCAATAAACAGGTAGAGTCCACGAACGTTGAAGCAGAAGATGTTCCAGGGACTGACATATCAGATGATGAGCCTTTGATGATCGACAATCAAACACAAATAGAGGCTGAAGCAGACAAGGTTACAAGTACCTTAGATGAGGGCTCAGTGGTTGAAGTCATATTGGAAAAGAAGACACCACAACAGGCACCACAGCAGGGTGAATTAAAGAAAAAGACACCGTGGATTAAAACTTCAACATATCATCACCCACATCATCCCGCAAGAAAACAACCAACAAGATGGCAACCAATTAGCCACAAGGACAACAACCCCCATATGACAGATAGTGAGGAGCGAAGATCCACCTACTACACATCAACACAGAAGAGCTGCCACAGTCAACTTCTATCTCAAGCGAGCAAGGAACTAGCGAGATTGAGGGTTCACCTTTCTCTTGGATTTCTAGATGCACGTGCATGGTACCACTTAAAAGGATATGAGGGAGTACCCCATATTATCCCCCCTAGGTATATAACAGAAAAACATCTTTTCAGTTTTGAAAAAAAAACAAAAATAAAAGGAGGAAAAGGCACCATTAACTTTACTTAAATCTTACCTACTATCCCTCCATCATTCATATCCACCTCTGGCATCATTCTTGAACTCCAAGCACAGGGAAATAGCTGAAGTTTCAAGGGGATAAGCAACTACAAGAGCTCCTATAGGAATTCATATAGCAGTTGATCCCATAGAAGTCCAGCACCAGTAGTAAGGGACAACACATCTGAAGGTTGAAAAGGCACATGCAGCTCAACTCTACCAAAATAAGAACCTGCAAAAACACACAACAACACATCAGCAAGCAGAGACAACATGCATGAGAGAAAATGAATGCATGTAGCAGAGAAAGCTACAACACCTTACAATCGATGGCAGCAAATACACTTGGATTACAGGTAAGTAGCTAAGTCACTCCTCTATCTACATTTGTGTAATTAGGAATCATATGAAGGCAACAAGATGGTTGAAATCAAAAGAGGGAAAGGTGGCCAATTAACTTGGCCACCTTCATTTAGTTCACTCCACTTTACCGAGATATCACCCACACGTGTGTACAATCAACTCAAGCAAAAGATGTGAAGGATAGGTAGTGGGAGGAAGAGTTAACTTTGATGTAGTAATGAGGTGATGATTACGGGGGGGATCATGATGACCAAGCAGGTGGGGACCAATGGTCCTAATCTAGGAAATGTACACCTTGTCAGCTCAGCACTCATAACCTAAAACAACCATAAAAGGTAATTAACACTCCTCCCCGTGCATTCTCAGGTCCACCTTTTCTTCAGTTTCTCCTCGTAACTCAGCCACACAGCAGTCTTCTTATGCCCCCATAGCCTCGTATCCACCATCCTCCATCGATTTCCTCCATATTTTTGCTTTCAACATCTTCTACAGGAGCCCTAGAGGTTTTCTACAAGAGCGCCTACAGGAAATCTACAGGAGGGACAACGGGTTTCTACAGGAGGGGCAGTGAGTCATTTTGAAGGAAGGAAACGTGAATTTTGGCACGAAGCTTAGTCTGAAGAGGTAGGGTTCATGAATTCCCTCTGTTAAATATCAAAATGTGAAAGATTTGGTCTCAAATTGAAGATAAAATGAGTCTTTAAGAGGGTAGAAAAACATAAAAAAAGAATTGTTTAAAATAAAGAAAAACACAGTCCCCTCTATTTTCTTGTTTCAATCAAAATTCTTTGTCTCCACCTCCATATCTGGTTTTTCAAAAGAATTACAAGTAGTATGGCAAGGGGGTTTATGAGAAAAGGGCCCAGTAACTCCACTAGACTCCATGCACATCCTCAAGTGGTTGAAATATTTACAAGGGCAAATTGGATGAATTTCTTTGAGAAGTTTAGAGGGTTTGATAATGAAATTGCCCATGATTTTTCTCTCTCTTTGGTCCCTCACACAATAACTCATGCTGCTGTAACCATTTGAGGCCTCTCCATTGAAATAACCACTGAATTCATCAATAGGGTCACTACCCTTCCTCTTGGGCTACCTTGGAGTAAAGATGAGAAAATAATTGGCCAGGCTACCAAGAGGAAATTTTTCCAAGATAATGAAACCCCTGTTGGAGACAAAAATGGAATTAGGAGGGGTAGTGTACCATATCCCTGGGATAAGGTTAGCTACAAAGTGATCAAATACATATCTTGTGACGGGAGGCATAGCATTGTTTATGGATATCATTTCAGAATCCTCCAAGAATTGAGATATGGCATGGATACCCCATCACATTCAAAGCTCAGTATCCCTTACTTTCTCCTTCAGTCCCTCATTGACTCCAGCACCAAGGTACAAGAAGGAAATTCACAGTAGCTAGCTCACCATGGCCTAATCAAGATCATAGTAGAAGAAGCCCTCCATATCCTTACAATCCCTATAGCATGGGAAGTTTTCAGCAATATGACAGCTGAGGATGACATCAAGGCATTAACCTATGATGTCAGTCCTGCTATCAGTGAGGAGGGAGAATAGCAAGGAGGAGAAGATGAAGCCAGTGGTGACATAGCAGAGCAAGAGAGGAAGGAGGAAAGAAAACAAATAGAGGAGGGGAGAGTTGAAGAGACAGAGCAGGAGGAGGAAAAAGAGACAGAAGAGGGAGAAAAGGAGGAAGAGAGGGTAGAGAAAAGAGAAGAGTCCCCTGAAAATTTGGAAAGAGAAGCAGTAGCTGCCCTCACTGCCCTCAGTACACTAGTCAAGCAGAAGTAGAAGAGGAAAAGAAAAACCTCCATGTATTTCAGGGCAAGGAAGAGTACCAGAATTAAAACAGGCAAACCTCAACCCTCATCAAAGACTCCCATTAACATTGAAGATTCACCATCTGCCAAGGTGAAAGAATATCCTTCCAAGACACCCATAACCTATGAAAGAAGGACTACAATATCTTCTACATGGAAGGAAAATGCACTTCTACAGGACCCCAAACTAGACCTACAGGAGCCTAAAACAGTCCTACAGGAGACAATGTCCAAACTACAGGAGACACAAAACTTGAGGAAAAGATAGGAGGACATCCAAAGGTGAAAGAGGAAGCACAAGAGCTACAAGAACCTGACCCCCAGCCTAATCTTGACTCCTATTACAGACTACTTGAGGGAGGCAAGATAATCCCATAGAAATTTGCAATTCCACTATTTTTCGAATTGGAAAAAGAGAAAGTGAGAACGCATAGGTGGATGCAGATAGCCAAGTCTAAAGGAGTTGAGGATATTGGCCACATGGAAGACAAACTCAGGGAAATGGGCATGGAATTGAGTGCTCTCAGAGACAGAGAAGCCATTACAAGAAGCCACCTTCAGAATGAGAATGAATTACTAAGGAGGCAGTTGCAGGAGAATGAGATTCATTTGGCATACATGGCCAGCTTATCCATAGAAGCATTATAATGTAGAATACCAGCCAAATCTTATGGCCTCTATCTGAAGGATCAATGGCTTCAATTCCAAATAAAAACTTTGGAACAAACAGGCATAATGCCTTTCCAAGACTACAGGCATTTCATGGATTTGTGTGACCAAAGCACCTCCAAGGACAAAGCAAAGATGGTAGAGTTCTATCTACACAACATGGCCCTCACAAACCTAAATGTGTGGGACCCCAATGCCAAGCTAGGGGATCTGCAATTAATGGCCATGGCATCATGGATGAAACATGAAGAATTGAGGGCAGTAGAAATGAAAACATTGTTAATAAAAAAGTAGAATGAACCATTGATGATAAGATCTAATCCATCAGATCCTATGGCACTCATTAGCAAACACAACCTGCTTGCCAATGACCCTCAGATTGCCCCTAAATATCTAGCCAATCAGGAATAAGCCATTGCACACTTTCAAGATATGCTTTGGCTACTTGGGGATGATTGTGTGCAAGCATGCATGAGAAAATGGAATACCCTACCACACAGCTTGCAGAATAGAGAATACCATTCCCCCATGAGTTTGAAGGAGGCATTGAAAAGAGTGCCAATGTACAAGAACTCCATGCAAAGGCTGAAGGTCAACTGGATTGGACTCAAACTGAGTCCTCCACTCATATTAGGCATGGTGGAAGGCAGAAGAGAAGAAGAAGAGAAGGAGAAGTCGAAGGACATAGACAGAAAGGCAGGATTTTATGGAGAACATGTGCAGACCACATCAGAAGCCTGGAATGCTACGGACACCACTAGGGCCATGAAAGACCAAGAGATTGGCTAGGTTGTTCAGAGGATGAGCAACACCTTCAGTAGGGGGTGATGATGAGCCTCATAAATGGGTAATTATATGGGCTCATTTTACCTCCTAACCTAGTCAAATCAACCATTGTCTTAGCTATTGTATGATTTTCTGATTATATTTATGCTTATAGGGTGAGTTGAGTTAGTTATTATGCCATGTGGTCTAACATGTATTTAATGCATATTATTGACGGATCGAGGTCAAAGTCAAGGATCTAGTGGTCAAACTGTGACAATAACTCGAATTAGATAGAGGAGAGGACTTATAGGAGGGAATCCTCCTCATTTATTGATCCTCACTTCGAATTCCCCTTCATTCATCTCGCAGTACAAGAAGCCGAATCATGCACTAGAAGGTAGCCGAGCAAGTGGAAGATGATTGATAGTTATCTCAAGTTTTGGGAGCCAAGCCTCCCTGATTTTAAGGAAGCTGTTGGTAGCTTTAGATGTATAAGTAGAGAGGCCTAGGGCCGCACTAGGGTTGACTTTTATTTTCTTGTGTAAACTCTGCTAAAATTTTGAGCTTACTATTTTATGACAGTTTTATGTAATCTTGCTATTTTTTGATAATGAAGATGGAATCCTTTTTGAGCTAGTGTAGAAATTTTGAATAATATGACACTTATTCACAGATATTATCCCGATTATACACTATTTCAGAATACATGCATAACACATGACCTCCTCTACGTTGATCATCAATTTTGCAGTATTAAAAACAATGAAACATCAATTGCATGTGCACATTAACACAGTATGTAACCCGGGGAAAGCATACAGCTGAAAACCCCACACTATCTGTATATTATACTTATTGAGAACATGTAACAATACATAGTAAAATACTCCTCACAAGTACTCATTACTATCTCCACCTACTACACACAAACTAGCTCAGATCTGAATCAATCACAGGTTCAAATCTCCTCCACTGCTTGCCTGCCTCCACTGCGCAATCCTGCATGAGAATAATGATGAATGGATGAAGCAAACTCGTATTTCCTTGGATGAACCACGCAATCCTCATTGGCATTACTCAATCTCACTGATTGTGCAAGATCTCATGCACAACTATAGTCACAACTGATAGCAATCTCAACCTCTAACACCTGTCTCCACTGAACTGTCCATGCACTAAGTTAACTGATGTATTCTTTAGTTGCTTTATGAGTTAATAATTAGTGAATTAATTAATAATTAATTCACATCACTCATCACTAGTGTATTCTGCAGTTAGACTAAATAAAACTAGTTCAACCAAGTTAAATTGAACACAACTCCATCAACTCCACAATCAACTCCACCAAACTCAACCACATGAGTTCTAACTAAAGTCCTGCATGCAATAGCTCAACTGACTCACAAGAAAAGTGTATTTCCTTCTGACAGCTGCATGTGCCACATCTGTAGCTCAAACTAAAGTGCTCCAAGAGGATAAGGTAATGTTTATAGTCCAAATATTATTATGAGCTAATAATATTCGACTGTTCTATTTTTAGCCTGGCAATCTAAAAATAGACTCCGCCCATATATCTAAAAATAGAATTCCATCTGTTTTTACCAACATGACCAATCATCCACAAATAGCATCCTGTAGCTCATAGACCATGATCCATATGTCTAAAAATAGACTTTGCGCCAAAAATAGCCTGTCGGGCCCACTTAGTGAAGGTGACTCCTTTCCACTAAGCTCCATCATCTTGTTGCATTTTCAACACTCCCTCTCAACAAGATATGGATTATCTCCAACCCCTATCCTGCAACTCTGGAATGTTCTGCATGCAACACATTTGCCCGGCCCACTTGCTCCAACAACACTTGGAACAAAAACACTCCCAACTGACCACTCTGTTCGGCTAGGAACATACTCTGATGCTGAAGCTCTACCTGCTACTAACAATTGCTCCCTCTCTGACATCTACGCTACTGAAACATCTCCATGCACCTCGCACCATTGTACACTTCTCTGTGCCACCTAGCACTGTGCAAAACACTTGTGCCTCTCGCATTGCTGTAGCCTGCTAGCTATGCGTTGTCCTGGGATTCCCTACACTGTTGCTTTCTCTGCCGCTCCATCCGCATCTGTATCTACCCAATCAGTCAGTTGCTTCTACTCCACATCGGGGCTCCTGTAGCAAGGTCTCATCTAAGAGGTTGGGTACCTCAAGAATCCTACCCCTCCTCCTTGGGATGATCACTCTATATCGCCCCACCTCCTACCTGGAGGTATGGCTGCATGTGATTCCTCAACCCACCTGGCTCGAATTTTCCCCCTACTAGAGGTCTCTGCATGAGTAGATGTCTTTACTCGATCTCCTCTCAGCTTCCCTTGTTGTGGCTGCTCCACAACCTCCTGAAGCTACTACACCAATCATGGCTCCTCCACAATCATCTGAGACCTCTTCTAGCTCTGCATGTTGAGAGGTAATATGTGCTCCCTCTCAACCACCAAGTCTCCATCAGTTGTCTCACTACTCAAGGCTTTGCATGCATCTTGAACCTCAAGAGCATATAGGTTCTTGACCTGTGAACCAATCTGCTTCACCTGTCTAGTGATGATGTGTCTAAGGAAAACCTTTCCCTTATTAAAGACTACATCATAGCCTCTGTCTTCCAGTATCGCGATCGACACCAAGTTTCTCTTCAGTCCTGGTACATACTTGACATCAGTCAAGGTAAGGCGAGCTCCATGCTCCCTCTAAAAAATAACCATGCCTACACCTGAGACACTATACTTCTCATCATTACCCATCGCTATGAGTATCTGTAGATCTTTATCCTCCAAAGTACTGAACACAGTCTTGTCACCGGTCATGTGGAAAGAAGCTCCACTGTCAAGAAACCAACCACTTCCCACCATGGATGAAACCATGCATGCGAAGAGTGTGAAATCCAACTCAAACTGTGAAGCAAGTGCCTCACCTTCAGATCCTTCCCCAGATCCCTTCTTGGACTTCTTCTTTGGGCAATTAGTAGCATAATGGCCCAACTCATGACAACGAAAGCATCTCACTTTCGATTTGTCAACCTTCTTCCCCTCATTGGAAGAACTGGATTTGGAAATAGAACCCTTCTCCTTCCCCTTCTTTGCTTTGGCAGCCAAAGCGCAATTTTCTTCATCATATGCCTTTGATGAAGATCCGTCCTTGGTATTCCACCTCATGTCCTCTTTCACAAGATCTGACCAAAGTCTCTCCCATCCTGGCAATTTCTCCCGACCATTGACAGAGTCCTGATAGGAATGTCAACTCTTCGGAAGACCAAGGAGAGCCAATCTCACCAAGTCCTCATCATCCACAGTCACCCCCACACTTCCCAGCTCATCCCGGTATTGGTTGAACTTCGTGAGATACTTGGGCATACTGTCTCCATTCTCACACTTAATGTTTCTGAGTTTGTCCTTAAGTGCCAACTTCATTTGGTCGCTCTTGCTTTGGAATAAATCTATCAACGCTTTCCACATCAAGTATGGAGAAGCCTTTCCATGCAAGCTAGACACAATGTGATCCTTCATGCCCTCCAACAGAATCCTTCGACAATTTGTTGTCTTCTTTTGCCAAACCTCAACGTGAGCAGCATCAGTAGGCTTTGGGACCTCAGCCTCTATGAACTCCTTCAGCCCATTGTCATCTAACACAGCATCCATCCTGTCTTTCCATGCAATATAATTCGAGCTACCTTCAAGGGAATATTCCAATCGCAATCCGTTGAAAGACATTTCAACTTTGACACCAAGAAAACACTGCTGCAAATTCGAATTCCACTAGCTCAAAACTCAACCGCTTCTGATCTAGAATTCACGAGAACAAAGTATTTCTCGTACAGAGATTGACTGTATGGGCTTTTACCGGATATCTCACCCTCGAAAGGAAGGATGCATCCAAAGGCTACCTGGCCCGATTATAGACTCTGCCTGAAGAAATAAAATGTAAACACTTTCTGAATAATAGATCTGATGATCAATAGCTCCGATACCATGTAGAAATTTTGAATAATATGACACTTATTCACAGAGATTATCCCGATTATACACTATTGTGGCATACATGCATAATACATAACCTCCTCTATGTTGATCATCAATTTTGCAGTATTAAAAACAATGAAACATCAATTGCATGCGCACATTAACACAGTATGTAATCCGGGGAAAGCATACAGCTAAAAACCCCACACTATCTATATATTATAATGATTGAGAACATGTAACAATACATCGTACAATACTCCTCACAAGTACTCAGTGCTATCTCCACCTGCTACACACAAACTAGCTCAGATCTAAATCAATCACAGGTTCAAATCTCCTCCACTGCTTGCCTGCCTCCACTATGCAATCCTGCATGAGAATAATGATGAATGGCTGAAGCAAACTCGTATTTCCTTGGCTGAACCATGCAATCCTCATTGGCATTACTCAATGCCACTGATTGAGCAAGATCTCATGCACAACTATAGTCACAACTGATAGCAATCTCAACCTCTAACACTTGTCTCCACTGAACTATCCATGCACTGAGTTAACGGATGTATTCTTTAGTTGCTTTATGTGTTAATAATTAGTGAATTAATTGATAATTAATTCACATCACTCATCACTAGTGTATTCTGCAGTTAGACTAAATACAACTAGTTCAACCAAGTCAAACTGAACACAACTCCATCAACTCCACAATCAACTCCACCAACCTCAACCACATGAGTTCTAACTGAAGTCCTGCATGCAATAGCTCAACTGACTCACAAGAAAAGAATATTTCCTTCTGACAGCTACATGTGCCACATCTGTAGCTCAAACTGAAGTGATCCAAGAGGATAAGATAATGTTTATAGTCCAAATATTATGATGAGCTAATAATGTTCGACTGTTCTACTTTTAGCCTGGCAGTCTAAAAATAGACTTTGCCCATATGTCTAAAAATAGAAGTCCATCTATTTTTACCAACATGACCAATCATCCACAAATAGCATCCTGCAACTCATAGACCATGATCCATATGTCTAAAAATAGACATAGTCTAAAAATAGTCTTTGTGCCAAAAATAGCCTACAGGCCCACTTAGTGAAGGCGACTCCTTTCCACTAAGCTCCATCATCTTGTTGCATTTTCAACAGCTAGCACTGAGTTACCTCAGAGGGCAGAAGCTCTTGGGTTAGGGCCCAATCCAAGAATCCAAGCTTCTCTTTACTTGTATTTTTATGCTTTACTTCAGTTTGTAGATTAGTTTGTTGTTAGATGTATTTCGCTTATGGTTAAGAATAGATTGCTTTTGATGATTTAGTAGCTTTCTTCCATTTTTGCTTTCTATAGCAAGTTAAGCAGTGATCAAAGAAGATTCAAAAGGCTGGCAACAATGCCTTGGCCTCTCTTCCTCCCTCTGGGACCATGATTTGAGGCAAAGACTCTCTTGTTGCCCTAAAAACACAGATTTTTCTCATTCCTAGGAGTTCTAGTGTTTGCAGCTCTCTAGTAGGTTCATAGTCCATTTTTGCTTTTCTTTAGATCTTCTTTATCATTTTTGCTCATTTATTTGCAATAGTCATTTTGCATGCTTTCCTTTCTTACAGCATTTCCTAGCATTTGCTTCTATGCATCATAGTTTAGGCCATTTTAATGCAAAAATCTGTTTTTCCTAGGATGCACTCATTTCATTGGTTGCTTGACTTTCTTGGTTGACTATTAGTTTCTATGCAGCAGATCTCTTCCAGTAGTATTCCAGCTTACCAGCAATCACACCCTCCATCTGATCCATGCCCTATAGGTCTCCCAAACCTCACCTCAATTCTGCCCTAGTTTCCTTCATTTTTCATAGAACTTCTTCCTCTCTCCTTGAGCAAACCCAATCATCATTCTCTCTCCTAGTGATTCATGGTAGACCTTAGCTGTCCTAACACCTCATTCCAACCTTAATCCACATTTTCCACCCATTGTCACACCCTCAAAACAGCGAAAATTGCTCTCAGCCTCCTCCTGTAGACCTCCTGTAGTTTCCCTGTTTTCCTGTAGTTTTCCTATGTCCTCCTGTAGTTTTTCTTGTAGGATTTATTTTGAAGATTGAGTGTGGGAAAAGCCTCCAGAAGGCCACCTAAGACCTCCTAGGACCTCCTAGGACCCAACCACACCCTCCTACATCCTCCCAAGCTCCAAAACTGCCATCAATGCCTCCTGTTCGCTGCCACATTCACACACAATAAATTAGATGCATGTTAAATTCACATAAGAACACATAAAAATACAAAAATATGTTTTTTGCTTATTTACTTCCATAAATAGCATGGTTAGATGTTGTTAACTTCCTTGAATAGGTAATGGCATTTCTTTCATGGTTTTCATAGTGTTTTTGGCAAAAGCAGAATTAGCTTGTTGATTAGGGTTTACTAGGTTTTTCTTTACATTCCAGTATTTCTCCTTTCTGCAGTTATAATAGCATCTGTAGAGTAATCTTTCTTTCCTTTCATCAGACATAGAGCTTCTTCTGAAATCTATAGAAGTTGGCTTGAGCTCCTAGTGATCTCACATCGGCTGACCAAGTGACAACCTGCAGTGAGAACTAATACTTGTGCATATAGCACCGATGCTTCCAAGTTTGTTACAAACTACTGGGTTGATAAAAGTAAAGTTTGTAGCCCAAGAGTTGCAGCATTCTTGTTACAATACTGGTGCTCACCAAAGAGGTCCACAATCACACAATATCAATTGCAAGATAAATACATTTTTGTAACATGAGAAGCCACTACACTCTGTTTTTCTTTAGATAGGATTTGTGATATTATTTTATGGACTGAAGGATCTGAGTTGATTAGTTGTCATAACATAAAATGTTTCAACTCTCAAGGCCAATGAGCCTTGATTCATAAATACTATTAAAAAGGCATATCACTAGTGGGGGATGAATCCAAGTAAAAACTTGGATTTTCATTACACAGGGCAGGGATGAATCTAACTTGGTGTAAAACATGTTAAAATTAGATTGTAGTATGTTTGACATGACTTATTTACCAACCTTCCCCTGATTCACTTCATATACTTCATATTGTCAACACCCTAACTAATCAATTCCCTTGTATAATTACTATTGTTATAGCTTTGTGTTTGATCATTGAAAGCCAAGAATACTCTTGATGAGATTCCATGAAACATTTCAAAAATGCCAAAGTTAGGAGCAAGTGGAATTGACTATGAAAATGAATTGCTAGTTCTTGTGATGGGGACACCTTGCAATGATTCCATTTATTTTAGATAAGGAAAGAGATAGGTCTTTAGTTGCCAATGAGAAGCTTGCACATGAAGCATTGTAACATGAACCTAGAATCTCAATAAAAAAAAAATTGCTGCAGCAAATCATTGTTGTGATAGAAAGTGAGAGATTATACGTAGTTGGTACTTAAGGATTTGCAAGTATAGGTGGTCATGCTTCTACTATCATTCTTATTAGATCGAACACATAATAAAATCAAAGAGACAAAAAAGAAGAGGGCTTTCCATATTAAATTGCAATAAATAAAAGGGTTTTCCATATTAAATTTCAATAAAAGCATTATAAGATAGACCTAGAATCTCACCACATCTTTGTTAACAAAAAAATTTCCACACAAAAATGAATTTGTAATTGATTTTAAACATATTCATATTTACTCATCAAGCTTGACAGAAATCTATGATGTATTCCATAACAAATTTTATTGTTGAAGGCTCACCTAAATCAAAAACTAATATCTTCTCACCTAAATCACAAACTACTATCTTCAACCTCGAATGTAGAGATGAAATTGTAAGACAGAGAGGCATGTTTTCTTGGTCTTGTATTTCATCTGGTTTCGAGATACATTTTTCTATATAAGTTTTGGAGAGATATATTGTGGTGATTTATGTCAAAAGAAATTATAATTTATTAGCAATAGTTCCATTAAGGTACTAGAGGTTGTCCAAAATAAATGTGAAATTTACAACAAACCACAACAACTAAAAGTACTGTCATTTTATTTACATCTATCAAGAAGAAACAATTACAACATATTAGGAAGATTTGATTCCAACTTGAACACGCTCAAATTTATTGGAAATTTAAACAGGAAGACTTGCTAATAGATATTAAGCTTGACATGAGAAAACTACAAATTAGGTAGAGTTTCAAACAAACTATTCAAAGCAGCAGGCATGAGAGTTATTTTGCAAGCATATTAATAGATCAAGAAAGATAACACAATTTTTGAAAGTCATTTAAGAAATCCTGAAATGACAATTTAGTTTACAAGCCTTTATAGAGTGCCTGTACCAAGATAGTTAACATAGAGGAATGTAAATTTTAACTTCGCTCTAAAATATTTCAGTGTGAAACTCAAAAATTAATAGATAACAATCTATTTTAAAACCAAAATTTGACTTTTATTTTACATGGGAAGTATAGACATGGGAAGTTTGGAAAATGAAACAAATTAAAGCATCCTAAAAGGCCTCATAGATAGTTCTTTGAATCTGTGACAGTGCAGTTATTATCAAAGAACAATTTGACTTCTTCCAGTGTAATTAGTAAAAGTATGTGGATATTGTGACAGACACATGCCACTATGGAGAGATTAAAGAAATATTGACATTTACATTTTTCCCTAAAAATAACTCAATACAAGGCTATTAGGAAAGGAAAAAGGGGAGATCCTGACAAATCCATACCACTAATTCACCTTCTATGGAGCTGGAATTCTAGAGGCTTTGTGTTAGAATTAGATTTTCCTCCTTATCTGTGTTAAATCTAGCTAAAGGCCCTTGACTTTTATATCACAAAGGATGGGAAGACCAAAGTCATGTTTGGAGCTTGAACCAGTGCCCATACTTGCCATAACCACACTATGGTCTTGCACTATCATCCAACTATGAATGCTTGTACCATTTGTTCTATGGGGGAGATTTCAGCGATGTAGTGGGATTTTGTATAGGAGCACCTTTGCCCATGTTTCATGTTTAGCAAAGTTTTTTCAAAATATCAGGTATAACATCCACATATACTTCACATATTCCTTTTTCATTTTGGGTAGCAGTGGCATAAATGTAAGATAATTTCCTTGCTATTGCTCTCATAAGAAAAAGAAAGGAATTTAATCTCTTATTTTGAAGTGGCTCAAATGTAACTCCATGCCATATTCTCACCATGGCTTGAGAGTTCCAGGGCCATGTAGCATAACTTGTGGGTTGAATACTTATTTAGAACATAAGTCACTCCACTCCTTTTTCTTTAGAGAAAGTTGGACTTGTATTTTGGGGAGAAGAAACCTAAATATAAGATATTGTCTTCTCTATTTCTTTCACAGGAAAAAATGAGCACCTGAATCTCTATTTTGATGAGGCTCAAAAGAAACTCCCTGTCATATTCTCAATATGGTTTTAGAGGTCTATGGCCACACAATATCAGTTGTAGTCTAAATACATTTTTGTAACATGAGAAGTCACTGCACTCTCTTTTTCTTTAATTAGAGAGGATTTGTGATATTGTTTCATGGACTGAAGGATCATTGTTGAGTATTTGTTCAATTATCAAGGCCAATGACCCTTGATTCATAAGCACCCTTAAAATTCCACATCACCAGTGGAGGATGAATCCAACTAAGAACTTGGATTTCCATTAAACATGGCAGTAATGACTATTCAAATTAGTTATATGTTCTCACTGTTATCATTGTATATGGTGGTTGCATTAAAATGAATATTAAAATAGATCAGAGTTGTTAGATACACTAGTGATTGGTGGGAAATGATGATAGGGTGAGGGCATAAGATGAATCCAGCGGTCTCCAATGAATATTTCAAGCTTCTTGTGGGGAAATATGAATTTTTTAACAACAATAGGATACATGGAAATTCTAATCCAAGTTCTCCTGTGAATAAGAATTCTATGAACAAGTATTTCCTTGCATGTGTCATCTTGGAATCAATAAAATTCATTCTTCTTGGATATGGTATGCACTCTTTATATTTCTACCATAACTCCTAGTTTATAGAATTTCTTCATTTTTGTGAAATCTCATTGGTTAGACTGTTGCAAGACAAGTGTGTGAAGTCACAGATAAAACAAATTCCCCGTGAATGAGTCCCTTTAATTTATTTCATTTTCATGAATAGAAGGTATGTGTAGTTAACCATGTAAATAATTATCTTAGAGGTTGAGAAGCTCAATGATGCATATCTTGAGTTCACACAAGTCCCCCTAACGGATCGGAAACTAGAGTGGCATATCACATCCAAGTTTAGATGGGTTTGGCCAAATTTTCATATATAATGGACATAATGTATTGTCTAGATTCAGGACACACACTAAGAGTTAATAGGCCACACAAGTCCACTCAGGCTATAGAATGCACCTACAAAGGTAAAGCGTGGATTTAGATTGGAAAAAGAATTGGTAAGTAGAAAATTGTCTCCCAAGTCTCATGACCTATATGCTATCTGTTGTTTACAATTTATTTTTAATTTGGGAATTATTAACATATCATTTGGTAAATTTAAGCATTTACCCCTAAAAATAACTCAATAGCACCAAAAAATGAACAGTAACTATGACGCTATTATAAGGTAAAATGGGAGGGATCAACACCAAAAAATATAGCAAGTACGAGGATAATCATGGTAAATATCGATTTGTAATATCATAACTACAAAAATCGGTGGCGATATATTCAGTCTTGAATATTCAACAATATAGTGTTTCCTCATGTTTAAATGATTCCAATAAGATGGGACATTAAGCCAAGCCAACCAATCTATGTTTCACTTCTTGGAGTATTGCAGAAAGAAAATCAACCCAATTGGAAAGGTGAATAATTTTGGTATCAAATAAGAATATATAGTGTGGATGAAATCAATTGATGTGTATCATGTACAAAACTTCAAAACCATTTAACATAACAAATTAGTGAATTTAGATAAAATTGAAATATAAACAAAGATTCAATCTAGAAACTGATTACATGATGACGATACATACATACATACATACATACATACATACATACATACATACATACATACATACATACATACATACATACATACATACATACATACATACATATATATATATATATATATATATATATATATATATATATATAACATGCCCTCCATGTATTGTTTTGGGGTTTTGATGTCATGTGTTGGATACTTATATTTCAATGTCTTCAGTGTCGCATGTCATTGCATCAAAGTTATTTATCTATCAAGTTCGTTCATTTATCATCTTTAGCAAGTAGATCAACCCAATTGGAAAGGTGCAATATTTTGGTTTCAGAAAATAATATATATAGTGTGGATGAAATCAACCCATAAAATCAACCCATGTTATGGCCCATGTATCATGTAAAAAAATTCGAAACCATTTTCAACCTAGGATAGAAGAATTGAATGCTACTACCCAACTTTGTAAGAAAAATTGTATATTTATAATAATCATGTGCTATTATTTGTTCATATCTATTTGTAAGTTTTTGAAGGACTAAATATTTTAGTTACTTTACTTTTGATTAGAATAGCTAGACACATACTTGAAAACATATTTGTTTTCCTTCTTTTTGGAGTTGATCCTACTTTAGGATCCTTTTTTATGATTGTATTTGTTTTCTAACTGCAAGGGGGTTTCTTGAAATGGGGAAGAACATCTGCAAAATCTAACTGTATTTTATATTATAAAATTATATTTTTTCAAAGGAAGAGAAATTAAACATAACTACTTAACTACTTTTAATTACTAAAGTAAAAAAAGTTTGGTATTACTGTTGATGTGAGTGAAACTCCATGCTCCAAAATACTTAGTATATTAAAAGAAATCATTGCACTTCAATTACCAATTATGTTATTTCATGAGAAATTCAAGTCTACAATTTAGCCTATTAGGAAACAACATTAACAAGTTATTCATAACATTGAGATAAACATTCTGATTGAAGTCAAGTATATGAAACAACAAGGATAGTGGTTTTTCCACAAACATAGAAATATTTGATGAAAAATCTTTAAGGATGATGGATTGAATTTAATCATTTTTGAAGAGCTTATCAACACCGTATTACCAAAAATGGTTAAGTGAGAAATTCATATCCCTTTTTTTTAATCTCGAAAGCTATAGATTGAGTTTACAAGGTTTGAAGCAGTGTTTATTCAAAACTGTGACTGTGACCACTTGTAGTTTGGACTAAAGATAGATTTCCAATTAGAATCAAATAACATTACAAGATAAAGCAACTTCTAGAGAGAAAAAAAGAAAGGTATATCTAAAAATGATATTCAGAATGAATAAACCGTTTAATATGGAAATGTAAAAGGAAAAGGTGTGTTGCGTGCATACCGCATCTTGAGCGAACCTTCATGTTAGGATTTGGTTCAAATGTCATGAAATAGTTTGCCCATATATCGTTAGTAGTGTCATCATCTAAAGAACAATTGGGAAGCCAACTCAATGTATTTTTACTTGCACTGTAAACAACAACTTTGATCGTATGCATTCCTCCAATGATTATAAAGCATGTGAAATCCCCTACTCCTACGCAACAAATAAATGGACAACCCCTACCATCCAAATACTTTTTAACACACTCATATAGGGATGGAGACATTTTGGAAATCTCCTTCAACTGTGATGTTGAGGAATCGACCTTCACCTTTTCAAACTCTTATATAATGACATCCCGCAAAAGGTTCTTCCTATATACTAGCCTAGATCCATCTCAACTTTGGCTTTATCAACCGTCGAGAGGGATCAAATATGTCGAGCTGCAAACCTTTCCTCTAGTTTCACACTCAAAAAAGAGGTTTTCACCTCGAGAAATTTGATCCTTCTCGGCACTTGATAAAGTCAGAGTTAAGATGGATCTAGGCTAGTTTCAGTCCTGTGCGACCAAAGAAAATCTAACGAACATATGATTAATTTCATCAATAATATGTAAATTCATCTAATATTAATATAATCATTTTAAATATAATACATATGTATCAGATTAATCTAGTCATTTTAACTTTAAATTTTCTTAATTACCTAAGTTTGTTGAGATGATAAATATTGTTAATAACTTTAATGATGAAAAATGATGAAATAAGTTTTTTGAATGTAAAGTGACAATGTAATAGTGTTGAATGATATAAAATGTAAATAATAAGAATATAATCAATTACAAATAGTCTTCATTGTGTTTAATCTCAAACTATTTTCTTCTACTATTATTATTGTCACCCTTGTTACTTTTGTCATCTTTTCATATTGATTGTCATTTTTCATATCGACTATATGAAAATAACAAGTTAAATCTTAAAACATTTAAATCTTTAGCTCGAGCTATTGTAGTGAACATCATACCTTGTCTCTTTTTCTCTCTAATATTAATAGGTTGAATTATTATAACAAAAAAATCAATGTACGTTGTCAACAATTTTCTTTGCTTACGCTGAAATCGATGCGTAATGTTAATCCAATCACTTTAAAATTAATGTACCATCACACATCCAATTACATCAAATTAGAAATCAACATCTACACTGAAATAAATGCATCTAATGCAAGCAATCAAATAAGATTACAGAACAACATTTACACTGAAATTAATGCATCTAATGCAAGCAATCAAATAGGATTAGAAATAAACATTTACACTCAAATCAATACATCTAGTGCAAGTACGAAAATAGGATTATAAACCAACATCTACATTGGAATCAATTCATCTAGTGCAAATAAGAAAATAGGATTATAAACTAACATCTACCCTGAAATCAATGCATCTAGTGCAAGTAATCAAATAGGATTAGAAATCAGCATCTACACTGAAATCAATTCATTTAGTGCAAGCAATCAAATAGGATTAGAAATCATCTACATTGAAATCAATGCATCTAGTGCAATCAATCAACTATTATTAGAAATCAACATCTACATTAAAATCAATGCATCTAGTGAAAGCAATCAAATAGGATTAGGAATCACCATCTACATTGAAATCAATGCATCTAATGCAAGAAATCAAATAGAATTAGAAATCATCTATATTAAAATCAATGCATCTAGTGAAAGCAACCAAATATCATTAGAAATCAACATCTACAGTAAAATCAATGCATCTAGTGCAAGCAATCAAATAGGGTTAGAAATCACTATCTACACTAAAATCAATGCATTTAGTGCAAGAAATCTTCTTCCCTCTGTCCCCTCCATCTATATCTATATCTCCCTCCAACCCTCCTTATTTGTCTCTCTATCTCAACCCCCCAAACACACACGCTCTCTCCCTCCATATCTATCAATCTCTTTGTCCTTCCATCCCTCTCTCCATATCTCTCTTCTTCCCTCTCTTCACTTTCCATCTATATCTCTATCTCCCTTAGCCTCTCTATATCACCCCCAAAACGTACACTCTCTTTCTCCAATCTATCTATCTATCCCTCCCTCCTCTCCCTCCTTCTCTCTCTCTTCCCCTTCTCTTCCTCTCCCCCACTTTTATCTCTCTTCCCTCTTGATGTCCTCTCTCCCTCTCTCTCTCTCCACCTTTCTCTCTTCATTTCTTTCTTCTTACCTCCCTCTCTCTCCCCCTCCAAATCCATCTCTCTTTCCCTCCATCTTTCCACTATTTGACATCCTCTCTCTCTCTCTCTTCACCCTCCAACTATGTTACTATATCCCTCCCTCTCTCATCTCTCCTTCTCTCCCCCATTCTCTCCATCTCTCCTTATTTTTCCCTTTATCTCACCCCCAAAGATGCACACACTCTCTCTATCTCTCCCTTGTCACTCCCTCTCTCTCTCCACTTCTCACTTACTATGTATTTCTTCATCTATCCCTCTCTCCCATGCCAACTCCATCTCCCTATACCTCCTTCTCTCCTCCTCTCTCTCAAGTCCTATATCTTGTACTTCCTCTCTCTCCCTTTCTCTACTACTTACCTCTCTCTTCACCATATCTCTCTCTCTCTTTGCCCTCCAATCCTCTCTCTTCTCCCATCACTCTCCTCCTCTCTATCAAGTCTTGTCTCTTATTCTTCCTCTCTCTCCCTTTCTCTCCTACTTCACTCTCTCTTCCCCATCACTCTCTCTCTCTTTCTCTTTCTCCAACTATGTTACTATATCCCTCTCTGTCTCCTTCTATTCCCCCTTCTCTCTATCTCTCCTTCTTTGTCTCTTTATCCCACCCCTAAACATACACTCTCTCTCTCCATCCCTCTAATGTCACTCCCTCGTTGTATCCATTTCTCACTCTCTATGTGCTTCTTCTTCCCTCCCTCTCTCCCCCTCAAACTCCATCTCTCTATCCCTCCCTCTCTCCTCCTCTCTTGCAAGTCCTCTCTTTCATCCTTCCTCTCTCTCCCTTTCTCTCCTACCTTCCTCTCTCTTCCCCATCTCTCTCTCTCTCTCTCTCTGCCCTCTGATCCTCTCACTATGTCCCTCCCTCTCTCCTTCTCTCTCTCCCCCCTCCATATTTGTGTCTCCCTCTCCCTCTCTTACCCTTCCCTACCTCTCTCACTCCTCTCCCTCTCTCTCTCTTCATTCCTCCTCTCCCGTCTCCTTCCATTTATCTCCATCTCTCTCTTGTCACTCCCCCTATATCTCCACCTCTATCACTCTGTCTTTGTTCTTCCCTCCCATATATATCTAGAGTTAATATATATCATGATATATTAATATATATTATAATATAACAAATTTAATATTGTATTAATCCAAAATTATCAAATTTAATAATATTAATATTATAAGATATTAATATGAATATTAGATTTAATAATAATAATAATAATAATAATAATAATAATAATAATAATAGGGTTAATAATGTTTTTTTTGCATGGTATTAATAATAATTTGGACCATGGTATTTGGCCCATAGGATTTACCTAAATAAAACCACTTTTTTGAATGTTAGTAAGTATAAAGAGGTTTATGGGGTAAATATAAAAATATGTTTTATTTATTTACCGTACTTCTAGTTTATTTATATGTTTACTTATTTATCATATATCTTTTATTTACCATGGTATCTAGCCCATAGGCTTGGTGTATACTTAGATGTTGATTTCCAATCCTATTTGATATATTTTTATTTATTTACCATACCTCTTTATACCTCTTTTATAAATATGGTATTTGACCCATGGTATTAATAATTATTTGTCCCATGGTATTTGACCCATAGACTTCACCTAAATAAAACCTTTTTTTTTGAGTTTTCGTAAATGTAAAGAGGTTTTTGGAGCAGATATAAAAAGAGGTTTTATTTATTTATCATACCTCCAGTTTATTTATATTTTTATTTATTTACCATACATTTATTTTGAGTGTTAGTAAACCCCTCTATATTTTAAATTTATATTGGGCGTATACATAATAATAATAATCATCATATTGATTTTTAAATAGGGTCTAAATTAGATTAAAAATATTAAATGTTAAACATTAGCAAAAAATGCAACAAATTAATATTTCGAAAAATTAGACCTTTGATATGCAAACATTTATGTCTTTAAAGATTTTAATGTATCCATAATATATAGTTTTTGTTGGAGTTAATGCTTACATTCCATATTTAAGAAGTTGGTTTGTGATGGTTGAGAAATTCTCTCAACCTCTCTATCTAATTTGGGAATAAGTTGGATCTCAGAAACTCTATTTAATAGAGTAATCTGAATGTAAATCTGTGTATGAGTGTGTTTGCACATACACCATTTGTGCATAATATATGATTGAGTTTCTGTAATTGTGTTATTTGCAGCTATTTTTATCATGGTATCAGAGCTAGATCTAAACCTGTGTTGTGAGGAATCTGTGTTGTGAGAAGGTGCATCTGTATGTTAACCGGGTTGTTGCAACCTGAGTATTTTGGACAGAGCAACCTATGTATGCAGCCGTAAGCCATCCCCGTAGTTCACTTATTTCAAGTCCATTTGTCCATTTATCGACCTATGTGCATAGGCTCGATATGAAGATCAGTCGGCCATGAATATGTGATGCAAAACTTTCATGGTTTCATTATCGATGTGATCTATTCTGTAGGCGAGTTGGTTTTGATTTCAAATTAACCTGGGCCATATTCTGCAAGGGCTCGGTCATATGGGTTTGATGGCATGAAGGAATTGGTGCCCGACCAAACCTCGTCTATGCATTGGAGAATGATGAGAGATTCGCAGACAGGCTTACCGTTGTGGATGAGGACGGGTACTTTCTTATGAATCGGATTCATTTGCAGCAGCAGCTCAGACTTAGAGGCGAAATTCTCTTCCTGGGATTCATATCTCACATTTTTCTCTTCCAGTCCGATCAAAACTCGAATAGCAAAGGGACTGGGCCATTGGCTCAACACCTTCACCTGCTCTTCCCCTTCGCCCATTCTCGGCACCTGAAAATATTATGGAAATTACAGGAAGCAGGCAAGTATGAATGAATGACTAAATGCTCTTGCGTGCTTGCAGAAATTCTGTTGGATTACCCAGTATTCTGAGTATCTATCAGCGATCTCATCATGGCCCGTACTAATGGCTGGGGGTGTTCGTCGCCGGAATCAGTCTCAAATTCGGGGAGGACAGTGCATGAACATTTGAACACAGAGAGTCGTGTCTGATATTCACGGAGACAACGATAAATGCGTTGTGATAGTCACTGTTACCATGACTATACCAGTTTTTGGAAAAATACATGTGTGATTATATTAGTTTAATTTCCATTATTATAAAATGTTTGTAAAATAAGTGAGGGTTAATTGTTAAAGTTTTAGTGATTGCAATCAATTGTGTTTGAAGAAATCAGGTAGCAGTAAGGCTCAATATGGATGGTTGTCCAGATAGAATGGCAGTTGCGGATCTAGGGAAGGATCCCTCATTAGTGGTAGACATGAAGTGGTTTCCTAATGAGGTTATGCGACAGATTGGGATGCTGTCCAGTAATTGACTTCGGGAGGTCCTTGATTCGGGAGTTGAGGAAGGGGAACTCGGGAATCCAACTTGCCAACTACACCTTTCCGAGGGTTATGAGGCAACTTGATGGAGCATCTACTGATAAGCTTGATTATTTTGTTATTTTGATGTAATGTAATCATTAAGGGGGGATGTTGGAGTTAATGCTTACATTCCATATTTAAGAAGTTGGTTTGTGATGGTTGAGAAATTCTCTCAACCTCTCTATCTAATTTGGGAATAAGTTGGATCTCAGAAACTCTATTTAATAGAGTAATCTGAATGTAAATCTGTGTGTGGGTGTGTTTTCACATACACCATTTGTGCATAATATATCATTGAGTTTCTGTAATTGTGTTATTTGCAGCTATTTTTATCAGTTTTTCCTTTAAAGATTTATTTTACAATATTTAATTATAAAATACTAAAATGTTTTGGAGCAAGATTTTAGATTCTTTGTGTTGAATTAACTTTTTCCTTTGATATAAGGAATAATATTGGATTTAGTAAAGAGTAAAGATGTTTAAAATTTTACCTAATTTGGAATTTTATTGTTGTAATTTTTTTTGTTAAAGGTAAATTTACGATCCATTCAAATTTACACATATTATAAAGGAACTATTAAAGTCATGAGATAATTTATTCTCTGTTAAAATTATATATAATAATACATAGTTATATTTCAATAATTAATCTTAGTCCATTAACATGTTTAAAAAGTTATATATAATCTAAAAATTCAAGTTATATATAATTTAAGATTCAATCTAATGTTTTGGGGACATGACATACTTACACATAAATATCATAATAAGTTGTAGAATAATCCTCCAAATGTAATAATAATTTTAGCTAGAACATTTAGCTCATAAGAAAACAGGTAAAAGAAAATGGTCTTTTGATTAGCCACGCCGCCCAAGGGAGTAGAAATGGAAGTCCCTTCTCTGATGGTAAAACCCATGATGTCCCATTGCCAATTAATGACCGTCAAATAGTATAAGGAAGCAAGACATAAACTATGTGCCTCTGCTTCCCATCTCGGTTCCCAATGCCTGCATATCTTCTGGCAGGTGTCATGCAATTCTCCATGATTTCTCAGTGGAGTTGTGGATTTTGACTACATGTGCATCCCCAAAAATTGACTTTTTTACCACCATGACTTTGTATGTATCTCTTTTGTCACCATCCCGACCAACTATGCCTATGGAAAAGATGTGTCGAATGGATGACAATGGGGAAATTGTAAGGAGTCTCTTGTGAGAGGATTGGAAGCAACAGATGCAAAGGCATTCCACACTAAGAAGAGACCTGCACTTGATTGATAACAATGAATTGGAAATTTTCCCTTTAATTCTCTCTATAAGAAAAATGAAGGGACGACTTTGTATGTATCTTTTTGTTGGAGATATTATTCTCAACTACCGCATTAAACACCTTGATAGCATCCATATTTGTCAGAAGTATTTTTGCAGGTTGAGTCTCTGTTTGAAGATGGAATGACTGAAGCCAGAACAGAAGTACCGTGCACATATGCAACAAAGATTATAAGGCATTTAATGTATTTTGGTAAATAGATATGGGCAAGCATTCATTTAGCGACTATTGCCCACACTCTACAAACACTTGAGGGATTCTGATTATTTTGCTCTATCATGAATTAAATGTAAAATTATATGTTGAATTAAATATAAATGTAAAAGTCATTTTGTAAAGAGACAGGGTAAGAGAGTAAAAAGAAATAAAAGCAAGAGCCTTTGAGGAGAAAATGGTGGAGAAAATTTTGGTGGGCGTGTGAAAACAAGAGTTACTGTGTTTTACTGTGTGTTATTCAGCGTGAAGTGTCTGGAATCAAGCCCTATGCCTCTCTGCATAAATTCTCTACGCGTAAATTTTGTCAATTTTTCTAACATGGTATCAGATCGAGTTAAATATTGTTAGTATAAAAACAAGTGTTTTTACTAATAGTAAGAATTGTTTTGAAAGAAAATTGTTTTTAGCATATTTACCAGCAAGTAGAAAGTCTTTTTTCACTCAGAAATGGAAACATCAAGCACAAGCTTGACTAATCCTAAAATACCTCAACAAAATGGTGTAGCGGAAAGGAAGAATAGGATCATCATGGAGATGACAAGGAGTATGTTAAAAGCAAAGCATTTGCTAAATGACTATTGGGCTGAAGCTGTCGCTTGTGCAGCATATATCTTGAATAGATATCCAACCAAAAACATCCAGAAAATAGTTCCTGAAGAGGCATGGTGTGGAAGAAACCATAGTGTCACCTAAGTGAGAGTTTTTGGATATGCAGCTTATGCACATGTCCCGGATGAGTTGAGGAAGAAGTTGGACAGCAAGGGGCAGAAATGTATATTTGTTGGATATAGTGATGAATCCAAGGCATACAAGCTCTACAATCCATCAACCAAAAGGGTCATAATCAACAGAGATGTGTAGTTCATAGAAGAGGAAGCATGGGATGGAAGTTTAGAGAAGAGAGTCAATGTCAAAGCATGTATACCACATGAGGATAGAGAGGAATTAATAGCATCAAGTAATTGCTCAATAGTGACTCCCTCTACTCCTATTCAAGCGCAACAAAGTAAGAAGCAAGCAACACCATCAAAAAATAATAGGACAATTTGGCACAGCCAAGCAAGTGCTTCTCCAAGCACACTGCAAAGCACAACATCAAGTGACATGACAAGCCCATCTTCAGCAAGCACAAGAAGACCAAAATTCAGAAATTTAAATGAAATTTATGAGAAAGATGAAGTTGATAGTAGCACTGGTCTGAATTCCTTATTTTCCTTGTTTTGTCATGTAGATGACCCAATCCATTTTGAAGACGCAGTCAAAGAAGAAAAATGGGTTGCAGCAACGAAGGAAGAAATAGAAGCAATAGAAAAGAATGACACATGGGAGTTAGTGAACCTTCGAAAAGGCAAACATGTCATTAGAGTGAATTGGGTTCATAAGACCAAAAGAAACATTGAGGGAAAGATTGAAAAGTGCAAAGCAAGGCTAGTTGTCAAAGGATTCAAGCAGCAAAATGGAAGAGATTACGCAGAGACATTTGCACCAATCATGCGGATGGTGACAATGCGCGCAGTTGTGGCGATTTTCGTGCAACACAAATGGAAAGTGTATCAAATGGACATAAAATCAGCGTTCTTGAATGGAGTGTTGAAAGATGAAGTGTATGTTACGCAACCGCCTGGTTATGAGGTTGAAGGCCAAGAAGACAAAGTGTATCGGTTGAGGAAATCTCTTTATGGGTTGAAGCAAGCACCGCACACATGGTATAGTAGGATAGATGCCTACTTGTTGGATAATGGTTTCAACAAATGTAATGATGAACCCACTCTCTACATCAAAGAGAGTGAAGGTAAGATTTTCATTGTCGTCTTATATGTAGATAATTTGATTTTCACAGGCAGTGATGATTTCCTCGTCGATGCTTTCAAACAAGTCATAAAGAGTGAATTTGAAATGACTGACTTTGGATTGTTAAGATATTTTTTGGGCATAGAAGTGAAGCAAACAAAAAATGGCATTTTTATCTCTCAAGCAAAGTATGTGGTAGACATTTTGGAGAGGTTTAAAATGTAGAACAACAAGTCCACACCAACTCCAACTTTCATAAGGTTGAAGTTGAGCAAAGAAGATTGTAGTAACAATGTCAATCCAACATTATACAAAAGCATGATAGGCAGCTTGATGTATTTGACCGCCACTAGGTCGGATATAATGTATGCAGTAATTTTGGTGTTGAGGTTTATGGAGACACCCAAGACACATTGGCAAGTAGCGAAAAGGATTTTAAGGTATGTCAATGGGATAAAATAGTATGAAATTTTGTACACAACAACAAGTGATTTTTGGCTGGTTGATTACATTGACAGTGATTGGGCTAGAAGTGTCGATGACAGAAGGAGCACGTCGGGATATGTTTTTCATTTGAGTTCCGGAGCCATTTCATGGGCCTCCAAGAAGCAGCCAATAGTGTCACTGTCAACAGCAGAAGCTGAATATGTCGCAGCAACAACAACAGCGTCTTAGGCAGTTTGGATGAGAAGAATGTTGAGAGATATTCATCATGACCAAGAGGAAGCGACAACTATTTTCTGTGACAACACCTGAGCAATTGTATTGTCAAAGAATTTTGTCTTTCACAAAAGGACCAAGCACATTGATGTTAAATATCATTTTATTAGAGAGCTGATTAACAATGATGAAATTATGTTGCAGCACTACAAGTCACAGGAACAATTTGTTGATATTTTTACAAAGCCATTGGCATATGAAAGTTTTGTTTATCTCAGAAACTGTTTGGGAATTGTCAATGGCGGCAATTGTGATTAACGGGGAGTGTTGGAGATATTAATCCCAACTCCTGTGTAAAGCACCTTGATATCAGCCATACTTGTGAGAAGTATTTTTGCAGGTTGTGTCTGTGTTTGAAGATGGAAGGACTCGAGCCAGAATAGAAGTGTCGTGAAAACCATTCCAAAATGAAACAAAGAATATAAGACATTTAATGTATTTTGGTAAATAGATATGGGCAAGCATTCATTCAACGACTATTGCCCACACTCCACAAACACCTGTGCGATTCTGATCACACTCAACAACAAGATCATATTAATTATTTAGTTGTGTCATGATGATCAACAACAAAATCATATTAATTATTTTGTTGTGTCATGAATTAAATGTAAAATCGTATGTTGAGTTAAATATTAATGTAAAATTCATTTTTTAAACAGAGAGGGTAAGAGAGTAAAAAGGAAAAAAAGGAGAGAGTCTTTGAGGAAAAAATGGTGGAACAAATTTTGGTGGGCCTGTGAAAACAATAGTTACTGTGTTTTAGTGTGTGTTATTCTCCGTGAAGTGTTTTGTTTTTACTTGGTGAATGAGTTGCTGTCTCATGTGAATGTATTTGCAAGATCTAGAAATCATTCCTAAGTTTTATTTGTGATGCTCCAAGCTTTTACCTTTGTTTTTACCATAAGTGTATTATGTGTATATATTAAGTCTCTACAATAGCTCCACGAAATCGAGGTCCTCGAAATCAGCTTCGTGAATTTCATAGAGTTGCACGAAATTACCTCCACGGTGCACGAAGGTGAGCTAGGTGAAAGTCATAGCCCTATGCCTCTCCATGTAAATTCTGTCAATTTTTCTAAGACTCTTTTGTCACCATCCCCGACAACTATGCCTATGGAAAAGATGTGTAGAATCGATGATAATGGGGAAATTGTAAGGACTCTCTTCTGAAATGATTAGAAACAACAAATGCAAAGGCATTCCCCACTAAGAAGAGACCTGCACTTGATCCATAGCAATGAATTGGAGATTTTCCCTTTAATTCTTGCTATAAGAGAAATGAAAGGGAGATAGAGGAGTTTTTCTTCAAGGTCTGTGTGAAGAAGCAGTGAGCCAAAGAACTAGGAATTTTAGATTCACTTGCAAAACCTCCCAATCTCAGTCCTCTTCTCTCTCGCAAAACCTTCCACTGCACAATCAACCATGGCTTTCTATTGGGATATTTATTTGCCCATTTGTTTGTTATGAATTTGGTTGAGGAAATTAGGGCATCCCATTTCTAGAAAACGCTATGAAATATGCACCAAGGTTGGAGTGGCAACCTTGACAATATCGCTATGAGATGCTCTGGCAATCCAAGTGCTTTTTATGTTCTATATCCCTAGAATCCCCCATTTTTCTTTAACCCTAACCCAAAGAGTCACCTAAAAATATTGTATGTTCATTGTTACTGACTTTTACATACAACTAGAAAAACTCATATAGATGTTATATTGGTGTCATGTATTCTCCATCCGCACCACTCCTGGCACACACACATCCTCTGGCGAAGCTCGTTGTGGTCCTTCCTGATACGAAACCTTGGTGTTCCTAGAATCAACCTTCAATGACCTCATGACTCGTTTTTCCATAGGGAAAATCCAACCAAACTATCTACAACTTGCAAAAAAGGAGATAAGTAGGGTTATAAATGCTATAGAACACAAACTGCAGCTTAAGAGTGAAACCTGCATTACCAACTCGAAGGCAGAAATAAAAAAGGAAAAGGAAAATGAGTTAAAACAAAGAAACTGGGATTATACCTTTGTTGAGATTTTCTGTTTTGAATAAAATAGGCAAAATCTCAGTAGATGACAACAATAGGAATTAGTTCCTAGATTAGCTCCAGTTTGTTGGGAGGGAGTTAATGCATCCTAAATTTGAGTTGAGAGGATTTATGAGGCAGTTAGATTCTCCTTTCTATATAACAGGTATTCATACGGATGGTTTGAGTGAGTGAGTGTGAGAGTTTATGTAATCTCCTGTTTGATTAATAAAGAATTTCCGATGCCTATGTTGTGTGGACGTAGCCCAGATTGGTTGGGTGAACCATGTTAATTGCTGTGTCTTTATGTGCATGAGTTATTTGATGAGTATTTGTTTTAGATTGTTGTGCATCTGATCTCCAACAATTGGTATCAGAGCAGTTGGAGGTGGAGCGCACACTGGAGGTGGAGGTTTGTTTTGCATTGGCGCTGCGTGGAGGTGCTATTGATTGCTGGAGCGCATGATTGTTGGTTTGAAGTGAAGCTGCGTGGAAGACCATTAGACCAGTTCAACGGATTGCGTGGAGGCATTGCTATGCGTAATGATTGGAAGTGTTGTGCGTAGGACAGCCTCCAGGCACGTTTTGTTTTAAATTGTGCTGTTTATATTTTATTACAATTGTGATGGTTGAACCGTAGCTGGTGGAGGGTGCGTGTTCGTGTCTGTGACTACTGCTGCATGCTAGTGTGGGTGTATTGCTGCGTGGAGTGGGATTAATGGCCGCGGGTGCGTGTAATGACTGAAGCACCATTATTAACAGTGCGCTAACCAGAGGAGCAACACTGCTGCGTGGAGGTGAATTGTATGTCACCTGCGTGTCTGCAAGCGATTGTTGGTGGTGCATATAGTTAATTGGCTGTTGACAACCATACGAATACACTAGACACAACCTAGGTCTCTACGTCTAGCGGAGGAAACTACACACATTATCAAACAAAGCCATTTCAGGTTTTACTTCGAATTACATTTACAACATATCTGCATGCTTTGTGAGGCCATTTATATCATATATCTAATCATTTTTTTTAAGAATTAACCTTTGGAACCCAACCCGCAATAACATATTGCTCATCTGTCAGCGTTTGTACGCGGAAATGATTCTCGAGAGAAGAGAGCCTTCATATAATTCTGGACATTAGTGAACTCTTCTGGAACATACCATTTTTTAACTTGTCTTATTTAAAATTGCCCAATTTGCACAGCAAAAACAAAATTTTGGCAAGTGTATTTCTTCAAATTTAATTGAAGTGTTCGGCAAGATGTTGGGGGCAATTTTTTTTTGCGATTGTAAGGCATAGGCAGTTTGTTTTTTTAATTGCTGGTATGTAAAAGGTGGTTTTGGAGATTATTGTGTTTTTTGCTGATACAAAATGACGAAAACTCAAAGTGCCCGGTTTGAAATTGAGAAGTTTAATGGCAAGAATAATTTCGAGATTTGGAAGGTGAAAATGTATGATTTGCTTGTCCAACATGGTGTGGCAAAGGCGTTGTTGGGCAAATCCAAACATCCTTACAACATCACAGATAATGAGTGGGTCGAGATGGATGAAAGAGCGATAAGTGCTATTCGACTATGTCTAGCTGATGATGTCCTGTTTAATATCGTGTCGGAAACAACAGCTGCTGGTTTGTGGACGAAACTGGAGAAACTGTACATGACCAAATCCTTAACCAATAGGATTCTCCTGAAGCGAAAGTTGTACAGTTTGCGAATGAAGGAAGGTACATCGATTGCTGATCATTTAAATGCTTTTAATACTCTTCTTGTGCAATTACAAAGTATAGAGGTAAATATTCAATCCGAGGATAAAGCTATTACTTTATTGTGCTCGTTGCCCGAATCATGGGATCATTTAGTTACTTCTATAAGTCTTAGTTCATCAGAAACTATTGAGTTTGATGATGTAGTTGCATCCTTATTATCGGAAGAAACAAGGAGAAGGTCGCATTCTGAAACCTCTACATTAGAAGCTATGATGGTTAGAGGTTGTTCGAAAGAAAGACACTCCAGGAGGCCGAGCGACTCACGTTCAAAGTCGAAAGGGAAGAAGAGTAGGCTAAAGTGTTGGTTTTGTGGCAAATCAGGGCATTTAAAGAAGGACTGCTGGAAGCGACAGCAGCAAACTTCTAAAGCAGATTCTTCGACAGAGAAGAAGGAGACGAATACGACAGATACAGGTTCGACATCTGGTTCAGGAATCAGTGATGAAGTATTATCAGTTAATATGTCAAATCATGGTCAACATTGGTTGTTAGATTCCGGTGCATCAAACCACATGTGTATCCATAAATAATGGTTTAAGACATATAAATCAATTAATGATGAAGTTGTGTACATGGGTAATGATGTAACATGTAATATTGTGGGGATTGGGAGCATACAACTACAAATGTTTGATGGAACAAGTAGAATATTAACTGATGTGAAGCATGTACCAGATTTAAGGAAAAGTTTGATTTCATTAGGAGCACTTGATTCAAATGGATATAAAACTGTAATTCAAGGTGGAGTAATGAAAATTTACAAAGGCATCTTACTAGTTATGAAAGCTAAGAAGGTAGGAAATCTATTTCAGTTAGAAGGAAGTACAGGGTCAGATTTTGTGTCTACAGTGTCTGAACATGACAGTAGTTCCATTCACTTATGGCATCAAAGATTGGGGCATATGAGTGAAAGAGGGTTGAAAATTTTGGCTGATCGAAAGTTACTTCCAAATCTAAAATATGGAAAGTTAGATTTCTGTAAGCATTGTCTGTTTGGAAAACAAAGTAAACAAAAGTTTAAAACAGGCAAACATACTAGTAAAGGCATACTTGATTATATCCATTCAGATGTTTGGGGTCCAGCTCCTACAACTTCATATGGTGGTTCATCTTATTTTGTATCATTCATTGATGACTTTTCTAGGAAAGTATGGGTCTACATGTTGAAAAGGAAGTCTGATGTTTTTTCAGTTTTCAAGCAGTTTAGAGCATTGGTAGAAAACAGCACTGGTAGAACAATAAAATGTTTAAGAACTGACAATGGTGGTGAGTTTACTTCCAAGGAGTTTGACAGCTATTGCAAGGATGCAGGGATCAAGAGACATAAGACTGCGGTTTATACTCCTCAGCAGAATGGAGTTGCTGAACGCATGAACAGGACTCTTCTAGAGAGAGCAAGGAGTATGCTGAGTAACGTCGGGTTGCGAAAGGAGTTGTGGACGGAAGCAGTGGCAACAGCTTGTTATGTGATAAACCGATCTCCATCAACAGCGATAGGCTGCAATATTCTGCAAGAGGTATGGAAAGGACCACCTTGTGACTATTCTAAACTCAGAGTGTTTGGTTGTGATGCATATGCTCTAGTGCCTAAACATCAGCGAACTAAATTAGATCCAAAGTCGAAAAGGTATATCTTTGTTGGGTATGGTGTTGGAACAAAGGGATATAGATTGTGGGATCCTACTACCCGCAAAATCATCATCAACAGAGATGTAAAGTTTAATGAATCCTCTCTTATACAGTTAGATGTAGATAGTAGATTGAAACAAGATGATGTATCTGATTTTCAGCACATTCAGTTTGATAGCATTTCTAATGATAGTCATGATGACGATAGTTCAGATACTAGTCATGAACAGGTTTCAGAATCAAACATGAACAGGGTTTAGGTATAGATCATGAATAGGTTTCAGATACTGGTCATCAAGAAGTTCCTACAGATGGTAGTCAGCGAATCGAGGAAGAGCCAGAAACATCAGTAAGGAGGTCGACAAGAATCAAACGGCCACCGAGAAGGTATGATGATTATGTTACTTCAGTTGCATTTACTGCTAATGACAATGAACCTTTGTGCTATCAGGAAGCAATAGAAGGTTCGAAAAGTGACAAGTGGAAAGCAGCCATGAAGGGCGAAATGATGGCCTTAGGTAAGAACAGCACATGGGATCTGGTTGAGCTTCTGAAAGGCAGGAAAACTGTGGGGTGTAAATGGGTTTTCAAGCTGAAATGGGGTGTGAATGATACGGAAGACAGGTGCAAAGCGCAGCTCGTTGCAAAAGGGTTTTCCCAAAAAGCCGGTATTGACTTTCATGAGATTTTATCACCAGTGGTTAAAATTGTTTCAATTAGAATTATGTTAGCATTAGTGGCTTTGCTTGATTTAGAGTTGCAGCAATTAGATGTTAAGACTGCATTTCTACATGGTGAATTAGATGAGGAAATTTATATGGAACAACCGGAAGGGTTTGTTCAGCATCGTAATGAGAAATTTGTCTGCAGGCTCAAGAAGTCTTTATATGGCCTGAAGCAGTCGCCTCGGCAGTGGTATAAGAAGTTTGATTCTTTCATGTTGAGTCAGAAATATGTTAGAAGTGAATATGATCATTGTGTTTATTTTAAACAGTTAAATAATGGCATATTCATTATCTTAGTATTGTATGTTGACGATATGCTTTTAGCAAGCAAAAGCATAGAAGAAATCAACAGGTTGAAGGCTCAAATGGCAAGGACATTTGATAGGAAAGATCTAGGAGCAACAAGACAGATTTTGGGCATGGAGATTTTCAGAGACAGGAGCAATGGTAAGCTATGGCTATCACAACAGAAGTATATTGAGAAAATACTTTTGAGGTTTGGTATGAATAACGTGAAGCCTGTGTCAGTCCCTCTCGCTTCCCATTTCAAGCTTTCTTCGAGTTTATGTCCTAATTCAGATGAAGAAAAGGATTATATGTCTCGAATTCCATATGCTAATGTAGTAGGGTGTTTAATGTATGCGATGGTGTGTACGCGACCAGATATTTCACATGCAGTTGGGGTTGTCAGCAGGTACATGGCAAATCCGGGTAAAGAACACTGGTCAGCAGTGAAATGGGTGCTTCGGTATCTGAGAGGCACAAGTAGTTATTGTATCACTTACAATAAGAGTAGTGAATTTGTTTGTAGATATGTTGATTCTGATTTTGCAGGTGATTTGGATAAGAGAAGGTCAACTTCAGGGTATGTCTTTACTCTTGCAGGTGGAGCTATAAGCTGGATGTCAAAGCTACAAAACATTGTCGCTTTATTCACTACTGAAGCAGAATACATTGCTGCTTCGCATGCTTGCAAAGAGGCGGTTTGGTTGAAAGGTTTGCTTGGTGAGTTTGGTAGGTTACAGGACAACATCAGGTTACTTTGTGATAGTCAAAGTGCAATACATTTGGCTAAGAATCCGGCCTATCATAGTAAATCAAAGCATATTCCAATTAAGTACCATTTTGTAAGACAGGTTATCACTGAAAGGGGAGTCTCTCTTGAAAAGGTGCATACAAAGGAAAACTGTGCAGACATGTTCACGAAACCAGTTTTGTTGGAGAAGCTACGCTGGTGTTTGGCTTCTCTTGGCTTGCAAAAAAGATAAAATAATAATAACAGGGCGACAGGCGAATTGTTTTCAAGGTGGAGATTGTTGAGATTTTCTGTTTTGAATAAAATAGGCAAAATCTCAGTAGATGACAACAATAGGAATTAGTTCCTAGATTAGCTCCAGTTTGTTGGGAGGGAGTTAATGCATCCTAAATTTGAGTTGAGAGGATTTATGAGGCAGTTAGATTCTCCTTGCTATATAACAGGTATTCATATGGATGGTTTGAGTGAGTGAGTGTGAGAGTTTATGTAATCTCCTGTTTGATTAATAAAGAATTGCCGATGCCTATGTTGTGTGGACGTAGCCCAGATTGGTTGGGTGAACCACGTTAATTGCTGTGTCTTTATGTGCATGAGTTATTTGTGGAGTATTTGTTTTAGATTGATGTGCATCTGATCTCCAACAACCTCCATTGTCAGACGTGCTGAGGGTTTCCATATAGAGCAGTGGCCCTGCATTATTCCTCAATGCACTTCCATCTGTTATTTCCAGTCTTAACGAGATTGATTTTGAAGGTAGCTCTTTATGGGCATCTTTGTTATTGTATCATATGACTAGGTGAGGAAAATTGGATATAAGCAACGTGTTGTTTCTACATGGAAGATGCTTTTCCACTTCTTTTTTTGCTCATAGTCCCTTTGAACATGGAGTATGTTCGTGAGGTACTGTCCTGCCGACAATCAACAACGCACATCATGCACATCATGTTCTTAGAGTCCCACATATGTTGCGTGAGCTCTGGAATAGAAAGTGCTTTATGCTGCTGGGAACCCCAAGAGCTCGAGTTAGTGAATCCCACCATGAAGAAATGAAGACGGGCAGGGTAATGGAATCAAGGGTTCTATCAGATTAAAAATATGTGGAGACCCTAATGGAGAAAGGCTTACACCTTGACACCAAGGATAATGCAACATGCAATTCAATTCACACAATAGAGGAAGGCTACTGAGACCACAGATCGTGCAACATGTAATTCAATTCGCACAATGGAGGAAGGATACAACCGAGGTCGACGAGGATAGATGGCATGGTAAGAGCACAGGATAGATGTCAATCTAGAGCATGGGACAAATCTTAATCCAGTGTTAAAAGGGTATACTAATGTTTGGCTTGACCATTTTCAAAAGGAGACGCTTACAGCATAAACATAAATATATGGATATTTAATTATTTGAGAAATGAAATTTTAAAGGTTGTCAACTTATTGGTGGAGAAAATTCTCAAATAACCATGTATGAAGAAACAACACTAAACATTTAGGAAGTTGTCACTGTGGGTGCCAAGCCTGTAGTTCAAGCATTCCAAAATGTTGATCTGTGCATTGTTGCCTAAGGTTTTGATCAATAGATATTAATCTTTGTGTTTTCCCTCTACATACACCAACAAAATTGGAGTCTCCACCTAATGCCTTACTTCTGACTCTAAGTTGATTATTGATTGTATCTCTTAAATATTTAAAGTGAATTGACATTGCCTTCCGGGCTAAGGCAGTCTGTCGAGTTCCCGTTCCTATACCAGCTTTAGATTCAAAATATGTAACAACCATTTGCATTCTTCCGCAATACTGCTTGTATATCCTGTCGACGTGGAAGGAAAAAGAGAATTAGAATAAATTTTTTATAGAGGAACCACAACACGTTCTGAAAAACATAAAAAGGTCTCTCCCTTTTACGCTCTCTCGCACATAAGTTCATTGGGTAGAAATACTGCAATAAAGTACCAAACTAATAAGTCAAGGGATTGAACATATTTCTCACACATAAGTTCATTCGGTAGAAATACTTCAAGAAAGTACGAAATTATTAAGTCAAGGGATTGAACATCTATCTTTCGAAGAATCTTGAATCATCAAAAGTTAATATGAATTACATATTGCAACCAAATTAGAGAAATCACTGAATCAAGAGATTGATCTTTTTCCCAAAGATTCCGGAATCGTCAAAATTAATATGTTTGGCATATTGCAACCAAATGGCAGAAAAGTTGAAATACGTGAGAAGTTAAAGAGGACGTCATACAATCTGTCTTGACTTCAGTCTAGAGAACACTTAAGTTCCAATTAAAAGAGCGCCAATAAATATTGAAATAATCCTATATAGAGTAGGATTGCAAGTTCCACCAGAAGTATACTACGTAATAGCCAACTAACCAAAAACATGGCTAACATTCATTAACAAACTGCTGCCCACCAATAATTTGATGATTGATTCTAGCCCTTCAAAACAGGCTACAAAAAGATGAACCCACATTTGTCGTCAAGTTATAAAGCCAACTTACAATTTTCAAATCTTCTTCACCATAAGCCTACATTACTGGCCTTAATCATAATAAGAAAAAACAATTTCTTGAGAAGCCAAAACCTTCTTCGTGCGTGATCATAGGAGTTTTGAAAATTCTCCATACTTCCCTTAGATAATGGTACTTTTTTTTTTCTACCTTAGGAAATCTAGCTTTTCTTATAATGTTCCTTGTCATTTAATATACCACCAATATATTTCATTGTTTTCTTTGTTCTATTCCGTACAAAATTCCAAATCAAACACGAGGAGATGAAGCTTGGTTATCCTCAAACTGTTCGACCATGTTCTTTCCTAAATATTCCAATAATGATTGGTTATCCTGTGGATGCAATAGCTCCTAGAAATTGATATACTATTGTTAATTCTAATTCCATCACTACATCACACATCTTTGCAAGATTTCATATCGTTCATTATCGATATCAATATTATGCAGACTGTTCTTGAACAACTGGAACCGCATTACCAAGTTAGCCCTATTCCAAAACCAACCACTAAGAAAGGGGGGAAAGGTGGTGATTTCCCATGTACAGATGTGTATTGGCTTGGCTATGTTTAAAGGAATTCCTAATTTGTAATCGATATCAACGTTTACTGAACAATGCAAACCAAAAACCACATCATTGATTTATACCAATTTCAAAACCAACAAGGGGATTTCTTGATGTACATATCTATGTAAAATGTGGCTACAAAATAGTATTATTGAAATTTGACATATAATTATTGTGGAATGGCAACCACGACTCCTTAAATTTCAAGTCCATTGTAAATAATGGTGCCAATATTGTGTTCCCATCAATACAATGAGACCCTTCATATCCTAGATGTTAATGGCTTAGTATTTAATGATATATTTCTGTTCTCATCCCTTTCACCCTTAAGGCACAACTTTAAAATGCTCTCATTGGTGATGTGGCACCCTTTCAAAATTCCTTGGTTTCAGTTGGAGGAGTTGTCGTCAATCTTGTGGGTTTGGCATTTTTCTATGAAGTGCATCATCATGCCCATGGTGGGGGTTCTTCCCATTTTCATTCTCATGAAATTCAAGGACATAACCATTCCCATTCTCATTCTCATGAAAGTCATCGACACAGCCACACCTTCACAATTAATGTTGCTCCTTGCCATCGCAAGGAGCACAATAACTTGAAAGGATGTGACAATTTGGATAAGGTAAACAATTTTCATGACAATCATGACTATAGTAGTGGTGTTCATAGTTATTATCATATTAGATGCAATTATCATAAGCCATAATCACAATGCCAAACGTGAGCAATTGAACCATAAGCAACATCAATTGATTGTGTCGTCACATGAACAGGGTAAGCATAACCACTCTTGTGCACATCTCCCCATGTTGGAAACACCACTAAACATCATCTACATTGTGTATTTTCAAAGGATTTATATTCAATAGTAAAAAAAATGTAAACTCAAAAGTGAGAATTTTTAAATAGTCAAACATAATATTTAACATTTAGAATATATTGTAGCCGCCTTTCAAAATTAGGAATTTGTATACAGTTATATGTAATATTTAGTATTTAAGACTGTGTTACAGACATCTCCACTATTTAGGGACTTGATTGGTCTTTCCCTTGACATAGTAGGTTTAAATATTAATATTGCCAAAAGAAATCTTTCATATCTACTCTTTGAGAAACTTTAGGCTTCAAAAAACATGATATCAATGTCAAGTTCTAGGAAACATAAAAAACCTACAGCATATCCACTTCTCCAAGTCAAGAGATGCCAACTTTCTTGACTTTGTTGGAAATGTTGCCATGCGTTTGCTCAATGAGTTAACTAGCCTAAATGAATTTACAATATGGCTACTTCAATTTGAAATGTTTACCTGAATTTGTTGGAGAATCAAAACAATGGACAACATTGATAACGCATTATACAAGAATAGAGTATATGTCAGTCCTTGTCACAAGCTCAAAAAATATTTAAATTGATATTGTTTGCTAGATGAAGTATCATTTCCCAGTGTGGACAAAATTAAAGCCTAAAAATTAGACTACGTTAACAAATTTGAAAGGTGTGCAGTTTGAAGTTCTCTTCCTTGTTTGGAATCCAAACACTTGAGTTAAAGAGGACACTAATAAATAAAATATGGTTTCCTCATTGTGTTCGGTCCAAACTTAAACATTTCAACATTAATGATTTTGATGGACCGATGGAGGTTGAATTATTGTCAATAACATTAATGTCACTAAATTTTTAATAGTTTTGAAGATAGCAACAGATCTTTGTGGTCTCTCAAAACTGATCCATTTTGTCTTCAGAATTTGCCCTGCTTTGCATGACAACATAAAAATTGACAATTTCCTCAACACTCAAAATTCTAAATAAGGAATTGTAGAAATTTTGTGGTCATTTAGTTATTTACCTGCTTAATTTTACATCAATCACCTTACTCTGGGGATAACCAAATGTTGCAATGGAAAATTCCCATCAACAAGTAAGAAACCACTAAAGTAGAAGGTTTCTCTTCGTAATCCAACATATTTTGTATTTTTCTTATAGCATGAACATTACCCCATTCTTGAAGTAGTGTCGACTAGACTAATGGAATCTTGCAAGGGAAACCATTGTGTGGCCGAGCGAATGAGTCATTGGGCAAAGATCAAGCTTTATAAAATATTTACTTTATTAGAAATAAGAATTTTTATATTTAGTGATTTATTTCAAATCTTCATTTCTTTCCATGTACCTTTATACCTTTGTGCCTTTAAAAATGATTATATAACTAAATATTTTATGATTGACACTCCCAAAATTTGTAAGGTCCCTAGAAAATGCTTAATATAATTTAGCAATACAATCACAAAGAAAACAAAGCCAACTAGACTTCTAGTTGTCCAAATCTGATAAAACATAAGTTTATACCATCATGTATTTATGTGCTTTTGTGTTATTTTGGTGTCTTAATGGTTCTCAATTCTCCATCTTTTAGTGTGATTTTTGGGTTTTTTTTAGTGTAACCGTTAGACTGTTGATCGAGAAGATAATAAGCATCTTTCTACTAATTGTAAACTTCATGATGTGAATATCTATATGGAAATATTTCCTTCAGATTGTATTTAACCATTGCGCTTTTAAATGCATCATAATTATTTCATTCAGAAGAAGTATACGATTAAATTTAGTGATTGGATTAGTCATTCATATTGTTATGCAACCAGCACACAAAATAGAAGAAAAGATAGAACAACGACTTCAAAAGTAGCCTCTTTTAGGGCGAAACCTCCTTTACGTTACACAAATGAACAATTATTGGATGATACAATTCATGACTCCTAACCAGTATGACTAGATAACTTCCTGTGACTACAATTGAGACATTGAAATATGCAAGTCCACACCAAGATTCCTCTACACCACTTTGTTGGTAGGACTTGGCATAATAGTTGTTAGCACACTCATTTTGAGAGATTAGTTTAGGTACACATGTAATGGATCTGAGAGACAAGGTCGCGATGTTGGAAGGCCTAAATGATCAAAGACAAAGCTTAGGGTGGTAGAGGTGATTTTGAGCATGTCTAAGTGGTAGAGCTTACTAAAGTGGAGGTCATGCAGTAGGGCCTGAAACACAGATAAAAAATGGAGCTGAGATGGGGAGAGATGGTAGAGACATATTTTTGGTTATTTAGTCTAACATGCTTAGGACTATAAGCATAGAGAAAAAATCTTGTAGATGAATGGTAAATGACAACAACAAAAATTATTTTGACACTTCTTTTAAAAATGTGTATACTAGCTATAAAAGATAAAAATTTAATGTTGAATGTCGAGAATGCTAAGCTAGACCCCCAGTCAAATATCAAATGTTCTCAACTCTACTGATGCTCATTATTGTTGCCTTTGAAGTCCTGTCACTTTAACTGAGGGAATTGACTACCAGTGGCTCCTACTGATGCTCATTATTGTTGCCTTTGCAAAGGCCTATCACTGTAACTATAATAAGTAGGAGCCAATGGTAGTCAAGTCCCTCGTCAACATCCGTAGTGAGCAAAGGAATTTTTCATCATATTCAAGGATTTATACGATGACAATGAACCTCGTTCAAGTGGAAATAATGACCATGGCCACAATTCTCATGAGGAAGCAACCTAGTATCTCTCTTCAACAAATTTTATCCATATCTCACTCTTCATAACCCTAACCAATTAGGGCATAAAATTTTAAATCTTTGCCTAAAATGATGAAATTCTATTCAAATGCGATGAAAAGCACGTATGCTATAGGCACTTCCATTAGATGCTCAAGAGTGGTTATTATATCTTGAAATATCGAGGTAGCTCATGGGGCTATAAATGATTCTTTAGAAAAGCTGTAGTTGAAAGATTAAAATATATCAAATATGATTGTGTTTCTATAAATGCATTGATGGAATTACTTGCTCACTTACAGAAGGGTGAAATATTTCACTATTTCAATGCCATATGGGAGTCATTACTATGGAAGATGGGTTACACATAGAATCGGAGGAAGTTTTGTAGCTCTTAGAGATATCCCTTTGGTTGAGGAGAGACCAGTGCCTAGGACATCTTATTGAATGTTTGTAGGATTTGCTGAAATTGTTCACTTACACTCAACATTAACACATTTTTAAAAACATAATTGGTTGAGAGCCTCAAATGCAATTGATAGTAAAGCAGACTCATAGAAGAATTAATATACAACTTTGGTGGCTAAACTTACAAAAGCACATAGTTCATTTTCCATTATGGTAAGTGAGTTAGAAGACTATGAAGAAATGAAATTGAATACACACTGCTAAATTTAGAACACATCAAATCAGGCTTCAGAAAGAAACAAATGAGTGAAACAATGAATAGTGTATCAGATTACATGAAGCACATATTAAAGATGTTTAATCTTGTTAGGCAAAATAGGCATCTTAAATCAACACTTAGACTTAGATGAACCCATGATCACGTAAAGATACATCCAGTAGCTACAATTACATGTCATCTGAGAAGAAAACAAGATAGATGGAGTAAACACAAAAGAAAAATACATACTACAACTTCATGTGAGCCAAAATCACCAAAATTTGATTAATCTTCAAACAAAACATACATTTTCAATTCTCTTCATTCACAATGCTAGAACCCATTTGAAAAAAAAAAAATAGAACCCTTGATAATGTGTCATAAACTGTTTTTATAGGGCTTCAAGATGAGAACCCCTTACAAAATATTTTGTCTCCATCTTCTAGTGATTCATGATAACCAAACAAAAAATATGCAAGTGTGCTAGTAGCACAAATATACTAACTAAACCCTAACTAACTGGGGCTCATTTCTTGAAAGAAAATATTTATAGAAAACATGAAACAACAAAGTGTCATGATTGACATGATAAGAAAAATCTTCATTCTTGGTATGTTAGTTTAGGAGGAAGAGTTGTTGGATCGATGATCTGCAATAGTGGAGGGCTGATGAACTGGTCACATCATTGCAATAGTGTTGGATTCAGTTGAGGAGAGTGAAATAAAATCAAATAAGAAACCTTAAGACCTGTGAGCCCTGTATAGTTTGGCTTCGAGTGAAACAAGGTCTTCACCAGCCCTAGTAGTTGGAATTCTTTCCTTATATATTTCACCATTGTCTTGCCTTTTAGGGTGGAGGTATTTTCATGGAAGGAGTTGACTCTACTCTTCTCCTCTACCAGCATTTGACTATATTGTTCACATGGGATTAATCCTCCTACGAGGTCCCAAATACTGGGAAATCCTGCTCGAACCCTCTACTCGAACTTTGAAATAAAAACAACTACATCCTTCGACACTCTCTCTAGACATTCTACAACTTTGGCTCTGGCATCATTTTTTTGGATCACTTTGGAGATCTCCATGATTACAGACACTTGATCTACTACATCTATGGCTCTCAACTCAGTGAGTGGTTTTTCATTCACATATTGGATGAACCTCTTAGTTTTCTGAGCATTCTTTTCTCCCTCCTCCTTGGAAACCAAGATGAAGAACTCATAGTCCTTTTGTTGTAACTTAGTTTTACCCTATTAATATTTTCTGATTTTTCCCTTTATGTTCAAAATAAAAGATAAAAATAGACAAAAAAAAAAGATTGAAAAGAAAAGAAAAGAGAATTAAAAAAAAAAGTCAGAGAAAAAAGTAAAAGGGATAGAAAAATAAATAAAAAATAAAAAAACCCAATTAATTGTGTGCACATTTAAATGTTGCCCTTCAAAGTTTAAATGTATTTTGTATATTTTATATAATAAAATTGTTTTATTTCACTCCCGCCCGTCATCATTTAACAAATGTACAAGAATGAACGATGGAGATCAAACCTACTCGGATCAACGACCTTTGCCTAATAGCGGGACCCCCATGCATCCTCAAACGTTAATGAAGGGAGGGGGGTCCATAAAGCAGATTTGATGAATCACACCTTTTCTACATGGAAGCTTTACAATAGTTGCGTTCCCCCTCTGCCAAATACCATTTACCATGGGACACCCACCACCTCCGCAAACCACTCTTCCACCATCCACACACTTCCTCTATTTTCATCACCCACCAATATCCTTCCATATTTAACCATCGCTATCCCTCCTGCTAAATTTGAATAGGATCGTTGTGCATTTAAAACTCCCACCAACATTCATTTGAATTAAATACCCCATGACAATAATGGTTAAACTGATAAAGAAATTTTTATTCACTCCCGATAAACACGGTTATCCTGCTCAATTGGTGATTTGCCAAATTATGCCTGTCATTGCAATTCATAGAATGCTACTGGAAGTAGAATCCCAATGAATAAAGACCTTCAACCACCATATTTTCGGTAACTCTATCTCGATTTTCTCAGTAACTTTTTTTTTCCTAATGGCTTCCCATAAAGGAAAAGAAAAACTCCTAGTAGATAATCATTTGTTTCCCCCTGTTATTAATTTAGATGAACCTCCACTGGTCGACACTCAGTTTAAGATTATAGAGACCAATTGTGAGTTCAATCTCTACGAAATTCACAATTGGGAATTTCAAAAGTTTGAAGACACTAGTGATGAGTTCTGTTTTTGGGAATCCCTATTGCCCCAGTTATTCTTCCCTCAAACTCATCATTTCCTAGAATTTGTAGCTTGGTGTTGAGCAAAATATCTTCCTATTCAAAGACTTGTAATTACTCAGAACAATGAAACCCTTTTCCATATTACAGTTGAGTCAATTTTCCAAGCCCTTCAGCTAAATCCTTAGGACTCCTTACATCCTTTTTCTTCTGATGCTCTAGTGGAAATCTACTAGAAACTCCCTTTACCATAGAGAGTTCACATATTTGAGTCATTTTTACTAGAAAACTCAAAATTACCCAGAACTAACCCTCCTTATCCCTCTGCAATGTTTCCTGAGATGTCTAGGCAGGTTATTTCCTTAGTGTCTTGTCTGTTAGGATATCCTAGTGACCAATGGGTTGATGAAGTCATTTTGGGATTTCTATCAGTGTTTTCTTCTAGTAAAAAACCTTCAATTATGTTCAACTACAGTTAGTTTCTTTTTGATATTATTCATGATCAATTTTTAAAGTTCAGTGTTGAAGGATCATTTAAACACCAATCAGTTTTGGTTTACTTGTTCTTATATTATCAATATGAAAGATTCAACTTTCCTTTACAAAAGTTGGATGCTGAAGGTAAACCTCTGAAGAGTTTTCTTTTAGTGATTTTGTAATCAATTCTTGTATATAGCTACTTGTTTATTAAACAATGATGCAATCCCCGGGATTTCAACAAATATCAAGAGATTGTTTCATTTGAGTGACTAGACAAAGGTTGGAGGCTGGTATTTATACGAAAATTTCACTGAACTTAGGATTTATGGTTGCATGCATCAACCATACAAATTTCCTGTGTTTCTCCCCATGAGAATTTTTGAATTGGAGTAGATTAGACAAACACTGAACATGGATGAAGTTCATTTTGTTTCCAGAAAAAAATAAAAAAAAATCCCTATTTAAATTGAAAGCGTAGGTTGGTCCATTCATAGTCAACACCAGAGTTATGGATAAATAGGTCAATGACTTATTGAGTCATATGAAGTTTAAATTAAGATTTAGTTGGTCATATGATCCATTAGGATTAATCTCATCAATAAGAATTGCTCATAAATCTACACCATATATGCATATTACAAAACCTGAAATTGAGCAGTATGCCATCAGGGAAGACTGGACAGAGAATACATTGTAGGAGATTGAAGAGCTAGTTTCTAGTCAAACAACACTGGAAAATCCAAGGTTGACAAAGAAAGAGCTAAAGAGACCAAGATAAAGTGTATCTCCCACAGGCTCAGAGTTACATAGATCAGCATTCAAAGTATTCAAAAGGAGGAAAACTATAAATGTTGAAGAATAATATTCAGAAGCTCAAACTTTTGAAGAGCTTACTACAGTTGTAATATTAGCACAATCTCCTTTTTCATTACAACAGATTCTTGAAGACACATTGGATTATCCTTCTTCTCCTTCTTCTCTAAAACAACAAAGTATTTTTGCCAAGTTCTTAGAAATGAAGATGAAAAATGAGGCCCTAAAGACTTCAACATATGTGTAGTTCTGGAAGAAGTCTTCCTCAACTCATACTAGATTTCTTTCTGCCCTTGACAATGAAAAAGGCCAACTCCATTTAGAGTTCTTGGAACCAAAGGTCCTTGTGCCTAAAAGTGCTGAAGATTATAAAAATTTTGTGTTTTCATTTGATACAAATCAAATTCATCATATTGACCAGATTGACCTTCATAAGAAAGTAGGGGAAAAGGTATATTCATCTTTAACAACTTTTTCCATGGAAGCTTCCAAGTTGCAGGCTTCTCTCAATAACATTCATTCCCAATTCAAATTGGAAAAGATGTATTCTTTAGCAAAGGACACCAAAATCAAAGGGCTTGAAGATTTGGTTATAAAATTAGGATTAGATCCTAAAGATATAAAGGTATTTGAGGAAATAATCAAGACAATAAATGATGATGTTCAAGCATTGAGGAAACAAATGAATTTTCCAATAACTGAACATCCACAGGCTCAAGATGTCAGTCAGTTAGAGAAGGAGAAGGAGAACATGCTTCGGATCATCATTGAGCGAAACATACAGATACAGAAGATGGAAGTAGAAATGGAAAAGTTAATTCAGGAAAAATATCCACATCTCAGTATTGAAGTGGAAACATCCATAGTAGTGAATTCAACACCAGCAATTTCTACAACAACAGTATCTACAACAGAAACAGAGCCCATGGGCCAAAATTTAGCAAAGAAATTTTCAAAAGATATGGGAGAGCTTTCATTGAAATATATTGAAATTGAAAAAATTAGAACTCTAGTAGAGAAAACTCAAAATGACAAGATAAGGGCTCACAGCACATATTTGGCCAAAGTTTAGAAAAAAATCAGATTAACCAGATAGATTGAGAAATATGAAAATGAGTCATTTATTGCACAAACATTGGCAAAGGCAAAAGAGAAGATCTGGATTGATATCAATTCTAGCATGACTGAACTTTAGACATCTATTCATATTATTTTTGAAGAAAAGGAGTTAGTGGAAAGATCAAAATCAAACATCACAACAATCAAAGAAAATTTGGAGCATATGCTTGGACAAGCAAATAAAATAATTAAAGTACTCAATTCTAAAACTAAAGAAGAATTAGAAGAATTTGGAATTGATGACATAACTAATACTTTCCTAGAGGTACGAATATTTATGAAAAAGAAAAAAATTAGTGTTACAGTTAGACAACAAGTGTCAAAACTTGGAAGCCCAAATTAGAAAGTTTCGCAGGAAATTTAATACTCTGCGGCAAAAAGGACTTCCATCTCTATGGAATTCTACTAGCCAATTTATTCCAATAGAAGACTATCAATACCAATTTCACTGGATAGAAACAAACATAACCAAATTTTCTAAAGTTAAAGGGACAATCAATAGGAAATCATTCCTAGAAGGCCTAGAGTATGATCTTTTCATTTAGCATGAAGTTAGCCATTTGTTCATCACAAGGCCAACTTTTGAAAAATACATAGAACTCGATGAGGCATATAGGAAAGTAACAAAAATTTCTATCCCGAATGAAAAAAAAATGGGATATGTTACATGAACTCATCAAGAAAAAATAATGTAGGGAATTTATTGACCAGTCACATGAAAAGGAGGAGAAGTAAGCTAAGAAAGGGGAGCAAAAAGCAGGAAATTCGATTTAAGGAAACAATCATAAAAAACAACCCTTAAATTATGTGATGATTATTCAAATCAATTTAGAATAGCTATTTTTTAGTTCTATTTTTGTAAATCATAAACAATTTCAAATATTCTCTCATTTTATAATAAGTTTTAGCTTAGATTTAAGATATATTTAGAATTTTGACCTATATGTATTTGGTAGTTTGAAGAAATCAAATTTGAAACCTTGTAATGAACCAGTGACATGCTTGTAATGTTCAAATCTATTTCTGAGGATAATTAAATGATTATGGATTCATTCTGAATAGCTTGTGTATCTATGTGAGTTTGTCTTGTTATCAATTATGTTTTTCATATTTATTTATCACATGTTCAAGGTAACATAGAAGATTGGTTAAGGGTAGATTGAATATAAATCTTCTTGAAATACCCTACTTAAAAGAGATTAATTAATCGAACAATTTGTCTTAGTTAATTCCTCTAAATATTTTAATTGTTGTCTTTTGTCATCTCTTGAATGTGTTCGATTTGGTTGTAGAAATATTCTACACGCATCTATTGTATTTGATAAATTAAATGTTCAATATGAATGTTTAGCAAGTTATATACTTTATTTATTTCTTCTTTTCAAATCAATTCAAAGATCAATTATGTTAGGAATGAAAAAAAACACTTCAACTTTCTAAAAAATACTTAGAGATTACATTTTTTTAAAGTTTTAATTCACTCGTCATCCATTTAAAATCAAAACCTCACTTTAGATGCTTTGGCATAGTTCCTCAGTCTAGGACTGTCTACAAAGACACAGCATCATATTGGCGCCATTGTCGAGGAACAAATATTGAAGTTTGTTTCCCTGGGACAATGATCAGACTTGCCTCTTAACGATAAATAAGAGGTAAGTAGGCTAAAATCCTTCACTTGGCGACTCTACATATTAAATCTAGTTTCATGGAGGCATACCAGATTTCATTCAGATCCAAATATATTTTCTCCTTTATCATATCCAAAGAGATTAGTAAGAATTAAATCTATTAAACGTAGGTTGGAAGTCTCTCTTGTTTCTTTTGCCTCTATTTTATCTGAAGTGCCCTCACAATCTAACCCCTCACAGTCAACTCCAATACATGTTGGCACTATTTTCATTGATGGCAAAGGAGAATTGAAGGAGTTCAAGGAGTAGAAAGGAGCAATAATGCAAGGAGAATCAATAATGGAAGGAGAAGTGAGCATCAGTAATGCAAGGAGCAACAAGGAGAAATAATGCAGGAGCAAAGAAAAGGATCAACAAGTAGAAGAGCAACATAAGAGTAGCAAGCAAAGGAGAAGCACAAGAGCAACAAGAAAAGGAGTAGCATAAGGAACAACACAAGACCAACAAAGACATAGGAGCAGCGTAACACCAACAAGGCAAGGAGAAACAACAAGGTATGCAGGAGCAAGGGACATGGGAGAAACAAGGCAAAGGAGTAGCAGCAAGGTATGTAGGAGCAAGGGACAAAGGAGCAGCAAGGTAAGAGCAGTAACAAGGTCAGTAAAGGGAAAAACAAAAAATCAAGATCAACAAAGAACATTACGCTGGCAATGGGGTTATCAACATTTCAGGTTTAGTTGACATACTGACTATCAGTGCCAAACTAATTGGCATGCTTGATGACAACAAGACAAAGGAGAAGCAAATACCTTGATGGTTTGGTAGAACATTGATGTTGGCATGTTGATGGCTTGATGCTTGTGTTGATGACATGTTGATGGCTTGATGCTTGGATAATGTTGCAAAGATTTTTTAATGAATAATTTATGGTGACACTAGTTTGTTTTTAAACTAAATTGTTGTGATGCATAGGCAATACTCCATGATAGCAAAGGAAAGACTCAATGATAGCAAAGGCAAGACTCCATGACAAAAAAAGCAAGATTCCATGACAACAAAATAAGGCAAGAATCAAGGAGGTTGAGGCAATGGCATGAAGAAAATAGGAATTTGAGCATATAGATGGCTTTGGAGAGTGAATGTTGCATACATATGCATGCGTTATTTTCATATGTTGTGTGCATATTTTTTACATTGGAGAATTCTTGCATGTGTTGTGGTGGTATAATGTTTATTTTGGAACTATGTTGGTATTGATGCACCTAATCATTATAGATGGTTGAAATAATATGTGGTGAGGCATGCACTTACTCTATAATTTTCAAAATTTGAATGCTTGGAAACGAATGAGTGGAAGGAAAAGAGTCAAGTTTGTTCACTTCATACTCTTATGTGGACTACAAATAGACAACAAATTATCTTTATAAAAGATGTTGTTTCTAGAAGAAAAAAGAGACGTTAGAGAGTGGGAGAACGTGTGAGAGATGATTGAGGCATTATGCATTAGTTACATGACACATAAGAAGCTTATGTGAAGAAGATTTGAAGGGAAGAAGAGGCTGAAATGACGATAGAGATATGCATAATTTATGACTGGGTAAACCAGCACATTGTTGTTTCTTGTTTTGCATCATGGGATTATAGTCTCCTTTCAATTAGTGGATTCATAAACATAAGGTTGGAGCTAGTTGAGGTAGGAGCCTCATCTGGGTTTTAGCCTAAAGAAACATATGGGAGTTGGATCTTTCTTGCATGTTGCAGCTTGCAAAAAATTAAGGTAGCAACCTCATGTACGTTGGAGTGTACAAAAAATCAGATGTAATAAGTAGTAGGAGCTTGCCTTTGCATCACAACAATAATAAAATAATGGTTTTCTCCCTTTGTGGGTTTCCACATATATCTGGTGTCAATATGTCTGGTTATTATGTGTTGATGTGATGTTTTGTTTTTTTTATTACTTGATGTTCACATATGCAATCTGTTAGTCAATATTTATTAAGTTTCTCATGTAATGTTTCAGTTAATGAGTTTAATGAAAATAATTTTAATGTCCATGAAGATACTAAGTGGATTCACCCACCTCTCAGTTTAGTCAAGTTTTCATTAATTGGTATCAGAGCTAGGTTCCTTTTATATAAGCCTAACATCTTGAAGATAGGTTTGGTTGAGTCATGGACTATCAAAGTGCACCTATGTTGAGTGCAACAAAATTTCATGAATGGAGAGATAAGGTTAAAACATAACTAAAAGCATATGGAATTAGTGGATGGAAGCTTCTATGTGATGGTTACTGCAAAGACTCTCCATGTTTGTAAGAAAAACAATGGAATTCTAAGGCAAACTGTGTTATTTATAAAAATCTTCATAATAAGGATCTTGATACAATAATAGATTTAACTTCTGCAAAAGAAATTTGGGATAGATTGCAGCTCATGCATGAAGAAGCTAGCAACAACAATGTAGAGAAAGGGAAGAGAAAGGAGAAGGAGACAAAAACTTATTAAAAGGAAAGTGTTCAGTCAAATGAAACCTCTACCTATGTGAATGTACTCGACTCTCATGAAGAAAATACAAATTAAAATCAAGCTAGGCTTGACTTATCATAGGCTAAAATAGAAAGACTAAGGAATGATAGCAGAGACCTAAAGAAAATTTTGCAAATATGTGATGATAAAGAGCATGAGTACAAGGAAGAAATTGTTCGCCTAAAGAGACAGCTTGAAGAAGCAAGGAGATTAGGAGAGGTTATGAACAACCAGCTGAAGGAGAAAGAGGTACAGGGTAAAAGGTTAGAAGCTGAAGTTGTCTTAGCAAACAATGAATTAGAAGAAAATAATAGGTTGTGTAAGCAAGTAGAAGAGGAGGTTTCCTCCATGAAGAACTCAACAAAGGTAACCATTAAAGATGATAATGAAGCAGCTCTAACAGGACCTATAGAAGAAGAGTCTAACAACAACATGTTTTGTAAAGAAACAAATAAAACAAGAAGCAACATCAAGAACCAAAGAATAAGTTGAATAAATGGTCATATTTAAGAAGGTCATTTTCTCCTAGAGATGAATTGAGAAACTTGGAAACTTTCAAAGGAGAGAATATATCTCATGCTTCCATTTCCATGAACCTCGACACAAAGCAACCGACTGTAAGAACAAGAAGATCGAAACTATTTAGCAAAACGTGCAGTAGACAAAAAGGTACTATCTAGCAAGCTAACAAAGGAAAACATCAGCAACTAGGTACATAAAATCTTTATATGGTTATTGTTATATGTGTCATGAATTTGGACATAAAGTGCTTGAATGAAATGTGCATATGAAGAAAAACATTAAAGAAAAGGAAGCACATAATTTTCTCTATTTTTTGGCCACACAAGATGTTTTGTGTGTGATAATCTTTGCCACAAAGCCAAGGATTGTAAGCTACCATATATTCTAAAGAGAACTAGATAGAAGATTGAAGAAACTTCAAGAAGAGAAAACTATGAAAGAAATGCAAACAAGAGAAAGCAATCTATGAAAGTTTGGAAGAGGAAGAGAAAGGAACAACTTGTTACTTCAATGACACAATGAAGGCATCATGGTTTCAAGGCGAGCTACTCTAAGCAGCAAGACATTCATCCAATCAGTATTAGAAGAGTAGCAACATCCTAGGGGGAGAGAAACCCATAAAATGTGAGAAGTTAATGGACATCGTGAGATCAAAGTTGGCATGGAAAAAGTGATGCAAACAAATATATACATGCAAAAGCAACAATTAAGTAAATAATAAAGAGGAAAATATAGGAGGAGTGACAATATCATGAGGACAAACTCAATTGGAAAAAGTGAAAATAAGAAGGAAACCGATGTTATTGGGCAAGACCAGGTTAAGAACTACCGGGGCATCACATGTGGAGAAACCTTCAACAAATAAAAATGAAAAGACTCCTACAACTACTGGGAAGGAATTTAAGAAAAGAATCATTCCTCTCCTTCTTTTAGTGAAGAAAAAATTTTTTATAATTGGAGGGAAGAGAAAAATCCATTCCTCCCTTGATTGTCACTCCATGGCCTTCTGAAATAGGTGCTACAAAAAGCATTGATTCACTTACAACAAGGGATATTAGGGTTGAAACTAAAGTTCTCGTAAATGCTGAAGAAGGTGCCTTGAAGGATTCTAATGATAAGAAACAGGATATTGCTAATGTAGAGATTGAAAACAAGGTTCTTGCAGATGGCACAAGAGTTTCCTTGGAGGGTTCCATTGATAGGCAGCAGGAGATTTCCAAGAAAACAATTAAAAGTGAGGTTCTTGCAAATGTTGCAGGATGCCTCTTGAAGTATCCCAATAATAAATGGCATGAGATTGCCAATGAAAAAGTGGATCAGACGTCCTTGTGAATTCCATAGAAGGTGTCTTGAAGGATTCCAAAAATTAGCAGTGAGAAATTGCCAATGAGAAGGCCAAGCATCAGGGTATTTTCTATGAGGATTCAATTGGAACTAACATGGCTACAAATTTTGTTTCTCTTCTTGATAATGATTTGGTGGATGGTGTCTTAGACCAGGAAGTTATTAAAAATGAGAAGGAAGTAGATGATTTGGAGAAATCTGTGGTAGATGACATACAAGAAGAAAGAATACTAGAACACGATCCTACATAGGAGGAGGAGCTAAATGACTACAAATATTGAAGATAAGATGTCCAGGTATCATCAAATAATTTTGGGAGCCTTCAACATTTCATAGAGTAACAAAATTGAGTGCAGAGATCTGGAACGTTTAAATGCATACCTGATATTAATTATACTTATCTCTATGTTACCAACAGAATAATAGAGATTCTCTAGCATTTGGACCATTATGATAATAAGAGCATTATCCATATTAGGTGTAATTGTGACATGAGTATACATTACATTGTATATCATTGATATTACAAGAATCCAAGGAAAGTTACAAACTCAATTAAGGCCATTTTAACTGGTGTATTAACCAATTAATTGGAAACATTATTACAATTGGTGCATGGCATTACAAATAATTTGGTGACATTGATTATTTGAAGCATCACTAAGCAGCCTTAATACCTAGCCAATTGTTGTAGTAGTAGTAGCGCTGTAATAGGAGAGACGTTAAGATTGAGATGAGAAATCCTCCAGCAACCAGCTCCTTGAACTCCAGAATTATTGCTCTTACAAATATCATCCATGAATGGAGTTTGGTGCTAGAAAACAACATTATTTTTATGAAGTGTTCATGTATGGAATCGAGATACAAACTCGAAAATTTGTAGTGACATATGGTTGTTGGTGCAACTTGTTTTGCAGTGTTTGAGCACTGAGTTAGGGAATCCCAACATTCTACACGTTGATCACATGAAAGCTCAGAAATTTGGCGTTATTATTGTGATTATATATTGACATTGTACCTTGGGTTGTCCATCAAATTTTCTCCTGAATATATGCAGTAGGATAAATATTGTAATTAGACTTCCAATAAAGTGTACATGTCCATAATGCATATACAAGAATATCATGGAAATTTGTGAAATTTATTATGTTAAATATTATGTTGATTGCTAACATTATTGCAGCCTTCCTCAACGTGATATGTGCCTTTGGAGGAGAATTATTATCAAGAATATTACAAAACAACATTGCTTATTCCAAATATTATATTGATATAATATTAACACAACAATGTTATATGTTCCAAACATTCATGCAATCATGGTATATTAACGCAACAACATTTCTTATTGAATACAATAATGATTCCATTTGTCAAACAATTCCTTTTTGGTTTATTATATGAATAATAATATACCCTAGGAATGGAAGCTCTAATGGTCTGTCGGATTAATTGATTTTCGGGGTCCGATCTCTGCGGAAATCTGCATGCTTCAAATGGAGGGGGTGTCTCTACTTTTTTCTGGTGTCTTTGCAACCATGCTCCAAAGGTCTCATGTCCTCCTGTAATGGCCCATTGTGCTGTAGGCTAACGGACTGTTTACTCTTCTCAACGATCTGGAAGACAAGCACGGCTACACGAAGGAAGCTCGTAATTTTCACAACAAGTTGGAGGAGAAAGTGGCATCGGAAGGGAAATGGTACCACTGCCGAAAATGCTAGCAGATCTTTTCATTCCTAGATCTGCATTATGGCTCAAAAAAAGGCCAGAAACCATCTGAATGGATCATCCAGCACACCGATCTATCGCCGCAATGGTCAGATCTGGAATCATATGCTAGATCTGGGCTGCCTCTCTGCAGATCCATGGATCTTGAGGGAAAATATCAATCTAGGTTATCTGGAAAGCCAAATGGATGGATGAAGTTAGTGTAGAGAAAATATGCAATGAAGGTCCGGGTCCAGAAGACAGATCCCCAGGGTGGAGAAGAGCTTGAGGAGGCGAAGGAAATGGTTACTTCGGATCCCAACCTACACAGTTGGGGATGCACAGACATGGATCCCTGTATCATTAAGATTGATCTCTATTTCATGAAGGCTGAGTGGACCTCCAAAGGACCACAGCTGCCTCTACGCATAGGGATAACTTACAAAACCCCAGATCCAGAGCGAAAAACCATAGATGCTTCCTTTGGTGGGACTGATTTTCCCAAATCAGAGATCCTCATTACAGATCTGCACTCGAGGAGGTCATTACCAACAAATGGCCCACGCTTTTGGGGGTTTTCTCGGTCTAAAGGCGGGGGTTTCCCACAATAGGCAAAATGGGGTGCCATGAAGAAGATTCACGGAGCAATGGTAGTCGCGATCCATTGGAGGAGGGCAGAGTAGCATACAAGGCCTAGTGCTAAGGATCACCTTGGACCAGTATATGACGATCACCAGTGGGTAACGCGAGTCCACAAACTAAACAACCCAGATCAACAGAGAACAAGGATAATTTTAGGGGCGAATGTTCGCCCTTTGGCGAAATTAAGGGGTTTTGAATTTTTAGTGGGCGAATATTTTGTATCATAGTACATTTTTACAAATCACCTCAAATAGCCCACCTTATTTTAAGGGAGAGGGTAAAAAAGGTAAATTTAGCCCTTGAAATTAGGACTTACAACCTTCCATTCGCCCATTTTTAAGAATAGGTTTTATTTAAGTGAATCCATTCGCCCATTTTCAAGAATAGGTTTTATTTAAGTGAATCCTATGGGCCAAATGCCATATTTATAAAAGAGGTATGGTAAATTAATAAAAATATAAATAAATGAGAGGTATGGTAAATAAATATAACATTTTTTATATTTACTTCATAAGTCACCTTATATACATGTAAGGGTGTAAACAAATAAAAATATAAGTAAAGTGGAGGTATGGTAAATAAATAAAACGTCTTTTTATACTTACTCAAAAGGTATGGTAAATAAATAAAAATATAAATAAACTAGACGTATCGTAAATAAATAAAACCTCTTTTTATATTTAGTCCATAACCCTCGTTCTATTTATGAAGGCTCAAGAAAGAGGTTTTATTTAAGTGAATCCTATGGGCCAAATACCATATTTGTAAAAGAGGTATGGTAAATTAATAAAAATATAAATAAATAAGAGGTATGGTAAACAAATAAAACATTTTTTATATTTACTCCATAAGTCACCTTATATTTACGAACACTCAAAAAATGGGTTATATTTCGGTGAAACCTATGGCCAAAATACTATGGGACAAATACCATGGACTAAATTGTTATTAATACCATGCAAAAAACCATTATTAACCCTAATATTAGAATTAATAAAAATAAAAATGGCACATGGTATTGACCCATGGTATTCACCAAAATGGCACATGGTATTGACCCATGGTATTCACCTGGAATGTAGCCTATTTAAATGGGGGAATTAAACCAACATGTAGCCTATGCTAAGATTCACTATGACTTTACAAAGTTTTATTATTTAGTGAAAGACTCGCCAAGATCTTACAAGATTTTATAATTGAGTAAAATATTCGTCATGCCTGGTGAGAGATTCGCCAAAAAATTATATATACATATTATATTATTGATAAAATCGCTTTCCATTTTTCCTATATACCATGGAGATTCGCCCATTTATTATATTTATAAATTTAGGGGGGGTTCTTAAAATTTTCCCTGACAGAGAAGTACAACGATTGTGCATGAACACCATGAAGAGGCAAACACCCCAACATTGGATCTTGAAGCCTCTGAACCTGAAATGTTCGAAGGTAAACAAACTACCCTCTTTATCATATCTATGGAAGGGAACACAATATACATCAAGATAGGGAGTTGGGAGGAGATAAAAACACTCAAACAGAGGATACAAGAAAGGATAGGTATCCCACCTTGCAAACAACTTCTGATCTATGCAGGAAAAGTATTGCAGGAGGAGCACAAGCTAAAAGAATACGACATAGGCAATGACTCAACTATCTACCTCAACACAAGACTCCGTGGAGGCTGCTCCGACACAAGCTCAAAAGGACCTGTTTCCTTCAAAGACACAGTAAAAGGGAAGATGGGACTTCAAGCACAAACAAAACAACAAGCTACGACCCCTGGTGCCTACATCATCGAGCAGACAACTCAGAACCCTGCATTAACAATTGCTATACCTGAGGTAAATGAAATACATGATGATTATTTATCTAAAGCAGTGATATGCAAGTTTAATGGGTTTTGGCCCAAACCGGAAGCCCTTAGTCAATGGATTTACTCCATATGGACAGAAAACTGTGATATCCACCTCTGCTCAAAAGGATTTTTTATTGTCAAATTCTACTCAGTCAATGACAAGGAATATGCATTGAACGAGGGACCATGGTTCTGGGGTAATGCTAGCCTTTTTATGACATCTTGGTTTCCGTAATTTGACCCAAATACCATGGTGGTTTCCAAAATTCCTGTGTGGGTAAGACTATACAACCTACCTCTGCACTTTTGGCACATCAAAGTATTAGCAGGCATTGGCAACGCTTTGGGGAAATTCTTAAAAGTAGACAGTGAGCACCTTTGCAAGGATATCTACACTTTTTCTAGGATCTGTGTGGAGGTTGATCTCAGTCAAGGTTTACCAGACCACATCCTCTTACTCCACAATGAAAAGCAATGGGCCCAGCCACTTGATTATGAAAACACTGCCTTCAGATGCTACATTTTTCGTCAAACCGGTCACCTACAAAGCAAGTGCCCACAAAACAAAAAAGACAGGAAAAGAAGACAACCACCAAAGCTGAAAGGATGGCAGTTTTCAGCCACACTGGCAGATGACATAGAAGAGGAAGAAAACATAGAAACTACCACAAACAACATATTCCAAGAAGCAGAATATCCAGGAAATAATCCAAAACCCAACGAACAAAGTACCCTACACAGCCCACAAAATGATGAAAATCATAATTTCTCTGCATTAGTTCGAAAGACAACCATGATCCCATAGCAGCAAAGTGAGCAACTCATACCAGGGCAAGAAATTGGTGGCAGCAAGCGAGCACACTCTACAGAAAGTTCAGATTTTGACAAAGAAACCCCAGCTGCTACAAATGAAGCACAAATGTCTATTGTAACATCCACTCCCAACAATGGAGGTTGGCGGAAAGTGGAAAAAAAGAAAGGTAGGAAAGCATAGATAGCCATTAAATTATTTTTTAGATCTTGTTGTATCAGGACAAGTTTTGATAAAGCATATGCTGTTTCAGCATCTACAACATGTAATTTTGCTCAATATGAATAAAATTATGATTTTTCCATTGGAAAACAAAAAAAAAAAAAAAAATTCCTTTTTGGTTTGTTTACCATGATAATAAAACCAGAGACACTGCTAAACATAACTCAACTCAACAACTTACAAGACCAACACTCTAGTATAACTTCATGGCCAAAGAATGAATATTACATCTTCCTTTGGCATTAGAAGAGGGACAATTTTCCATCCGTGTTTTCTTGGCATTATATTATCACTGGATGATAGTGTTTCATATGTTTGGTAGTATATATACATTGACTTCGAAAATTTAGTATTAGATATGCGTTCAACTTGCAATGGAGGCAAAGCTCTCCAGAAAAGCTAAAGATAAACATAAAACTATGTGAGATCATGAAACACAAGTTTTGTGTAACTTTTTACCTATGATGAGAGAATATCTACCGTCTCGTGCAGTAGTAGTTAAAGCTCAGTTATGTTCTTCTTGCACTAATGAACAAGAAGACTATATCTACGATGTCTAAACCTTGGGAAAAGAAGAAAATGTTGCAGAAGTGTTGTAGTTAACTATCCACTGGTGCAAGTTAAGGAAGAAGATGAATTTTACTATGGTGATATGGTAGAATCTGAAGTCGATACTGATGATTTTAATGACAATAAGAGTGAAGTCAATATTGATGATTTTAATTATAAGAATAACCTAATGAATCATTATCCTTGTGCACAGGAATTTGAACTTGATGATAAATTCCGAAGCAGATTCTCCGAGTCTCATGAATAAGATCCATTTAATGAAAACGATTAATATTTCGATGTTGTTGAGAGTAATGAAGAAGCCAGAAAATGGAAAGACTATAAATGATGATAAAGTTCCTTCAAAAGTTCTTTACATGCCTTACAACTATAGAATTGTCTAGTTTATACTTGTTTAGTTATAATAGTTGGACCATCACCGCGACATCAAGGAGAGACAACAAGCACAATTATGTTTGGTCACAGAACCATGAAAGTGGAAAATATGGATGAAGATGAGGGAGGATTTGATTACAAAATTATTTTCCGCAAGCTTGAAATTCAGGTGGATGTACTAACTATGGAGAATGAGCGATAGACTAAAGGGGCTCTTGATACTTATTATCGATGGTGCAGAAGCTCATACCGACATGGACAGTCACCATTACAACTTGGATTTTTTATTATTGTTCAGAATTCAATAACTAGTTGGATTTGGTGAGTAATAATACATATGGTGTTGTATTAATCAGTATCGCTACAATAATAATTCCAACTCGCATATATGAGTTTTATTAATGTGACAGCGGTATCATAGTGGATGCCAATGATTTTATTACTTCATATGATGGTGAGGTTGTGACAGGGAACATATCGAAAATCAAGTTGTCCAAATCTACAGAAGCCTAGTTATGTTTTATTACTTTTTATTCTTTATTTTTCCTCAGATTGCTTGCACCCTAGACTTACATTCAAGTGGATGGATTCAAGCATGGAGTGCAAAGATCAAATGAATATGAAGTCTCTAGAATGTGCAAGCAGGGAAAACTGAAGGAAACAATGGACTTACTTTATAACATGAAGTAGCATGGCATTGACGCTAATATGGATGTATGGCTATACTCTGCACTTATGCATAAATAAGAAGAATTTTATATAAGGAAGAACGATTCAAATACATATACCAATGCGATTAATATATGATGATTGTGTTGCAAATATTAATCCCAGTGCAATTTTTTCCTGGGTTTAATGTGTGAAGGTTACAATTTTGGGTACATCGCAACATATGCCAACCAATACAGTTTTTTCATTAACAAACAAACTCAAGGCAACACAATTTGGAGCATTAGGTCTAATTACCAAGGGAGTTGAAACAGCACGGATGAAGATAAGAGCATGGCTCTTTGGTTGTGGAGCTTGAGTATTCAGTATGGCACATTTCACACCAATACTTCTTTTCTGATTGTGCTGAGCAATTGGCATTCATCACTCATTTCTCATTGTCCAACAATTGCAAACACATAACGAAAGTTAATTGTAAATATGTTGAGTCCGCCTGTTAAGAGGTTTCAAAGCACTTTCCATGTTAATTTTTTTTAAATAAATCTCATCTACTCAACATAGTGAAGACGATATTCACATTTTTATTGGCACTATTGGAAAATTGAGCGAGGGATCTAAAAAAAAAATCGATGAACGAGTAGTCAATATCAAAGTGCTCCAGTCTAGCCAAAGCAACCACTACTGCGTACCCATCATATTGGTTCTAGTTGCACCAGCCAAGTTTTCCTTCATATGGCTCGCTTTCAAGTTGCTGAAATGTCAAGAGGAATTTTATTTCCACTACGTGCGCTACTTTGAAGACTGCTCAATGTGCATTAGAAACTTATTTCTACAACCCTGATGATATCCATCATATTTTTGTATTACTTATCGATAACTATGGTCCAATAGTAGTATTGAAATTTATGCGAAAGGCCTTCTCATTTGTAACCAAGTTTTGGGTGACTATAAATTTGATAGCCCCTTGCTGAAAAGGTACTGTGACAGTCTGAGAATTATCTTCGCAGCTTGAGAGCTTTGAAGAGAAACATATTTCTACAACCTTCATTTGTTTGGATGCATCGAAAATGAATAGTGAGCACAAAGTGCTGGTGCGCAATGTTCATATTAATATTTCAATGTTCTTATGGTGATATTGTTCTTTCTTATGGTGCGGTGATGTATTCTTGCAATGTGCTCTACAATGTGGTTATTCAATGAGTTCTTGAAATAGTTTACAAAGTGTTCTCTCAACAATATTCTTGCTTTCAGAGTGTTCTCACAACAATATCTTACAATGTTAAAAATTTCTGAAGCTTATTTGGAGCAATGTTTATGGAGAAACATTCATTCAATCTGGAGCAACCCTAATAATCCATCTAGAGTGGCATGAATTCAATCACAGTATTGACATTGTTTATTCATAATAAGCCATTGCGAGTTCTAGAGTATTAATGTGATGATGACAGCTGTTAGCACTAGAAGTTTTCCTTAGAAGTTATCAAAAGAAGAAATAATCTGAAGAAACCACAAACCAATCTTCAGACTCAAGTTCTAGCCAGCCTATGTCCAGAGAGGGCTCTCTCTTTATAATTTAGCTTTGTATTGATGAGATTTTAGGCTAGTTTTTAATGTTCATGGGGTTTTGATTTTAGATTGAAGGTTGGGTGGTGGAATTCTTGGAATAGATGGATAGGGATAGGTCTTCAAGCCATTGGGCTATGGAGTCAATCAATGGATAGCATAACTGGACTAGATCATTCAAGGGAATGTTCACAGGGTAGGCTAGTAAAGCAATAGGCAAATCTTCAGGTCTAATGGATGAGATGATTCTGACCAGGGTGAAAGGGCATCTAAGAATCCTTGGACAAAGATCACAATGAAGAAAAGAAGGTGATCATGAACAAAGGGCAATGAAGGATCCTTTGCTATAGACCAGGGGGAGAAAGTACGAAAGTTAAGGAGCAATTGAGAATTCCATAACTAAGAAAGTTTAGCAAAAAACGTTTAAAATGTAAGCAATCAAAATACAGTGCATTAAAGCAATTTGTGAAATATCATTCCATGTCATACATTTAGAATTTAGACAAACAAACAAGATTATGGAAACACATAAAAAAAATAACAGTAAACATGAGAAAATACTTATTTGTATATCGCTTTACACAATAATCTTGTAAAATAGTTGACCTTTATTCCTTGATCTAGCAAGCCAATCCAGTCATTGTTACAATAGAACTTTGAGTTGAGAAAAAAAGTCTATAGAAATGTCATTGAATCCACACTAAATACTTCGAAATATGAAGTATTTATACAAAAATAATTACAAAATATCTCATAACAGTTTCAGATTTAATATAGGGAATCAAAATATCTTCAAGCATAAAGATAGAGACTGATAGAAAACTGCATCATGCTATCCCTTTTATTGTGGTAGTGCTGGCTTTTGCAGTTGAGTTGTAGCCCTTTAAGCTGGCTGATATTTGTATGCTAGAATCTTCTTCAGTTTGATCTTTCACTGATACTCTTTGACCCTATTACTCTTTGACCCTGCTGATCTGTCTTTACCTGTTTCATCTGGTTGCCTTCAGACTTACTGTGGTAACTTTCTGATGTAAAACTTATAGTAAATCTGTCATTTTTTCCCACCATTCATCCTCAGGTAACTTTACTTTCAACATTCTCTTGTAAATTTCATCTGCCTCTGTGTACTTAGAAAAATTAGGCTTAGTGACAAACAAATGTTTCACTTCATGCTCTAAAAAGAACAAGTTTTCAAAAGTGTCATATAGTACTTTCCCTGTTGGCAAGGCTTTTATACCTGAAGTACTGGCTTGTTCCTTAGCCAATTTCCTAAGTCTGTTAGTGTAGTCCAATTGGGTCATGAGTTTATCATGGATGACCATAGGACTAGGAAGGCCTTTGTCCCTCAAAATTTGAAATTTGGCCATAAACCTGTCAATGACCACCTGCATGTTGTGGCACTTTTCTTCCAAGTTGAGCATAAGGTTTCTTTTGGAAAGAACCTTTTTGACCTCTAGGATGGCTTCAGTCCTATCCTCTATACCAAGCTCATTGAGCTCATGTTTGTTCTTACTATTCAGGAAGTGGATGAGTCGATTGGCATCCTCAGGCTTCTCGCCCAACTCTTCCCTTACTTTTTGGATAGCCTCAGTGGCTACCTTCACCAATTCAGTTAGCTCAAATATAACCTGAACTAATGGCCAAATATCATTAACAGAGTCAATGATATTGGCCCAAAGCATTTCTTTGGTCTGTCGTAGTGGCTTCTGTAATGTTAAATCTTTTTCTAGGACTTTGATTTTCTCACCCATTCTTAGGGCTTTCTGTGTTTCTTCTCTCTGCTGAATTTGGGCAAGCTTACAGTCAATTTCTAAGCTTGCCACTTTCTCCTTTAGCCTTTTGAGCTTTGTTTCCTGGATTGACATCTCCTCCATGGCTTTTACTAGCTCTACTGTTTTCTCTGTTGATGTGCCTACTGCTGTAGATTCAGTTGTGATTGGCAGTGTTGTGGCAAGTGGAGCTGTTGGTGCTAATGATGCTGCCAATGTAGAAGGAACTATTGTTGTCACTGTGGGAATGGCAATTGTGGAAGTTATTGCCAGGTCACTTTGCTTGGACTGAATCAAAATGTCCAACTCCTTCTCTGTCTCTTTTAGTTGGTCATTTAGCTTTAGGACCAAGTCCATGAGCTCTTCATGTCCTTTTTGTGCCTCCAGGACTTCTACTATTTGTGGGTGATGCAACTGGGGAATCTTGAGCTATTTCTTTAGAGCAACTATATCATCATTCTTCTTCTTTATTAATTTTTCTATGGCATTTATGTCTTTGGGATCGTGTCACAACTCAATGACTAAGTCGTCTAAGGACTTGATTCTGGTATCTTTGGCGTGTGAAGAGGCCTTCTCTAATTGGAACTGTGCTGATATATTATTCAAGGAGTTTTGCAATTGGTGGGCAGCAATGGCTTTCCCTGTCAAGGTGGAGTAAATCATCTCCCCTATCTGCTTGTGTAGCTCAATCTGGTCAATAGGATGAATGTCCTTTGCCAGTACTTCAAAGTCTATCTTTTTGAAGTCTGCTGCTATTCTCAATTGCTGAGTAGTGGGCTTCATGAATGTCATCTGCATTTTCCCCTCTTTTACATCATAGGCTGACATAAGCCTTGTCTGATTGGTAGGGGTCATCTTCAAATACTGTGCATAGGTCTGGGCTTTCAGCCTCTCATTTCTGGCCTTTATCTCTTTGTATCTTTCTTTGATGTCCTGGTCCTTGTCTGCTGGCATCCTGAAAGAGGATACCTCCACACTTTGCTGTCTTTCCAATATTTGGGTATGTGATGTGGAAGGTTCTAGGATGCCTCCAGAGGGAGTGGCATGCCTGCTCCCTTCTCTTTCAGTGCTTGTAACATCAACTGTCTCCTCTATATATTCCTGTTCTGAAACAAGATTTATTCTTTGTCTCTTTGCCTGGCTTGTCTCTGCATAGGCCTGTGATGTTGCTCTTCCTGAGGGAGTAGCCCCTTCCCTGTTTCTTTTGAGGCTTTTCTCCTCATTTAGAGGAGTCTGTAAGACTGGGGGGTTACTCATGGTGGCCTCTGGTCTGTCTGTTTTCTCTGATTGTTCTGGTTCTTCTGGTGTTTCTGACTCTTCTGGTACTTCTGATTCGGGTGGCGGGTGGGCCGTTGGGTGATTTCGAGAATCGCCCAACGGCCCACCCGCCACCCGATGGTGGCACGCCTGTGGGCATTAAGAATTTTTCTATTTTAAAAAAATAATAATAAATAAATAAATAAAAATAAAAAAAATTTAATAATTTTTTTTTAATAAAAAAACCAAAATTTTGTTTAAAAAAAAGGTTTCAAATTTTAAATTTTTTTATCTATTTGTTTTTCAATAAATAATGAAAATTTAATCATTTTTTTTTTAAATCAAAAACACATTTTTTTATAAATTTAAAATGTTCTTTAATTTTTTTATTTTTATTTTTTAATTTGAAAAGACATATATTTTTTAAATTTTCATATTTTTTTATTTTTTATTTTTTATAATTTGAATTTATTTTTGTTTTTTTAATTGTTTTAAAATGTTTTTAACATTAATTTTACTTGTTTTTAATTTATTTTTTTTGTTAATTTTCTATTTTTGTTTAATCTAGTTTGTTTTTAATTTTTTTTTCCTAGTTTTTGTTAATGTTTTTTTTAATCTTTCTGTTTTTACTTATATATATATATATATATATATATATATAATTTTGTTTTTTTTTCCAAATTCTTTTATGGTTTATGAAATAATTTTTTTTTAAAACATTTTTTATTTTTTATTTTTGGTTAATTTTCCTTTTTTTTTTAAAATCTAGTTTGTTTTTAATTTTTAATTTTTTTTTAGTTTTTTGTTAATGTTTTTTTATTTTTTCTACTTTTATCTACTTAATTTTATAGATTTTTTTTTAATGTTTTTTTTTTCTTTTCCCAAATTTTTCTATGGTTTACATATTTGTTGTTTTTTCCATTTTTTTTAAATATGTTTTTTTTACTATTTATTTGTTTATAATTTGCAACTTTTTTTTTTTTCAGTTTTTTAGGTTTTATCTTTTATAGGTTAATTTTGTCTTTTTTTTTTACATTTTTATGACTGATTTTTTTTTTATGTTTGAATTTTTTTGTTTTTTATTTTTATTTTATGTTTTGTATTTAGTATATATTTTAATTTATGTTTTGTTATTTTATTTTATTTTTTTACTTTTTTTTGTTTTGTGTTTTTTCATTGTTTTAATTATTTATTATTTTATGTTTTAATTATTTTTTTGAAATTTTAATGTTTTCGGGGTCATGATAAAATATTTTACACTATTATTTCGAAATGTTGAAATTTTACCCTTGAAATTTTTTTTGTTATGCTAGTGTCAACACTTTTCGTTTTGAGGGTGTTTTTTGCACAAAATTTACCATTGAAAAAAAATGTTATTCGAACATCAACACATTGTCTTGAGGGTGTTTTTTGGACAATTTTTGCACAAAAAATTGGTTTTCACCGTTATTTTTAAAACATGTTTAAAATTTACCCTAGAAAAAAAAAGGTGTTATTCCAGCATCAACACTTTTCGTTTTTAGCACTATTTTTTTATGTTTTTACGGGGTTTTTTAGCCAGAGTTCCCATTTTGAGTTTATAGTTCTCGTTTCAAAGTTTACATTGTTTTGGGTAAATTGGACTCCTAAAGACTAATTTTATCAGCCTGGCTCAGGTATAGGTCTCTGTACTGGCAGTATAGTTTGAGAGGGGATTCAAGGACAGAGGTGTTCTTGATTTGGAAATATTTATCAGCCAGAGGGAGGTGGTCTAGGTCCAGGTGAGGAGTGGAAATACATCTGACATTCATGGAAATTAGGGTAGCGATTCTCAGTTCTTGTGGATTTGAGAATTGGGGAGGTGATTTTCAGCTTTTTAGGGCAAAGGTGGTTGAGTACAGTGTAAGGTCAAGTTACTTGAGTTGCTTTAATTAATTTTTACTTTAACTAACAAACTCAGTAACTGGTTTTGAAATTTGAGAGGTTTTTCAGTGAATTATGGTTTAAATACCTGGAATTAGGGAGAACTAGCTCTGAACAGGTCGGCTGGCAATTGTGAACAGTTGAAAAGGTTTTGAGTAGGCTAGAAGGAAATCTGGGAGCTTTGTGGCATCTTCAGGGTGCAATTGTATGTGGGTTGACAGCTTCGATGTCTACAGGTGCATGCATGGAGGTTTACAATTGAAAAAACAATAAAAATGAATGATTTGGGGCTTTTTGGCTTTATGCGGGAAAGTCAAAATTGGCGGGTATAGGTGAACAGTGGTCATTTGTCATGTAGCGGGGTGAACAGTAGTTATTTTGGCATGTAGCGGGTGGGTGATAAGTGGTTTGCTTCGCACAACTTTTGGGTGCTTGGTGGTTTTGGTGGGAGGCCACCCGATTCCATTCAACGAGCGACTGGTAGACTCGGGGGCCCCATGGAAAACAACCCTTTTCGGGCGGGTAACATTCAGACGTCAGGCCCTTCCAAAATGGATGAGGACCATTAGATGTGGAGAGTAGCGTCGTGCGGCGATCGGGAAGTGGAGTTGCATGGAGGGTAGTGGGGGGACCCAGCAGGTAATTAAGCATGGTGGTTTTTGGTTTAATAAGGGTTTAAGGCAGGGTTTAGGTATCAATGTGATTAACGGCAGGGTTTAATTGGGTTTTTAGACTAACTTAATTGCAAGTCGATTAGTTAGGGGATTTTCGGGGTTTTGGGTAACATTATAGTTTATATAATTAAACTAAGGTGGGGTTAATTAATATTTCGGGAGCTAAATATATACAGGGAAAATGAGTTTTTATTCGAGATTTAATAAATAAATTAGTAATTAGTAAAGTGAGCAGAAAGGGGCACAACACCCTAAGTATATGTTATTTCATGTTTTTAATGTTTTTCCATAAAACTTAGGATATAGTGTTTTTGTGGGTTTTTTATAGGAAAATGAATTATGTACGGAAAAAAAAACCTTTTCCTAGGTAAAAATAATTTAACCTTAGGAAAGAGTATTATTTAGGGAAAACGAATGAACTGAAGGGGGGAATGAATGTTTATGAGGGGGTTTTGGTACTTATTGCCTATAAGTCATTGAGCCGAGGGTCTAGTCCCTCCAAAAGTCAGAGAAATGCTCTAAGCCTCTTTGACTTAGGGTTTTTAAGTACTTTGAACTTTATTATGGGAAATTAGTTAAGTAAAAGGTGAAATGAATGAGGGAAATTAATCAATTGACTTTGATATCCAACTGCATACTTGAGTGCCCTTTCACATTTGGAATTTTTATGATGAAAAAGATGATACACATGCTTTTGTTTAATCAATCATCAAAATTCTGCAACCTTTCTACTACTTACCCATCTACTCATCCTACCATTTTTACTTCTCTTTATTAGGGTGCATTTGAGCTAGCAAACCCTTATTAAACAATTTGCTTTCTCTTTACAATAGTAAGCTGACTAATTCTAACTTTATTACATCCAAGGGCTCAGATTAAATCGTTGAGCTCCTTTTATTTACTCTACCTATCTACTTATCTACCAAGATTAAACAGTTTGGTCAGATTTTGATTCTCTATCTATAGACATGAAATCGAGACATGATATAGCCAAATTTAAACATTTTGACTATCATGGATTGTGGCAACGATTACAAACTACACACAATCATTTATTTTTCACAAAAAGCAAGTAGTAGTGCCATTTTGACTTGCTTACTTTCATGGTCTTTTTCTTTTCTTGGGGCCATATTTTTCATATTTTTTGACATTTTTATTCTTTTTGTCCTTTGATTATTCTTTTAGGACATACCCTCTTTACATTTTTTTAATTTTTTGAATATGGAAAACATTTGCAAAAAGCAAAGGTATGTACATATTATAGGTTTGATCTTAGCCATTCAAAAATTATGACTCCTATTGGTATAGGAACCTAACAATAGCTACATTGAGGACTTTTTTATAGTGAGTTGAAGACCATATTTTTCAGTACTTTAATAATAGAAAATGGATAAATGTGGATTGGAGGGATACAAGACATCTATAACTCCTTGCCATTGATGTCAAAGGAGAGGTAAGCAGGGGTTATGGGAAGTAATGAGAAAGATCTTTCAAGACAAAAGGGGGAGGACAAATATTTTTCCATCAATGCAAAAGGGGGAGATTGTTGGCATTATTGTCATTGATGAAGAAGGTGAATTCAAGGAATTCAAGGAAAAGAAAAGAGAAGCAAGGCAAGGAGTAATGAGCAGCATAAATACAAGGAGAAAAAATGCAGGAGCAAAGCAAAGGAGTAACATAAGAGAAACAAGAAAAGGAGTAGCAAGCAAAGGAGCAACATAAAACCAACAAAAGCATAGTAGCAATGCAAGACTAGAAAGGCAAGGAGTCACAACAAGGTATGAAAGAGAAAGGGAGATAGGAGCAACAAGGAAAAGGAGTAGCATCAAGGTATGCTAAAGCAAGGGACAAATGAGTAGCAAGGAAAGTGCAGTAACAAGGTTAATAAAGGGAAGAAGAGCAAATCAAGATCAACAAAGAATAATCCACTGACAATGGGGTTATTAACATTTCAAGTTTAGTTGACAGGTCAACTATCAGCGCCAAAATAATTAGCATGCATGATGACAATATGGAAAAGGAGCATAAAATACCTTGATGGTTTGGTAGAATGTTGATGTTGACATGCTGATGGCTTGATGCTTGTGCTGATGGAATGTTGATGGCTTGATGCTTGGATAATGTTTCAGAGATTGTTTAATGAATAATTTGTGGTGACACTAATTTGTCATTAATCTGAATTGTTGTGATGCATAGGCAAGACTCCATGATAGAAAAGGCAAGACTCCATGACAACAAAGGAAAGATTCCATGACAACAAAATAAGACAAGACTCAAGGAGTTTGAGGCAATGGCATGAAGAAAAGATGAATTTGAGCATATAGATGGCTTTGGAGAGTGAATGTTGCATACATATGCTTGCATTATTTTCATATGTTGTGCGCATATTGTTTACATTAGAGAATTCTTACATGTGTTGTGGTGGTATAATGTTGATTTTGGCACTATGTTGATATTGATGCACCTAATCATTATAGATGGATAGCATAATATGTGGTGAAGCACTTATTTATTTTATAATATTTAAAATTTGAAGAGTTTGGAAATGAATGAGTGGAAGGAAAAGAGTCAAGCCTGTTCACTTGGTATTCTTACATGGAATAAAAACAACCAACAAATTATCTTTATAAGATATGTTGTTTTTGGAAGAAAAAAGAGACGTTAGAGAGTGGGAGAATGTGTGAGAGTTGATTGAGGTATTATGAATTAGTTACATGGCACATATGAAGCTTATGTGAAGAAAATTTCAAGGGAAGAAGAGGTTGAAATGAAGATGGAGATATGCAGAATTCATGACTAGGTAAACCAACGCTTTTTTGTTTCTTGTTTGCATCAAGGGATTGTAGTCTCCTTTCAAGTAGTGGCTTGATAAACATAAGGTTGGAGCTAGTTAAGGTAGGAGCCTCCTACAGGTTGTAGCCTACATAAAACATATGGGAGTTGGAGCTTCCTTGCATATTGCAGCTTGCAAAAAATTGAGGTAGCAGCCTCCTCTAGGTTGGAGCCTACAAAAAATTAGATGTAATAAGGAGTAGGAGTTTGCATGTGCATCACAACTATAATATTATCATGGTTTTCTCCCTTTATGGGTTTCCACATATATCTGGTGTCAATATGTGTTATTATTATGTGTTGAGGTGATATTTTGGTTTGTTTATTATTTAATGTTCACATATTCAATCTGCTAGTCATTATTTATTAATATGCTCACGTAACATTTCAGTTGATGAGTTTAATGAGAATAATTTTAATGTCCATGAATATACTAAAGTGATTCACCTCCCCTGCCAGTTTAGTCAAGTTTTCATCAATACCTGTTGAATTATCAGATCTTCCTTCAAACGTTTTAGAACTTCTTTCTAGAGGAGTAGATTTTCAAACTACATTATTAGTTCATCATCTTGAGGCTTTTGAACTCCTTTATTCCCATTTGGAACCTTTTGACAGTGAAGAAGATACTAAACTTTCTCTTTCTCAATTTAAACCAGTTAATTTTAAATCTTCTTTTGTACATACTTATCCATCCATTCCTACTAAACTTGAAGAGGAACTTAGTATTTGTACTAATCCTCTAGCTTTTGAGGATCCTGAAAAGGTTTTACCTAAAGTTCAGAAATTGGTTATTAATCTTCAATTCTTCGTGAAACCCAAACCTTCATCACAACCATCTTCTAGTAAAGTTTTTTCTTCAAAAAAGACAACTCCATCACAACATCAAATGGGTGTTTTTCAACCAATTGTGGTAGCATGTTATGCAACATTAGTTATTCCACCAGCAACCCAAGTTCATTCTTTTCATGTTGGGTATTTAAAACATTTACCTACATTTAATGGACAAATTGCATCATCAGTTAAAGATCACTTGGCTACATTTCTAGATTTTGCCGACAACATGAATATTGAGTATGAAGATGTTTACACAAGAATTTTTGTTCAATCACTAGAAGAAAATATTAGAATATGGTTCAGACAACTACAAGCTAATTCTATTAATTCATGGGCTAAAATAATCAAAATTTTCAAGAATCAGAGAGGAATAAAAAAGGATCACGTTTACTATTTAACAAAATTTGAAGACTTGAAAAGGAGTCTTGGTCAACTTGTTGTTGATTTCATTAAGAGATTCAATAAAATTTATAACAAGATTCCCCCATATTATAAACCTCGAGTTCTTACTGCTAATGTTAGGTTTTCTAAAGGATTTGAAGATGACTTTTATGTAATTCTTAGGGAGAGAAAATCTAAAACTTTAGCAGACATGCAAACTAATGCAATTGAAGTTGAAGCTAATAGGTCATCATCTAGTAAACTAAAATCAAGGGTAGAAATGGCTGAAAGGAAAATCAAAGATAGAGAAGAAAACACATCATCATAAAAAACTAAAGATGAAGAACATAAAATTGATGAAATAACCTCTCTACTTAGAAATTTTTCTAAAAAAATCTCAAGAATGGAAACTCAACCTAGAGTAACCCAACAAGTTGAAAATAGACCACGAGTTCAATATAGCAGACCTTTTCAACCTCAAATTTTGAAAAAACCAAATATTGATCAACAAATTCAACCTCCCCTAATGATTTATGATCAAGACCTTAAAGAAATTGTTCCTATTAATACAATGATATCAGTTATTTTGAAGATCCATCATCTCAAAATGCTATTGTTCCAATTAGTCAAGATTAGTCTCTGATTCAAAATTAAGAAAACTACCAAATTTCCAAGTATGAAGCTTCTTTCAAATTCCTTATTGCTAAATTAAATAGAAGGTATGACTTAAGATCAATACCAGGACCTGGTAAATGGGTCAAAAAGGTTACCTATGATGAACCTCAATTAAAAGCAATCGAAACACAAACATCATCAATTCAACCATAGAATCGATTACAACAAGTGAATACTTGAATTTAGGCTTACGTGATCCATATCATGAAAAGCAAGAAAACTTTCGGTAAAAATCACATCATAAGAGCTTTGTCAACGCGTTTTGAACCATCTAGTATAGTTCATCATGAATACAAGATGAAGAACTAGATCATGGCATCAAGTTGAAAAAAACCACTTCCTCTATTTAACTTGATGCCAAGATCTGGTTCTTCATCTTGTCTCGACAATGAACCACACTATATGGTTCAAAACGCATTGACAAAGCTCATATGATTTGATTTTTACCAAAAGATAATACTTTTGAAAAATATGTTCCAACTATTTTTAATGTTGAAAAAAAGTTAAAAAGAGTTAAAATCCCAATTCCATTATCTGAAGTCTCCAAAAATCCAAGTTAGAAATATCAAGTCTCTAAATGGATTCAATCTTCAAGTGCTGATGCAGGGGGGGGTCATTAGTTTACAATATGAAAAACCTTAAGTTGTTTTTGGTCCTAGTTCATATATGATTGATGAAAGCGTACCTCCTTTGTATGTCACTTTGAAAGTTCATGATTACCTTTCATACAATTGTATGTTAGATTCTAGTGCTTCCCATAATCTAACTCCTAAAGTAATCATGGATCAACTTCAGTTACAAATCACTAGACCATATCTTGATTTGTATACCTTTGATTCCAAGAAAGTACCTTGCCTAGGATTAATTAAGGATTTAGTTGTAACACTTGCTTAGATTTGTGTGAAGGGTATATTCTTGGACATAGTTGTTATAGATATTCCCCCAAAATTTGGAATGTTGTTGTCAAGATCTTGTTGTGCTAAGTTACGGGGAAGTCTACAGATGGACATTTTCTATGCTAAAATCCCAGTCTATGGAGGTGAACATTTAAGACTATATAGAAAAGTAAGATTCATCAATACAATTTGTAAAGAAATAAAGTAATCATCCCATTTATGCAATTGATCAACACTTTAGATTCTTTACTTTGGTTGCTAATGATCTTCCAAATCCTCAAATCAGCATTGAATAAACTATCAATACCCCTCAACTTTTAAACATTGATATTTGGAAAATGTATTTTGATGGGGAATTTTACAAATATGGGGTTGGGGTTGGAATTGTACTCATATCTCCTGATAAGAAAAATATAACGCAATCTATTAACTTACATTTTTAAGTCACAAACAACGTGGCAGAATATGAAGCCCTAAGTTTAGGATTGGAGTTAGCTAATAGTCTGAAAATTCCAAACTTGTCAGTATGTGGTGATTCAGAGTTGATTGTAAAACAAATCAGAAATCTTTGTCAAACTAAGCATCCTAGGCTTAGAGCTTATAGAAATGAAGTTTGGGATTGTGTAGATAATTATTTTCAAGCCTTCAATATCACATCAATCCCAAGAGAAGAAAATATTCATGCTGATGCTTTGGAAATTTATGCTAGTTCCTTCAAAATACCTGATCCTCTGCAATTACATTATCAAATTGAAGTAAAATACAGACCTTCCATTCTTGACAATCTGAAACATTGGCAAGTTTTTGAATGTAACAACCTTGGTGAAAATTCCATGTAATAAAAGTTAAAAAAAATAACCATGGATGATGGGACACTTATTCCAGGTTGAATGTTGGGCAAGACATCCCAGTGAGCGTTCATTTTCTTGTTTATGGCTAAGGAAATTGGCAAAGGCAATGGCTAAGGCTTTGGAAATGAAAAATGGCATTTTAGCAAAATTATTTATGAAGATAATGGAAATTAGGAGAAAAAGAAGGTGAAAGGTCACAAGTTGGATGTGAGGAGGAAAATGAAGAAAATAGAGGCCTCATCAATAAAAGGCTTATGAGGATCAGTTGGTAACCTTTTTTCAAATTAACCTTTTGTTAGTTCAATGTTGGAGCTCTCTCTCATTATTCTCTCTCTCATACTCTTGGATACTTAGAGTTTTCTTGGAGCACTTTTGGAGGGTGTGGAATAATTGGAATCTTGGAGCAAGAAGGAAAAGAAAGAGAAAAAAAAGTGCAAGAAGGAATTGGGAATAACAACTACATTAAACTTTCTTGCAGGTACCAAGTTACATGTATGATTTCTTCACTAGTTTTGGCATGCATGGCATATGCATGTGGATTGTTGGTTGTGATATATCATTGGCATGGAGGATTTCCTGGATTGATAGTGGATTGCCTAGCCATGCCATTTCCTAGATAGCCATGGTGATTGTGGGTTACTTCCATTGTTTTGTTTTTGGTTGGTTCTCATGTTTCTTTAGCTTGGGTTGAGTTACTAGTCCTCGAAGCCTTGGTTGGACAAACTCTCTGGAAGCCCTGTAAAAACTTGGGTTGTGTTACTAGTCCTGTAAGCCTTCGTTGTAAAAATGCTCTGAAATCCCTCAGTGGGTTGAGTTACTAGTCCTGGAAGCCCTGGTTGGACAAACACTCTGGAAGCCCTGTATAAGTTGTGGGTTGAGTTACTAGTCCTGAAGGCCTTGGTTGGATAAGCGCTATTGAAGCCCTAGAAGGCTTGGATGGAGACCAATCTGATGATGGATTTGTGATGTTGAACCATATGTGGAATTATTGTTTTATGGGTTGAGGTGGATGGCCTCTGGAAGCCCTGGATGAGTTTTGGTTGATGTGTTCTATGATTTCCCACATTCATGGTTGGAATAAGGAACAAGGGTGAATGGCTTAAGAGTAATTTGGCTCAGCCATTTTATGGTCGGATGGAATGTGGAAGCCCCATCCCGGGTTTGGATTTTGCATAATTAATGAAAGGTTGTTTCTCCTTGTATTTCTATGAGCATTTTGATGGACCATATGTGGTCTATATGGTTGTACTTTCATGAGTATTTTTTGCTTCTATTGTGCTAGTTATGTATGTGTTTTATCACAACATCCATGTGTGCCTCTCATCATGTTTTTACTTGTAATGGAATAATCAATGTACCTATGACCTAATGGATGGAATGGTAGTTGATGTGTTGAGGCATCAATGGTTCTTAGTGATTCTCAACTATGTATGAGACCCCTATTCTTAGAACTGCGAATACACCTGTAGATTACACATTTGCAATATGTCTGACGAAACACCTATCATGGCTGGTAGGGGTCCAGCCAAGGTCTTGAACAAGTGTTTTATTTAGTACTATCATTTCCATGATATTTTACTGATTTGCAGAGATGGTTCAAGTCTGGGCAGTGACCTATGCTCTAGGCCTAAAAAGGTGACTCAAATCCCAGAGTCGCTGGCATAGCACTGACAATTTGGGTCTATGGTCGCTGGCAGGGAAGTGTGTAGGAGCGAATTTGGGTTTGTAGTCACCCTCATGCCCATAGAATGGGAGCGACTGAACCTTAAATTGTCAAAATGCTCAGTGGGACCCCAAGGCAAGTTGTCTAAAGTATTCGATTTGTTCCTGAGGGTCCTTTAGCTGATTTTTAATGTTTGTATGGTGTGTTTCCGCCAATTCCACTTCCTTAACGTGACTTAGGAGATTGAATCATATCATAGTGGCCTCTCGTCACATGTTTACCCTGGCTAGCCAGCTTCTTGGCCAAATGTGGGAGGAGGGTGTTATAGTGTGGTATCAAAGCATGGTTCACCCCTTGAACTGGATGGGCTATGTGTTGGTCATGCATGCATGTTAGTTTCAAGTGTGTCTCTCATGCTTTCATTCCATGTGCTTTTTGCATTTGCATGATGTTGTTCATGGTTGAAGTGATCTCATCATATGAACGTTAATGTGTTTATTGTGGGATGTATCACTACAAGTGTATGACTAGTTATATGTCATTATATGTCACTTACGTGTATCATTTGGCCTGCTTAGTTGCATATTGTATGATTGGTTACATTCTTGTAGGATTGGTCACATGTATCATCTTGTATGTTGGGTTAAAGGCTACTACATGTTGTTACAAGTGTTGTTCATTTATGCTTGACTATATGTGTTATTTGTAGGTGTGACCCGTACTTGTGCTTGAGTTTTATCCACATGTAGGTTGGTGTATTGTCTACATTGTGGTTGTGCATTGTCCACATACAATGGTACGGTTTATGTCATCAAGCATAAGCTCATGTTATGTATGGTTATGTAATGCTTATGCATATTCATGTTGGTATGTGGTCTAGTGTACCAGGATATAAAGGATGTTGTCATGCATGAGGTTGTAGTGTGAATTGTTGTTAAAGTCATGCATTGATGAATGGACCCTAGCTAGAGTGATGGGTGCATGGTTATATGCTTATGTACTATCTTTAATTATTGTTATGATTATGTTATACATGTACCACACTATTTTTTTATCTTGCATATAAGGTATAGTCCCTGAGCTATACTAAGGTACGTTGGTTTATTATGATTTGTTTTAGCTGACATGATATACCTTGCAGGAAGAACTATAAAATGGATAGAAAGATGGTTGACTACAAATACTCTCCCTATGAATCCAAAGAGTGGTATGTTGTTTGGAATCCTTTTGATTTGGCAGCTACACTGAGAAGCTTAAAGGAAGAGATAAACAATTGTAAGGAAGATAAGGACATAATAATATAGGAATAGGAGAAACAGGCAGAGGTAAATGCAGTAATACTTCAAAGTTTGTTAGATTTGTAGTGATAGGGACCACGTCAGATCCACTATGAACAGGAGGATATAAATAATGGGGCATATGGTAGTCGGTTGCATGGTGGTCACAGATCAGACAGAGATGACATAGTCACACATGGCAGATTGTTGGACACTCCAGATAGGAGAAGGGATAGACACATGTATGATTCTACTTATGATTTAGATAAGTACTATGATCATCATCGGTATCATCCTTATAGGAGGAGTAATTGGAAATAATTCGTGATGAGTTTAAGAAAGAAAATCCACCTACATTTGACGGAGAGATGAAGAAACAACAGGATGCAGAGGCATGGTTGCTTGGCATGTAGAAATTCTTCAAGTTTCATGACTATTCAGATAACTTGAAGGCTAAAGTGGCTACATTTAGTCTCAAAGGTAAAGTAGACATTTGGTAGGAAGATGTGAATAATTTCAGATGTATTCATGAGGAATATTTGACTTGGAGTGAGTTTGAGCGTCTATTCAAGAAGAAGTATTTGTCAGAAAGATAATTTGATGACACGGTGAAGGAATGTTATGAGCTAAAGATGGGATCTATGATAGATGATGAGTACACTAGCAGCTTCTTGGAGTTACTGAGGTATGTGGCTTATCTCATAGAGGAGAAGGCTAAGATTCAGAGATTCGTTAGTGGATTACTGGTTGCATTAAAAGATAGGATTGAGTTCAATGAGCCTATCTCATTGGAGGAGGCCATTCGAAAGTTGAAGAATTGCTATGAACAATCAAAGTGCAGAATTGAGACGAAGTCAGACTAGAGAGGAAATGTGAAGAACAAATGAAAATGAGACAGAAAGCGAGTAAGACCATAGGATTTGGGTAACAAGGAGAATGTTTCACCACCTAAGAGGTTCAATGCATTAGATAGGACATGAACACAGATCCGAGGAGCAGAATAAGGAGCCCATTTGATGTTGGAATTGTGAAGGGGATCATCGCAGGAGGGATTGCCTAAAATACCAGAGTGGTAGGCCTAATATATACAATGTGCAAGAGGCACAGACTATTGGTGATGTTGGTCATAGTATTCCTCATATTTATGTAGCGTTGGATAACAAATAGGCTTAGAATCAAGCTTCTATGATTGAAATGGACGGTAGGCCTTATGATCAAGTTATTTCTATTTTGATTGACCATGGATCTAATTATAGCTATATTAGTCCTGACTTGGTGGATACGTGTGGTTTGAGTAAGGAATTTCATCCAGATTCTTGGTTAGTGTAGTTGGATATAGGTACAAAGAAGCGAGTCCATCATTGCGTAGGAGGTTGTGAATTTGATTTGAATGGTATGCCTACCACAAGACATTTGAATGTATTACCATTGGGTTCATACAATATGTTGTCGAGCATTGATTGGTTGTATATTCATAGAACCAAGGTAGATTTCTATGAAAAGACTATTGAGCGTGTCAACAACAATGGAGAACCAAGAATCTTACAAGGTAAGAAGAAAGCCACATCAGTTAAGATGGTGAAAACTATGCAAGAAAAGCACGATCACAAAAAGGCTATAATCTATTTGTAGTGTGTTAGTGTCAGTCTTTCTATCCTTCCTCCAGTGATCAAACGAGCTCTTACAAAGTGATTTTGAAGTGTCAAGGTCGAATTTTGTCATTTCAGTGAGTCTTCAAGCAAAATTTGGTCACTAGGCATTAGGTCTAGGGTTTGATCTCACTCTTTTCAAAGTTGCCCAAATGTCAGTCTATGTCACTATTCAGCTGAGTCTATCATCATTCATAGGGTTTTCATTATCATCTCAGTGTCTAATGAGTCATTTTACACCTTGTTCATGCTTCAGTTGCACCTAGGCAAGGTCATTTCCCTCTCCTAGGGTTTTGAAAGCTAATTTCTCTTGGACGGTCAAATCATCGGAAAAACTTGTATCCTGATGTTCAAACACCTTCCCCTATCCTTAAAATACCTTATCAAACACTTCCCATCACTGAGATTCCCCAAATTCCTCATTTTTTCACAAACCCTAGTTTCTAGCTACAACCTGGCAATTTTCTAGGTTGGGCCTGTGTTTTGCCCTTTTGGACCCCTTCCCCTCACTCAATCTCTGAGATTCCACTTTCCCCTGCTTCCTAACTTCCCTCCGTACTTCCAAAAATTTCCCCAAGAATTTAGAAGCCCCTTATCCCCTTCATTTCGCTTCATTTCGACAAAATTCCTTGTTTCACACATCGGGATAAGTTTCACTCAAAAGATGTTTTAGAGAAATCAAAGATGAATTTTGAGAAACAGAGAGGTTTTTGTCCAAAACATGCCAAAGAAGAAAAACCTCCTTCACATTTTGCACAGGTGTCACGGTTTGAGAGAAATGTCAAGAATACCGTTGCCTCAGGAGAATCAAAGACACCTCTGAAGTGACCTTGGGAAAATTAAGTTTTCTCCTAGCTTGGTTGGCCAAATGATTTTTCTGATGGGTAAAATGATAACTAGACACAAAGAGCTTTCTAATGAGCTATCATGAGCTCAATTTGGGGTTGAGAAAGGCATTCAAAAATTGACTGCAACAGCACTCTTCCTTGAGGCAGCCTCATTTGGCACTTTTTGACTAGTCTTGGGAGATTTGACTTTTTAAGGGGCAAATAAACTCCAAATTACAAAGTTCTAGTTGGGTTGGAAAGTAGACTCAAATACCTTTCCAACAAGCTATCCTGCATCCGATTCTGACACTAGGAAGGCCTCCAAAAGCCTCCTACAATAGCGCGCGACCTGTTGGGTGCGCGCGACCTGTCAGGGGGATCTTACCAGTTGAGAAAATACACTGGCGCGACCTGTTGGGAATTCATCCCACAAAAAATTGCTTATAAACTGCAAATTGACCCCAAATCTGTTCAAGGTTACAGGTAGGCCTCTAATCATCAAGGTTTATTTCTTGCTACCAAGGCCAACAAAGATAAGGACCTGCTCCGGAACATGAAAAAACCACTATTGGGCCCGAATGCATGTATGCAAGGCGAGAATGAAGGTGCTCCAAAGACGGCTGGCCAAAGCACAAAAATGAAGGAAAATGCCTGATCCCCTCCACATCTTGGTTGAGGCTTCCTTGAAGGAGCATGATATTAAATGACCTCACTACAGCACAAATTTCAAAAAATTTTGAGCATTTTTGGTCACTTGTGAATTTTTGGGCAAAAAACAGGTTTTCCTCCCCAACAGGTCGCGCGCCGCGCACGACCTATTCGATGGGCAACTTCATTTTGGGAAAACTCAGCATTTCTAGATTTTTCATGCAAAGATACACCTATTCAGCAATTACCAAGAGATTTCATCAAGTTTTAGCCTCCAGAAGGTCAAAAAACATGCAAAAATTGACTTTCTGCCATCTTTTTGACAAACAGGAAGCAGTCTTGGGAGATTGCAATTTTGGAGGGGAAAATGGCCACCAAATTCAAAACTTCCACTTGGGTTGGAAAGTAGACATACAGACCTTTCCAACAAGCCCACTTTTGCCGGATTTGGACACCTGGAAGTGCCTCAAAATCAGCTCCAAAGAAGCACGACCTATCAGGATTAGGGCGCGACCTGTTGGCCAATTTTGCCAATTTCTCATCTACAGCTCAGGAATTCGCCCAGCTTTGACCAGTTTTGACTTGTGATAGGATTTTTCACCCTCTTTGATGTAATTAATGTATTTTCATATTGACATGACACTTATTTACCTATTCTAGAAGATTCATTCATGAAATAGCAAACATTTAATGAATGAATTGGTTTCCTAGGTTATAGAGGCAAGTTGTTTTGACTGTCTAGATTTTAGTGCTCAGTTTAGAATTGGTTGAAACAGCTCCTAGAAGGATGAGCTCGACCCCTAGAGGTAAGGGAAGGTGTTAGCTTGCCTATATTATGTGTTTTATTAGTCATTTTCAGGGGTTGGAGAGGTTGGACTCTTGAGGGAGAAAGATACTATTGTACTATTCATTGTATCTCTGCAGTTTTGGCAAAGGAAGAAAGACCAGGGTTTTGCAGTCCTTTTTGGGATTCCTGTGGTTACATGTATTGCTGGTGTGTTTCTCTTTGTACTTGTAAATTTGTTATGTGATTCATCTTCTTACTTTTCTTTCTGCAAATTAGGCAGATGAAGTGTGAAAGTAGAATTCATGACTGCCATGCTCTGCTTTTAAGTTTGCTTAATATTTATGTTTTCATCTGTCTAAAGAGAACTCTTGAAGATTTCTTGCTCTCTTTAGCTCCTCACCGGTCATTCTTATCCATTCACTTAACTTAAAGGCGTCAGTACAGTCTCCTACCTTGCCCCAAAGAACCCCCTGCAAAAACTGTGTCCAATCCCCGCACCCAGAATTGCTTTTCCCCAACTTTCCACCAAAACCCTAAAAATTCCAAATCAAACCTTTTTATCAGTTTACTAGCCTAAAATCAGTGTTTCCTTATTAGTTATCTCGCCCGTTGAAGATCTTTACCGAGATATACCAGAGAGAGCCCTCTCCTACCCCGTAGGGCTAGCTACGAGGCTAAGTGGTTTGATGTTTCCTTGGAGTTTGCCTTTCTCAGCCTGAGGTGAAATTTCAAGCGCTAACATATTGGCGACCATACTGGGGAAGAACAAATTGCTTGTTGATTGATATCTCGGTTTCATAAGTCTTAGACGGAGCCTGAAGTTATGCCAGGTAGCCTTCGAAACGATTTTGCTTTGCATAAGCGGAAGTAGATAAACGCTGCTTCAATCCATCTCCGTGAGCTTGTGAATACAGCACTTCATTTGAATTTTACCCCAGTACATGTATCATGTTCAGATCTGATTGTTGATAGTGGACAACGATCAGACACTGACAAGTCTGAAATCATTCACTGGCGACTCCTTCACTGAAAGCTCCAGAGATCAATGCTTCATGGTGACTTCACTGCAGAGAGATCAGTAGCTTTGAGCTTTTCAAGATGGATCGGATTGCAAGAAGATATGCTCCCTTGAGTCGAGATCACATCCCCGATTTTCCAAATAAAATTCCGAAGGTAGATTGGTCAAGGAATTTGCCTACATTTGATGATGATGGTAAAAAGGATGCTGCTTTACATCTAGTCAGATTTCATATGCATATTCGCAAGTTGAAAGTGGATTTTCCTGAAGATTGCTTGATGAAGATATTCTTGGCCACTCTGGAAGGTAAAGCCCAATCACGGTATGAAAGTTTTCCACCTGCTTGTATTTACTGTTTAAAGGATTTTCATGCTATGTTCATTGAACGATATAAGGACTCTTATCCATCATTAAATTTAGTTCAAGACTGTTGCCAGCATGCATATAGTTTTATTGAAAGCCTTGAGAAATATTATGAAGATGATAATTTTATGGATGTTGAGATCATGGAGGCTCTGTATGAGAATCCATTTCAGCAGCACACAAAAATCCTAGAGGATACTTGTCAAGATCAGCAGGTTGAAAATTTCCATATGGTTGAAAATGAGGAAAGAGCAAATGTTGTTTCAGATCTGTCCATAGAAGAAGACAGCATGCAGGTAACGCAGGAATGTAATGTTCCAATCTCAGAAAGTGATGATGATAAATCAGATCGGGAGATAAATTGTGATGAGGCAAAACATGTTGTTCCGGATCTCATAAAAGAGAGTTGTATTGTCGCGGCTGCCTCAAATGAAGAAAATGGAGTAGCAGACCTAAATGCTCTCATCTCACCAGCACTAGATCTTCATGAGGAGGTAGTTCATTTCCTCTGTGAAAAACAAGATAAGATCTTCGTTCAAGTAAGTGAAAAGGTTTCTCTAGATGAATCTATGATAGCTGATAGAAATGTTAGTGTTGGGTTTCTTGAAACATCTGAAATTTCTTTTCTCATGATTGATGAATGTAATGAGAATCTGGCTATCATATCATATGAGGATGACTTACCATATATTCAAACTACAAAATATCAGACCATTCAGGATTCCATTTCAGATTCTTCCTCATATGTCTCATGTTTTGAAATGTTATTTCAAGAGGAGATCTGCTCATCTACTTGTTCAGAATTTTTTGAGGACCAGGAACATACTCTTTCTGAAGCACATGATGAAGGCAGATCAGAATTTGAAACAAAGGATACCTTGTTCTTTCAGCAGGAGGTGGCAATGTCAAGTCTTCATGTTTTCCAGGATCCAATGGCAGATTTGTTACAGTCAGCAGTGAAAGTGATTATTGTTGTGTTCAGTGATGAAGGAGATCATGGTCAGCTATGTTTTTGGATGCCCAGTTACCAGTATCTATTGTTGATCATGAGATCTGATTGGGAGAATCAGTCAAGAAGGCATCTGCTTGATTGGTTACATTGGCATTATGATATAGTTTGATGGTATGTTGTCTTGTAACCTAGGCGGTTATGTACTGCCATCAAGTTTTAAGTTTTAAGTTTAGGTCTAGAGTTAATTTGCTAGAATCAAGTTTTTTCCATCATTTCAATTTGTCATCGAGTCGGCTTGAGTCATGTTTCAGTCAATAAATGAGTCAAATTCTTGTATTGTTTGTCAAATAATGACTCCATCGCCCAATGGTTGAAAGCACTGCTTTGCTCTCCCAGAGGTCTGCGGTTCTTGGCACCTCCAAGGAGCTACCATCCCCATTGGAGCCAATGTTAGTGTCAGTCTTTCCAACCTTCCTCCAGTGATCAAACAAGCTCTTACAAAGTGATTTTGAAGTGTCAAGGTCAAATTTTGTCATTTCAGTGAGTCTTCAGCAAAATTTGGTCACTAGGCATTAGGTCTAGGGTTTGCTCTCACTCTTTTCAAAGTTGCCCAAATGTCAGTCTATGTCACTATTCAGCTGCGTATATCATCATTCATAGGGTTTTCATTATCATCTCAGTGTCTAATGAGTCATTTTACACCTTGTTCATGCTTCAGTTGCACCTAGGCAAGGTCATTTCCCTCCCCTAGGGTTTTGAAAGCTAATTTCTCTTGGACGGTCAAATCATCGGCAAAACTTGTATCCTAATGTTCATACACCTTCCCCTATCCTTAAAATACCTTATCAAACACTTCCCATCACTGAGATTCCCCAAATTCCTCATTTTTTCACAAACCCTAGTTTCTAGCTACAACCTGGCAATTTTCTAGGTTGGGCCTGTGTTTTGCCCTTTTGGACCCCTTCCCCTCACTCAATCTCTGAGATTCCACTTTCCCCTACTTCCAAAAATTTCCCCAAGAATTTAGAAGCCCCTTATCCCCTTCATTTCGCTTCATTTCGACAAAATTCCTTGTTTCACACATCGGGATAAGTTTCACTCAAAAGATTTTTTAGAGAAATCAAAGATGAATTTTGGGAAACCGAGAGAGGTTTTTGTCCACAACATGCCAAAGAAGAAAAACCTCTTCACTTTTTGCACAGATGCCATGTTTTGAGAGAAATGTCAAGAATACCGTTGCCTCAGGAGAACCAAAGACACCTCTGAAGTGACCTTGGGAAAATCAAGTTTTATCCTAGCTTGGTTGGCCAAATGATTTGCGGGATCATTAAAATGATAACTAGACACAAAAATATTTCCAATGACCTATCATGAGCTCAATTTGGGGTTGAGGAAGGCATTCAAAAATTGACTGCAACAGCACTCTTCCTTGAGGCAGCCTCATTTGGCACTTTTTGACCAGTCTTGGGAGATTTGATTTTTGACAGGGCAAATCAACTCCAAATTGACAAATTCTAGTTGGGTTGGAACGTAGACGCAAATACCTTTCCAACGAGCTATCCTGCGCCCAACTCCAACACTGGGAAGGCCTCCAAAAGCCTCCTACAAAAGCATGCGACCTGTTGGGTGCGCGTGACCTGTCAGGGGGGTCTTACCAGTTGAGAAAATACACTGGCGCGACCTGTTGGGCGCGCGCGACCTGTTGGGCACGCGCGACCTGTTGGGAATTCATCCCACAAAAAATTGCTTATAAACTGCAAATTGACCCCAAATCTCTTCAAGGTTGTAGGTAGGCCTCTAATCATCAAGGTTTATTGCTTGCTACCAAGGCCAACAAAGATAAGGACCTGCTCCGGAACATGAAAAACCACTATTGGGCCCGAATGCATGTATGCAAGGCGAGAATGAAGGTGCTCCAAAGACGGCTGGCGAAAGCACAAAAACGAAGGAAAATGCCCGATCCCCTCCACATCTTGGCTGAGGCTTCCTTGAAGGAGCATGATATTAAATGACCTCACTACAGCACAAATTTCAAAAAATTTTGAGCATTTTTAGTCACTTGTGAATTTTTGGGCAAAAAACAGGTTTTCCTCCCAAACAGGTCGCGCGCCGCGCGCGACCTATTCGATGGGCAACTTCATTTTCGGAAAACTTAGCATTTCTGGATTTGTCATGCAAAGATACACCTGCTCAGCAATTACCAAGATATTTCATCAAGTTTTGAGCCTCCAGAAGGTCAAAAAACATGCAAAAATTGACTTTCTGCCATCTTTTTGACAAACAGGAAGCAGTCTTGGGAGATTGCAATTTTGGAGGGGAAAATGGCCACCAAATTTAGAAATTCCACTTGGGTTGGAAAGTAGACATCCAGAACTTTCCAACAAGCCCACTTTTGCCTCATTTGAACACCTGGAAGTGCCTCAAAAGCAGCTCCAAAGAAGCGCGACCTATCAGGATTAGGACGCGACCTGTTGGCCAATTTTGCCAATTTTTCATCTACAGCTCAGGAATTCGCCCAGCTTTGACCAATTTTGACTTGTGATGGGATTTTTCACCCTCTTTGATGTAATTAATGTATTTTCATGTTGACATGACACTTATTTACCTATTCTAGAAGATTCATTCATGAAATAGCAAACATTTAAAGAATGAATTGGTTTCCTAGCTTATAGAGGCAAGTTGTTTTGACTGCCTAGATTTTAGTGCTCGGTTTAGAATTGGTTGAAACAGCTCCTAGAAGGATGAGCTCGACCCTTAGAGGCAAGGAAAGGTGTTAACTTTCCTATATTATGTGTTTTCTTAGTCATTTTCAGGGGTTGGAGAGGTTGGACTCTTGAGGGAGAAAGCTACTATTGTATTATTCATTGTATCTCTGCAGTTTTGGCAAAGGAAGAAAGACCAGGGTTTTGCAGTCCTTTTTGGGATTCCTGTGGTTACATGTATTGATGGTGTGTTTCTCTTTGTACTTGTAAATTTGTTATGTGATTCATCTTCTTACTTTTCTTTCTGAAAATTAGGCAGATGAAGTGTTAAAGTAGAATTCATGACTGCCATGCTCTGCTTTTAAGTTTGCTTAATATTTATGTTTTCATCTATCTAAAGAGAACTCTTGAAGGTTTCTTGCTCTCTTTAGCTCCTCACCGGTCATTATTATCCATTCACTTAACTTAAAGGCATCAATACAGTCTCCTACCTTGCCCCAAAGAACCCCCTGCAAAAACTGTGTCCAATCCCCGCACCCAGAATTGCTTTTCCCCAACTTTCCACCAAAACCCTAAAAATTCCAAATCAAACCTTTTTATCAGTTTACTAGCCTAAAATCAGTGTTTCCTTATTGGTTATCTTGCCCGTTGAATATCTTTACCGAGATATACCAGAGAGAGCCCTCTCCTGCCCCGTAGGGCTAGCTACGAGGCTAAGTGGTTTGATGTTTCCTTGGAGTTTGCCTTTCTCAGCCTGAGGTGAAATTTCAAGCGCTAACATAGTGCACATTTCTTAAGCAGGTACCCAATTTTATAGCAGTTCAAGGATGTATTCCTTGAGGATATTTCAGAGTTTCCACCTCAGAGAGAGATAGACTTTTCTATTGAGTTGGTGCAAGGGGAAGCTCCAGCATCAAAAGCACCTTACAGGATGAGAACACCTGAGTTGGTTGATTTAAAGCTACAATTGAAGGAAATGTTGTACAAAGGATACAATAGGCCAAGTATATCATCTTGGGGCACACCGGTAATGTTCGTGAAGAAGAAAGATGGTACTCTTAGATTGTGCATTGATTATAGGAAATTAAACAAAGTGAATATCAAGAACATGTACCCTTTTCCAAGGATTGATGACTTGTTCGATCATCTGAAGGGAGCAACAATGTTCTCAAAGATTGACCTAAGATCAAGATACCATCAAGTACGCATTGAAGAAGAGGACATTTACAAGACTATGTTTAGGGCTAGGTATGGGAATTATGAGTTTGTTGTAGTTCCATTTGGCTTAACTAATGCTCCCGCTACATTTATGTGTTTGATGAATAATGTGTTGCATCCATATTTGGATAAGTTTGTTATTGTGTTCATTTATGATATATTGGTATATTCTAAAAATGAGGAAGAGCATGCCGAGCATATAACAACATTGTTGAGGTTGTTGAGAGAGCATCTGTTGTATACTAAGCTCAGCAAGTGTAGTTTCTTTCAGATGAAGGTACACTACTTGGGACATGTGGTCTCCAAGGAGGGCATTACAGTAGACCCAGAAAAGATAAGAGCCATCATGGAATGGGTAGCTCCTACGAATGTGTATGATGTGAGATCCTTCATGGGTTTGGCAAGCTACTACAGGAGGTTCATCAGGAACTTCTCGCAGATTTCTTATCCTTTCACATATTTGTAAAGAAAAGGTAAGAAGCTTGAATGGACAGAGGAATGTGAGGCTAGTTTTGAGCAGCTCAAGAAGTTGTTGACACAAGCACTAGTGTTAGAGATTGCAGATTCAAACAAAGAGTTTCTTGTGTGCACAAGTGCTTGTAAGAGAGGACTTGGTGGAATCCTTATGTAGGATAGATAAGTAGTATTCTATGAGTGATAGAAGCTAAATGAGCATGAGAAGAACTATCCTACACATGACCTTGAGTTGGCAATGACTATACATCCATTGAATATGTGGAGACACTATCTTTTGGGTAGGAGGTTTACATTAATGAGTGATCACAATGGTTTGTGGTATTTATTTGACAAACCAAACCTGAATGGTAGGCAGGTTCGATGGTTGGCCATGATCAATGAGTTTGACTTTGAGATTGGACACATCAAAGGTAAAGATAATAGAGTGGAAGATGCTCTTAGCAAGTAGGTACATGTAAATCACTTAGCAGCTATGAGCTCTTATGGTACAAACTTATAGGACATGATCTTGTAGGTAGGACAATAGGATGTTAGATATATGGATATTGTGAATAGGTTTTAGCAGAGTACAAGTATAGGTACATGTGATAGTCTATGTATATGTACAAGTGAAGGTACAGGTGTAGATACAAATGTAGGTACAGGTGAAGATATAGGCACAGGTATAGGTGCATAAGATATGGATTATTGTCTTACGACAGATGGATTGGTTAGGTTTTGAGATAGGATATATGTGTCAGAGGATAGTGATCTCAAGAATGTTATCTTCAGGGTGTTTCATGCAAAACCATATTCAAGTCACTCAGGTTACCAGAAGACACTTATAGCAGTGAAGAGATATTACTATTGGGTGAATCTAAAGAGGGATGTAGCAGAGTTCATGGCTACATTCTTTGATTGTCAGTGAGTGAAAGAAGAGTGTAAACTTCTAGGTGGACTGCTATAGCCAATTACGATTCTAGAATGGAAATCAGAGGTCATTTCCATGGACTTTATCATAGGGATTCTGAGGACAGTGAGACAACATGATTGGATCATGGTATTGTGGACAGGCTAAACAAGGTCGTACACTTCATTCCAGTGAAGTCTACATTCTCAGCTAGCGATGTAGCATAGATATTCATCTGAGATGTGGTTAGACTACATGGTGTTCCAAAGAAGATCGTCTCAAACAGAGATGAAAAGTTCACTTCCAAGTTCTGGAAGGAGTTGTTTGTAGGTTTGGGCACATAGTTGGCCACAACTTATCATCCACAAATATATGGAAAAACAAAGGGGGTCAAAAGGATATTGGAGGCGATGTTGAGGATGTATGTGATGCATCAGCAGAGGAGGGAAGAGTATCTCCCCTTGGTTGAGTTCGCATACGACGATGATTATCAAGAATCATTGAGTATGAGTCATTTTGAGGTATTGTATGGGTGAAGTTGCAGCACTCCCATCAGCTGGAGTAATCTAGTGAACAAGGTATTCATCGGACTAGATATGTTGGTAGACATGGAATAGGAAATACAAGTGATTAAGAAAAATCTTAAGGTAGCATAAGATAGGAAAAATATCTATGCAGATTGCAACAAGTTGTTCAAGGAGTTATAGGTTGGGGAACAGGTGAACTTGCATATCAAACCAAAGAAGAGCTCCTTGCTGATTGGATCATGCGTCAAGACGGCACCATGCTTTTGTGGACCCTTAAATATCATTGAGAGGATTGGGCCAGTAGCCTATTGACTTGCATTGCCTTTGATAGTGAAAGTCCATGATGTTTTCCATATCTCATTGCTTAACAAGTATGTTAAATATGTTGATCATGTGATTGACTGATCTGTATTGTAGGTGGAAAAAGATGGGGAATTCTAGCTGGAGCCTCAATGTATATTGCAGAAAAATGTGTTCATGCTCCAGAACCAAGCAATTGAGCAAGTTAAAGTGCAATGGAAGAACCTTTGGCCTAAGGAAGCGACATGGGAGATGGTGGATCAGATGAATACTATGTATCCTTCCTTGTTTGTCAGCTGAGGAAAAAAAACTTTGGTATGGTGGTTTGGTATTTTATTTATGGTAGTTCAGTATATGCGTTATGGTGGTTTGGTATTTTCTTTACGATGGTTTGGTATTATTTTTATGGTGGTTCAGTATATGCTTTATGATGGTTTAGTACTATGCTATATGATGTTTTGATATATGCTTTGGTATGGTGTTTAGTATATGTTTTGATATATGCTTTAGTATATGATTTGGCATATGTTTTGGTGTATATTTATATATATTGATGGTGTTTCTACATGTAGACACATATATGGATGTAAATATCGTAACGAGTTGTGCTATAAAGCTCCACTATGTGGTATGGGTGTTATGTTATTATGTTATCATGTGGTTATTTTATCATGATGTTATGATGTCATATGGGTTGGCACTTAGTAGGATGATCATCATAAATATCATAATGAGTTGTGTTATAAAGCTCCACTATGCAGTATGTTGTCAGGTTGTCATGATGTTTTACATTTGAGTAGATCTTTCATTGTAAATATTGCATAGGGTTGTGTTATATATCTCCATAATAAGTATGTCTTCTTTTAGCAGGTTGCTGAGGTATAGGTGTGATTGCACACCGAGGACGGTGTCCCCCAAGGGGGAGGGTTCTATAACATCCCCGAAGAAAATTCCATGTAATAAAAGTTAAAAACAATAACCACGAATGATGGGACACTTAGTACTATGCTATATGATGTTTTCATATATGCTTTGGTATATGATTTGGCATATCTTTTGGTCTATATATATATATATATCTATATATATATATATATATATATATATATATATATATATATATATATATATATATATATATATATATATATATATATATATATATATATATATATATATATATATATATATTGATGGTGTTGCTACATGTACACACATGTATGGATGTAAATGTCGTAACGAACTATGTTATAAAGCTCGACTATGTGGTATGGGTGTTATGTTATTATGCTATCATGTGGCTATTATATCATGATGTTATGATTTCATATGGGTTGGCACTCAGCAGGATGATCATCATAAATATTGTAATGAGTTGTGTTATAGAGCTCCACTATGCAATATGTTGTCAGGTTGTCATGATGTTTTACTTTTGAGCAGATCGTTCATTGTAAATATTGCATCAATTTGTGCTATAAATCTCCATAAGAAGTATGTCTTCTTTCAGCAGGTTGCTAAGGTATAGGTGTGATTGCACACCGAGGATGGTGTCCCCCAAGGGGGAGCATTCTATAACATCCTCAGTGAAAATTCCATGTAATAAATGTTAAAAACAATAACCACGAATGACGGGACACTTATTCTAGGCTAAATGTTGGGTAGGACATCCTAGTGGGTGTTCATTTGGTTGTTTATGGCTAAGGAAATTGGCAAAGGCAATGGCTAAGGCTTTGGAAAGGCAAAATGGCATTTTGGCACAATTATTTATGAAATTGGAAAAGGTAATGGAAAAGGATTTGGAAAGGAAAAATGGCATCTTTGGCACATTTATTTATGAAAATAATGGAAATTAGGAGAAAAGGGAGGTGAAAGGTCACAGGTTGCATGTGAGAAGGAAAATGTGAGGACTCATCCATAAAAGGCTTATGACGATTAGTTGGTAAACTTTTGTCAGATTAACCTTTTGTTATTTCAGTGTTGGACCCCTCTCTCATTATTCTCTCTCTCTCATACTCTTGGATACTCAGAGTTTTCTTGGAGTACTCTTGGATGGTGTGGCATACCTAGATTCTTGGAGCAAGAAGGCGAAGGAAGAATAGTAAAGCGCAAGAAGGCGAAGGAAGAATAGTAAAGCACAAGAAGGCATCAGGATCAACAACTACATCATATTTTCTTGAACGTATTGAGTTGCATGTATGGTTTCTTCACTAGTTTTGGCATTCCTCACATATGCATGTGGAATGTTGTTTGTGATCTCTCTTTCGCATGGAGGATTTCCTAGATTGATAGTGGATTGCCTAGCTTTGCCATTTCCTAAATAACCATGGTGATTATGGGTTACTTCCATCGTTTTGTTTTTGGTTGGTTCTCATGTTTGCTTAGTTTGGGTTGAGTTACTAGTCCTCAAAACCCTGGTTGGACAAACGCTCTGGAAGCCCTGTAACAACTTGGGTTGAGTTACTAGTCCGGGATGCCTTGGTTGGACAAATGCTCTGGAAGCCCTTGGTGGGTTGAGCTTCTAGTCCTGGAAGCCCTAGTTGACAAAAACTCTAGAAGCCCTGTATAAGCTATGGATTGAATTACTAGTCTTGGAAGCCTTGGTTGGATAAACACTCTGGAAGCCCAGGAAGGCTTGGATGGAGACAAATTTGATGATGGTTTTGTGATGTCCAACCATGACATACAATCATTGTTTGATGGGTTGAGGTGGATGGCCTTTGGAAGCCTTGGATGAATTTTGATTGATGTGTACTATGATATCGCACATTCATGCTTGGAAGATGGAACGAGGGTGAATGGCTAAAGAAAGATTTGTTTTGGCCATTCTACCTTCGGGTGGAACGTGGAAGTCCCATCCCGGGTTTGGATTTTGCATCATTAATGAAAGGTTATTTCTCCTTGTATTTCTATGAGAATTTTGATGGATTATATGTGGTCTATATGGTTGTACTTTCATGAGTATTTTCTGTTGCTATTATGTTGGTTATGTATGTGTTTTATGACAGCAGCCACTTGTGGATCTCATCCTGTTTTTACTTGTAATGGAATGATCAATGTATCTATGACCTAATGTATGGAATGCCAGTTGATGTGTTGAGGCATCAATAGTTCTTAGCGATTGTTAGCTAAGTATGAGACCCTTATGCTGAGAACTATGAATTACACATGTAGATTACACATTTGCAATATCTTTGACGAAACACTTGTCATGGCTAGTAGGGGTCCAGTCAAAGTCTTGAACAAGTTCTTTCTTTAGTACTATCATTTCCATGATATTTTAATGGTTTGCAGAGACGGTTCAATTCTCGGCAATGACCTAGGATCTCGGCCTGAAAAAGTGGCTTAAATACTAGAGTTGTTGGCATAACACTAACAATTTGGGTCAGTGGTCACTAGCAGGCTAGCCTGTGGGAGTGACTTTGGATTTTTTGTCACCCTCATGCCCATAGCATGCGAGCGACTGAGCCTTAAATTGTCCAAAATCTTAGTGGGACCCCAAGGCAAGTTGTCTAAAGTATTATATTGATCATGAGGGTCCTATATCCGATGTTTAATGTCTGTATGGTGTGTTTCCATCAGTTCCACTTCCTTAACGTGACTGAGGAGGCCGAATCATATCATACTGGCCTCTCATTGCATGTTTACCCTCGCTGGTTGGTTTCTTAGGTAGATGTAGGAGGAGGATGTTACATTGAAGATGATGAAGAGTTATTTATTTTTTTACAAGAAATATATGAATTTTTTGTTTTAAATGTTGAATAAGAAAATAATGATGAAATCAAATCAAATGAGGATGATCTAGATTCACATTTAAAACAAGAAATTGTTGATCATGATATTATTCAATTATCAAATAATTACATCCCAAAAGGATTAGTTCCCCTTGAAAAACTTTTTGATCATAATGATGTCTCAAAAATGTCATTGCTAAATTCACAACAAGAAGATGTTCAACACTATAATATTGGTACTTCTAAAGAAATCATAAATGTTAAATTTTTAGCATCATTTCCTCAAGAAATCAAAGACAAATATGTCAATATTTTCAAACATTATATATATGTATTTGCATGGTCATATGAAGAATTGAAAACCTATGACACAACCATTATTGAGCGTAAAATTCATCTCAAACTAGAAGCTAAACCATTCCAATAGAAATTAAGAAGAATAAATCTACTCTTGCTTCGAATCATTGTGAAAGAAGTAAAGAAGCTATTGGATGCAAAAGTAATTGTTCCCCTAAGATATTTTGAATGGATAGCTAACCTAGTTCCTATTAGGAAGAAAAATGGAGAAATAAGATTGTGTTTTGACTTTAGGAATTTGAACAAATTGTCTTATAGGATAATTAACCATTACCAAAAATGGAGCAATTACCTCAGAAAGTATCAGGTTCAAACATGATTTCAAAGTTAGATGGTTTTTTTGGGTATAACTAGATTATGTTTAGTCAATAAGATATAGAAAAGACAAGACAACGTTTACAAATCCATAGGGTACATTTATGTATGCCAAGATGCCATTTGGTTTAATCAATGTTGGATAAATAAATTTATTTTCATTTATCTTGGTGATTTAACTGTATGTTCTAATTCTAATGATAAGCACTTGAAACACTTGAGGAAAGTTTTTGAAACATGGAGGAAATGTGGGATTTCTCTTAATCCCAAAAATTCACTTTTTGCAATGAAATAAGGAAAACTATTGGGACATATAATTTCAAAGGAAGGAGTTGTTATCAATCCAAAAATAGTTTCAGCAGTTCAGGTTATCAATTTTCCTAGAAACAAAAAGGAAATTCAATCATTTTTAGGAAAGGTGAATTTCTTGAGAATATTTATACCTACATATATTGATATTGTGAAAGATATTAGTCATATTCTTAGAAAGGATCATGAATTTAAATGGATAGTACAGGCTATATATTTTTTTTCATAGATCAAGAAGGCAATTTTAGAAGCCCCAGTACTAGCTATTCCAGATTACACTACAAATTTTAGTATCTTCTCCTTTTCCTCAGATACTACCGGAGTAATTGTTTTACTACAAATAAATGATGATCAATATGAGCAACCAATTCCCTTTTTTCAGTAAGGTGATGAGAGATGTTGAACTAAGATTTGACATCACAGAGAAACAAGCTTATGCTTTGGTGCAAACTTTGAAAGCATTTATGATGTATGTCTTACATTCTCCTATGTCCCCAAAAATGCAGTGAAAACAGTTCTAACTCAACCTGATACATATGGAAAGAGCGAAATATGGATTGCTAAGATACTTGAGTTTGATCTAGACATCATACCTACCAAATTGGTGAAAGGATAGGGTTTAGCTAAACTTCTAGCTGAGTCAAATTGTAAGATACTTGGTACTAATACTATCATGCATATTTCAGGTGAGAAGAATCCACAAGAACCTTCTTATAGTGTATATTTTGTTCCTTTTCCTTTACATATTGATGATAAATTTTTACTCTAAGATTGGTACAAAGACATAGTGCATTTTATTCATGATTTTGAGTATCCTCTTGAATTCACAAAGAATCAATGTAGATATCTTAGACTCAAGGCCATGAAGTATTGTATAATAAATGAAAATTTCTATTGGAAGGATCCTTTAAATATCCTCTTATTATGTTTGACTGAGAGTGAAATTGGAGTAATTGAGAAGTTTCATGAAGTAATTTGTGGAGGACATTATGATGGAAGGAAACTTCATATAAAATTTTGAGAGTAGGTTTCTATTGGCCCAAATTATTTGCACAAGTTGGAGCAAAGGTGAGGAGTTGTATCCCATGTCAAATATTTGTTGGAAAACAGAGGCTAGCGACACTTCCCCTTGTTCTAGTTTCAATTGAAGCTCATTTCCTTCAATGGGGATTAGATTTTATTGGTAAAATATTTCCATCTACCGGAAATCAAAATAGATGGATATTTACAACCACTGATTATTTCACAAAGTGGGTAGAAGAAAATCCTGTCAAAAATGTAATTGATAAATTGGTGATAAAATTCATTGAACAAAACATTTTGTCTAGATTTGGTTGCCGAAGCCAAATTGTTACAGAGAATTCTCAAACTTTCAGTAGTATCAAAATTATAGAATTCTGTCAGAAATATTAGATTAAATTACATCATTTTACACTTTATTATCCACAGGGTAATGGGTTTGTTGAATCATCAAATAAAATCCTAATTAAAGTTATCAAGAAAGTATTAGGATATCACAAAAGGAGTTGGGTAGTCATCTCAAATAATATGTAGTATGGGAGAACAGAGTTTCACCTAAAAGATATATTGGTAAATCTCCTCTCCAACTTGTGTGTGGGATTAAAGCAATTTTCCCTACATAGTTAGCATTTCCAGTTATGAAGTTTTTACAGGAGTCATATGAAGAAGTTGATGATTTTTCAAGAAGGATCAATGAGATCATTGAGTTGAATCAAGACAAAGATGAAGTTTAGCATAAACTTTGACAGTATCAAGATAAAATGAAGATTTTGTTTGATAGGAAGGCAAGAGAAAGAGATTTCAAACAAGGAGACCTAGTGTTAAGATGGGATGCCAGAAGAGAGGAAAAGGGAAAGCATGGAAAGTTTGATAATTTATGGTTGGGACCTTTCAGCATTGCAGAAGTGAAGGGTAACAATACATTCATTTTACGGAACTTGGAAGGACATTATTCCTCATTTCCAATCAATGGGAAATACCTCAAGAATTATATTCAGTATTAAATGTTTGTAATCATCATCATTGTACATTTCCAGTTTTCTTTAAATTTCAGTAGCAAGTGTGATTTTCACAACAAAGGCTCCATAGCCCGAGGAGAAGGCACATGGATCTACAATTTCTCTGATCCCATAAGGGGAAGCGGTCCCCAAATGGAGCTGATGTTGTAACTTATTTTTACCCTATTAATATTTTATGTTTTTCCCTTTATGTTCAAAATAAAAAATAAAAATAAAGAAAAACTAGAAATGAAAAAAATAGAATGAAAACAAAAGAAAAGAAAAGAGAATAAATAAAAAAAATCAGAAAAACAAATAAAAGGGAAAGAAAAATAAATAAAAAATAAAAATCCTAATTAATTGTGCACACATTTAAATTTCACCCTTCAAATTTTAAATGTATTTTGAATTTTTTATATAATAAAATTGTTTGATTTGATCGTCAACCATCAGCATTTAACAAAGGCGCATGAATGAATGGTCTAGGTCAAGCTTACTCGCATCAATGGCCCCTACCTAATAGTGGGACCCCCTGCATCCTCGAATGTTAACGGGGGGGAGGGGGGTCCGCAAAGCAGATTTGATGAATCCCACTTTTCCTATGTGGCAACTTTGCAACAATTGTGGTCCCCCTTCGCAAAATGCCATTTTTGTGGCACAACCTCGCCCCCCCACAAACCACTCTTTCACCATACACAATTCCCACCATCCACACACTTCCACTATTTTTTTCACCCACCAATATCCTGCCAAATTTAACCATCGCTATCCCTCTTGCTAAATTCGAATATCACCGTTCCACATTTAAAAATCTCGCCAACGTTCATTTGCATTAAATACCCTGCACCAATAATGGTTAAACTGACAAATAAATCATTATTCGGTCCTTATAAACATGGTTATCCTTGTCGAATTTGTCATTTGCCAAATTTATGCCTATCATTGCAATTCACAGAATGCTACCGCAAGAAGAATCGTAGTGAACAATGATCTCCAGCCACCATATTTCCAGTAACACTATCTCAATTTTCTCAGTAATTTTGTTTTCCTAATGGATTCACATAAAGGAAAAGAAAAAATCCCTGTAGATAATCAATTTTTTCCCCTTGTTATTAATTTATATGAACTTCCACTGGTTGAAACTCAGTTTGATATTATAGAGACCGATTGCGAGTTCGATCTCTACAAACTTCACAATTGGGCATTTCAAAATTTTTGAGACGCCAGTTATGAGTTTTGTTTTTTGGAATCCCTACTGCCCTAGTTCTGCTTCCCTCAAACTCATCATTTCCCAGAATTTGTAGCCTAGTGTGGAGCCCGATATCTTCCTAGTCAAAGAGTTGTAATTGCTCAAAATAATGAAACCCTTTTCCATATTACAACTGAGTCAATTTTCCAAGCCCTTCAGCTAAATCCTCATGACTCCTTAGACCCTTTTTCTTTTAATTCTCTAATGGAAATCTACTAGAAACTCACTTTCCCACATATAACTCACATATTTGAGTCATTTTTACTAGAAAACTCAGAATTACCCATAACGAACCCTCCTTATACCTCTGCAATGTTTCTTGAGATGTCTAGGTAGGTTATTTCCTTAGTGTCATATCTGTTAGGATACCTTAGTGACCAGTGGCTTGATGAAGTCATTTTGGTCTATCAGTGTTTTGTTCTAATAAAAAACCTTCATTTATGTTCAACTATAGTCAGTTCCTTTCTAATATTATTCATGATCAATTTTTAAAGTTCAGCACTCAAGGATCATTTAAAAACTAGTCAGTTTTTGTTTACTTGTTCTTATATTATCAATCTAAAATATTAAACTTTCCTTCAAAAAAGTTGGATGTTGAAGGTAAACCTCTGTTAGTTATTCATTGAACATCATTGGTGAGGAAAACATCTGAAGAGATTTCTTTCAGTGATTTTGTTAATCAATTCTTCTATATAACTACTTGTTTGTTAAACAGTGATACAGTCCCAAATATTTCAAAAACGATTAAGAGAATTATGCATATAAGTGAGTAGAAAAAGGTTGGAGACTGGTATTCATACCAAAATTTCACTGAACTCCAGATTTACGGCTACAAGCTTCAGCTATATAAATTGCGAGTGCTTCTCCCCATGAGAATTTTTCAATTGAGTACATCACCAAATGTTGAACATCAATGAAGTTAATTTTGTTTCCAAAACAAAGAAGCTTAGTTTAAATTGAAATTGCAGGTTGGTCCATTCATAGTCAACACCAGAGTAGTAGAGAAAGAGGTCAATGACTTATTGAGCTAGTTGAAGTTTAAATTTAGTTTTACTTGGTCATATGATCCATTAGGAGTAATCTCATCACTCATAATTACTCATAAATCTACACCATATATATGCATATGGAAAAAACAGAAGTTGAGTAGTATGCCAATAGGGAAGACTGGACCGAGAATACATTGCATGAGATTGAAGAGCCAACTTCTAGTGAAACAACACTAGAAACTCCAAGGATGATAGAGAAATAGATAAAGAGACCAAGAGAAAGTGTATCTCCATCAGGCTTAGAGTTACAGAGATCAAAATTCAAATTATTCAAAAGGAGTAGAACTGTAAATGTTGAAGAATTATCTTCAAAAGCTAAGACTTCTGAAGAGTTTACTACAATTACAATATCAGCACAATCTCCTTTTTCATTACAACAAATTCCTGTAGACATGTTGGATTCTCCTTCTTCTCCTTCTTCTTCAAACCAACAAAGTATTTTTGCCAAGTTCTTAGCAATGAAGAAGAAAAATGAGGCCTTGAAGACTTCAACATATGCAGATTTCTAGAAGTAGTCTTTCTCAACTCAAACTAGATTACTTTCTTCCCTTGAAAATTAAAAAGGCTAGCTCCAATTAGCATTCTTGGAACCAAAGGTCCCTATCCCTAAAAGTGACAAAGATTATAAAACTTTTTTGTTTTCATTTGATACCAGGAAAATTCATCTTATTGACTAGACTGACCTTCATAAGCAAGCAGGGGAAATGATATATTCATCTTTAACAAGTTCTGCCATGGCAACTTCTAAGTTATAGGCATCTCTCAATAATATTCATTCCCAATTAAAATTGGAAAATATGTCTTCTTTAGCAAAGGACACCAAAATCAAAGGGATTGAAGATTTGGTTATAAAATTAGGATTAGATCCTAAAGATATAAAGGCAGCTGAGGAAATAATCAAGAGCATAAATGCTAATATTCAAGCATTGAGGAAACAATTGAAGTTGCCAACAACTGAACATCCACAGGCTCAAGAAGTTAGTTAGTTAGAGAAGGCGAAGGATACCATGCTTTGGTTGATCGTTGAACAAAACATACAAATACAGAAGATAGAAACAAAAATCGACAAGTTAATTGAGGAAAAATAGCTACAACTCAGTACTGGAGTGGCAACTTCCACAATAGTGACTTCAACACTTGCAATTTTTATAGTAGAAGTATCTAAAAGATAAACATATCCCATGGGCAAAAATTATGTAGAGCAGTTGTCAAAAGCTATGGGAGACTTGTCATTGAAATATATTGAAATTGAAAAACAAAATTCAAAATGGCAAGATAAGGGCTGACAACACATATCTGGCCAAAGTTAAAAAAAAAGCTCAGATTAACCAAACAGATAGAAAATTATGAAAATGAGTCATTAATTGCATAAATATTGGTAGAGGCAAAAGAGAAGATCTTAATTGATATCAATTCTACCATGACTGAACTTTGGACATCTATGCATATTATTTTTAAACAGGAGGAGTTAGTGTAAACATCAAAAGAAGTCATCACGAGAATCAAAGAAGATTTGGAGCATATGCTTGGAGAAACAAATAAAATAATTAAAGTACTAAATTCTAAAACTAAAGAAGAATTAGAAGAATTTGGACTTGAGGACATAACCGATATTTTCCGAGAGGTAAGAAGAGTTTTGACAAAGAAAAAACTATTATTATAGTTCGAAAACAAGTGTCAAAACTTGGAAGCTCAGATTAGAAATTTTCATGTGAAATTTAATACTCTACAACAACAAGGACTTCCAGCTCTATGACATTCTACTGGCTAATTGATTCCCCTAGAAAACTCTCAATACAAATTTCACAAGGTAGTAATAGACAAAACCAAATTTGCTAAATTTAAATGGAAAACCAGTGGGAAAGCATTCCTAGAAGGCCTAGAGTATGATCTTTTCATTCAGCATGAAGTTAGCCATTTGTTCATCACAAGGCCAACTTTTGAAAAATACACAGAAGTCGATGAGGCATATAGGAAAGTAACAAAATTTTCTATCCCAGATGAAAAAAGATGGGATAAGTTACTTGAAGTTATCGAATAAAAAGAATGCAAGGAATTCAATGACCAGTCACAGGAAAAGGAGGAGCAGTAAGCTAAGAAAGAGAAGAAGAAAGAAGAAAATTTGATTTAAGGTAGCAGTCATCAAACAACACCCTTAAATTTTGTGTTGATTATTCGAATCATTTTAGAATGGCTATTTTTCAGTTCTATTTTTGTAAATCAAAAATAGTTTTAGATATTATCTCATTTTGTAATAAATTTTGGCTTAGATTTAAGATATTTTTAGAATTTCAACCTATCAGTATTTTGTAGTTAGAAGAGATTAGGGTTGAACCCTTATAATGAACCAGTGACATTCTTGTAATTTTCAAAGTTATTTCTGAAGATAATTGAAGGATTCTAGATCCATTCTGAAAACGTTGTGTATCTATGTGAGTTTGTCTTGCTATCAATTGTGTTTTTCATATTTATTTTTGCACATGTTCAAGGTAACATAGAAGTTTGGGCAAGGCTAGATTAAATATCAATATCCCTAAAATCCCTTGAAAAGTTATAAGGATTAAAATATTTTAACTAAATGAACAATTTTCCCTAGTTAATTCCTTTAAATCTTTTAATTCTTGCCTTTTGTCATCTCTTGAATGTGTTCTATTTGGCTGTAGAAAACTTCTACATGCATCTACTGCATATGATAAATTAAATGTTCAATATGGATGTTTAGAAAGTTATATACTTTCTTTATTTTTGCTTTTCAAATAAATTCAAAGATTAATTCTATTAGGAATGAAAATCAACCCTTCAACTTTCTCAAAAATAATTAGAAAATACATATGTTTAAAGGTTTAATGCACTGGTCATCCATTTAAAATAAAAATGTCACTTTAGATGCTTTGGCACAGTTCCCCAACCTAGAATTGTCTGCAAAGACACATTACCTTGATTACAATCTTTTTTTCTGCCATCAAATTGATATACTGTTAGTTATTCTTCATTTTTGTTATCACTTCATCCCATATTAATTGTTTAGCTTGAAGGAGATACACATTTCCCTTCGATATGCCTTTTAGATTAGTGTTTCTTGATTTGTTCCCTCTAGATTTTTGCTGATCATTTCTGCATTCGTCTTGGTAGCCTACAATTTCTTTTCCTTTTGTGCAAGAGAATATTTAGCATTGTCTAAATCCACTTGTACCTTCTTGAGTTCTCCTTCTGATATTTGCATCTCAGTAAGAGTTTTGGTGATTTTTTCTATAGGATTCTGAGGATTCTCTGGTACAAACACTGCACAAATATGAGAGTCAATCCTTTGCTAAAGTTCGGATACTTGTTTCTTGAGGGCCACCCCTTCTTCATTCCTTTCTATTATCTCCTTAGCTAGAATCTCTTTTTCTTCCTCCACCTGTGCTAGTTCTTTGGACTACACATGTTCACTAGAAGGCATCTTCAGCTTATGCCTCAATTCTTAGATTTGAACTTGTGAAACCTTGCATAAGAGCTTCTAAGACAACTTTGTCTTCTGGATTGACTTCCATCTTCAAAATAAATTCCTTGAAGTTCTTGTTATTCATATGTAGAGCTCTAAAGTTAGATCTCTCCTATTTCAACCTTTTTGTATCCTTCTCCAGTAAGTTCTTAGCTTCACTAATATTCATAGCATTTCCACTTAGTTTGTTGTATAGAATTTCTCCCACCTACCTATGAAAGTTGATTCTGTTAGGTGGGGTAAAACTTGATAGCTCCAGAGACACATCTAAAGCCTTAAACTGTGAATGTTAGGGTAGGGATTGTGACAACGGGTGGAGCAATGAAAACTTCATCTGATTCCTCTCTAGGTAAATGATAGCCAAGAGTCTAGTGTTGTAGGGGACTGAATGTGATGCCAACTACTGTTGCATCTCTTCCCTTACTTTCTTGTTACTTTCCACTACCGCCTGCCATGTGGGCCAACTGGGTTCTATCATTATTGAACTTTCTGTAGAACTCATATGGGATACCTATGTAGATGAAGAAGTAGATGCTTCCTGTGGGTCTTCTAAGGTCACTTGGAATCCTCATTAGTATGGCTTTATCTCCATTAACCTAGTTTCAATCTTTTCTTATTTTGCTTCTTGGGTCCTAGCCCTTTTGCTAGTATGAACATCCTCCATCTCCATGTCTCCAGTCTCATTCACACTCCTTTATTTGTCTTGTCCTTTGTTGTTGGAGTCTTAATCTCCATTTCTATGTTAATAGGCCATGAATAAAGGTTAGATTTCCACTCAATTTTTGGCCTGTATTCATGATCATAAGTTGAATCATTAATTCAATTTCCTTTCTTTGCAATGACACCACAGGGGTCATAATTCCAAATATCTCCCATTTCAAAATTTATTTCTTTCAACAATTCTTCAGCTAGTCGAAAGGCCTCGCTGGTATTGAAAATGAAAGGGCCTATAGGCTTGCCCAATTTGAACATATAACCCTTCTTAGTGGGGACAAAGTGGATTTGATCCACATTTAGGCTTTGTCTGATAAACACAAGGGAAAATATTCTCATCGGCATGAACACAAATAGACGATAAGGAGGGAGCTCACACCCATATACCCTGATTTCAATGTAATTCTCAAACAAATACCAGTCACCCAACCTGGTGTCCTTACTAAGCTAGAGGATCTGTTTTTGCTAAGGCAGGATTCTTGGTGTGGAGACACCATGCATGATTTTATATGCAATAGCCATGTAAGAGGATATGAATTGACAGTAGCCCTCTTTGTTGGGTTTCTACCTCACAACAACATCCCAGTCAAAGAAAAATTTTATCTACTTGTTTGAATCAATTATACTAAGACCCAGGCACTCAAATTCATCAACGTCAGTGTATAGGAACACAAAACATTAGGGAATAGTATCTAAAGAATGAGGTGGTAGAAAAGTGGTGCAACTGGAATTTGATAGACACAACCAAGAAAGAAGCTATATGAAATAGATGGACTAGCTGCATCATCTCTCTAAGAAACCCTAAAGTGGCTTTGGTAGCAATATTGGATCATCTTCTCGAAACATTAGGCCAACTACAACGAGGATGGGTTTCACTACCTCTGTACATGTAGATATTTGGAAAGTATTAGTAACATGCAAGGATTGCTGGCCAGGGGCTAGAATCATTTGCAAGAAGGCCTGTTTTTCCCCAGCTGAGAGGGTGGCATAGCTATAAAATAAGGTGGTTTCATTGAATTTCACTGACTTAGTATAGACTAGGTATACTAAGGCCTTTTGAATCAACTCTAGGGTCACCTTCAACATTTTGGCCCCAGTAGAAGATGTGAAGCAATTCATCTTTTCAACGTAAGACATAGTCAGCAATGAAATAAACTCAAGGAAATGATAAACGTAAGGCGCAATTTGGCAATAGAGCCTTGATTCAACTACTTTGAAAGGGTCTTCCCCACTGATGTGGTGGTCATGCAGGTCAAACCATAGGTCCGACAAGTGGTGAGGATAGGATGGGTCAAAAGTTTGTGCCTCCAGGTCCATCAATTGCTCAACATAGGATGATGGTTTGGCTACCCAAGCTTGGGGGGCCATTGGAGCCAACATCTTCATTTTAGAATGGAGACAAAAATTATAGGTGGGGAAGCTGGCAGGTTACTTGGTTGCCTGGGTGAGAGTTGGTGAATGACATTGGTGAGAGGTCTAGGGAATTCTAATGTCACAGACCAGTTGAGTGATGGGAGAACTCAACTTCAGGGAGAACAAATTTAAATTCAAATGAATAAATGGGAGGGGTTTTTATAGGCAGGGAGAAAGAATCATATGACATCATATGAGGTCAGTAGTGGGGGACATGTGGTGGAAGATAATTGGAAGGGTGACAGGTGGATGAGTGGGAGGAGGAACTTTATTGTTACCTTCGGTGCTTGTTTGTTGGTATCAATGGTAGGCCAATGTGTGGTGGATGGTCCCCACTTCTCTCTAGTGGGTGGATGAGAGGGAGGGAGGATCCAGCCAGGACCTCCGAGAGTTAATCTACGGCATCGATTGGCTAATTCCGCCTTATTGACTTTTCAAATATGGGGGGTGGAACTGAATTATCGATCACGACAGTTCCCCCCCAAAAAAAGTGCTTCGAGGGGTTGGTTAGGTGAAGATAAATGGAAATCCACCATAGGACCTACTTGAGCTTTAATGAAACAACATTCCTTATGTGTTTTCTCTTTCTCCACTTTTGTATCTACCCAGTGGAAGATTTTCCAATGAGGCCTCTTACACCCCAGCCCTTTAGTGTGCTACTATGATCAAATATTATCCACTTTAGTTAATTTATCTAACTCTGCACCAAATATTTCAATTGAACCCGTTTGAAACCCATACAAAAAGTAAAATATTGCAGGTAACAATAAGAAAACTCGCAAACCTAACATGCAAACCATGACATATAAACAAAGGGCACAATACCAATCCCAGGGAAACCGTCATGGATATGATGATATGACAATTACCAAAAAAGGAAAACATGCAAAGGTATGCAAAATATCAGAATGGGAAAAATCGCCAAGAATATGAACAATATCAAAACTAGGAAACTACCCAAGGTTATACACAATATAGGAACCACAAAGCCAAATTTAGGTTAAGAGAAAGTGCAACAAATAATTAGAACGGAGCACTGAGATTTATGAAGATCACAAAAATGGTGGCTCACAAAATTTAACAAGGTTAAGTGTACACTTGCTCTCATACCATGTTAAATACATACCAAAGTAATAAAGTAGTGTGTCTGCATTCTATTTAAAAGATGTTTGTATTAATACAAAGTTTTTTGACCCTTGCTTTTAGTTTTGTTGTTAGAATTCCTCGACACCATCCATAAGAATTAGATGTCCGACAAAAATCATGCACATTTTGATCCAGGCAGATATTGGTGGCCACCTGCCAATTCCACTTGGACCCCCACCATTATTTCTTTTAGTTTCCTTAATTCTAGCACAGTTTACTATTTTTAGCAATTTTTTGAGTCCTGAACTTTCAACGTCATTTTGAGGCCCTAAACGACATATTTTTTGGAAATTTTGCACCAACTATTTTCTACCTAAAATCATATTTTCAGTCGTATTCCTCATAGAGATCTTTCCAACAGGGTATCATGCACGTCAAACAAAGATAATCTGACCAAGTCGCGACCCCAGTAAGTTGGTTGTCCAACTAACCCCAACGAGGCCCATAAACTCTTGGTGTTACATCTCCTCGGGTTAGGATTTTTGTTGTTTAGAGTTTTCTCTTATTGTTCAATAATAAAACAGCCCTTAAGCCTCATTGTAATGTAGTTCAGAGGCATGTAGCCGCCACATATCTTCTTAGAGATAAGCTACCACCGCCTGAGCTAGTCTTATTTCCATTCTATTTGTAATCATATTTCAGTATTTGATAATAATGAAATGAATTGTTATTTCTACTACATCTTTGTATTTATGGTTATATCTATAACTTGTTGTGTTCTTGTTTAAATCTAGATCAATGGTATCAGAGTGGTCTGCTCTTTCTCTGTTTTTCTTTGCATGTCCCCAACGAGGTCTAGATATAAGGAGTTAGGGCTTGAAGTGGCCGAACCTTTGCAAGACCTACCTCGCAAATCCCGACGGCCTATCAGGGTGGATGAAAAGAAAGACAAGGGAGCAAGATATCGTATCAAATCTTGCTCGAAGAAGCCCTCAAGTGACAAACGAACGTGATGATGGAAAACTTTGCCCAGATCCTTCAACGACTACCCAAGGGCGATGCATCTACTTCTGGTAGCTACTCTGGAAGAACCATACCCTTTAAGGTACAAGTTAACTTTGACATTCCCATATTTGAGGGTAAGATAGATGTAGACGATGTGGATAAATGGTTAAATATGCAAGAAGGATATTTTTCCATTCATGACTTTTCCAACTGGGAAAAGATCACTTTTTCACTTCTCAAAGCAACCCCCCATGTCAAGGACTAGTGGGAAACCTACTCTGAGCAGAAGGATGAAAGTACAAACTCATTGTTTTCAGCCACACCCACTTGGAACTCATTCTTGGATGCCATCAAGGAGTAGTACTACCCTGTCGGGAACTATGAGGATAAATACATAAAGTGGACAACATTGCGATAGGGAAGGGAGCAAGATGTGCTGGAGTTTACCAATGTTTTTCATACCCTTCGCAAAAGGTTGGGTATCAAGCATTCTGAGAACCATTTGGTTCTCAAGTAGTGAGACTACCTACACAGTTACATCCAAGATGAGATGGAATTCCTAGACATCTCCTCTCTTAGCACGGAATACTGATATGCAGTCAAGATCAAGCAAAATTTTAAACAGAAGAAGCAAGACTTTGGATCTGTGAATTTGAAGCAAGGGAAAGGTGCCCCCAAACCACAGAAAAAAGGAAAAATTCAAGGTGAGGCGGCCCAAGACAACCCACCAAATCTGCAAGAAAAGAATAATTCCACGAATCCAAAGAAGGATGCGGGAAAGTGGTGTGAGTTCCATAAGAGCTCCACTCACAACGCAAGTGAGTGTTGGGCCAAGCGGTCACTGGTAGCCGAGCTAAGGGCTTCGAAATCAGATGCATGTTCCAACTTTGAGTCAGAACCCAACAAGGGGAATGATAAAGGGAAGCAGATTATCGATGCAGAGCCCAACGCGACAGTGGCCACCACAAAGATCTAGAAGGAGGAACCCGAAGATCCAGAGGAGGAGGAGCGCCTCTTCCACTCCCAGATGTGGGTAAAGGGTTCCCTTCTACAGTTCATTGCCGACAGCGGGAGCCAAAAGAACCTCATTTCGGAAGAGTTCATGAAGCGGTTGGGCTTACTGACCATAGCACATCCAGAACCACACACCATCAGGTGGCTTCACCAAGGACGAGATCTTCGTGTGAGCCAGCAGTGACGCCTTCAATACAACATCAAGACCTTCATGAATGAGGTATTATGTGATGTTGCTCCCCTTAATGTTTGTGATGTATTATTAGGCCAACCATACTTATGGAAGCGACATGTTGTGTATGATTCAAGGCATCATGTTGTTATTGTTACTTTGGGAAATAAGTTGTACAGGATACTGGAGGTAGAACTGCCTACTGCCATCTCTTTGGTTACTGCAAAACAATGTAGTAAGCTCATTTCCAAAACTAGGAAATTTTTTTTCCTGATGATATGCCCTTAAGGAAAGAAGAAGACATGGCCACGACCTCTAGACAAGGCCCCTTTGCATGACAACAACATATGGACAAGGTCCTAGAGGAGTATGAGGACATCTTCACCTCCCCTGCAGGGGTGCCTCTACACTATCAGGTCAGGCAGTTCATTAATCTGACCCCAAGTGCACCACTACCAAGTGGACCAATCTATCGGCACTCCATTCTGGAGAATGACGAAGTCAAGAGGTAGATTCAGGAGCTACTGTAGAAAGGTCACATCCATCTGAGTTCATCGCCCTGTGGGAGCCCGATCATGTTAGTACAAAAGAAGGATGGGACTTGGAGACTCTGTATTGACTATCAAGCGCTGAACAAGATCACTATCCAAAATAGGTTCCCGATCCCATGGATTGATGACCTTCAGGACCAACTGAAGGGGGGAATATTTCAGCAAGATCGACTTGAAATCTAGATATCACCATGTACTAATCGAACCCTCTGATGTGTGGAAAAATGCCTTTAAAGCCAAGGAGGTCCTTTTCGAATGGTTGGTTATGCCTTTCGGGTTGACAAATGCTCCTACAACATTCATGAGGCTGATGGATGACATCTTGTGGCCATTCACCTACTCATTTGTAGTGGTATACTTGGATGACATCATGATCTTCAACCAGAGTTGGGAAGAACACCTCCACCACATCCAACAGGTTCTCCAAACACTGCGACAACACAAGCTATGTGCCAATTTGGAGAAATGTACTTTTGGCATTACCCAGGTTTAGTATCTGGGATACAATATTGATGAAAATGGGGTGCATGTGGATCCATCCAAGATCTAAGCCATTCGACATTGGCTAGCTCCAACCACTCTAATAGAGATCCACATCTTTCTAGGTCTTGCCAATTTCTACGTAGGTTCGTGTTGGGATTCTCTCATATCACTTGGCCCTTGAGTCAAGTCACTAAGGGAGGAGCGAAAGAAAAATTCTTTCGGTATGATTCTCAACAGAAGGCATTCACAGAGTTGAAACATCACCTCTATTCTACACTAGTTCTCACATTACCAGACTTGCAACAACCATTTGAGATCAAGACATATGCCTCTGACTATGCTATTGGGGTAGTCCTTACTCAATAGGGGCATCTAGTGGCATATCATATTGAGACACTTTCAGACACAGTCTGAAAGTATCCCAGTTATGAAAAAGAGATGTATTTCATTGTGCAAGATTGCCGATAATGGGAGCATTACATTTTGGGGAAGGAAACAATCATACGCACAGATCGTCGGCCCCTGCAGTTCATACAGACACAAGGGAAGTTGCAGAAAGATCGCCATCAGGAGTGGTCCACATACCCACAATAGTTCCATTTCAATATCAAGTAAAAGAAGGGAAGCACTAATAATGTTGTAGATTGCCTCATCTGACCACCGATCATGGCGTTAACCACTGTGTTGAACTCTTGTGGGCACTAGAGTTCTGATTGGCCACTTCTCTACAAAAACAACCCAGAATTCGACCACACATACCAGACACTCTTGGAGGGTCAACAAGTTCTAGATTTTCACCTCTAAGATGCCCTATTATGCCATCTGGGACACCTTTGTGTTCCTTGAAGCGATTGTGCCAAGATGATTTGGGAAGCACACTACAGTCAGGCCGCTGGGCATTTCACGGTCAAGAAAACAATGGCAGTACTGTAGAAGTATTTCTATTGGCCAAATCTTCAACAAGAGGTCGGTAAGTACATCACATCTTGCACTGCCTATGTCATTGCAAAACCGACCATGAAGAAGCAAGGCCTCTATACTCCGCTACCTACCACTAGTCGACCTTGGGAATCCATCTCCATGGATTACATGGTGGGCCTTCCTTCTACTAAGCATGGCAATGACTATGTTTTTGTGGTCATCGATAGATTCTTGAAGATGGCTATTATGGTTGCCTGCAAGAAGAATATCACTGCGGAAGCCACTGCTAAACTCTTCTTTGAATCAGTGTGGGTACACTTTGGGATCCCATAGTCTATCATCTCAGATCGGGATAGTAGGTTCCTCAATACATTTTGGTCTAGTCTTTGGTCGATGTTGGACACCAAGCTCACTAAGTCCACAAATTTCCATCCCCAAACTGATGGCCAGAGAGAGGTCGTCAACAGGATGATCATACACATTTTGCGCATGTACAACTCAAAGCATCGACGCACATGGGATGAGAGCCACCCATATGTCTAGCATAGCTATAACTAAGCTCTCCACAACTCAACTGGCCACAGTCCTTTTTAGGTGGGCTTGGGATTCCAGCCACTAAGTCCCATTGATGTGGCCATGCCATTTGCAGCTACTCATGAAGGTTTAGCTCATGTCTAGTCCAAAACAGATTCATTGAGCACATCCAGCATATCCTCCAGCAGGTCCACGACATTTTGGAGACATCAAATGCCAAGTACAATCAGCGACATGATCAACATCGGGTGCCACACAAGTTTCAGGTGGGCAACAAAGTCTGGTTGCATTTGCAAAAGGAATGCCTTACCAGACCTTATTGAAAACTCTAATGATCTGAAATTGCTTGCTAGTTAATTCTGTGCTAGTATCATTTCCAGATATAAAATTTTCTTTGCTTTGGTTTGCTTATCCATCAAGAGTTTATCCATGAGCATGTGATTGTCAATTCATCAAACTTGGTGAAATTTAATTTTTTGCATGAATTTTAAAGCATGAATTCAAATGGTTGAAAAAAAGCATATAAAAACACAACAAGCATAAAGAACAGAGCTCAATACACAAATTCCTATTCAAGGAGTTCACCCCTCCTGGGCTACATCTCCTTGGTCCAGCTTCATAGTGTGGGCCTTTGTATTAGCTTCAATAGTGCTCAAAATGCTATTACATGCATCCAATGATCTTGGAACCTATTCTAATGAGCTTAAAACATTCAAATCTATCAGAAATGACTATTTTGTTACTCAATTTGGTTACCAACTGCTCTAGGAATGGTCTCCAACACCTCGTGGCCCTAGGCTTCAAAAATCTTCAAGTGACCAAAAACACCTTTAGATGAACTCTTCTGCCTCTGAAACCTGCTCCAATGAGTTCCTATCATGCCAATTAGCCAAAATATACTATTGAATTTTGAAAGTTAGCTGAGATTGAGTAAGTTATGGCTCAAACAGTTTTTCCTAGAAAACCTCCGCTAAATCTTGAGAGACTCCAGTTAAGTCCACCAAGTTTAGTGGCAGTTCCAGATTTAGTGGCTCCGCCATAAATTCTTCCAACTTAATTACAGAATAATTAAATGCTAAACTGATGAGTGGCACACTAATACCACTTAACAGTTCACCCCTAGCTCCTGGTTTGGGCGCTTGGTCACATGGCGGTGGGGGCTGGCCTTGTGGGGCTGTTTTTACCAAACTTTCAGAAGCTCTAACTTTTGCATACGATGTCGGTTTTTCGAACCATTCATGGCTTTGGAATCCTGAAGATGAAATCTATTCATTCATTCAGGTCTGAAGCAATTCTGAGTACTTTCAATTTTTAGCTAAAATATTGATCCCTGATCATTCCTCCCCACCAGAGGCCTTTTGGACCCCAAAATCTCTCTTGATCACCGATTATGTTGATGAGGGGATTTCTCCCTCATCCTTTTAGTCTTTATGCATTGAAAATTTCCTAATTTCATCATTTGGAGTTTTTCATAAAAATTCAATTTTTCCCTTGATTCTGACGACCATCTATTGTTGTCTTTATCACCATCATGCTGCAATATTTCTGAATTTGCATAACAAAAATCTAGTTTTGTAGAAAAAATATTGTTCCTACCTTGGTCAACAATCAAAGGAAACTTGGAATCTTTCTCACCCTGCGCTTTGTCTCTATGGCGATTTTTAGCTCCTTTTTCCTTGTACTTGTTGGCATTATGGCTAAAGTGTTGTCCTTGATGGCAACCCATTCAGGTGATAGATCACAGTACTTCAAGTCAGCAGCAGAGATTGATGATCAGCTATCAAATATTGAAGAAAATAAGGGGTACGCAGGTACACCTTGCATAAGGTGCGTACACGCAGGTCAGTGTTACATAAAGTGCGTACATACCCGCAGTTATCCCGTTCAGGAGGTGCGTACCCCCAGTGCACACATTTCAAGGCAAAGAAATTCACATGTGGGGTTTTCTTATGTTTTACTCTTGGTATTTAGCCGACGGTATTGTGTTATTATGGTGTCGGTTCGTGGTATTGATCCATGATTTAAGGAAGAGCTTTCCTATATAAAGCAAAGGAGATCATTTGGCTTGAGTATGTTTTGGGTTGAATATCTTATGAGGGCTAGATCTGACATATTATGATCTCTCTTGGGAGTATGTCTAGATCTAAATAAGGAGAATCTACTGATGGATTGAGATCTCTTCGGCGCATGTTCAGATCTGTAGATCTGACTGTCTGGGTTATTTCTGAAGTCTTGAATTCATCTATGCCCGAAGGTACGCAGGTACAGTGAAAGAAAAGTGCGTACATACACAGGAACGAAGCGTTTCAGGTGCGTACATACGCAAGCACAGAAGGGTTGTAGGTGCGGAGGTCCACATGCAGTTCAATGGACTCAGAGCGAGGTACGCAGGCTAGCAGTTGAGCAGGGTGCGTACGTAAGCAGGCGAGCAATTGAGCAGGGTGCGTACTGTAAGCAGGCAAGCAGTTGAGCAGGGTGAGTACTGTAAGCAGGCCAGCAGTTGAGCAGGGTGCTTACGTAAGCAAGCGAGCAGTTGAGCAGGGTGCTTACTTCTCTTAAAATCTTTCTTTATCATTGTTGTGTTCTGGGTTTGGTCCTATTATTGTTGATCTGGTTACTATAGTTGACTGGGTGATTCTCTTATACTTGATGATTATTTGATGCTTATGGATCCAGTTTGAAAATTTATGAAAAGTGGTCCTTATAAGAAAAGAAGTAGGGGGTTGTAGCTCCCTTCCAGGAGAGACTGGAAAACGAGAGAGAGAGTTGTAGCTCTCTGCAGGTTGCAGCCTGTGTACTGGTAAAGGACTGCACCAGTACAAAACCATTGTAAAAGGAGTTTCTAATTTGAAAGAAGATAGAGACATATTGCAGCAGGTGGTTTTCACCCACATTGGGTTTCCACCTTACATCTTGTGTTCTTTGGTGTGACTATCTGTTTTCTTTTGTTCATGCTCATTATTTTATGGTACTGACATGCAAAAATAATTCAAAGAACAAATAAAGAAGATTTATTAAAAGAATTAGATAATACTGATTCACCCCCCCTCTCAGTATTATTTCCAACAATTGGTATCAGAGCAGGTCCTTCAGAGAAGCTTGATCGCTTGAAGGTAGATCGTTCATCATGAGCAACTACGAGAGAGAAGCATCAATCAGGCCACCAGTTTTTGATGGGACAAACTTCAATTATTGGAAGGTAAGAGTTACTGCCTATCTTCAATCTCTTGGTACAGAAGTTTGGGACATCGTAGAGACAGGCTACGCTTTTCCTTCAGCTACTCCTACAAATGCAGCCGAGAAAAAGAAGTATGAAACAAATGCGAAAGCAGTCAGTACTCTATTAGGATGTATATCTCAATCAGAATTCATGAAGGTAATGCACTATAAATCCGCAAAAGAGATATGGGACAAAATTGTCACGAGCTATGAAGGAGATGAACAGGTAAAGCGTGCTAAACTTCAAACTCTCAGAATTCAGTATGAGACTCTCAAAATGTATAATGATGAAAGTGTGGCTAACTATTTTCTTCAGGTAGATGAGGTTGTTAACTGTATGAAAAATTTGGGTGAAGAAATAAAAGAGGCTATTGTGGTTGAAAAGGTTCTAAGATCATTGTCCCCCAAGTTTGAATCTAAAGTATCTACAATAGAAGAAAAGGAAAATCTACGAATTCTTACTATGTCTCAGCTACATGGAATTCTAACTGCTTATGAAATGAGAAAGGGAGGTCCATCAGATAGAAGAGAAGCTTCTTTCAAGGCATCAGGCAAAGGAGATTATTATGAAGCGAGCCACGTCCCAGAAGAAGAGGAAGAAGAATCAAATTTTGTCAGAAATCTTCAAAGGGGTTCTGGAAGGTTTAGAGGTAAGTTACCTTTTAAATGCTTTGCTTGTGGAAGAGTAGGTCATTATGCTGCAAAATGTCCTTATAAGGATAAAGGAAAGGAACCTGCTAGATGGAACAAGAAATAGAATGCAAATAAGAAAAGCTACTACACTCATGAAGATAGTGATGGTCTATCAAACAGTGATGAAGATGAACAAGGTAATGAATATAAGTTGTTAATGGCATTTGAAGATGATGATTATATGGATGCTATAGATGTGGATAACCTTTATGATGAAATTACTAGACTCAAGAGATGTATAGAAGAAAAGAACATGATCATTGATACTCTACAATTTCAAATTGATGAAAAGGAAAAACATCTTGAAAAATTAGAAGGTGAAATTGTTGGTCTTAGAAAAGAGATTGAGAAAACAAAAGCTATTAATCTCAAGTTTGTGAAAGAATCTGAAACTTTGGATGAGATTATCAATGTGCAACGGTCTCCACTAAACAAGACAGGTCTGGGCTATAATGGAGAAACTTCTCAAGCATCCACCTCAAAAAGTTATCTGGATGCAGCAAGAAGAAATGAGCAAAAGCACAATGAAGATCATCAAGTAAAGCAGGGACGAATTACAAACAGAAACTATCAGGGGCAATCCATCTTAAGGGTGAACAGAAGCTACAACTAGCCACAGGTAAAATCTTCTCAATTTGGTTCAAGAATAGATGACAATAGAAATTACAATCAATTGGCTGGTAGATTCGATAACCGCAGAAGTTTCTTCAATGGACAATGCTTTTCTTGCCATAACTTTGGTCACAGAGCAGCTCAATGTGTTGCATATAAAACGATCATGACTAGGGAAGCTCAAAAACAAAGAAGTATGATGGGGATTACAAAAAGGACCTATAACAACTTTTCGGTTCTTGAAAATGAAGTTGAATGTTCTATTTGCAATAACTTTGGTCATGAAGACTCTGAATGCAGGAGTAGGTTTCAGCAGAAAAAGGAACAAGCCTCAAGCACCAAAACATGGAGAATAAAGGAACCTCAAACAGAAAGATGTGGGATAGCATTTTATGCAGAGGGACAGGAAAATCTATGGTACATTGACAGTGGATGTTCGAAGCATATGACAGGTGATAAAGAAAAACTTGAGTCTTATTCTACTCTAGAAAAGGGAAAGAAAGTCTCTTTTGGAAATGATACTCCTGCAACTATAAAAGGAAAAGGCATTGCTCAGTTAAAAGAAAAGGTCAAGGCTGGAAATGTTTTGTATGTTGATGGATTGAAGCATAATCTTCTAAGTGTCAGCCAGATGTGTGATCAAAGAACCGAGGTTATATTCAGATCAAATGGATGTCTTGTTCGTGATCTTGATACAGGTAAAACAGTGATCAAAGGCAAAAGAACTCCAAATAATCTGTACATATTTGAAGAAGGACAACAACAATGTTATCTGAGCAAGGATGATGAACACTAGTTATGGCATCAGAGGTTGGGACATCTAAGCTTTTCACAAATAAGGAAAGCATGCAAATATCAGGCAGTTTGCGATCTTCCAGATATCAAAATTCCTGACAACACCATATGCAAATCATGTCAGTTTGGAAAACAAACCAGAACTAACTTTCCAGAGAAAGAAGGATCAGCTAGCATGCCTCTTGAGCTAGTACATACAGATACATGCGGTCCTTTCAGGAAAAGAACACCTCGAGGAGAAGAATACTTGATATTATTCATTGACGGTTTCTCCAGGTTTGTCTGGTTAGGACTTATGAAGCACAAAGATGAAGCATTCGAAAAATTCAAATCCTTCAAAGCCTTGGTTGAAAATGAATCAGGTCACAAAATGAAGTGCCTCAGATCCGACAGAGGCGGGGAATTTACTTCAAATGAATTTTTCGATTTCTGTGAAGAACATGGGATAAGAAGAGAATTCTCTACAGCAAGAACTCCTCAGCAAAATGGAGTTGTGGAAAGAATGAACAGAACAGTCCAACAAATGGCTCGTGCTATGCTTGATGAGTCAGGAACTCCCGCAACTTTCTGGGGTGAAGCTGCACATGCTACAGTTGTTATTCTCAACAAAACAAATGTCCGGGTGAACAACACTCAAACTCCTCATGAGCTCTGGAGTGGTAGGACTCCTTCAGTAAAGCACTTCAAAATATTTGGGAGCAAATGCTATATTAAGAATACTGATGAGCAGCTTGGCAAACTTGAACCTAGAGCAGATGAAGGCATTCTTCTTGGTTACTCTCCACATAGCAAAGCATACAAATGCTACAATAAAAGACTTGATAGAATTGCTGACAGCATTGATGTAGTGGTTGATGAGAAGGGATACATTCCTAGGCAAGTACATCATGAAGACATCGAAGAAGATGAAGGCTACCCCCAACGACAGAATGATGAAGAAGAAGAACCTCAAGAAGAACCTCAAGAAGAACCAGAGGAGCAAACAAGAATAGAAGAAAAGACTCCATCCAGATATGTTCAGAAGAACCATCCAGAATCTCAGATTATGGGGCAGAAAGAAGCAGGTGTACAAACAAGAAGAACAGTTGCAGAAGCTTCAAGCTATTTGGCATTACTCTCCTCTACTGAACCACAAAATGTGAAAGAGGCATGCAAAGATGAATTTTGGGTGAAAGCAATGGATGAAGAACTTGAGAAGATCGAAAAGAACAACACTTGGGAGCTGGTTCCTAGACCAACAGATAAGAATGTTATCGGGACAAAATGGGTCTTCAAAAACAAATTGAATGAAAATGGAGAAGTAATTAGAAACAAAGCCAGACTTGTTTGTAAAGGGTATGCACAGCAAGAAGGAATAGACTTCGAAGAAACCTTTGCTCCTGTTGCAAGACTTGAGGCCATCCGAATGTTCCTTGCTCTCTCAAGTTTTCAAAACTTCAAAGTATTTCAAATGGACGTGAAATCAGCCTTTCTGAATGGAGACTTGGAAGAAGAAGTGTACATTGAATAGCCAGATGGGTTCATTCTTGGAAATGATCCAAATCTTGTATGCAGATTGAAAAAGGCTCTCTATGGTCTCAAACAAGCTCCAAGGGCTTGGTACTACCGTTTGGACAAATATCTTCATCAACAAGGCTTTTCAAAAGGATCGGCAAATAGCAATCTTTATATAAAAGTTGAAAATGACAAATTGCTAATACTTGTTGTGTATGTAGATGACATTATTTTTGGGAGCAATGAAGAAGCTATGAGTCAAAACTTTGCCTTGGTCATGCAGAAAGAATTTGAAATGTCCTTGCTAGGAGAACTGACATATTTCCTTGGTTTGCAAATCCAACAAAAAGAAGGAGGAATCTTTTTATCTCAAACCAAGTATCTCAAACATATTTTGAAGAAATATGGTATGGAAGATGCAAAACTAGTATGTACACCCATGGTCACAGGATGTAGCCTCAGTGAAAATGATGAATCTGCAGCAGTACATCAACCAACCTATAGATCTATGATTGGAAGTTTACTTTATTTGACAGGTACTCGACCAGACATCATGCATGCAGTTGGAATAGTTGGAAGATTTCAGGCAAATCCGAAGGAGACTCATCTTCAGGCAGTGAAGAGAATTTTCAAATATCTTCAAGGGACTCAAAATTATGGCTTATGGTATCCTAGAGATAGAGATCTTACACTTCATGCTTATACAGATGCAGATTGGGCCGGAAGCGTGGATGATAGGAAAAGCACAAGTGGTGGTGCGTTCTTTATGGGTTCCAGACTGGTATCTTGGTTTAGCAAGAAACAGAGTTCGATTGCCTTGTCTACAGCTGAAGTGGAATATGTTGCTGCTGCATATTGTTGCACCCAACTCCTTTGGATGATGCAGACTTTGCAGGATTTTCAAATCACTTGTACACCACCAATCCCCATCTTATGTGATAACACAAGTGCAATCAGCATCTCAAAGAATCCTGTTATGCATTCAAAAACCAAGCACATACCAATCAAGTATCATTTTCTCCGGGAACAAGTGCTTGAACAGAAGGTCAAGTTGGAGTATGTTCCTTCTAAGGAACAAGTTGCTGATATTCTCACCAAACCATTGCCCAGGGACACTTTTGAATGCCTCAGGAAAAAGCTGGGGGTTGTTGATGCATCATCTTATTGCTGAACCTCTTCTGATTGATGGTACAGGTTCAGGGGGAACATATAATGCATTGTTGGCATTATGGAGGATGTGTAGAAGGAGATCTTGGAAGTAGCTGCAATATGTCTCTATCTCTTTCATGGTGGATTATGGTTCTTCATTGCAAATCTGGTTCATATTCAGGGGGAGCATGTTCTTAGGGGGAGCATAACCCTTTGCCCTTGATGTCAAAGGGGGAGAATGAAGCTGAAGCTTTGAGGTTGCCATCAAGTCCAAAGGGGGAGATTGTTGGCATTATGGCTAAAGTGTTGTCCTTGATGGCAACCCATTCAGGTGATAGATCACAGTACTTCAAGTCAGCGGCAGAGATTGATGATCAGCTATCAAATATTGAAGAAAATAAGGGGTACGCAGGTACACCTTGCATAAGGTGCGTACACGCAGGTCAGTGTTACATAAAGTGCGTACATACCCGGAGTTATCCCGTTCAGGAGGTGCGTACCCCCAGTGCACACATTTCAAGGCAAAGAAATTCACATGTGGGGTTTTCTTATGTTTTACTCTTGGTATTTAGCCAACGGTATTGTGTTATTATGGTGTCGGCTCGTGGTATTGATCCATGATTTAAGGAAGAGCTTTCCTATATAAAGCAAAGGAGATCATTTGGCTTGAGTATGTTTTGGGTTGAATATCTTATGAGGGCTAGATCTGACATATTATGATCTCTCTTGGGAGTATGTCTAGATCTAAATAAGGCGAATCTACTGATGGATTGAGATCTCTTTGGCGCATGTTCAGATCTGTAGATCTGACTGTCTGGGTTATTTCTGAAGTCTTGAATTCATCTATGCCCGAAGGTACGTAGGTACAGTGAAAGAAAAGTGCGTACATACGTAGGAACGAAGCGTTTCAGGTGCGTACATATGCAGGCACAGAAGGGATGCAGGTGCGGAGGTCCGCAAGCAGTTCAATGGACTCAGAGCGAGGTACGTAGGCTAGCAGTTGAGCAGGGTGCGTACGTAAGCAGGCGAGCAGTTGAGCAGGGTGCGTACTGTAAGCAGGCAAGCAGTTGAGCAGGGTGAGTACTGTAAGCAGGCCAGCAGTTGAGGAGGGTGCTTACGTAAGCAGGCGAGCAGTTGAGCAGGGTGCTTACTTCTCTTAAAATCTTTCTTTATCATTGTTGTGTTCTGGGTTTGGTCCTATTATTGTTGATCTGGTTACTACAGTTGACTGGGTGATTCTCTTATACTTGATGATTATTTGATGCTTATGGATCCAGTTTGAAAATTTATGAAAAGTGGTCCTTGTAAGAAAAGAAGTAGGGGGTTGTAGCTCCCTTCCAGGAGAGACTGGAAAACGAGAGAGAGTTGTAGCTCTCTGCAGGTTGCAGCCTACGTACTGGTAAAGGACTGCACCAGTACAAAACCATTGTAAAAGGAGTTTCTAATTTGAAAGAAGATAGAGACATATTGCAGCAGGTGGTTTTCACCCACATTGGGTTTCCACCTTACATCTTGTGTTCTTTGGTGTGACTATCTGTTTTCTTTTGTTCATGCTCATTATTTTATGGTACTGACATGCAAAAATAATTCAAAGAACAAATAAAGAAGATTTATTAAAAGAATTAGATAATACTGATTCACCCCCCCTCTCAGTATTATTTCCAACAGTACTTGAGTCAACTCTTGCCCAATTTTCTTCGCCATTGTATTGTGCCTTTTGGAAACCAGCAATGAAAATTTGTGAAACCCATGCCTTCTTTGCCAAGAGGCTTTGTCCTCTTCTCGACCTTTGCAACTTCTTGCACCGACACCTTGTTTTCAACACCGCCCAATATCAATGTTGGCTACTGCAAATGTTTTTCACCTTCTTTCAAAGGCAACCTGTTATCATTCTAAACAAATCATTACAAATATAAGCATATTTATGAAAGGTATCATTCAAAACATCTCTTTGTTTGATCATCAACAATGTCAAGTTTTGACTTGCATTAACTATCCTCTTCATTTGCCTTGCATTAACTAAAGAAATGTTTAGTTTCTTGCGATAAGCTCTCACAATATACTTCACCCCATCTTTAAGAAAATGATATTTGTGCTCATAGCAATGAAACACCACTTTCCTGTCATAAAAATATGGGCTTCCCAAGATAATTCTAGAAGTGTCAACTGGAACCACGTCTAACTTGACGTCATCAACAAAGTTTCAAGTAATAGGAAATCTAAAAATGCATTTCCTTGAAACCTGTAAATTGGCATCCTTAACTGTCCAACCCAAAGGGTATGGTTTATGATGTGATATGGTTTCAAGTCTAATCTCTTTAACTAAGTCTTCTAAAATCAGGTTTGCTTGTGATCCACTATCAAAGAGTGCATGAATCTTAGTATGATTTGAGATTACTCTGATAGTGAACAACTCTTCCCTTTTGTATTCATTTGATGTGTTGTTGTGACTATTTAAGGAACTAGTACTTTCAACATGTTGACCTTTCAAACCCATAACTATAATTTTTGTCTCATCTCCTGAATCTAACCATAAATCTTTTTCAGCTATAGTAATAGTTTTTCCCTTCTCTTTGGCTTTCAATCTATCTAGTTTTAATTCTGGATGAAGTTTCCAACAAGTGGTCTTCATCATGGCCAGTCTTTGAACAGTTTTTGCATGTGAGTTTTTCCTTCTCTTTTTTGATAATTGCACTCTTCTTTCCCTTCCATTTTCCTCCCTTCTCTTTTCCCTTACCCTCACTTTAAAATTTCTCCTCTATGTTTTATTTTCCCCTTGCCTCAAGATGCGTGGCTTGCACACATACTTCATCTAAGTTGCTTGGGTTAAACATAAGGATAGTATGCTGCAAACAGTAATGTAAACATCCAATATATTTCAAGAGTGTGTCTTGTGAATTCAAGTTTACTCCTAATAACAAAGCCTTTTTCCTAAACTCCTGTGTATAATCTTGGATTGTTTGGCCTTTAAGATTCCTAAATTTTTTCCAACTCATAATGGCTTTTTGCATATAAGCTAAAGGATAAAACTATCTTTTAATTGCATAAACAAATTCAACCCAAGAAATGGATATCTTACCATGGATTTGCATTTCCTCTTGAGTCCTTGCTTCCCACCAAACTAGTGCAGCTCCTTCTAGCCTCAGTGAAGCCAACTGGATCTTTATGTCGTCTTCTTAAAGGTTCTGAATTCTGCAGTATACCTCCAACTGTCGAATCCAATTGTCCAACTTTTCTACATTCACTTTTCCATTTTACATGGGAAGTTCAAATTTTATGTCCAATTTCAGTAATGGAGTTTTTCCTTTTGGGGTTTTGGAATGAGTATGGGTTGTGGTGGTAGTGGAAGATGATGTTGTGTGAGGTGGTGAAGATGATGAGGATGAGGATGGTGGAGATGGAGGTGGCTTTCCTCCATTCCATTTGGAATCCTTATTTTCATCTTTTTTGTCCTCTCAGCTTCCTTCTCCATGTGGAGGTTCAGAACTCTCTCCAACCATTCTGGTGTTCCTCTGTTCATAGAGGACTTTAACCATCTCAGTCAAAGTATAGAAAGCTTTCTTGAACTCTTCCTCTTTTAAAGAGGGAACTTCATGCACTCTTTCTCCAGACATAATGGCTATGGATTCAAGCTCAAAAATTTGTACTAATTGCACCTCTTCAATCACTTCGGCCTCTTGTGCAATATGTGCCTCTTCTATCTCAACTGATGGAGATGGAACTTGAGGTGATTTAGGTGCTGCCTTGAGTGGTCCTTTGAGTGAGGATGATTCTTTCGCAACTTTCTTCCTTCTTGTCCTAATCTCAGGACTAGCTATCAGTAGCTTCCCTTCTCCTCTCCGCAACTTCAACCTTGTAATCACAACTACAATTTCAACTATTAAACCCTTCAAGCAAATCAAGCAAACAACTTTGTGCTCTGATACCAACTTGATTTGAAATTGATTTCTAGTTAATGTTGTGCTAGTATCATTTCTAGATACAAAATTTTCTTTGCTTTGGTTTGCTTATCCATCAAGGGTTTGTCCATGAGCATGTGATTGCCAATTCATCAAACTTGGTGAAATTTAGTGTTTTGCATGAACATAAAAGCATGAATTTAAATGGATGAACAACAACATATAAAACACAACAACCACAAACAACAGAGCTCAATACACAATTTTTTGTTGAAGGAGTTCACCCCTCCTGGGCTACATCTCCTTGGTCCAGCTTCATAGTGTGGGTCTTTGTATTATCTTAAATAGTGCTCAAATTGATGTTACATGCATCCAATGCTCTTGGAACTTGTTCCAATGGGTATAAAACATTCAAATCTATCATAAATGACTATTATTTTACTCCATTTGGTTACCAACTGCTATGGGAATGACCTCCAACACCTAGTGGCCCTCGACTTCAAAAATATTCGAGTGACCAACAACACTTGTAGATGACCTCTTCTACCTCTGAAACCTACTCCAATGAGTTCCTAGCATGCTAATTAACCAAAAATAACTATTCATGCTTGAAATTTGGTTGAGATTTGATAAGTTATGGCTCAAACAATTTTTCCTAGAAAACCTATGCTAAATCTAGAGAGACTCCAGTTAAGTCTGCCAAGTTTGGTGGTAGTTCAAGATTTAGTGGCTCTGGCATAAATTCCGCCAACTTAATTATGGAATAGTTAAATGCAAAACTAATTAGTGGCACACTAATCCCGCTTAACAGTTGGCCCCTAGCTCCTAGTTAGGGCGCTTGCTCACATGGGGTGGGGGTTGGCCCCACGAGGCTTTCTTTTTACCAAACTTTCAAAAGCTCTAACTTTTATATATGATGTCAATTTTTTGAACCGTTCATGGAATTGGAATCCTAGAGATGAAATCTGTCCATTAATTTAGGTCTAAAGCAATTCTGAGCACTTTCATTTTTTAGCTAAAATACTGATCCCTGATCATCAGACCACTCCGATATGGTCCTTACACCATTACCAAGGCTGTGGGAGACAATGCATTTGAGCTCATCATTCCCCCATTCCGTGGGCTACACCCAGTGTTCAATGTCGACCACCTTCAACCATACTTCTCACCATTGCTAGACACATCAGACATTATAGAACAACTCACACCTACAAGGTTAAATCTAGATTCCATGGAAATAGCCACAACTAATCGGATCATGGACACGCAGATCAAGCACACTCGCCAGTAGACAATCCAACTGTATTGAGTTGTCAAAGTAGGCCAACTCCTTCACCAGAGCAAGTGACTCACCAAGGACCAAGTTCAATAGAAGTTTCCCCATCTCATGGAGGAACTCAATGCAATGGGGACCATTGGTTCCTAAGGGAGGAGGAATCATCTTTGTGGATATTGGTGGCCACCCGCCAATTCCACGTAGACCCCCACCACTGTTTCTTTCATTTTTTTAGTTTCCTTAATTGTAGCACAACTTACTATTTTTAGCAGTTTTTCAAGTCCTAAACTAACAAAGCCATTTTTGAGGCCCTAAACGACATTTTTTTGGCAATATTGTATCAATGTTTTATATCCAAAATCATTTTTTCCATCGTATTCCTCGAAGAGATCTTTCCAACAGGGTATCAGGTGCATCAAACAGAGATAGTCTTACCAAGTTGTGACCCCGGGAAGTTGGCTATCCAACTAACCCCAACAGGGCCCATAAACTCTTGGTGTTACATCTCCTCGGGTTAGGGTTTTGGTTGTTTAGGGTTTTCTCTTATTGTTCAATAATAAAAGGGCCCTTGAACCTCATTGTAACGCAGTTCAAAGGCATGTAGCCGCCACATCTCTTCTCAGAGATAAGCTACCATTGCAAGAGCTAGTCTTATTTCCATTATGTTTCTAAGCATATTTCAGCATTCGATATTAATGAAATGAAGTGCTATTTCTACAACATCTTTGTATTTATGGTTATATCTATAACTTGTTGCGTTCATGTTTAAATCCGGATCGCATTTATATATTAAAATCTCATAAAATAAAAAATGTGCAATCACTTATAGATATTTTATTCATGTAAAATCACTTGCATATTCTTTTGATTTGGTCAATTTGTTACAGTGTTGTTGCACCAAGAGGCTCTCCAACCCAATATGGAAGAGATGTGTAGGTGTTAGGTGTAATGTAAGAAATATTGTATGACAACATATTTTAAATATTTTATAAATATTCTATTTTAATTTAATTTTGTAATATTTTTTTAACTTAAATCTAAAGATAAAATAAAAAAGTATAGAGAGATGTAATGGTGTAAAATAATAATTCTATAACCATATTAAAATTTACTTAATAAGAACATAAAAACTTAATGCTTATAATAAACTTACAATATAATAAGATTTTTAACTATTGATATTCATTCGTATTTTACATGATCTTAATTTATAAAAGAAAATTTAACAAACAAAAATTAATAAATTGGAAAAATATAAAGTACAAAATCATGGGTTCTAACAAAACCAAAGGAAAAAACTAATAGATTATATGAATATAAATATAAAGTACAAAATTATCGGGTATAATCAAACCATGGCCTATAACACTTTAACCCAATTTTAACCAATGAATAAAAATGAATGGTTTAGTATGTTATAGACTCAAATGATATTTATATATGATATTTAATTTAATAAAAATTAAAATATTCATAATTTAATAATATTTTTAAAATCAGTTAAGATTAATAAAGAAATAATTAATATTAATGTAGGGTAGTTAAATTTGACCATCAAAATTTACATAGTAATAAATTTATTATACAAAATATGTGTCTAGTCTATTAAACTCAATAATGTAATATATATGCATGTGTGTGTGTCTTTAACAATAATTATAGTAAATAATATATATGAAAGTATCTCAAGTATTTTTTAAGGTGTATAATCCATTTATGTATTCAAAAGTGTATGTTAAACTACAAGAAACCACACTTTCGCTAGAAATTGTATAGCTAGGTTCTGGCCAGAAAATCATTTCTTGTGTTAGTTAGACTAAACTAAATTAAATTTAAGATAATAATTAATTTATATTAATTTACAAGTTTAAATTCCAACAATTAAAAACTAATCATTTATATATATATATATATATATATATATATATCTATATATATATATATATATATATATATATATATATATATATATATATATATAGATATATATATATATATATATATATATATATATATAGATATTCAAAATTTTGAGCAAAAATTACTATTAATATATTATAATTTATATTAATTTATAAAAATAAGATTTAGTAAACAAAACACTAATACTTAAGTATATTTGTGACATGAAATACAAATTAAAATTCTTGTATTTTTAAAACTAACCTAGATCCATCTTAACTCCGTATCTACTAAGTCCCGCAGATCAAAATTTTTGAGATACGTAATTATTTTAAAATAAGAAAAGATATAATCATTTTGAGTACTTGGTAGATTCGTAGTTAAAATAGATATAAATTAATTACATTCAACTCATCACAAACCAATTTTCTATAAACATATTAACATCATGGATATTTATAACATAATAGAATCATTTAGACCTTAAATTATATCTAAGGTACACCAACTTTATGGACTCATCTTAAAACATTATATAGAAAATTATCATTGTTAAATTTTTATTAAAACAAATATTCACAATCTATATCATTAGCATTCATTTCTAAATGGGAATAATAATTGAATTAATAAAGCATTTTATTATAGGCAATATTCTTCCTCGATGGAAATAATATTCCCATTAAACAAATGACTTTATATAGGATGAAACAATTAATCCCAAAAAATACTCTTGGTCGCTCTTCTTGTAATTTTTTCTCCTAAAGTCAACAAAGGAAGTATTGTTAAGTTAACATTCAAAAACCCTCATAGCAAAGGCATCATATTTTAGTTAGCTAAGTAGTTTTTAATGGGGCCTTATCCTTTAACATGGATAATAATTTTATGAAACATATATTGTCTAGTTTTTTCATTAAGTTTACATCATTTGGCAATATAAGTCGAACCATTTATTATGATAATCTTCTCATTTACCTCAAATTTTCTAAATTTAAAATGTGACTATATAATGTTAGTATTTTAAACATTTAAAATATGATATTTATGGTTGTCAACTAAAGAGGAGAACAACCTTTTAAAACTCGAATTTTTAATGGAGGTAGCTTTTTTAGAAAGCCACAAACCATGTAATGATCTTAAATGCTAAAGTTAATGAATTATTGTTTGAAAACTTGATTGATCCAATTTACTGACTGTTAATTTACGAGATGCAATTGGAGGTGGTGGTGCAGACTTGGTCAATCCAATTCATAACAGTGAATTTATGAGATGTGATTATAGGCGATCCAGGAAAAGAATATGCTCTTTCCCGTAACACACTGAATAGGTAGGCATGAAACCTCTTAAACATGTAAAAGGACATCGGAAATAAATATATGTGGGAACAACAAAATAATTTATTGTTGGGATTTTTTGGTTGGATCTTGTTGGTGGTTTTCTTGGTCTTCGAACTCCCTCTCACTAATTAGATGGACTTAAATTTTCTCTTGAGACTTAGCAATACACAAATGAACCATGGGTGAAATTATTGAAAATTTTGGGTGAATTCTCTATGAGTTGTGTGTGAGGCTCATGGAATATGTGTCTAAGCCTATGTTCATTAATGGGAAGCTTAGCAGAAGATTGAATCACCACAACACTTGTTATATAGCTCATAAACTACCCAGACATGGAATTATGGGTCACTATGGTGCTTGTTTTGTAGATGTTAAACCACCTAGAAAATGAAAATTATAATCTTATGATGCTTGCTATGAGAAGACAGTTCATAAACCACTTGGATAGTAGATTCCAACTCGTAAGACTAAGTAATACCCCATATAAACTTGGCTTGGACCATTATGAATGAACTCAGATGAAAGAGTGAGTCACTATGGTGCTTACTACTAGGAAGCAATTGATAAACCAATCTAGTGCTTTCTATAGGTACAATTGATAAACCACCTTAGTGTTTTCTATTATAGGGTAGTTGATAAACAACCTGGATAATGGGATCAATATTCTGAGTGTTTAACCAATCCTTTGGTGCGGATTCGTTGAGCAAGCATTTCCTAAAGCATTTGATCCAAGTCAGAGTTGTTCGACTACAAGAAAGTTATTTTGTAACTGGTTTATGGTTAGGTAGAGAGTGAAAATCCCTACTTCAGTTTACCACTAGTTTAAGATATGTAGATAATTATATTACAGTTGCATATTTAAATCATGAACCATGATAGTCAATGTTATGCTTATGACTATGTTGATAGTGTTAGATAATCATCCAACACTTGGGGGTCTCCCGAGTATGGATTCCTAATATTATACCTCACACCAATTGGGATAGAATCCCCATCTGGATATCGAATCGACTAATATTATGTGTGTGTTTTGATCTTGGATGTCAAATGCAAAGAAAAGTGTGAGACCCAGTGTAATATGTCAGAAGATTGAAGACAAGATCAACTCTCCATTGATAACTTGTGGAACATGATATAAGAATAGAACAACATGAGAAAACACATTCCTTAAGGAATCATTACAGAGTTGAAACTGACTAAGACATACATGAAGGGAAAGTGCTAGCAATCAACTATGAATTAGTTCACAATCGACCACTAACATTAATATTGAACTAAGAGTAAAGATTCAAAGCCAACACACAATCTACATGAAAATGAATTAGTTCCTAAAGATATAATCAATGTGTAAACCACATGAATACATAATTGGAATACTAGATATCCAATATAACAATAGAGGAATGCATGAAAATCAATCCATGAACTGAAAATCTTCTCATTAATATCATTTCTAATTCAAATACATGTACAACAAGCTTGTCAAAACCCAATAGTGGGACGAGAGTAGTTCATATGTTCATAACATAGCGCTACCCTCACCTATAGACTACCAAGAGCAAGCTCCTTCAACTCTTTAAGCACAAAGTAGTAATCCTATAACTAGCTTAGCTTAACTAGCAAAAGTCGTATTACTTGAGGCATGAGGTTACATTTATATAAATGAGGAGGGTGATCTTTCACTTTCTCTGATGACTTTTGGACTCCCTCATGACCTTACAACTTCAAAATCAACTCTTCATCTCCTCAAGGACCTTTAGACTTCCACAACGACTTTAGATATTCTAGGTGAATTTTTTATATTCTTTCTTGGTATTTTGCAGAATTTCAATATTTGCCATTAATGACAAAATAATGGATTTACAATTGGATAATCCAAATTTTAACGTGCTTTTGCATAGCATCTCATAGGGAGACATCAAACTTTATGTAACTTGATGTTGTATTCATTCAACCCAAGGGTTTCATTAGTGCTAGTTAGATTGTTCAATAGTTTTCAATAATCTGAAGCATGTCTTCATGAAGTGTCTAGATATAAACATTGCACAGCCACATCTCAAGTCCAATCCTGTAAACACATACAACCATTAATTAGGAACCAAAATTAACAATGTTCACTATAATAAATTCAAAATCCATTATCATAAATACAATTAATGCTAAGAGAGAGGACAACTATCATAAAAGAAAAATCAGAGAGGCCATTGAAAGTGGAAATTGGCTTCCTCTAATCAAACAAATAAACCCCTCCGGACCCTTGGAAGCATAGGATCAAAAAAAGGGGGTCTTTCATTTCGAAAGTTTAATTAATTAATTAAAACAAATTAATTTAATTTAATTAATTTAATTTAATTTAATTAAAAAAATTTATTTGATTAATAAAAATAAAAATTAGAAATTAATAAATTAATTAATTAGATAAATTAGATAATTTAATTAATTAGTTAATTAATTAATTAATTAATTGATTAATTAAAGGAAGGTTAAAAATAATTAATAATTTAATTTAAATTAATTAATTAATTAAAAAAAATTAATCAATTAAAACTAAAATAATTAATAAATGAAGTACAAAATTAATAAAATAAATTAAACTTATTTGTTCATGATTAAAATAATTAAACCTGAACTAATAATGAATAATTAAATAATCAATTAAAAAGTTTTTATAAAACTTTTATAAATAAAAAATTTATAAAGATTTTATAAAATTATTATAAAAAGGAAAATAATAAATACTAAATAAAATAATAATTAATAAAAATAAGAAATCATGTGTCGGCCTTTTATAAAATTAGGGTTCTTGGTTTATTTATATCCAGGTCGCAAGGCTCACTTCTCTCAATAATATTTCATTCATATTCTATCTTATTTGTCCTGATGATGGACCCCCTTTGGGGTTTGAAACGTCGGCAGAATGAACTAGAAACTGTGGATAATCCGGATCATGACACTACAAAGATCAGTGGTTGTTTGCATCCTTGAAAAGTCGATTTTATCTTGATGCTAGAGATAATTCACCAATTATATCGTTATGGCTTTAGTGTTACCTTCTTGTTCAATGTGGAATTATGCCATTACTCTGTCAACTTATACTGGCTCAATCTTCCTTTTGTTATTTATAACATCCATTATACCTACCATATTACCTTTTGTAATGCATACCTTTAGTGCACTATCCCAATAGTAATCATCATACTATATGATTTTCCTTTTGCAACACATTCTATGTGAAGCATATGATCACATCGTTTTATTTAGAGTCTAGTTATGTTCCCTTGCTTAGCATTGGTTATCTTTCCAACATGTTTCTTAGATAATATTTTACCATGTTCAACCTAGAAAAAATTATCTAGCCCTTTCATATTTGCTTGTAAACTACTGTTCCATGCAATCAATACATCCTTATCCCAACGTTTTGCACCAAGGTGAAAGACATACGGTTGTTGTTCTAGTCACATTTCAATTGTGCAAAATTGTATTGTCATTACATCCTGTGATGACCTTCAGTCGACAGAGGAGTTTTCTGTGACATGAAGGTTGTAATAAGCTACTCTATTTCACACTGGTGGGCTAATGCCTCTCGTCCAACCATCGCATATTAGAAGCATAAATCCCTGCCTTTGTCTCTAAGGCATATACTAACAATTTAGTTCTTTCTTGTGATCGCTCATCATCTAAAATAATCAACTATTGCAACATTTTTTAAATGTGAATTACTTTGTATTTCCTTCTAAGACAGTGTTATCCTCTGAACATGCTATTTAAATGTTTCAGGTTAGCTTTTCCAAAATGACCTCCTTGATATATATCAATCTTTCCCATATATAACTTCATCACATTAACTTTCAATATTTCCATCAGCACAACAACATTTTTATTTTAGGCGCATCAATGTATATTTTTGCATGCATATGAAAATATATCTTTGGGTAGCGTTGGTACTTATTATTAATGATATTTTTCTTCTAGTGTTTAATCGCACCCTTGCTCTACTTACAACACCTTACTTCTATATAGTTTTCAATGCATTCTCTGTAACACTATCTAATGCATGGTTTATATCTATATATATATATATATATATATATATATATATATATATATATATATATATATATTTTTTTTTTTTTTTTTTTTTTTATTTTCTTAACAGATCGCTTGATTTGCCAATTGACATATTTGATATGCCTTTCCTTAAACACATCATACATTGGTGCAATGATTAAAGACAAGGATTCAAGACTCTAGAATCTGGAAACACAAAGTTCACTTTACATATGATGAGTTAAAGCATCCATTAATTTGGTGTCATTTGTGATGGGATTACACATACCTACTATTCATGTATGGGAAGCATGTGGATGAGAATATGGGTCCTCCATGGTAGTTGATAAACTAATCGTGGGGTTGCAAAAAAAATCTAGTTAATGCGTTGGATGCATGCAGACAGAAAGATGGATCCTACACTATTAGAGACTGCAACACAGAAAAAATGGATAGTGAAATCTATGTAGGAAAAAAATTTCTAACAATGGAGGAGAAGCATAGCAGTTGGAGAATATTTTTTGTTGAAAATAGTAGCAAGAAATGCTAAATATAGAAATGCTAAAAATAGCATTGCTATAAATAGCATTTCGGGATACATTCCAATTTTAGTTAGTCCCTGAACTAAAATTGAGAATTTAAATTCGAATTTGATCTTAGCAGTTGTTTGAAAAATAATTAATTCATTCATCTTGAGTTAATTAGTTGGAGAAAATCAAACATGAAGTCTATCTGAAGACATGCAATAGGTATCCCTTTGATTCAGAAATTTATCCCTTAATTAATGAGATCATGATGAGTTGTACTTTGAGTTGTAATTAGTTAGCTCAGTTAACTAAGTTAAGTCCAGATAGATTAGTTCCAATAGTTTGTGGAACTGATTGTGAGTTCAGTTAGTTAATGCATGCATGCATGTAACTAGTGTACTTCAGATAACTAATTATTCTCCCATAAATAACTCATGCATGTCAGTTTAGTCAGATACCCGGTTGAGATCAGAGGAAGGGAAAATTTACTATCAGTTGCAGGAATATTCCCATGAGGATATCTCTTGCATGCAAAAGGAATTCATTCCTGGAGGATTGCGCAGTTATTTCTGAGTTTGGTGAGTTGTGTGAGAGGTGAATTCAAATAGGTGGCAGCTAGAGGATCGAGGAGAAACTGCACAAGGAAATAGGAGGCTTGGAGGACTGAAGGAAGGCATATGTGTTGTCTATTCTATCTATGAGCAGCATTGAGAGATTGTACTGAGAGCTGGATAGCTTGTGAGCTAAAGCTTTGTGTAATCCGAAGATATTTCCACTTGTATGATAATATAGATAGCGGGGTTTTTAGCTGAGTCTTTCCCCAGAGTATTCTTCTGTGTTCATGTGTGATTTTTTCTTCTTCATATGTTATATTTGTTCTATTTGATCTTGCTCAAAATCGATTAAGCTTCCGCAAGTTTGTTTGTAGAAGTAGATCAAGTATTTTTCTTTAGTATATCGCATCATCGGGTACTCTACAGTGAGAATTTCTACATGGTGTTAGAGCAAAGGTGATCAAAGAGGAGAACAATATACAAAGAAGGGAGAAGTTTGAAGTTTGAAGTTCTTGATTATAGAAATCAAATTCTTATCACATCTCAAATTTCACCAATGGCATTCAATGGTTTGAGACTCGAGTATGCCCTGGATGGTAGCTTGAATTATATAGCCTGGAAGGATCGCATGGAAGTGGTATTAGAGGACAACAGTTTGAAGGACTTCATTGATCAAGAAGTCCCCAAGCCAGCAGATACTAATGCCCAAGAATTAGCGGAATGGAAGAAATGTGTGGCTAGAGCGAGGAGGATTCTTTTGGAGGGAGTTCAAGACCACATTGTCTCGAGTCTCCATGGGAAGGAGACACTATTTTCAATGTGGAAAACATTGAAGGATCTATATCAGAACAACAATGATCAGAGGAAGCTAGCACTGAAAGACAATCTTCTGAAAATCAAGAGTGAAAAGGGTGACACAATCTCTACATATCTGAACAAGCTCACCACTTGCAGGGATGAGCTTGAAAATGTAGGAATCACGACAGCCGATGATGACATGGTGAGCCTTTCTCTCCTCGATCTTCCTAAGAGCTGGAATAGCTACCAAGACTTGGTAAATGTAAGAGAGAAACTGCCATATTGGGAACGACTGTGGTCAGATTTGATGCAGGAGGAGATAAGGAGAAGCATGATGATGAAGAAAATATAGCCTTACCCAATAAGGTGAGGAAAGGGAAAGGGAAGGTTTCCCATTCCAAATTGAGTTCTTCCCATTGTGGGAAGAAGATTGACAAATCGAAATGACGATGATTTCATTGTCATGAGGTAGGCCATTATGCAACAAATCGCCCACAGAATAAATCCAAGAAGGGAACCTCGAAAGGATCAGATGGTGAGGCACTGGCCTCACTATTCGAATTGGATTTCACCCTCATCGCATGCATGGTTTCATCAATGGTGGGTTGTGTTTGGTACCTGGATAGTGGAGCCTCATTCCACATGACCGGCGACAAGAGTTTATTTAGTACCTTGGAGGAGAAGGACCTCTAGATGCGCATAGAGATGGGCGATGATGGAAATTACCGTGTTTCAGGTGAAGGCATGGTTGTGTTTCAGAGGGAGCATGGAGCTCCTATCACCCTGAATGATGTCAAGTATGTGCCTAGACTGAATAAGAACCTGGTATTCGTCGCAATGCTGGAAGACAAAGGCTATGATGTAGTCTTTAGTAAAGGAAAGGCATTCTTGAGGAACATCGGCACGGGACAGACCAAGAGGATTGAGATTCGAGTAAAGAATCTCTACAAGCTAGAGGTAGATGACTGTGCTACATTGAGTTCCAAAGCAGAGTTGGTGCAAAGCCAAGATATTCACGAGTTATGGCATAGAAGATTAGGCCACTTGCACCATGGGGCCTTGAAGATCATGCGACAGATTTCTAACGGACTTGCCAAGGGTAAACTGGAGCAAGTGGATACATGTAAAGGTTGTACCTTAGGTAAGTATGCAAAATATTCCTTTCAGGATCGAGACAGTCAAGCTGGAGCAATCCTGGAGTGAGTTCATACAGGTGTGTGTGGACCATTCTCGACAACCTCCATCGCTAAAAAAAGGTAGTATGTTATTTTCATTGGTGATTTTTCTCGTAGATGTTGGATGTACTTCATGCAAAAGAAGGATCAAACCTTCTCAAGGTTTTGTGAGTTCAAAGCCTTGGTTGAGAAAGAATCTGGAAAGAAAATAAGGGCCTTGCAAAGTGACAATGGTGGAGAGTATGTCTCTCAACAGTTTAAGGACTTCTGTGCAGTAGAAGGAATTAAATGGGAGTTGACAGCACCCCATAACCCACAGCAGAATGGGGTGGCCAAAAGGAAGAATAGAATGATTGTGGGAGAAGCTCGAGTGATGTTGCATGACCAAGGCCTACCACTTCATTTGTGGGCTGAGGCATGCAATACAGTAGTATACTTGAAGAATAGAAGCCCACATCATATACTAGGGATGAAGACACCAGAGGAGGCTTTCTGCGAGAACAGACCAGATGTGAGTCACTTTAGGATCTTTGGCTCATCGGTATTTTTCCATGTGACCAAAGATGCCCAGAAGAAGCTAGAGCCAACAGCTGAGTTCGGGATACTTGTGGGGTACACTGAAACACCCAATAACTATTGGGTGGTCTTGCCTACCAGTCAGAGGACAGTGGTATGCAGAGATCTAAAGTTCGACGAGTAGAATGCCATCCGAGTATCCCTTGAAAGGGAGCTCAAGTTGCATGCAGAGGAGGAACTTTTGGTTCCTAGGGAGGAGGAGCCTCAGACTGATGTAGAGCAGCCACATGCAGAGGATCCAGGAGTGGAGACATCCACTCATGGAGAGTCTTCCAAATATGGGAGAAAATGCTCAAGGGAAGCTGACAGATTGTTGATGGATGCGAGAGAGAATGTGGGACAGCCATCTGCTCAGCACAGACAGAGGAGGTCACTTGAGCGGTACACTGGTTACATGGCCCTAGTTGGGGAGTGTGTAGAGACCAAACCATCTTCCTTTGAGGAAGTAGTGTAGTAGCGAGTCTAGGTTGATGTTATGGTTGAGGAGTATGACTCCATAGTTCAGAACAGTGTTTTGGATGTTGTTCCAAGACCAGAGGACAAGTTAGTGGTGAGTTCCCGATGGATTTACAAGGTAAAGCAAGTAGCTGATGGTAGTGTTGAGAAACATAAGGTAAGGTTTGTTGCCCGTGGTTTCTCATAGGTTGAGGGGATTGACTATGATGAGTTTTTTTCTCTTGTAGCAAGGTACTCATCTATTAGATCGATGTTGGCACTATCAGCATAGATGGGTTGGAAGATCCATCAGATGGACGTGAAGATTGCATTCCTCAATGGCAAGATTGAGGAAGAGGTTTACATAGAGCAACCGGAACGTTTTGAGACCTTCGATCATGAGTCGCATGTGTGCCAACTCAAGAAAGCTTTGTATGGGCTGAAGCAAGCACCTTGTGTATGGTTCACTAGGATCAACAACTATTTCACCAAGTTGGGCTTCACAAAGAGTGAAACAGATGCGAACCTGTACCACATCATTGTAGAAGGTAAGCCATTTATCATTGTTCTTTATGTTGATGATCTGATATTGATAGGTGATGATCAGTTGATCAAGTCTTGCAAGGAGGACTTTGCAAGAGAGTTCGAGATGAAAGACATGGGTCTCATGCACTACTTTCTAGGCATGGAAGTGTTGCAGAAGGACGGGGAAGTGTTTATGCCTCAAGCCAAGTATGAAAATGAGATACTCAGGAGATTCCACATGGAGAAGTGCAAGCCCATGTAGACTCCTCTAGCAGCTAACTAGAGGAAGGAGGATGCTACTTCAAGTGAGGTAGTAGCTGCTACTGTTTATCGAAAGCTTGTGGGTTCATTGATGTATTTAGTGAACACACAACCAGATTTGTGCTTTGTGGTGAACCAGCTGAGTCAAGCTATGGTTCAGCCTACCAAGTTGTTTTGGAAGGCAGTGAAGCATGTGCTAAGATACCTCAGAGGGACATCTCAGTACGGATTATGGTACAGATGGACAGAGAGAGTGAACCTTCAGGGCTTCACAGATGCAGATTGCCCAAGGAGTCCATCATATCAGAAGAGCACTTCAGGAGGAATTTTCAACCTTGGTTCAACTACGGTTTCTTGGTACAACAAGAAACAGAGGTCAGTTACACTTAGCTCAACAAAGGCTGAATACATGGCTACCAGTCAAGCTGCATGTGAGGCCATTTGGATGCGGAAAATTCTAGTTGGATTGTTTGATTAGAGGATGGATCCAACTATGATCTATTGTGATAATCAGAGTTGTATCAACTCTTTGAGTCCATTATTTCATGATAGGTCCAAGCACATCGATATCTGGTATCATCATCTTTGAGACTTGTGGTTAAGAGGATCATATTGTTGCAGTATGTTTCGACCGAGGAGCAGGATGCAGATATTTTGACTAAGGCATTGTCAAAATGGAAATTTGAGTTCCACAGAGACAGGATCGGGGTGATAGATAATCCCTTTCTTGTTGAGAGGGAGTGTTGAAAATAGCAACAAGAAATGCTAAATATAGAAATGATAAAAATAGCATTGTTATAAATAGCATTTTGGGATACATTCCAATTTTAGTTAGTCCTTGAACTAAAATTGAGAAATAAAATTCGAATTTGATCTTAGTAGCTGTTTGAAAAATAATTAATTAATTCATCTTGAATTAATTAATTGGAGAAAATCAAACATGAAGTCTATGTGAAGACATGCAACAGTTATCCCTTTGATTGAGGAAGTTATCCCTTAATTAATGAGATCAGGATGAGTTGTACTTTGAGTTGTAATTAGTTAGCTCATTTGACTGAGTTAAGTCCAGTTACATTAGTTCCAATAGTTTGTGGAACTGATTGTGAGTTCAGTTAGTTAATGCATGCATGCATGTAACTAGTGTACTTCAAATAATTGAATTATTGTCCAGATAAATCGATCTTGCGGACAAGACTGATCTCCCTAATATCAAAAGATAGTCTAGCAACAAACAGACAAACAAACCTATCTTTCTCTAGACATATGCGATTTATAAGTAAATACTACAAGGGTGTTACGATCCTACCTTACATCCAATGCTTGTTCGTAGTAGTCATCCAACGGTCATTCGAAATAGTTACCTTTGAATACCTGCAATCACAAACAAGCAAACATTAAATAGCACCTGCATAGTAAATATTATAAATCATTCCTATTATGGTGATCAAGGAATCCATAAAATAAACAATGAATTAATAGCTTATTAAGAAAAACAAATATATTTGTATTAAATTTGAATAGTAGAAGAACTTTACAACCTTTTCAGCCTTGATGTTGAACAAGTTCTTCCTGGGGTCTGAAACGGGAATTCCTTTTACTTTGAAAAGTCGTGCACTCTTCCAAATGAGATACATAGAGGTATGTAATCTCTCCTCATAAAAACTCAAGTAAAGAAGACTAAGTTCCAACAGCATTTTACCTCAAAAAATACTAAGCTTCTAACTTCTTGTTAACCAGCGCAATGCTTCTTTTTATAGTGTAGAGGAGGAGGTTACAGCTCCACCTATGAAGGGATAGAATCCTCCTTCAAAGGAATAAGCTCCTCACATCAACGGGTTGGCTTCTTAAGATATGGGTTACATGAACCTTAAAAGAGCGAACTTGCCACCTCAAGATTCCTTCCAGAAGCTTCTAGAAATAACTGAAAGTGAGTTTTTTCAGAGTATACTTGTGCCTTTTTAACTTTTACAGGAGTCTGCACCTTTAACACAGAGACCGTGCAGTCAAGTGCGCCAGAGACATGACCATTAGGTGCAGGACTCCAGGTAAGACAAAGAGAAAGTGCAGAACCAGAGTTTTAAAAATTTTTGAGAGCTTTTCTCTTATTTTCAGGACTTGATATGAGGAATTGATGTTTTAGACTTGCAGAGGGGGAGAATATGAGTGGTAATGAACTCACACAGATAGAAAAATGTCAAGGTGACAATTTTTAGTGCAACAGATTGCCCCCTAAAGTGCGAAGTCTGTAATAGATGAAGATAGAGTCTATCATGTATGATGACTGAAGTACTTTATCATTTCAAGGATCATCTTGTGGACACGCCAGTTAGAACATGCAAAAACATTCAATGCAATATATATATATATATATATATATATATATATATAGATATATATATATCTATATATATATATATATATATATATATATATATATATATATATATATATATATATATATATATATATGTAGACATATCATCGCTGAGGTAGGCATTCCCATACTCAGATCAAAACTGACTAGAAAACTAACTAAACTGTTCTGATATAGGAATGATTTTTTAATACATCAAGAGTATAGACATGTGTAGACATAGTATGGACACAACAATCTGTTTATGAATAGTCCACTATATAATGAATAACAAAATTCCTCACAGCCTGGATGGTAGAAACTAGATCCAGGGTCTTGATTTTTGCTTCCCGAACTAGTACGATTCTATCCATGTGAATGAATGTGTCAAATTCGAACATGGTAGAAACCACTTGATTACCAGTCAATGATATGGACTGATAACAAGTGTGAGAGAAACCACCAGTAATTTCAATGGCTCTCAAAGTACTCAGTACAATCCATGAAATGCGAATAAATGAGCTAAAGTTGAACATGTCACAGAATCATTCGATCGAAGGTCAATGATGCAACCTATCATCGAAGGTGAGAAACCTACCATTAGGGCATGCAGATTTCAAGGTACTGATGATTTCTAGACCAACTTCGTAGATAATGAGCTGAAGTCAATAGAAATCGATCCTTCATAGGCAAGCCCACAACACGAAATCATAGATCAAGTTTTGAAGAAATATATTGGCAAGGATTGACTCAGGGATGGTCAAAATGGATGACAGATATCTTGTAGATGAATGGTTTGTTTGAACTGTTCTCTTGAACACATAACGACATTGTGGAGGGCTTGGTGAAAATTGACCCAAAGCTAATACCCAAAAACTGGCTGAAGACTTTCAATGTGGCTTGATTAACTGTTAGGAAAAGGATTTTCCCAACCTAGGTGAACAAAAAGTGTCATGTTCAAGAGTGGTTAACGGCTTTTTAAAAAACAAAGTGTAACAAACAGGTTCATTTTTCTCTCTTTTCCCCCACCATTTCTGGCAAGAACATCTTTATTTTTGACAAGCTTGAGGAGGATAACATTTGCTTGTTTATAAGCTCATCCTTCAGATGAGTCCAACTTAGTTTAAAATTCAAACCCTAAGAAGGAGTGGTTTGTTCCTGTTTAAAACTGAACAGGTCCTTTACTGTTAAATTTTAACGAGTCCAGTATAGGAAAAACTTGGTGTTTTTCAATTTTAGGGAGTCAAAATAAAAACCTAAGAAAACTCCATGGGGGTACTTTTTCGTAAATTTGTGTCCCTAGAGCCTAAAAAAGTATAAAATAATACTCGAGAGAACTGCTTGACCATTACGATCAAGGAGTACTTTTCATAATTAGTGGCCTTGATCCGAAAATGTAGAAAAGTCATCAAAGACATGTCATTTCATAACCAGTATCGAACCTGAAATGACAAAAGTCCAACGATCTTTTCATGTTTATACGGTCAGAAAAGAGTTGAGAGTGGACCACCTTTTTAATTCCATTTAACGAGTTAAAAAGGGAAAACCTCAACAATCTTTTCATATTTTACGAGTCAGAAACGAGCTTAAAAGAGACTTGTCCTAGAGGAACGAGTGGTATAAAGGGTAGCAACTGGTTCCAGCAATGGTGGAACTGCTAAAAACATGTAATGGTTAAGAGGATGGCTAATAAAACCACTCATCGCTGCGGTCCCTGAGGAAAGGAAAAAACAACCAAGTGAAAGCATGTGATTAGCCAAAGAGATGGTGGCGATGGAATGAAACAACCAAGGCTCATCTAGTAGAATTTAGCGGATAAAAATGGCAATCACGAGATGTAAATTGGGTATGGATTCATTTTTACACAAGATTGAACCATGGAGAACTCTTCTTGGATTCAATTTCTTGTTTACACAAGCTTGAAATGAAAAGCTATGCTTGTTATAAGTTTGCATTCCCCCAGCATAACGACTCAAATCGAGGTACATGCCCCCCAAGCTTCATTGCATTCAACGGAGTGGATGGAATGAAGGTTCACTTTCGAGATCTTGGAAAGACTCGACTTGGATTTTACGAGATCTAAATCAAAGACTCGATTTGGAAAAGGGAGTTGTTTCATTTTTTAATGAGGTTGACACAGTAAAAGAACTATCCTCATAACCCTTGTTTCATTTTTTAATGAGGTTGACACAAGATCAAGAACTTTCCTCATAACCCTTGATTCATCTTATAACGACCTTGACACATGACAAGAAACTATGCTCCATGATCCTTGTTTCATTTTTTAATGAGGTTGACAGAAGATCAAACTATCCTCGAACTCCTCGATTCATTTTTTAACGATCTTAACACAAGGTCGGGAACTGTGCTCATGACTCCTTGTTTCATTTTTTAACGAGCTTGACATAAGTCAAGGAACTATGCTCCATGATTACATTCATTGGATTAGTTTTGGTTGAACAAGAATCAGAAAATGATTATATAGACTGATATGCAATTTCAAAGGAACTTAAAGGCAACGCCCCATCAAATGAATCCACCTCAGAATTAGAAGGTACGATCCAAGGATCATCAAAAGTAATAGTATTCGAAGAAATCATATGAATATTTGCAATAGAAGGCGATACGCTAGGAGGAGGGAAGGAAAAAGTTTCGAGTAAACTAGAATCTTTAATCAAACCTAGGGAAACATCCTTGTAAGGGATAGTCGTTTTACCGATGTGTTGAATACTATTTGTAGAGGCTGGTTCAGATGAGAAATAAGTTAGCTGGTCTATCATAATGATCTTTCCGTTATGAGGAAACTTGATAAGCTGAAAAACCGATGAATCAATAGTAGTCATAACATAAGATGAACTGCGACCCAGGAGAAGGTTGTAATCTAGAAGGGCATCAACCACTTCCACATCTAGATTTACGATTTTTCCTTCGACCCCTATAGGTCAATCCTGCAAAATAACAAAAGGATGGAACCCTCGGCCATAAAAAGCCTTTAGAATTATTGGAGACTGATTGAGTGTGGGAGAACCAAGCGATTTCCAACACTGGATTGACCTAATACACATAGAAGCCCCTTCATCAATCATAGTCTGAAAGCAAGGTTTATTTTTTACTAAAACTGGAATCTCGAAAGCCATTTGACGAGGTAGGCAGGGTGTACTATTCTCTAAATTGAAGATTATTAGGTTTGAATCCTGAATATCGATAGCTCCTATAGCAGACAATAGTAATTTACATTGTGCTGGGCACGATTATAGCACTTCCAAAGCCGACATTGCTTCAAGTGAAATGGCTAAGTCTTCAACAATGTTGTAATTCTGAGCAGCTCTCGCATGTGGATTGAAAGCTGATTTACAAAGTACACCTTTAGCAGTTGGTTTGATTACTAAGTCAAGGTTCGGTTTCTCGATCTGTAGTGGATCAGAACCAGGAGGAGGTGTAGTTGATGTGTTTGAATTAGAAGATTCTGCTTCTTTACCACCAACAAGATTTTTACTACCATAACCTTTCGATTGCGTCACAATCATGACATGAGACATCATCATAATGGGTTCTTCTGAGGCAATCGAGGAAGAACCAATCATCTTACTATCTTGAGTAGGAAAAGGATCCTTCAAGACAACAAGCATTTGAGAACCTTTAACGAATTTCAAAACCTCTGCTCGATGTGGGAATTTTTTGGTAAAATGATCCTTGTCGCAAATGAAACAAGGATAGCGAGGTTTCCATTTTTCATCAATAGATTCATTTTTATCCATTTTATCTTTTGAATTTTGTTTGTTTTTCTTCTTCCCCTTCTCTTTACTACCGGATTTTGATTTGGTCGTAGATGATTCTACGACATGGATGTCGGTAGAAACTTCAACGGAAGAATCTCCTTTTGGGGAATCAAGTAAAGTTATTATAGGAGAAGAATTCTTTGAAGATTTCTTCTTACTTTTAGTACTAACTGAACCAATCATACCATCAGTGGCATGAGACCCTGAAGGAGCTGCAGTTATTTGACCGTGTTTTGGAAGATCAGGGATTTTTTCATGTAAAGTACCTGACTGCGTATAGACGAGGTCAAGGTACTGAGCCTGAGCAATGAATTTCTCTTCAGTGACAACTCCTCCCTTAGCTACATCTTCAGTGATTTTGGGTAACAATGATTTAATGAACCATTCTGCTAAAATTTGATCCAGAATGAAAACTTTCACTAACTGCCTTCTACATCGCCATTCATGAATATGATCATAAATATATGTGGACATGGATTGTTTTAGTGAAGTTAACCATTCCATGCCATTATCGTATCTGACAGAAAACTGAAAATAAGTTAAGAAAGCAGTGGCTAACTGATTGAAATTATTAAAAGAGCCTCGTGGTAACTCAATGTACCATTTCGCGGCAAGACCAATAAGAGTTCGTTGAAAAATATGCAATCGAATTGAATCACCAATGATTGAATTAGATGCACACCAGAGGTGATAAGTCATAATGTGATTTGACAGATCCTCTCCTGTCTTACCCTCAAATTTTAGGATATCACTGGGCAACTCACTATTTGGCGGCTAATATGAAAGATAGTAAATTGGATCGCTCGTAAAGCACGACAAATCAGGTAAATCCAAAGTCACAATAAATGGTAACTGACAGTTAGGGTCGCGAAAACCTTGATTAATGAGACCAGTTCCAGGAGGAGGATATCCTGGATAACCTGGAATCGTATTTGCATTAGGAATGTTATAACCTCTTGGAAAACTAGGATTAACCAGACCAAACTGGGGTTGTTGAGGCTGTTGATAAGTATAGCCAAGATACGGTTGATACTGATAAACTGGGTTTTGTATAGTAGGACCGAATTGATGCTATCCCTAGTACGGTTGATAGATGAATTGCAGTTGACTTGTGGCAATCGTACTTGTACCAGCTTGTCCTGCAGGCATCTAGAACGAAGTTTGAATTGTAAGTCCTGACTGTGGCATAGATACTTGAGGAATTTGCACTGATGTAGGGATAGTAGAAATTGAAGCTATAGATACTCCAGAAACAAGTGTGGTAGGTTGAACAGAAGTTGCAGTAGTTGCAGCAGTTTGAGGCGGAGTCTGAGGTGTGCTAGGCCTAGGTTGCTGAACTAAACCAAGTGCAAGGATTTAAATAGTAGGTTGGACAGGTTGCTGGGTTGGACCAGAAACCAAAGGTTGTCCAGGTTGATTAGGTAACTGCACATTAGGTTGCATTGTTTGTTGACTTTGAGATAGATTCCACACCATGTTCATTCCGGGGTATGGACCCATAAAAGGTTGTGCATATGGAGGACAATAACCTAGTTGAACGTTGGGCTGATAATTAAGCGGTACATTTCCAACTCCTTGTAAAAATGATTGACCAGAAGGCAGCTGGAAACCTTGAGTTGGGTACTGACCTTGAGGTTGATAACCCTGAGACACGTACTGAATCTGGGGTTGATAAGCATCTTGAGGAATATACTGAGTCTGGGGTTGACCTTGGGGTATGTACTATCCTGAAGGTTGAAAACCTTGAGGTAGCCCTCTAGGTGGTAACTGACTACCTTGAGGTTGCCCCCCAGGCAGTAACTGACTACCTTGGGGTTGCCCCCCAGGCGGTAACTAGCTACCTTGGGGTTTCCCCACAGGCTGTAACTGACTACCTTGGGGTTGAGGATTTGGAATACTACCAGACATCATATGGATTTGCTCTGCGTTTAACATTTGAGTTCCATTACTACCAGATGATAACTCTTGTTTAGTCGGTCGAGGAGTTGCTCTTGAAAAAGTACCAGAGAGTGACTAGTACCCCGAAGAAACAGAAGGACCACCGTATAAAAATGTTTCCAGTGATTGGGAAAACATAGATGACTCTCTTGACATGATCAATGAAGGATAATAGCCTCTTGGTGTAGGATGAAAAGGAATTCGAGGTGGTGAAAAACTAAGACCTGGGTTTTCTAAAAAAATTGTCAATGATAAATACCAAGTGTCACTCCTAAAAGGACTGTAGAGTATTGATTCACACTCCCTAAGATTTAAAGTCTATTGGTTTTCGGGAAGAGTGACGTCTTTGTCTGGACTGACAAGCTCTTCAATAGAAATGAGGCCAGAAAGAAGATTTTGAGTAACGATATTTCTTACCCTAGGTGAACCAGGATCACTAGAAGTTGGAGTAACAAATCCTGAAGATGGTTCCAAAACAGCAGGTTCAGTGTTAGGATCAAAAATTTCAGGTTCTTCATATAATTCACTGGAAGGAGAAATACTACCAGTAACTTCAGAAAATGAAATTGGTTCTTGAATATGCTCCATTGTTTGTATTTGATAATCAGGATGAACAATTAGAGATGACTCTCCGGCTTCTGGTGATCCAACTCTACTATCACTAGGTGATATGAGAGCTCGCAGCCCTCCAAGTTGACTTGGTGTATACTCAGGAGGTTTCCACTGAAGTCTACGAGATTGTCTCGGTAATTCATCCATGATTAAATATTAATTAATCACATGCAAACAAATAAAATTTCAATGAAAACACCTAAAGTCCCTAAAGAAACAAACAGCTAAATCACACGCCTAAAAAATCTAAGAGTTCAAACCACGCACAAACAGTAACTTCCCATACTAAAAACACTAGTTGGTGATGAAATCCAACTTAGTAGAAGTTTAAGATAGAAAGGGCGGTTGGAACAGTTACCCTGACAACCTGCTTAATGAAACAGACTGGCACAAGTTTCTTCACAAAACCATCTCGAGTGAAGAGAACCCCCCAGAGAGTCCAAGTAAGTCTAGTCGACGTTTGCTCCAGGTACAGTGAGATCTGTCCTTCACTGTCACCTTAGGAAATAATCTTAAGTTTATGGATAGTAAGGTTACCAACAAAAAAAAATACAACTGGGGGGACAGTCTACGATCCGATTCTATGCGCAAGGGTAGAGTAACAAAGCTCAATCCCCTTGAAGGCTCCTCGACATGGTCAATCTGAGGTTTACCAACAAGTGACCCCAGGCTCCTCGACAATGGTTAATCTGAGGTTTACCGTTTATAATACACGCAGATCTTCTATCTTTCCCAATGAAACAGAATTGATTGTCTCAAATCTTCGGACATGATCTCGTGATTGAATCCTTTAAGAGAAGCTTCCTAGAATGTATCAATTACAATTGGATTTACTTCCTATCGCAATATGTATCTACTTGTTTGTTTTAACTATCTTGGAGAGTTAATTACTTCCTACTCCAAGATACTAGCCTAAGCTATATTGGTGATAAGAGCCCTAGAAATAGAAAAGATTACTAGATCAATTTTAATTAAGCGTTTCTTTTATGGGTTGTTATTTAAGTCAATAGGTATGGAAATGAAACTTTGATGGTGTGAAGACTCGACTCCAAACACACTAAAAAAAATTGCACCTAAAATGATAAGCAATTTGTTTTTCTTTCAATGAAATCCTAGCTAAAAGAAAGAGTTCGAGAATGCAATTCTTTAAGAAACAATTCTTTCTTTCAACATGGAAATGGAAAGAAAATCTTTTTGTTTTTTAATAAGAACTCAAAACAAGACAAATAATTAATTCTCACAATAAATCCCTTTCACTTTTCAAAACTCGAAACTACAAAAAAAAAATTGCTTCAAAAGAGATCTATAGGTTCTAGAAAAACACTCAAAACTACAAAAACTAATTTTGAGATCTAAAAACTTTAAAAATCTAATTGAATAAAAGCTTCAATTCTTTTTTGAGGACATTTTACCTAGTTGTTTAGTAAACTAAGGATTCATGTGCACAGAATAACAAACGAATCAAAAAACATCCAGATATGTTTTCTTTTGTAAAAATGAAATTCAGAACTTATAACAAAGTTTGTTCAAAGATTTACAACGAGAAAAATAAATATGTTTCTCACAAAGGATAGATTTCACAACCAAGTCAGACTCATCAAGAAGATGAAAAGACACCAGGGTGATCTACGGTTTCTCAAGCTTCTAGTCTTTGAGTCACTACAGAGACAAAGTGAAAACCACTTCAAGCATGCAAAACTTCTAGAAAATCATTCAAAACAAAAATACTATCGGAACTCACTCACAAGAGATTTTTGACAGGAAAAATACAGATCTGGGTAGACACTAAGAATCCTAAATCAAACCTAAACTTAACTGGAAGAAGATATCTTAAGTTTCTCAAAAACATTTAACAGGGTCCACAAGCTCCAAAAGCAACATGTGTGGTCCCACACTGTTTACTCAAGGAAAATGTGGAGATGTCCACACTGGTCTGTGAAGACAGAGTGCGGTCCCCAGAAAACAAAAAAAAAAAAAAAAAAATACTTCAAGATTTTGGAAAGCTACCCAAGCCAGTATACATCAATAAAAAACCAGGAAAAAAAATTTTCTCAAGTCAAAATAAAGGAAAACCAAATCAAATACATTCCCCAGCGGAGTCGCCAATTTGTTGGCTGGATAAATCGATCTTGTGGACAAGACCGATCTCCCTAGTATCAAAAGATAGTCTAGAAACAAACAGACAAACAAACCTATATTTCTCTAGACATATGCAATTTATAAGTAAACACTACAAAGGTGTTAAGATCCTACCTTAGATCTAGTGCTTGTTTGTAGTAGTCATCCTCCAATCGTTCGAAAGAGTTACCTTTGAAGACCTGTAATCACAAACAAGAAAACATTAAATAGCACCTGCATAGCAAATATTATAAATCATGCCTATTATGGTGATCAAGGAATCCATAAAATAAAGAATGAATTAATAGCTTATTGAGAAAAACAAATATATTTGTATTAACTTTGAATAGTAGAAGAACTTTACAACCTTTTTAGCCTTGATGTTGAACAAGTTCTTCCTGGGGTCCGAAACAGGAATTTCCTTTACTTTGACAAGTCTTGCACTCTTCCAAATGAGATACATAGAGGTATGTAATCTCTCCTCGTAAAAACTCAACTAAAGAAGACTAAGTTCCAACAGCATTTTACCTCAAAAAATACTAAGCTTCTAACTTCTTGTTAACCAACTCAATGCTTCTTTTTATATTGCAGAGGAGGAGGTTCCAACTCCACCTATGAAGGGATAGAATCCTCCTTCAAAGGAATAAGCTCCTCACATCAAGGGGTTAGCTCCTTAAGGTATGGGTTACTTGAACCTTAAAAGAGCGAACTTGCCACCTCAAGATTCCTTCTAGAAGCTTCTAGAAATAACTGAAAGTGAGTTTTTTAAAAGTATACTTGTGCCTTTTTAACTTTTACAGGAGTCCGCACTTTTAACACAGAGACCGTGCGGTTAGGTGCGCCAGAGACATGACCATTAGGTGCGGGACCACAGGTAAGACAAAGAGAAAGTGTGGAACCAGAGTTTTACAAACTTTTGAGAGCTTTTCTCTTATTTTCAAGACTTGATATGAGGAACTGATGTTTTAGACTTATAGAGGAGGAAAGTATGAGTGGTAGCGAACTCACACAGATAGAAGAATGTCAGGGTGAAAATTTTTAGTGCAACATGAATATTCTCTCATAAATAACTCATGCATGTCAGTTCAATTAGAGACCCAGTTGAGATCAGAGGAATGGATAGTGTACTATCAGTTGCAGGAATATTCCCATGAGGACATCTCTTGCATGTAGAAGGAATCCATTCCTGGAGGATTGCGCAGTTATTTATGAGTTTGGTGAGTTGTGTGAGAGGTGAATTCACACAGGTGGTAGCCAGAGGACCCAAAAGAAACTGCACAAGGAAATAGGAGGCTTAGAGGACTAAAGGAAGACATATGTGTTGTCTATTCTATCTATGAGTAGCATTGAGGGATTGTACTGAGAGCTGGATAGTTTGTGAGCTAAAGCTTTGTGTAATCTGGAGATATTTCCACTTGTATGATAATATAGATAGCATGGTTTTTAGTTGAGGCTTTCCCCAAAGGATTTTTCTGTGTTCATGTGTGATTGTTTCTTCTTCATCTATTATATGTGTTCTATTTGATCTTTCTCAAAATCGATTAAGCTTTCGCAAGTTTTCTTGTAGAAGTAGATCAAGTATTTTGCTTTAATATATTGCATCATCAGGTGATCTACAGTGAGAATTTCTACAATTTTTCCTAAATAGAGAATTATTAACAATATCTAATAGTAAATGAATGAAATTGTTTTACTATTTCGATCATTTATAAGTTGAATTGTTAGGTCCCTATAATACTAGTCTAGCCCCCTTATTGTTATTATTGTTCCCATGCATCCCCCATATTGTTATTGTTGTGCCCCATAGAAGCCCATTGTTGTTATTGTTTTTCCCTTGCATTATTATTGTTATGTAGGCTCTGATTATATTGTGACCCCTCAGACTCCTATATATACTAAGGACGTATTGTCATTTGTATCATCCATGAAGTGTTCATTTATGCGATGTGGTGTAGGTTTCACCCTCAAAGAAGTTAATTTCAAAGTCATTGATCTACTCTTATGTTTTGTGTTCTAGTTGCTTAACATTTGGTATTAGAGCTTTGGATTCTAGGTTTCGCTGCTTCAAACAAGTCACCATGTAATTTTAGTTATAACATTAGTTTTACAAGGATTTAGATGCTGAAATTTTGACCATTTGGAGCCTAGATATTGATGAAATTCATGTAAAAATGTTATATCTTGGTTCATTATATTTTCTGAGATATGGTCTAAAGAAGTTAGGGCTTCTACATGCTTCAAAATTCATTTCACAAACATGTGACCTAGGGAAAATTGTCATAACCTTTTCTTCGAGCAATGGATTTGAATTTCGTAAAAGGTGATAGAAAGTGCATGGAATTTAGTTTCTTGTGCATCAATTTCAGGGCTGAAGGATGAAACAATGACATCTTTAATCTCATACAAGTTCGCTCTACTAAACTAGCCAATATTTGAGTCATTGTGGGAGATTTGGCATAGATTTATGTTGACGAATCCAATTGATCCAGGAGGATCACCCCTCTTGGGAAAATTTTAAAGGTGTCCATTGTTGGCACATGGCGAGTTCCAAAATGATTATGCACACCAAAGAGAATCTCACAGAAACTTTGCAAAAATGTGGAAATGATTAAACTATAAGTGATTAATACTTTAAGTGGGTTTAAGTACTCATTTATTTTTAATTTGTAAAAAGAAAATTGATTGAAGTGTGAGAATCCACCTCAAAATAATTTCTTTAATCTCAAGTTGGAGTTGAGATTTTCATAGGATGGTATCCCTTAAAAATGTGGATGAGATCCATGTTTGGTGGATTTGAGAGATTCTATCCTTAAGAATCTCATAGAACCTCTTTTAATGGATTTGGAGAGTTATTCTCTCCTTGGATTGTGGATTTAGGAGACTTGTAAATTCCTCTTATGTGTTCTTGGGAAGTAAGAGAGTTTTTTTTTTGGGGGGGGGGGAGAACTTTGTTTTTGAGAGCTTTGGGAGCTCAAATGAGCAAGTCTGTCTAAGGTATTGAAGAAATGTATGTAATCTGTAAGCCTTGAAATCTGTAGGTTTTCATCCCTTTTACAAAGCATTGTACACATGCGTATTTGAATAAAGACAATAAAGTGATTCGACCTTTAGAGGCAAATCTAGAGATTTAGCCCAATTGGAGGGGGTGAACTCTGTTATCATCTTTGTCTTGATTTTTCATGCTTTTCTTTCTTCATGATTTGACTAAGTTATTATTGTGCATCTTAAGTTACATTTCTATGTGATAATTCACATGCTTATGTGACAATATTGTAACTTAATTTCACAAGTAATTGCAATCATTAAAAGGTTTTTGTTGCAAGTTTTATGCACTCAAGCTTTCAGTTCCTTTGGTATTAGACAGGGAAAATTTTAAGGATGGAAAATTATCTTGAAGTTTAAAAACATTGGCAAATCTCACTAGTCTCTAATATGCAAACAATAAAATGTTTATTGATGTATTTGTAAAATTATCCAAATTTATAATGACTTTATATATACTCCCTATTTAATGTTGGTGATTTTTAAGATAAAAAAAAATTATATTGTAAAATTGGGGCGAACCATTTTTATAAAAAATGGAAATTGGCGAATCTTTTTTTTTGGAAAATCATGAAAAATTAACCCACCTATGAATATTAGCCCATAAAATTTTCCATGGTGTTAGAGCGGTTGATTGTTTGGTTTAGTGGGTACATTTTCCAAGTTTAATTCAAGCAAGGAGAAGGAAACTGCTTGAGATGGTAATTTCCTTAGATTTGAAATGTCTATTTCGACAAATAAATATTTTTCTGCTCTGTTTTTTTGTAAAATGTTATCAAGACTCAAAGTTTTTTAAAGACTTCTTAACCATGAATAAAATGGTAGAGGAGTTGTATGAGGATCGAAAAAGTGATGAGTTGTGAAAAGATATTGGAAGACGAAAAGCAAGAGATCCAAAATAAACTCAAAGAAATGAAGTTGCAATTACAAGCTACAAAAGAAAATATTGCAAAGTGTCAAAATTCTAAGGTAAACGAGGTAAGCCACATTAGTTCATATTTAGTCTCCTCACAAGAAGAAGATGATTGTTTTGGTTCCTTCGAGAAAAACACTTGAGGAATTGTATCAAAATTGTTGTCAAAGATGGATTACGCAGGTCTTCGACTCAATGGCCAAGGAATAATGAAATCCATTAAGGTTTATGGTAGGCATTGATATGTCAGAATAGGATATGGCAAAGATGAGTTTGGACAATGCTCCAAGACTGCTAAAGAAAATGGCGCTATAATGAAAGGTATAGCCCTGATTATACTAAAAAAAATTCGATTATAAGAAACATGGCAGTAGGAATCACTGTTTTTGGCATAAGGAATCACTGTTTTGACATAAAATTTTGTGTTCATTTTGTGGGCTAAACAGTCCTAAAGTTTCCAAATGTTGGAAGAGAATAACGATGTCCAAAGAAGTCATAAGGAAAAATGACAAAAGGAATAATATCCAGATCATGGTAAATATAATGGCGATATGAAGATGCAAATGCAAAATTATTACACCATTGTCAGCGAAGTGGTCATTTGGTCAATAAATGTTGGAAGCTTCAATCTGAGTTTTGCATATTCCCAACAAGAAACTCGTGCAAAAATACATGCCTAAGGAGGCTACAAAAACTGAACATGTGATTTGTATTCCCGAACAAATATATCAAGAAACTCTGTGATTTGTATTCCCGAACAAATATATCAAGAAACTGAGCATGATGAAATCAAGTTAAAGAAAGATACATTAAAATGGTTTGGTAAGAAATGGTTGGAATTGCTGCATAACTGAAATCTTTTGGTTTACAGAATGGTTATTCTCAATTAGCACCGCACAGTTTTCTTCTCCTCAAGAGAGTGCTACAATGATAGATGCTCTATCCCCATCAGGACCCAGTCCATAAATTGAGGTTTTAAGCAGTCCAAATTTACATGATCTTTAAGTCTATGGAGTTCTTGTTACTATTGTTCTATTCCTTGCTATGTTTGGAATGACAACCTGCATATCAGTCCTCTACTTTCCAAAACACGTTGCATTTGGTGCTTTCGGGTAGCGATATCATACTGGGTGCCATTGGAAAATATACAGTCTTCAAATTCCACAATGAGAGTCTGAGACCAACATTCCAAATATTTACAGCTTGCATTCGTAGTTGGATTTGAGCGCCACTAGTTTATTCATTGTTAATGAAATACGGCACTGTTAACATTCTTGTTTCCGGTGGGTGCTTACATAGTTGAGTCGGTGGTTAAGTGCCAACAACACCGGTGGAACATGACATCGGTAGTCGTTCCACATTTCATGCACACGAAATTAACGTGGCGACTCCATATATTATGCCGACGGGATTGATCCATGTCAACAGATTCACAAATCAATGACAGTTGCATTGTTATACGTAGGTAGTTACGTTGTAGTGATGGGTCACGAGCCAGTCAATGGGTATGATGTGGACCCATTTCATATATCAACCAACGATTTACATTGTACTGGATCCATGTGAACGGCACAGGGCATACCACATATTATATGTCAGTGAAATGGTTGCAAGTTCAAAGTTTATAGGAGAGTGATGGATAACGTGGCAGGCAACGTATCTTATACCAATAGTGATGGATAACGAGGCAAGCAACAGTGGCTCCATTACGACGGTGCACGATATATGTTTGGTGATGGTTGTTAAGATGGCCACGACAACCATCATTTTGGCATGCCACATATTATACGGTAGCCGTTGAACGCGGCCCTCCATTGTTGACGGCCCCACATCAGTGGATAAGGATATTAACATGGGTGGTGATGAGGTGTGATACCTATTCGACAATGCAGAGAGACCGCGTGACTTTGTGGGAATTTCCCCACGATTTATGTGTAGATTTTGGCGTCGTGAACAACTCCAGCGATCAATTTCAGATTTCTTGGGATTATTGTCAATGTGGCGATGTCAATTGTCAATGTGGCCAAGTTTGATGGGGGAAATGCTGGATTCAGAAGATGTGACCTTTGAGGCGTTTGGTGGTGGATCAATGTGGTCGTTTCTACTATGTTGGTATTGTTTGCGGCGATTACGTCGGCTCTCATCCTCGGCTTGATGTCCCTCCAAGGAGTACCCATTTGCATTCATGTTGTCCACCACCAGATACCTTATAGCAATTTCAGTAGACTGCATGATCATGTGGGTTAATCACACTCGGAAAACCAACGAGGATGTGGAGAAAGTCGAAAATCCGAAAGAGGATGGAACACTGCCTACATCTGGGTACCATCTGGTGGAGAGCCTCTCGTTGATGTCGGCACTTTACTTCTAGGTTGACGCGTGGAGAGCCCCGTGGACAGTGTGTAATATGATTTCAATCTGCATGTTTATGTTTCTGTACATAATCATCCATTCATGCTAGACCATTGATTACAATGACCGACATGCCATCACTCATACTCAAAGCTTCATGAGATCAATGGTGGGGCATCGTGACATAACATGATCTATTCAAGTGTTCAATTCTGGGCGACTCTCACACTCTAGAGTTAGCTTCCATAGCTTGATTTCCACGGTAGGCGAAAAAAATGAATGCAGTGGTGATAACGACTCCAGGGGATGTAGATGTTTGCAAATACAAGACCCTCAAGATAATGACGATGAAGTTCTCATAAAAATATTGGCAACGACATTAAATAGGGTAGATACCCTCCACAGGAGAGGTGCGTACCCTCTGCCCAAATGTGAGTTGGAATGGAAAGTAGAGAAGCTAAAACACACAATTCACCCAAAACACACCAGCTGCGACTTTTTTATTGATCATACAAAACTTGATACTTACAGTGAACCCGGTGAAGGGTATTTAACATTTTCGACTAGCGACTCGCCTAAAATATCTTGCCATGCAATTACACACTAAAAGTCATCTATCACTTAACTCGACTTAACTCAACGCTTCAATACTCAATGACTCAACACTCAGTTAACTAAGTCTCTAAGTTTAGCCAACTCCTCATGCAGGAGTAACTAGCTTATTTTAGCAATGTGCACCGCCTTACCTTGGCCTTGAATGCTCAGGAATTATTGAAGTTGCGAGCAAAACTTTATAGACCTGGAAATTTGGTGATGAGGTTTGTGCACTTCTAGGAGGACGAGGGTATGCATAAAAGGTGGCAGTTCTATCTGGGCATGTCTTGCTTGTTACAGAAGGCATTTAATTACAAGAAGTTGCGGCCCTTCTTGAGGTGGCATGCACTTTGTCATCCATAGTTTTTATGATAAGTCATTTGTCCACAAGCAAGAGCTTCTTGGTGCATAAAGTCTTTGGTGGGATTGGAACGTTTTCTATCTAAATAGCCAAGTATTATGGATAAAGAGTGCTTGTTACCACTGGAAGGAGGCTTATTATTGCAATCGATGTTGTTCGATAATCCCATAAAGTATCCATGGCCAAACTTTCCAATAGAACTTGCTGCAAAATTAATTATTAAGAGGGCATTAAGGATAAGAGGACTTAGGAATGATAGTACTTTTAGTTGATTTTATTCCATTTCAGAAATCTACACCACCAACTCTAATTAAGAAGGAAGGCAAATTGAAGAAATTTTTTGAAAGGAAATCCACTGATTCATCATCAAAATCAATTGAAAAGTAGTAAAAATGTAAACTTTTGTCTAGTCCACCTATTGATAGGTAGAATGATGGCAGAATACCATAATTCCAAGAAGAAGAGTGGGGAATTCAAGACATTTTTATTCACATTTTCAAAGTGAGATTTTTTATTGCAGAATGCTACAAACAAAGAGAAAAGTTGCTAGAAAAAAAAAACTTCAATTTGCCAAAGTTGTTTAGTATTAATCTAGAATTTTGGTGGAACAAAAGTCCTATTTTGTGTGGAGGATTGATTTAGGAGGATCTCCCCACTTGGACAAATTTTAAAGGTGTCCATTGTTGGCACGCAACTAGTTCCAAAATAGTTATGCACACCAAAGAGAAGATCGCAAAAGCTTTAGAAAAATGTGGAAATGATTAAATTGTAAAAGATTAATACTTTAAGTGGGTTTAAGTGCTCATGTGTTTTTCATTTGTAGAAGGTAAATTGATTTAAGTGGGAGAATCCACCTCACAAATAGTTTCCTAATATCAAGCTAGAGTTGATATTTTCATGGGATGGTATCCCTTAAAAATGTGGATGAGATGCATGTTTCGTGGATTTGAGAGATTTTCTCCTTAATAATTTCATATATCCTCTTTTAATGGATCTCGAGAGTTATTCTCTTATGTGGATTTAGGAGACTTTTACATTCCTCCTATGTGCTCTTTGGAAGGAGGAGAGGTTTTTTTTTTGAGAACTTTGTTTTTAGAGCTTTGAGAGCTCAAGTTAGGAAGTCTTTATGAGGTATTGAATAAATGTATGTAATGTGTAACCCTTGACATATCTTGGGTTGTAGAAGGAAGCTCTAGGTTTTTAGCCCCTTTTATAAAGCATTGTCCACATGCCTCTTTGAAGAAAGACAATAGAGCGATTCGACCTTTGGAAGCGAATCCAAAGACGCAACCCAATTAGAGGGGGTGAACTTCGTTATCATCTTCGTCTTGATGCTTCATGCTTTTCCTTCTTCATGATTTGACTAAGTTATTATTGTGCATCTTAAGTTACATTTTTATCTGATAATTTACATGCTTATGTGACAATTTTGGAACTTAATTTCATAAGCAATTACAATCATTAAAAGGCTTTTGTTGCAAGTTTTCTGCACTCATGTTTTGAGATCACCAATATTAGTCTTACTTGTGGCATTGGAAATAAGACCCAGAGGGCTACCGCAGGATGGTATTTCAAGCCTTAGAAGGAAAAACTTAAAAAGATACAATAGTTTCAAGATTGAGCTCCTAAAAGCAAGATAAAGGTGTTATTTTTTTTAAATTTGCATAACTTTTGTTTGAAAAATCGGTTTCAAGTGATTCAAAGGGCATAGTGAAGCATAGATATCACTGTCTGATTCAAAAATTCCTCGAATTAAACAAATGGATACACCTATTCAGAAACAAGAAATCTCTACTATGACACATGAAGAAGAGGAAGAAATGCAACATGATATATCAAAATTACGTGACCAAGTGAAACAAATTTCATTCTTGCAAAGAGTAACCAAAAATGAATTGGAAACTTAGATGAATGGTTTAGAAGAAAAAATAAAAGGCAACATGGAAGGTTTGAAGGATGGTTTAAAATCATACATGGGAGTTTTAAAAGTAGATATGAACGCGATGAATGTCAAGTTGGAAGGGTTGAAAAATTTGCTGCAAGAAAGGCTTCCCAATGGTGACAAGGTAATCAAAGAAAATCATGATGAGGACAAAACTAATATGAATTATGATTTTAGATACTCCAATGTTGGGTTTAAGACCCGCCACATTCCAAATATAGATATGAGGATGTTTTATGGAAAGGATTCAGTAACATGGATACTACAGATTGAGCAATTCTTTGATCTACATGATGTGTCGCAAACACAAAAGATACGCATTGCATTTTTATATTTATAACAAAATTAGTTTGTTTCATATCGATGACTTTGTTCTCATAAATCAATTGTCATTTGGACAATTTTTGTGGGAAAATTGGTAGCACATTATGAGGATACAAAGAACAATACCTTCTTTAGCCAATTGATAAATCTCAAACAAAAGGGTTCAATGGAAGAGCACATTGAGAAATTCAAAAGATTGAATATCAAGGTAAATGATATTCCATAGGAGCATAGGATTGATGTCTTCAGAGGGACATAATTCATTGGAGAAGGCATTCAAGGTAGCAAGAAAATTTGAAAGCAAAATTATGGAAACAAGGAAGTCTACCACTCATAACTATAAAAATGGAACTGTTGTTGCTCCTAGCCTCCCACAACCTACAAGTTTGACACCACAACAACTAGAAGAAAAAAGATCAAAAGGGCTTTGTTAGAGTTGTTATAGAAAATACACTAAGGGTCATAAGTGTGCTGAGAAGAAATTATTTTACGTAGAGTGTGAAGAGGAGAAACAAAAGGAACAAGAAACACCAAAATAAGAGGATATACATCAAAAACCAACCTCAGAGAAAGAAGAAATGAATTTCACTATATCTTGTGATGCATTAGCAGTAATTACCACTCCTCAAACTCTTGAGATAGAAGGATATATATATATATATATAAAGGTAATAATGTTGATCGATTCTAGCAGTACTCATAATTTTATTCTAATAAGATCGCCATGGAATTGAATTGTTTTCTATATCGAGCACCAGAGTGTCAAGTGATGGTTGCAAATGGAGGAACTATAAATTACTTAGGGAAGTGTCATAATATCAATATAACCATGGAGGAATATGTATTGAATATTCCAACGCTTTCCATTCCAATGGGTAGGGTTGATGTTGTATTAGGAGTTTAATGGTTATAGTCTTTGGGGACAATAACTTCTATTTTTCAATAACTTTTCTTGAAATTTTCCTCCAAAAGAAATCAAATTTAATTAAGGGGCATCGCAGGGAAACCAAGGACGATAATCAACTCTAATGGCATAACAAATCTTTTGAAGAAATAACAATGAGGAATAATTGCACAATTATGCTCACTAGATGTTCAAACATCAAAATCATTTATTTCTCTAGATCTCCAAAGAATCTTGGACAATCATTTGAAGGTATTGGAGACTCCCAAAGGCCTTCCACCTATTCATGGTCATGATCATGCTATTCACTTGATTCGAGGAAGTGTTCCTCCAAACATTAGACATTACTGATATCCCTATGCCAAAAATAGTTAAATTGAACGCATGATTGTGGAAATGCTAGAGGCAAGTATAATTCAACCTAGCCAACGTTATTTCTCTGCTCCATTAGTATTGCTAAAAAAGAACAATGGATCATGGCATATGTGTCTGGATTATAGGTAGCTCAACGAGCTCACTATTAAAGATAAATTTCCCATTCCAGTTATTAATGAATTATTGAATGAATTACATGGAGCAATTTACTTCACCAAGCTAGATATTCATTCAAGCTATCATCAAATTAGAATGAATACTGAAAACATTCTGAGAACGACATTTAGAAATCATGAAGGTAATTATGAATTTTTGGTCATGCCTTTTAGCCTTACTAATGCACCTTCCACATTTCAAGGTTTGATGAATTCCATTTTCAAACCTTTCCTTATAAAATTCCTCCAAACATTAGACATTACTGATATCCCTATGCCAAAAATAGTTAAATTGAACGCATGATTGTGGAAATGCTAGAGGCAAGTATAATTCAACCTAGCCAACGTTATTCCTCTGCTCCATTAGTATTGCTAAAAAATAATGATGGATCATGGCATATGTGTCCAGATTATAGGTAGCTCAACGAGCTCACTATTAAAGATAAATTTCCCATTCCAGTTATTAATGAATTATTGAATGAATTACATGGAGCAATTTACTTCACCAAGCTAGATATTCATTCAAGATATCATCAAATTAGAATGAATACTGAAAACATTCTAAGAACGACATTTAGAAATCATGAAGGTAATTATGAATTTTTGGTCATGCCTTTTAGCCTTACTAATGCACCTTCCACATTTCAAGGTTTGATGAATTCCATTTTCAAACCTTTCCTTATAAAATTTGTGCTAGTATTTTTTGATGATATACTAATCTACAACAAGTCTTGGAAGGATCATGTTTAACATGTGTGATAGGGCGCTCAAACTATTGGAGGAGAAACAATTGTATGCAAAACCTCCAAATGTTTCTTTGGGGTACAGTAGGTGGAATATTTGGGTCATATTGTAACTCATGAGGGTGTTGAGGTAGATCCTAACAAAATTAAATCCATCAAGGAGTGGAAAATCCCCATAACCCTAAACCATATTTGAGTATTTCTCGTGTTTATAGGGTATTATTGAAAGTTTTTTAATAATTATAGGAAAATAGGATCACCTATAACAACATTACTAAAGAAAGATGACTTTTTTTAACTCCAGAGACAACTAAGTCCTTTAAACATCTTAAAGAGGTAATTTTCCAAGCTTTAGTTTTAGCTACTCCAGACTTCACAAAAACTTTTATGGTGGACTGTGATGCCTCAAGAAATGGAATTGGTGTTGCTTTAATGAAAGAAGGAAGACTCATTAATTTGGAAAGCCATCCAATTAAGGGAATGTATTTACACAAACCTATTTATAAGAAGAAAATATTGGCAATACTAAATTCTTTGAAGCAATGGCGCCCTTACCTAATGGGAAGATACTTCAAGGTAAAAATAGATTAGTCTCAAATACTTTTTGGAACGATTATCTTGAGAAGAGCAACAAAAATGGATCAGTAAGACATTGGGTTATGAATTTGAAATCATCTACAAGAAAGGGAAGAAAAATATTGTTTCAAATGCACTGTCAACAAGGGATGAGGATGTGGAAGAATTTCTCTATGTCATTTATATTATCCAACCTGACTGGATAAAGGAAGCAAGTGAGGAATGGAAGAATGATGAAGAGGTGTGGAAATTCATTCAAATGTGGCAATAATATCCCAGTACATTTAATACATTTATCTGGAAAAATGACTCATTATGGTAGAATTATCACTTATACCTATGTAAGAATTCCCAACTCAAACAAAAGATCCTTTTGAAATTGCACACCTCCTTTAGGAGGTCACTTGGGATTTTTAAAAACATGCACAGGGTCAAGAAGGAATTTTTTTGGGATGGACTTAAAATATGATATTCAAAAGTTTGTGGCAAAATGTTTGGTTTTCCAACAAAATAAAGTTGAGACAATTAAGACCCCAGGTTTAATACAACCTTTAGCCATTCGAAGTCAACGTTGGGAGGATGTCTCAATGGATTTTATCATAGGTTTACACAAGTCCAAAGGAAAGAGTCTCATAATGGTGGTAGTGGATATACTTACCATGTATTCATTCTTTTGTGCATTATCTCATCCTTTTAAATCCAATACAATTGTTACTGCATTTATGGAAACAATTCAAAAGCTACATGGAAACCAAAATATTCTTGTAAGTGACAAAGATCCAATTTTCACTGGAAATTTTTGGATGGAATTACTTTCTTGCCTTGTTACTCAATTAGCTCATAGCTCATCTTATCATCCTCAATCTCACAGGAAAACTAAGATAGTGAATGAATGTTTGGAAGCATATCTTCATTGTTTTGTATCTGATAAAAAAACACAATGGCTAAAGTGGTTACCTCTAGATGAATGGTGGTATAACACTTCTTTCCATAGTACAACAAAAATGATCCATTTATGGAACTTTATGGATATCATTCATTGTCCATCAAATCATCTTTAAGAAAAAATTCTAAGGTTCAACTACTCGAAGATCGCATCGAGCATCAACAAAAATGTCTCCAACTCTTAAAGGATAACCTCACTCTAGTGAAAAATTGAATGCAACAATAGGAAGGTAAACATCATAGCGAAAGAAGTTTTGTTGTAAGCGGATGGGCACTTTTACGGATACAACCATACAAATAAATGTTCCTCAAGGAAGCGAAGAAGGATAATAAATTATCACCCAAGTATTATGGTCCTTACAAGGTGTTGCAAAAGTTTGGTACTATGGCATACAAATGGGAGCTACATGCATCTTCCCAAGTACACTCAATTTTCCATGTTTCATGCTTAAATAACATTATCGGTGAAAAGATCCCATTTTAAACAATATTGTGAGAACTTGATGAGGATGTAAAATTCATATTGGATCCTAAAGCAATCACGAAAACAAGAACCTAACAGCTATGAGATCGATCAATTTAGAAGTATCTCATTAAGTGGAAGAACTTACCCACTTAATATTCCACATGTGAGGATGATAATTTATATAGAAGCATCCAGAACTACTCAGGCGTTGAGGAAAATACTTTTTTCGAAGGAGAATGGCAAGTGAGGCCCCTATAATACTAGTGTATCCCCCTTATTTTTTTAGTTAGTTTATCCCCTTTATTGTTATTTTTCTTCCAACGTATCCTCAATATTGTTATTGTTGTGCCCCATAAAAGCCCACTATTGTTATTGTTGTGCCCTTATATTATTATTGTTATGTAGGCTCTGATTATGTTGTGACACCTTAGAATCCTATGTACACCAAGGAGGTCTTTTCATTTGTATAATCTGAGAATTGTTCATTTATGTGATGTAAAGGAGGTTGCCCCCTCGAAGAGGCTAATTTTGAAGTTGTTGATCTCTCTTTTCTATTTTTTTGTGATCTAGTTGCATAACATAAATACATGTATAAAATTGAGATGTGTTGGATGCATGAAGTGCCTAATAAATTAGGAAGTATATTGAATAGATGCATACAATGAAGTCTAGATAGGATCGACAAAGAATTGTTGCGCAATAGGACTTGTTGGTAGAAACAAATGATTGTTATTTCATGATATCCACTTGGCCATGATCAACCTCTAAGCATCTTTCTTTGTTGAATCCAGTAATTGTTTGATTTCCTTTGGACACACTATTATAATTTTTTAGGATAGCGAATTATACCTTAATGATTTATCCATGTCTTTGGTGTGTGTTAGTTTTGTTGACTAAATGAGAAAAATCCAATTTGATATTCAGTTGTTGCAACATGTTTTAAAATTTTCACTTTATGATCTACACACAAATCAAAGTTGGACATTTTAGAAGTGAGGAGAGTCTACCTAAAATTGACTATTGCAATGGCTTGACAAAGAAATCATAGGTCAGGCTTTTAGGGTGAAGGGCTCAATGGATGGACATCAGGACATGAAAGCGAGATAGGTGAGAGAAATGGGTTATTTGGGTGCTATTAAGACTAGCAAAGGTAAGCATGAGTGCTCATGGATTAGGTTGTGCTAGACCAATGGGCATCACACATATTTAAATAAAGGGAAGATACTCACATCACATGATTTCAATGTAACCTTATGCAACTTTGATAATAGGTATTATCCAAGTGGCCAACATAGTGTTGACATGCAACCATCACATGAGCTTTTACTTGCACGCCCTTTTGATATAACGCCATCACTAACGTATTTTGCATTGCTACATTTTATTATTTTCTCATGTAACTTTGAATGCAACAGCTTTCTTCCTCTTCAGTGTATCACCATTTTAATGTCTTCAACACATTGTATCTTCATCACATAGTTTCTTTTCTTTAAACATTATTACCATGGTTGCGTGCACTTGACTACAAACTTCAGTATGACATAATTGCATTATTGACATAGCTTTATATGCCCCTCATATTAATCACATGCATAATTTCCATGTGCCTTGCACCTTTCCAAACATCCTCTGCCCATAAGAAGAGATCCACCATCAATTGTAAAGATAATCGATATCGTAACATGCAAAATTTATTATAAAACAATTAATAGATATTCCAACAACATATTTATGTACAAATGCAATTCTATGGGTGAGGTGAAGCTGAGTCGTTTACAACCTGACTATTAAGACCTAAGATTTACACTAAATAAAATATCGTGAGCATTAGCTTCAAGACAAAGCCAAGAGAGACCTACAAATGACTTGCAAACATAAGTAGTAAAGATGCATTCTCTTGGAATAATTTCAATGCATAATATAATGATTCGAACACCTACTCTCTAAGTTCATGAAACTTATACAAGTTCAACACAATCAACACCCTTGATGTATGCCTATAATTCACAATTTCAATCATGGGATATGAAGCTTTGAGAATACATCGTGAAAGAAGCAAACCCATAAACCATGACACATTCAATAGAATGAGACATAAGAAAGGAAAGGTGAATATATGGAAGTAAGAGCAATCAAAAGATTGGACGGCATTTGGGCCATTAGAAAATTTGACTAATTCAAAACATAGGCATAACCCTTAGGACCTTGAACAAGTAGAAGGGGACCAAAAATTTGGTGATAGGCGAAATTTTAGGGTGGTGTTGTAGCGGCTACAATCCATGGAAAACCATTGATAGAATCTAGCATCTTTGCCTTTATCCCTTCGATGAATTGAATATTAAACACATGAAAATAAATATTGAATTAAACATCGTGGGTACCACTTGTGTTACTTGACCATTTATAAGTATGCCTTTCATATTTTCCATAGGTAGGTCTTGTTAGCCTTTAAACACCTATTGAAGGTGCTACAAATCTGTCAACCAAGGGGATCTCCAAGATATGAAGTCCCAACTAGACCTCACACCATTTGGTGTAGGAGTTCCATCCGGTATAAAGTCCCAGTTTCCATATACTTAGAGATCTTCCTCGGCTCTAGTAGTCAGACATGAGAGTGTTATGCTAGTATATTCAAACAACATGGTAAGTGTGTGTTATAGACATTTTTGTGCCTAACAGCATTGAGCATGAAATGTCCATAATCCAAGGGATCCAAAGTCCCTAAAAGAGTTGTTCCTGCCCCTAAAGGAACAAGGTCAACCAATGACAGCTTCTCCCAGAAGTTCTCCACCAAAAACTACTCAGAAACAGTCAATTCAGGATCAATTCAGATGCTCTACTAGCTGCCTGCATTGCAATGCACCCCAGTACACTAGCTAGGTGCGTTGCAACGCACCTAAATGCACTACCAGGGTGCGCTGAGCGAGAAATGCCAAATGGCAGTATCATTCCGCGAGGTGTACAGACACTGGAAGCTTCCAGAATCTTCCTCAATGACACTTGCCTCAATGAATTCGACCAGTGATGAGTAAGAGGCTCTCAGCCTCCAAGTGGAAGCAAGAACTGACAGAGAGAAGCCACAAGTCAAAACATAAGCTGACTCATCCTCTCTGCTTACATCTATATATGGATCCCTCATCCCAGAGATCCAAGAGGCTGGAATTTTGTACTTTGCAGAGAATTGCTGTTGGTTTGAGATTGAGATTAGTGCATTGGGTGATTTATGCTTTGTTGGAGGAGAGGAAGGGATTCCTTTGTTGGGAGGTAGATGCTGGATCGGGACTCACTTGGTTGTATCTCCTCTTGGACTTTCTTATCATATCAATAAAACTATTTTAGTTTCTCCTATATGCTTGTATATCAATGATGCTTTGTTATATTTGCATGTTTAGTTTAAATCTGATCCTAAACTAGTTATGAATGTAAATCTATGTCTTTTGTGTAGTTTTCCTCTCTTGTGATCCTGCAGGAACTTGGTGAAGTTGGACCAGTAAGGGAGCAAGCAGCGGGAAACGAACAAAGAGAAGAGCGAGTGGATCAAAAAACTAGCGAAAGACACAAGTTAGTTACATCCTTCCTCTTCATTTACATTTCATAAAGAAGAATACTCAAGTAGTTTTCCTTGTTTGTTGCTAAGGCACTATCACACCTTAGAGTGGGATAGGGGCGTTCTGAATAGATACTTTTCCCAACAACAAATTGGCGACTCCGCTGGGGATCGTATCTAGTTAGTTTATTTGTGTTTCTATTGTTGTTCTTCTCATAAACTTAGGAGTGGCGAATCGAACTGCATTTGCCATTTACAAATGCAAAGTAGAGATCTGCTGCCCTAGTACATTCGCTGGGCCTGTTTATGATATGAACAGCTGATCCACAAATGCTCTAATAGCCCTCTGTGATAGCTCTTAATCCTCCTTTAAATCATCCCTCTAATTGTACCTAATTGATAGCTTTTATCTGGCCAAAAACCGTAGATTAGACTGCAAACTGTGACCCAGAACCCAGAGACAATTCTCGTTTCTGCTTCAGTGCAAGCTCTGTGAAGAGGTTCTGCATTTCAATGTAGGTACCGAGAGGGCTACCTGCGCTGCAATTCAGTTTCTCTGTGCAAGGGGTGCGCTGATCAGCCTTTGCCTTGTGCAGCTGTGGTTCTCTGCTTCTTTTTGCTCAGTTTTCTCTCTGATTTTTGCAGCCTGTTATCAGTGTGTGTACCTATCTGAAAACCCCTTTTCTTTGCCTTAATTCCGCCTCAGTTGTATAAAAGAAACTGTATTTGTTTTTGTGTATTTGTTACGTCATTTGCAGTTTCCCATTACAAAAGTAAACTAGTCGTACTGTCGCCCTTAGATCTAGACCTGTCGTAAGTGTCGTTTTGATCTTAGGAGTAAGTTTGTTTGCTGTTGACAGTTGATTACGCTTTTACTTTTGTCTTTTGGTTTGAGTTTGTGAATTTCTAGTGTCAAAACAAGTGTTTACTTCAAAATCATAAAGTGTCATAATCATCTTTTTGATTTCGAAAAGAAGCTTGTTTGTGTTTTTCACTTGAAATCGAATTCAAATTTGTACAACAACTTTCTTTTTAGGCATCAATATTAAGAAAGTGAAAACAAATACATGCATATGTACATTTGCATTTTGACAGTTTGTATGGCTTGATTTAGGAAAAGTGCATCTACAGTGTGCTCTATGCTCTTTGAGAAAAGATTGTGTCTTTCTTTTCTCCTTGTAGCTAGGATTTTCATTGTTGAAAAGAGATAAAAGCTTGCTTATCATCTTTAGACTGCATTTAGGAATTGTATCTACATCTCGTGGTGATCCAAAAAGGAAAACTTCTAAGAAATATCAACCTAAACTAAATTGAATGAACTTAACAACGCATTGGAACTTAACGCACAACATAGAGGTCTAGGCTAGAGACGTGTTCTGGCGTCGTAAAACCTGGTAACTGTTGCCTCACTGATGGTTGGGTGATTCCTCCTGAGAGACAACAAGTGCCAGTACAGATTGTGCTCCCACGTACCGTCGAGTATATATTGGGAGACCCCTATAGGCATAAAACCTTTATCCATAGGAAGCCGTGTCGGCCGCCCTACTGATCGCAATGCACTGAACACAGCATTCGGGAAGATTGACCGCCCGTACCTTAAAAAGTATTCTGCGGTTTTGCGATTGGTTTGGCACACCCTCTACCTAGAACTCCAGAGCAATCCCTTTCGTTCCTTTTCAGACTCCTTAACGGAAAAGGTCCATCTGAGCACTTGTCACTTCAGGCTCATTAAAAATCGAAGGAGACTAGAGTCATCTTTTTCTTTTTCTCGACTCTTTAAAATTGAAAAAGCAAGTTGTGTCCAAGCGTCGATAAAATTTATTTTAAACGGAATATTCATACCCTTTTTCCTGCGTTGATCTTTAGGTTGCGAAAATGGAGCCTACCAACCAAGGAATTCCCCTTGCTGGAAATCCTAGTCCCTTCTCCTCTTGGGGAGATGTTGGTGCGCCCCATATGGCCACATTGTCGCTTCCAGGACTGACAATTGGCTTGCCAGTCTGGATCTTCTCAACCAATGTCGTTCAGAACACCACCATTCCTGAACAGTCGAATCAGCAGTTAGACCAGTCCAGAGTTACCCACCAGCCTTCTACTTCCTCTAATTCTTCCTCTCCTCCTTCCTCTTCGCTTGATGGGGCTGGCAAAGCCAAAAGTCAAGTTCCTAAGGAGAAGAAGAAAAAGAAGAAGAAAGAGAAGAAGAAGAAGGAGCCAAAAGCGACTGGGGGCAAACGAGTGTCGTCTAACGAAAATCCACACACTGCACTGACCAGGCCTAAATTGCCATGTGTCATTTGCAAGGGAGACCACTTTCACAGAGATTTTCCCTGCATCCCTCGGATACTAAGGGACTGGTCTCCCCGTTTGCACAATCCGGTGGCGTCAACCTCTGATAGCCATGTTGAAAGCGCACCGTCAACTAGCGAAAGTAAAGTCCCAGGACAAAAAGGGAGAGATAGATCTCCCTATAGACTGTCCGAAAAAAACCATGCCCTCCACCGTTTTCCCTTCTTAGACGAGGCTAAAAGAGTTTTGGATGATCGTCCGGTTTCACCGTTACGACTCCCTCCTGGATATAAAAAACTCTTGCCGAGTCCTTCGTTAGTTGAGAATCTAGCTGGCCCACCCAAGTGGTCAGCTGAAGCACCGGTCATTGAAGATGAACCAGCTGAATCCATACCCGACGAAAGTCAAAAGGTCGAGGCGGCAGTTGACCCGGTCTTGCCTTCAGAGGTTTTATCTTCGAATGATACAGTCACTGAGGAGAATAAGGATGACACTGTCCAAATTCTCTTCATCAACATAGACTCCGACGAACACGGGGGAAACCTACCCATTCCTTTATCGCAGGAAGGAAGTTCGTCAGAGTGATACCCAGCCATCTAATCAGTCCCACCACCAAGCAACCTAGTTGTATCCTTCGACTGGAACCAACTAGGCAGACCCCGGTTGCCAGCAAGCATACCATTCCGAATTATCGTTCAAATATACAGAATGGTAATGGCTGGCACCATCATTGATGAGGGGGCATCTGTGAGTATCCTTTCCTCTATTGCTTGGAGAGCGCTTGGTTTGCCATCGCTTTTGCCTGAGATGAGAAATCTGACAGGCTTCGATAAAGGAACCAGTCGACCTGTAGGGATCCTCCCCAATGTGCCTATCACATTGAAAGGGAAGACCGTTCAAATGAATGTGATGGTCGTTCAAGGACCCTTGGATTATAACCTACTCCTTGGATGAGACTATATATATTGCATGGGAGCCATCGTCTCCTCACTCTTTAGAGTAATGTGTTTTCCGCACGAAGGAAGAGTGGTCAAGCTCGTGGACCAACTTTCATTTCCCGGATCACGCATCGCAAATAGTCATATACCATCCCTAAATGGTCTCTTCACGCAAGAAATGTCTCAACCCACGGTCCGTCCTCCCGATGAGCGCGAGTAATTCGGAAGGATATGACTGGAACCCAGGGGGCATGCGTCCTGGTCTACTTCGGCAGGAAAACTTTGGGTATAGGGTAGGTTTCTGCGGGAGAATATGACTAGTCCGTACCCCATCCGTGATTGGAAGAGGGGTTGTTCTAGAATAAGATTCTTTTGTCAAAGTTATGTGTTTGGCGCTCGTTGTCACTCACCTTTGTCTATCTCAGTAGACATCGCCAAAGAAGTGTTTTGTTTGCTGCGCAAATGAGACAATCTTTGGTAACCTGAAAGAGGTAGGCCTCTCCTGGTTAAACAAATGTTTTTCCTGCAAATTGAGGGGTAACCTTGAAACTCTATTTTATACCTGGGGGCATGCAAACCTTTTGGAGTGCAAGCAAGGGGCAGCTATTTATTTTTTAAATTTTTAGGACCTCTAACCCTTTAAACTCGTAGGATTAGTCGTTTCTGAACTTGCATAAAGAAAGGATTCCAGAGCAAAGCTTTGTAAGGCGCAAGCTCCATAAAAAATGGAATCTTAAATGAGAGATTCTTATCATATGACTGGATTAATCGAGCAGTTTTAGCGCATAGTTCATGCTCGTTAAAAAATAAACATAAAATTGAGCAAGTGTTTCAACCCGCGTTTAAGCTCGTTAAAAAATGAAATATCCTCTGGTAAATAACCACCATGAATGTAAATTTATCAGCCATTAAAGCCTTGGTCGTGTTTGCACCGTCACCTCCACTTTTCCATTGGCCGATCATTCACCTCCATTTGATTGTTTACCCATTTTGAGGAACAGCTGCGAAGAGTGATTTCACTAGCCATCCTTGTGACGCTGCCGTGATTGGAAAATTCCAACCCTTACCTGGAATCAGCTGCTACCCGTTTTATCACTCGTTCCTCAAAAGACGAGTCTTCTTTAAGCTCTTTTCATCTGACTCGTAAAATATGAAAAGATTGCCGAGTTTTGGCCTTCCAGCTCGTTAAAGCGACTGGAAGTGCTATCCCTCCTCTAGATTTTAATCTTTTTGGACCTGAGGGATTATTGCACAAAAAGATCGAGCGCTTGTTTTGTTCGGCTCGTTAAAACTATCGAAAACTCATCCCTTCTGTATTGTTTTATACTTTTTCGGACTTAAGGGATTAGATGACGAAAAAGGACTTCCAGAGTTATCTTTACGTACCTTTTCAGACTCTCTAAAAATGAAAAGGACCGAGTTATCTTTGTCGTTAGACTCGTTAAAAAGATTAATAGCGACAAACTTGTCTTTAGACGAGAACGAGTTTCACTATCGCTAGGCTCGTTAAAACATAGCGATGGGTTTGCCCGAAGGGCAAATTATAGAACAAGCATATGTTATCCTCTTCAAGCTTGACAAAAATAAAGAGGTACTGGTCAGCAATGACTAGGGAAAATTGGGAAGAAACTCAAAGAACTTTTATTGGTAGCAAGTCGCTCTTGAACATGACACTTCCACTCCGTGCCTAAGTCGGGTTGGGTTGTTTCATTCACCGGTCACATCACCATGGTCTCGCCATACCATCCACCTTTGGGGTAAATGCTATCGATCCATCATATAAGTGTCGCCGATATGTTCAAGAGAAGTCATCCAGAGAAGTCACCTGTGTCCCATCCACTACCATACATTATACTTCATCCTTTCATGACCGCCACCCTAAACCATATATCATCAGATCGTTTTCACCTCCATCAAAATCATTTGCTCCGTTCCGTGTTGCTGATGTGGGATACATCAAGGCCCTCCTTTGACGGATCGCTTCTTGTCGACATCAGCTCATTATCCAAGAAGTTGATCTAGGAACACCCCCTTCAATACTTTGAAGCTTGCATGCCTCAATGGCAAGTTTCTCACTTCCGGTGACAGGTATACATCAATGACCTTCGACCGAAAGATTTTGCGTGGTGTTCGATGCCAAGCCCTTTATTCACACCACGTGAATTTTACTGTAGTACCTTGAGGGTCATTATCATTATCGGTGATTCCTCTCGCGCTTGTTAACAGTTTACATCATTGACTGGTAATCAAGCGATGTCTTTCCATGTTCGACTTCAGAACATTTCTCACATGGATCGACTTGTACTTAGAGTGAAGATCGGACGAGATTGAAGACCCCGGATCTAGTTTCATCCATCCGGGCTGCGATATATATTCAGGAAAAATAAAGACATTGACATGTACAGCATTGCAGCACAGATAATCATCCTACCAAAAGGATGATGATTTCATCAAAATCATCAGTCTACCATCAAACAATTGTCTGTTCTATGTACAGAAAAATGAAATTATGAAGCTGAGCATGGGAATGCCCGCCTCAGCTAGATCATGAAAACAGTATGAAAAATAATGTATTGTATTGTATCTTATTACAGGTCTCCTCCCAGCATTGAAAGAACTTCGGATCCTCCTAATAAAGCATTTCACCCGATAAACGGCCTCATACTTTAGGGGGCAACTGTTATAGACATTTTTGTGCCTAACAACATTGAGCATGAAATGTCCATAATCCAAGGGATCCAAAGTCCCTAAAAGAGTTGTTCCTGCCCCTAAAGGAACAAGGTCAACCAATGACAGCTTCTCCCAGAAGTTCTCCACCAAAAACTACTCAGAAACAGTCAATTTAGGATCAATTCAGATGCTCTACTAGCTGCCTGCGTTTCAATGCACCCCAGTACACTAGCTAGGTGCATTGCAACGCACCTAAATGCACTACCAGGGTGTGCTGAGCGAGAAATGCCAAATGGCAGTATCATTCCGCGAGGTGTACAGACACTGGAAGCTTCCAGAATCTTCCTCAATGACACTTGCCTCAATGAATTCGACTAGTGATGAGTAAGAGGCTCTCAGCCTCCAAGTGGAAGCAAGAACTGACAGAGAGAAGCCACAAGTCAAAACATAAGCTGACTCATCCTCTCTGCTTACATCTATATATGGATCCCTCATCCCAGAGATCCAAGAGGCTGGAATTTTATACTTTGCAGAGAATTGCTGTTGGTTTGAGATTGAGATTAGTGCATTGGGTGATTTATGCTTTGTTGGAGGAGAGGAAGGGATTCCTTTGCTGGGAGGTAGATGCTGGATCGGGACTCACTTGGTTGTATCTCCTCTTGGACTTTCTTATCATATCAATAAAACTATTTGAGTTTCTCCTATATGCTTGTATATCAATGATGCTTTGTTATATTTGCATGTTTAGTTTAAATCTGATCCTAAACTAGTTATGAATGTAAATCTATGTCTTTTGTGTAGTTTTCCTCTCTTGTGATCCTGCAGGAACTTGGTGAAGCTGGACCAGTAAGGGAGCAAGCAGCGGGAAACGAACAAAGAGAAGAGCGAGTGGATCAACAAACTAGCGAAAGACACAAGCTAGTTACATCCTTCCTCTTCATTTACATTTCATAAAGAAGAATACTCAAGTAGTTTTCCTTGTTTGTTGTTAAGGCACTATCACACCTTAGAGTGGGATAGGGGCGTTCTGAATAGATACTTTTCCCAACAACAGTGTGCCTGGTGAGTGCGTAATATAACTATGTCAAAGTTCTCTTATTTCAAAAGGGTGGAGGAAAGAGAGCCTCTAAGTGAGAGGTAATAATACCACCTAGGAAGAGACAGATGCGAACTAGGAAGGTTTGTTTGGCATCTAGCAGAATAGTCTACAGTGGATGCAGCAATCATTAAAACCAAAGTACAAGGGAAAACGCATCCACCGTCCAACGGAATAATCCACAATGGATATGATGGTCGTTATAACTAGTAAGGAAGGAAGGCCTGTCTAGTATCCTGCGGAGTAGTCCACAAGGATGAGATGACAGTGATAACCAATACAGCGCATTCCCAACAAGGTAAGTACTAAGAAAACTGAAATAGTTCAACTATCTTAATACATGTGAAACAAACATGAATTACAAATGTCGAAAGAATAGTCTTACAAACATGCATAAGACATGCATGAAAACGTGTTTGCTTGAATAGGCTTTTGTATTAATCAAAAGTTCCAAGACACATATGTACATTATACATCACTATCCTTAGTAGTGGGACATTGGAGCCACTCCTTTCTCCTCAAAGAACTTACTAAAACTATATATAATTTGTGGGAGGAGCTAAGGTGAAAATCCTATGATCATACAATGGGAGGGGTATATAAAACCAACGGTGATGCTTGACCCTTGTGACTCTTGGACTACCCTCATGACCATTCAACTTCTTATGACTTTTCAATTAACATGACTCTTCATATTCCTATGTGTCCATTAGACTTTCACTTTACATTACATTTGAGTTACAATAGATATCACCCATAATAGTGATTTGGCCTTTGAAAACTCATGACACAACTTGACATGACACTAATGACATGGACTACTTGACTATGGTGGAATTGTCAAGTTGTTGTTGCTACTAAGTGATGGATGTGTTCCTAGATATGCATTATCTTCTCCTCCACATGGCTTGATGTTGTGGGGTCTTCAATGATCTTGGTCTTGAAAAACGGTTGCATGCCTGTGTTCCCTTTGCTTGTTCATGATGGGCTTCGTTTGTCCATCTTATTGCAAGTTATACTTCTAGCATGTTCACTCCTTCTTCAACTCCTTCATCATGTCGCCATTATCTAATAATGTACCTGTTTCTGCAATTCACTTAGGAGGGGACAACATCAAATCGAAAACCTCTTAGTCTAAGATGATGCATTGTTATCCATGGACTGGGCCCAAGACTGATGATAGGCTAGGAAGAGGGCCCAGGAACTACACATTACACATTTCTAATTGACATGGATGAGGAATGGTCATCGGGACTATAAAACATGCAGCTCAGGCTTGACTGAGGAACTCCGAAGCAAAATATTCACTGCAGAGAAAAATTGCACAAAGGCCACTGGGAGGCAAGATTGCGTAGTTCATATCATTAGTGACAGTTGTAAGGTAAGATCCTAGGAAGAAGGTTTGTGCAATTTTCTAAGAGAAGACAGTGCCCGACAGCAGAGGGACTCGATAGGACAGTGCTGCACAATTTTTGGGAACATTGTTTGCAACCATAAAGGAAAAACCAAGGAAGGCTTTGAAATTTGAGTGCAAACTAGAATTTTAGAGGGTGTTTCAACTGCTACAACACTTGGCAACATACTGGTTGAATATGAACTTCTCAATTTGGGTCATTTTTTGTGTAGGACCTTGGTCCTTCAGGGATTATTGATTCATTGTGTATATTATTTTGGTTTCCCGACTTACCCAAAGGACATATATGGTTCACCTTGTATCTTCTAAGTTGAACACAACATAATATTCAGCCACATCACAATGTTTCAATTTTGGAAGGGTAGTTTAGCTCGCGAGCTTATGATTTTTAGAGTATAGTTTTCATCTCTGGTGTTGCTCCACTGCCAGTAGGCCTCGACAATAACCCAACGGAGTCACGCAAGAACACAAGCATTGCTCCACTTCCAGTGAGCCTGGATAGTACCCTAGTGGAGTTTCCTGAGTCAACTCTCTGCTTAGGAAACCTTTCTGTCTTTTTTCCTTTGGTATTTTAAGGAGAATTGTGCATAGGAGCTTATTTATTTTTGGGGTAGAAGAGGGATCTCGACTCATTGAGAGAAAAATAGGTTGTTCCTTCAGAGAAGCATGTAAAGACCTCTCATTTAGGTTTTCTCATTTATATTTTCCCCTTCTTCATTTCTACTAGTTTGATAAGCTTGAAAACACCAAAGCAGAAAAATGTGTATAGGCATGAGGTTCCCAAACTAGACATAGGTTCATGGTTAGACCAACTCTCTCCTTACAGATAGATCATATTTTCTGTGAGGAATTCATCGGCAAAATTTAAAACCAAATACAAAGAAGATGGACACAGGACTAGCCAAGGGCTGCAGTGTCACAACACTCTTTGAACTTCAACCACATACACACTTGGAAGCCAAATAGGTCCAGGCATAGCACTTATTCGCGTAATGAAAACAAAAGGAAAAATCAACAAGAAAAAGAACAAAGAAAAAAGAAAGAAAACACAGAACCAGGAAACAAAATCAAAAGACAAGAGAACAAAATGACTAAAGTAAACATGATGTAGAATCAAAATAAGGAAACAGGGACAACTAATTCTACTCCTAACCTAACAGCTAGAAGTTCGGGGTTACATATAATGAAATTTCTAGTGCATCCACTGTGATTGTTCCCGACCTGCATCCACAAAGATATGAATGATTAAAATAGATAAAAATTGATGTGCAAGATACAAAAACTTGAAAAACTTGCACAAGAAAAGGAAGGTCTTGCATGTGGGCAGAAAGATGGGCCATAACCACTACTTTCACCCAATCCACATGCTTACCTTTTTTATGAATGCCATTCCTTAAAAAACCTCATAATCCTCTTGCAAATGTGTCCTCATCTGCACCGAGCTTCATAGCAAGCACTAGGAAGGATTAAAACTTGCTTCTTGCAACAGAGCTTTCTAGGTAAGTTTTTTCCATCCATTTAGCATTTGCATTGTAAAATTTATAATGGCTGCCTTGAAAGCCTTGTGATCTTTGAAAGTATGAATTTTTTATTCGAGAGGTAGGATCAGAGTGGGAATCTTGTAAGGGAAAATAGATTTGATCATTCTTAGCAACCATGAAGAGACAATGAGGACCTGCCATAGCCACGAACGAACACTGAAGTGCCTCACCTACTTGAAGGAAATCTGAAGAGAGAGATGTTAAATAATGAAGATCAAAGAGTGTGAAGCAACGAACATTGGATGTGCTGATGGGAAAATGATAAGTTGAATAACAGTCACCCAAGATAGAGAATTGGTCAGATGAGTTGATTGAAAAATCACATTCCCAATTTGCAATGAACAAAGAAAAATCCATTTGAACAATGTTGTGAATGCTCTAAACAATTGAAACAAGTTTGCTGCGAGCCAAATATGATAGACCACATTCCTACAACTCGCGATAAATTGTACAAGAATCATAGCCATAAAACGAGTTCAAAAAGGATGCTTGCACCACAAATGCATGAAACTAGTTGAGGCATGGTGAGTGGAGAAGAACTTGATTCGTGTGACAACTTGTGTGTTCATCATCACAAAGGGAGAATTTTAGTGTGATGAGAGGACAAATTTGCAACACAAGATTCGCAAGAAGACTGAGGAGCTGACCCTTAAGGGGAGAATTTGATAAGTATGATTCTTATGGGCAAAGATAGTCCTTGAGATGATCAACTTCACAATTCCATGATTTCATGAGAGATGGACACTCCCAACCCAAGTTTGATATGAGAAATTTGCATGAAGACGGATGAATTGCAACAGATTCATGAATTTGATCATAAGTAAAATCTTGAAAATTTGAGAGATCACGCCCAAAATACCAAATATTTTTTACACAGGAATTCACATCGAGTGAAACTATGCAGATGGACGGATTGTGTGAGAGAAACCAGATCTAATTTAGTTTGGGGGGGGAGCTTACCAGAGTCGTAAGATCCTGACATAACCATCAATAGAAGTTCAAGTGCCTCGACTCCCTAGCAAGTCCCAGAACGTTCCAGAATTGTAAAATCACATTTTGAAGCTTGAACCACATCATGCGTGGTTTGAGGGTGGCTGTTGTTGCTAATTTCTAAACTGCTCTCTCGATGGAAGCCATTTCTGTCATAGGTTTCACCATACTTTTCGGCTTCAACAACAATCAGATTACTTAGTTGAAGAGGCTCTTCTGATAGTACATCCAAAGATAAATGCATTGGTGAGATTTCATGAGAAAGTTGATTTGAAGAGTTGTCTTCATGCAAAAGAAGAGTTAATGAGGGGTGGGAAGAGTTCCCTACGAATTGACTATTTTCAATTTCATCATAGACAACCTCATTACCTTGTGCCAATTGAGGAGATAGCTTATCAGATGAAGAAGCAAGAGAACATGGAGTATCTCCACTGTATGTAAATGCACTATGAATGGTAGGACACAAAGGAATGTGAGGTGAAGGGGAAGTTTTGATAGAAACATCATTAGGTGAATTTTGAGGTCTAAAATGGGCCTCCTAAGGAAATTATAAAATAATAGTGGAAATAATAAAATAAAATTAGGTTACATCATCAAATTTTTTAGGGGAAAAAAACTATTTTTTCAACTCGTATTTTCAACTTATCTCTTTATGGGTTTACTCAAATTTCAGGCAGAAACACTTATTGGATGCAAAATTTCATTCCTCACCCAAGGAGTAACCATGTTGGATACTTTCGATGGACCCTACCACATGGAAGATGATAAATACATGAAAAACATTATTGCAATCACATTTTTTCATGTATTTCTCATTTCTCGTGTAGCAGGGTCCATTGAAAATGTGCAACATGGGTACTCCTTGGATGAGGAATTAAATTTTGTATCCAAGGAGTACTCCCACTCGGAATTTGAGTAAAACCTTATGGATATAAGTTAAAAGTACGAGTTGAAAAATTAGTTTTATCATTTTATTATTTTTTAATATTTTTACTTTTTTACTCTAAAAATGGTGAATCATCCCCCATGGTTGACATCATCATCTTGAATCCTATTGGTTCTTATAAAGTTTATTTTTGTTGTACATTTTTCTTAGGAGGCCCATTTTAGACCTCAAAGGTCCCCATTTTGTTGTACATTTTTCTTAGGAGGCCCAATTTAGAAATTGGAAGATCACATGATGTGCTTGGGTATTTGTCACAACATACGTAAATATAGTTATCATTATTGGGATGACTACTACCCAAGGTTGGGGATTGATTGAAAGAATCGATTGTACTGGATTTTCCACCAAGATTAAAAGATTGATAATCTCTCAAGAATGGAAACTCATTGTTTTGATGTGGATAATTTTGACACAGAGAGGAAAAATTGAAAGTGTCCTCACCTTTCTACTCCTTTACCTGCGCGTTGTGACTTCTTTGCACCTGATTGCAATTTGAGTCAGCAGTTTGAGAATCAAGAGAATGCGAAAAACTGGTTGGTGAAGTAGATTGATCAAGTGACTCATGGTACAAGGAGTCATTATGGGAAGAAGATAGAGGATAACAGAAATTTGGGTCAATCTAGAGATTAGAGTTGCGAATGGTGACATTGTCTTGTGGAAAAGAGGAGTGAGTCTTCATTGTAGCCTTCCTGAGCCATTCTGGAATTTCCTCCATTGAAGCAGGAGACAAATGGGAAGATGAGATGGAGATTTGATTCACTGATTCCTCTATTTCATGATCACCGCAAGGAGGCACCCACACCGAGACTGGAAAAGGAGGAGGACAAGGAACAAATGCGGTAGTGGGTTCCTCCTTTGCAATATGAGGTGCCTCATTATTTGCAAGACTTGGGGAGCAAGGAAAAGTAGGAGGTTCACTGTATTGGGAGACATGAACCAAGTGTTCAAACTCTTGTCTCAAGAAATCTGGGATCAATTTTTTTCCAGGAATTTCACAACAGATGTGAAGGAACCGATCTGTAAAATCCTCAAATGATTCATTAGGCTCCATTCTTAAACAACATATTCTTTCATAGACATCCATGTAGCGATACTTATCAAAATATTTAACCCTCATCTTAGCAAGCTCACCGAATGAACCAATAGACGCAATGGGTAATGTATGACATAATTGTTTAACACGACCTTTGAATGTGAGGGTGAGTAATATAGCCCAAACATCTTTAGACTCTATTTGGTGACATTGAAAAATGTCATAACTTGAAGAAGATGTACATGAAAAGTTGATTCACCCTCACTATTGAACTTGAACTTAGACAAGTCATGAATAACCTCCATATGGATGGTACAATTAATCTCTTTAGAAAAACATCCCCGGATTATGATTTCGGGAAGAGCCATTTTAAATAAAAGATTCAAACGAGACTCTATGGGCACAATCTATTGTTTGACCGTCCTTCTAGCGCCATTTTGTTGATGGTGCTGGAAATTCGTCAATGCAGGGGATATCCCTGATATGAAGTCCCAACTAGACCTCACACCATTTGGTGTAGGAGTCCCATTTGGTATACCAGTTGCCATACACGTAGAGATTTTCCTTCACTCTAGCTATTAGCACATGAGAGTGTTACATTGGTATCTTCAAACAACAAGGTAAGTGTGCCTGGTGAGTGCATAATGTAACTATGTCAAGGTTCTCTTACTGCGAAAGGGGGGAGAAAAGTGAGCCTCTAAGTGAGAGGTAATAGTACCACCCAGGAAGAGACACACACAAACCAGGAAGGTATATCTAGAAAATAGCGAAATACTCCACAACAAACGCAGTAGTCATTAAAAAAAAAAGTACAAGGGAAGACCCATCCACCATCCAATATGGTAGTCTACAATGGATGTGACGGTCATTATAACTAGTAAGCAAGGAAGGTCTCTCTAGTATCCTACGGAGTATTCCACAAGGATGAGATGATAGTGATAACCAATACAACACATTCCCAACAAGGTAAGTACTAAAACGAGCAAAATAGTTCAACTATCTTAGTACATGTGAAACTATCTTAGACCTCCACCTGATCTAGCTTTATACAAATTCCCTGATGGATTTGATTCTGACATGGCATATCAACTGAGGGAAAGAGCCCCTCAAAGCTTAGCAGACATGCAGAATGTAGCTGTTAGTGTGGAGGCAAACCTAATTGCCAAGAGAAACAGAGCAAGAGCTGAGAGAAGAACTACTTTTAAAGAAGAACCTTCAACATTTGAGCAAAAGTTGGATGCAATCAGCAATACCGTGCACAGTATGGGAGATAGAATGGCAACTATTGAAAGAAAGACATCATGGGATGGAAAACAAGCTAATACTATCAGAAACCCAAATTTTAGAAAAAACCAAAATCCAAACGTTGGAAGGGCTAGCCCCGACCACGATATAAGACCTCCTTTTCAAGATAACTATGCTGAAGCATCCACATCTAGTGAACCATCCGAGGATTCTCATATAAACTTGATGGGTTTGAAAAATGAACAACATGTTTTCCTGACCCAAGAAGACCAAGATGACCATGATATAAATCAATTTCAGACCAACTCTGGAGAGTCATTTGACTTCAAAGAAGGCTATGATTCAGCTGTCTACGAAGTCCATAAACAATACAAATTGAGAACAAGAACCATTGATGTGTCTGATCCCATCAAGCCAAAGGATGCCAAGCAGCCTAAGAAAGTAAAAGACAAGGCCGTTATCACAGAACCTGCTGATAAAACAGTCTCTAATCCAAAAGAAGTAACTGTAGAGGATGTAACAGATGTACAGGTCTTTAAAAGCCAGCCTTTTGTATCCTCATCCACAAAGGAAAATGCAAACAACACTCCTGAAAGCCTTCCCAAAACAGAAATACTTCAAGATAACATTGAAAACCAAGAGAAAATCACTGAAAGTGCAATTGAAAAGGGAAAATATGCCAGTCACAACACAAAGACTCAATTAGAGAAACCCTTCGATTTAGAGGCAGAAATTGGTAAATTAAAGGTATCTATTCCTCTCTCTGAGCTTGCTAAACATGACGTATATAGACAACAAATCAAAAGATCCCTGTAAATGCTAGACAACAGGGATGATGTTAACGTCTTATATGATCAGCCTGAGCTGCTTTTTGGTCCTGAAGTCGATGGCAAATCAGCAAATGAAGTTGTTTTACCCTTTTATGTCAGTTTGCACATACATGATAAAGTCTTTCACAATGAAATGTTTGATTCAGGTGCTTCACACAACCTAATGCCCAAAGCTGTAATGGAGAAGCTAAACCTTGATGTTACTAGACCATACAAAGACCTATTCTCATTTGATTCTAGCCAAGTCAAGTGTTTAGGCTTAATCAAAGACTTATGTGTGTCTTTAGTCCAATATCCCAACAAAAAAATCCTAATGGACGTGGTGGTTGCTGACATTCCACCTAAATATGGCATGTTGTTATCAAGATCTTGGGGAGCCAAACTCCAAGGATCTCTCCAATTAGACCTCTCTTATGCCACTATTTCGGTCTTTGGGCAACCAAAGAGACTATATAGGGAAACACTTATGAAATATGTGGTAAGTAGTGAGGAAAAGCCCCAAAACTTTCCAATTTACTCAATCCATTCTGATATGGATTCATTTATCTTGTTTAATGATGATATGTCTTCCCCCACTGATGATAAGCCTTTGGCTTTAGAACAAGAAATATGCATAAATGAGGGATCGGTTGCCCATACCCATGAAACTATTATAACCATTGATGCAACCAGCACACAAGAAGAACTCCATGAAACACAAAATTCAAAACTGCCCACTCCTAAAATGGTTGAAACTCTCAATACTAGTCAGGACCAGGAAATCCTATGGTATTTGGAGTTTGATGGTTCAGTAAATAAGCTAGGAGCAGGGGCAGGAGTGTGGATCCATAATACACAAAACAACCATGCAGAGTGTCATGCTTATAGATTAAATTTCAGATGTACCAACAATATGGCAGAGTATGAAGCCCTCCTTTTAGGCCTCAAGCTAATCAAATCTCTAGGAGGTGCAAAAGTTTCCATTCTAGGTGACTCTGATTTGATCATTCAACAGATGAAAGGCAACTTTGTTACTAATGACAATAGGCTAAGAGCTTATAGGAAGGCAGCCACTGAAATACTCAATACCTTCACAGAATCCTAACTTGCCAAAATTCCAAGAAGACATAATCTCCATGCGCATAGTCTAGCTACTTTTGCTAGCACTTGTAAGCTGCCTTTTGAGCCCAATCACCACTTTAAAACTGAGATAAAGCACAGGCCTGCTGTCCCTAACAATGTCAAAGACAGGCAAGTCTTTGAAAATGATGTATAGATCAATAATTTCCTCACTTTACAGCAAGAATTTTCAAGCCTAAAGATTGATACAGATGCCATGGATTACCCACAACAGCAAATGAGCCAAAATAAGAAAACTATAATAGCTGAAGTAGCAAATCAAATGCTACGCCCAACTGTTTTTTAAGACAAGAACATAGAAGAGCTGAAACAAATGAATTTGGATGAAATAGCTGAGGCAAAGACTGAAATTATTCAATTGAAAGAAAATTTCCTACCCACAGGCTTGACTCCCCTAGAAGACATATTCGATTCAAATGACATTCCCAAAAAGCCAAAAATGCAACTCTTAAACGCTTCAATTGAAGATTGTAATATTGGAACAGCAGAAAAGCCCAAAATGATAAAACTGTCCAAGTCTTTGCCCCCTAATCAAAAGCCAAAGTATGTTGACCTGTTTAAAGAGTTCCAAGATGTATTTGCATGGAGTTATGAGGACCTCAAGTCCTATGACACCTCTGTCATTCAACATACCATCCCTTTGAAACCAAATCAAAAGCCTTTCAAACAGAAATTAAGGAGAATCAATCCTGTGCTTCTTCCCTTGATTGAGAAAGAAGTGAAGAGAATGTTTGAAGCAGGTATCATTGCACCAATCAGATTTTCAGAATGGGTATCCAACTTAGTGCCCACAAGGAAGAAAACAGGTGAGATTAGATTGTGTGTTGACTTAAGAAATTTGAACCAAGCCTCTCTCAAAGACCACTACCCATTGCCAAAGATGGACCATATTCTACAAAGGGTTGTGGGGTCTTCAAGAATTTCTTTGCTTGATGGCTTTTCAGGATTCAATCAAATATTAGTTCACCCGGATGATCAGGACAAGACAGCCTTTACAACACCATGGGGAACTTTTAAATATGTGAAAATGCCTTTCGAACTTAAGAATGCAGGTGCTACTTTTCAAAGGGCAATGGAAATTGCCTTTGCCAAAGAGATCCATGATTTCTTAGTGGTCTACCTTGATGATCTTACCCCATTCTCCAAATCTGATCAAGAACATTTGAAACATCTGAGACAAGTATTCCTTACTTGTAGGAAGTATGGCATATCTTTAAACCCCAAGAAGTCTCTCTTCGGCCTAGAAGAAGGCAAATTGTTGGGCCATATTATCTCAAAAGATGGCATTAGGATAGACCCGGACAGAATTCAAGCCATTCTTCAAGTCCCTTATCCGAGAAACATCAAAGAACTGCAAGCTTTTTTAGGGAAGATTAATTTCTTGAGAAGATTCATTCCCAATTTGGCCGAGCTGATAAGATTGTTAAACAACATGCTCAAGAAAGATTCCAAAGTAAAATGGTCTTTAGAAGCCAAACAAGCCTTTGAGGGCATCAAGATAGCCTTAACAGAAACACCAGTCCTCACCAGCCCCAAATTTGATAGAGATTTCATCATTTTTTCCTTTGCTTCTGAGCACACAATTGTTGTTGTCCTATTGCAAAAAGATGACCAGGGAAATGAAAAGCCCATTGCTTTCTTCAGCCGAGCCCTTAGAGATGCCCCCTTAAAATATCAAATCGTGGAAAAGCAGGCCTATGCCCTTGTTAAAGCAATCAAAGATTTCCGAATTTATATTTTATATTCACATGTGATTGCTTATGTCCCAAACTCTGTTGTAAAAGACATATTAACTCAAGAAGGAATTGAGGGCAAAAGAGGTAAATGGATTGCCAATATCCTTGAGTATGACATTGAGATAAAGCCCACTAAACTGATAAAGGGACAAGGTTTAGCCAAACTGATGTCCGAAACAAATTTCCAAGCCTTAGACATAAATGAACTGGACAACGAACAGGAGCTGGCGACTCCACAGATCAGTCAAGCTTTCTTGCAATCACCTTGGTATGCTGATATTTGTTTTATATTGTTAAACCTGTTTGCTCCCCCAGGGTTGTCTAGAACCAAAAAGAGATTTTTAAAATGAAAGCTTCAAAGTTTTGTGTCTTAGATAGTGCCCTGTTTTGGAAGAATCATGAAGGAATTTTGTTGAACTGTTTAACTTTAAACGAAACTGACAGTGTTATGAAAGAATTTCATGCAGGGGACTGTGGAGGGCACTTATATTGGAAATCTACTGCTGATAAGGTTTTAAGGGCTGGTTTCTACTGGCCCTCCCTCTTTGCTGATGTGAGAAAGTTTGTTGTTTCATGCCACAAATGCCAGATCTTTGAAGGAAAAAGAAAGATGCTGCCCTTACCCCTTAAGCCCATTTCAACAGAGAGACCATTCCAGCAGTGGGGTTTAGACTTCATTGGTGAGATCCACCCATCCTCTTCCGGCCAGCACAAGTGGATTTTAACTGCCACAGATTACTTTACCAAGTGGATTGAGGCCATCCCATGTAGGCAAGCCAATGACTCCACCATCATCCAATTCCTTGAAACCAATATTCTGTCCAGATTTGGCTGTCCCGAAAAAATCATTACAGACAACGCTGTTGCCTTTAAATCCAAGAAAATGATCAGTTTTTGCCACAAATACCACATCTCCTTAGGTCACTCCACAGCCTATTACCCTCAAGGTAATGGCCTAGCCGAGTCATCCAATAAAAGCCTCATCAATATCATCAAGAAAGTCTTGGAGGAGAATAAAAAGAATTGGCACAAGAAGCTCACAAATGCACTATGGGCTGATAGATTGACAACTAAGAGATCCATTGGAGCAAGCCCATATGAGTTAGTTTATGGAATGGAGGCAAGATTCCCTTCATCTTTGGGAATCCCTGTTATCAAATTACTGCAAGAGATTCAGGCTGAGCCCAATGATATCCAAAGAAGAATCAATCAAACCATCCATCTACAGCAGACAAGAGAGCAAGTGTATGACGGAGCTCAGATTTTACAAGAGAAGCTGAAGAAGATGTTTGATAAAAGAGAAAAGGCTGAAGATTTCTGCATAAGCAACAAAGTTTTAAGGTGGGATTCAAGGAGAGAGGACAAAGGAAAGCATGGCAAATTCGATTTCCTGTGGAAAGGGCCATATGTTATTCAAGCTGTGAAAGGCAATAACACATATTTTCTCAAGAGTTTGGATGGCACAGAAGCTGAAGAAGTGTTATAGACATTTTTGTGCCTTATAGCTATAAGCATGAAATGTCCATAATTCAAGGGATCCAAAGTCCCTAAATATGTTGTTACAGCTCCTAAAGCAACAAGGTCAACCAATGACAGCTTCTCCCAGAAGTTCTCCACCAAAAACCACTCAAAAATAGTCAATTCAGGATCAATTCAGAGGCTCCACTAGCTGCCTGTGTTGAAATGTAGAAGTTGCACTGGCTAGGTGCACTGCAACGTAGGTAGAAGCACTACCAGGGTGCGCTGAGCGGGAAACGACAAATGGCAAGCTCATTCAATGAGGTGGAATGACCCTGGAAGCTTCCAGAATCTTCTCCAATGACACTTGCCTCAATGAATTCGACTAGTGATGAGTAAGAGGTTCTCAACCTCCAAGTGGAAGCAAGAACTGACAGAGAGAAGCCACAAGTCAAAAAATAAGCTGACTCATCCTCTCTGCTTACATCTATATATGGATCTCTCACCCAGAGGTTCAGGAGGCTGGAATTTTGTACTTTGCAGAGAATTGCTGTTGGTTTGAGATTAAGATTAGTACATTGGGTGATTTATGCTTTGTTGGAGGAGAGGAAGGGACTCCTTTGCTGGGAGGTAGATGCTGGATCAGGCCTCACTTGGTTGTATCTCCTCTTGGACTTTATTACTCTATCAATAAACTATTTGAGTTTCTCCTACATGCTGTGTATCAATGATGTTTTGTTATGCTTACATGTTTAGCTTAATCTGATCTTGAGCTTTTTATGAATGTATATCTGTATCTTCTTGTAGTTTCTCTCTCTTGTGATCTTGCAGGAATTCTATGAAGCTGGGCCGGTGAGAGAGCTGGGAGCTGGGAGCTACTAAAGAGAGGAGCGATTGGATCAACAAACTTGCGAAAGACACAGGTTAGTTAGATCCTGCTTCCTCATTTACATTCCATAAAGAAGAATACTCGAATAAGTTTCCTTGTTTGTTGCTAAGGCACTATCACCTCTTAGAGTGGGATAGGGGCATTCCGAATTGGATACTTTTCCCAACAAAAAATTGGCGACTCCGCTGGGGATCATATCTTGTTGGTTGATTTGTGTTTCTATTTTTGTTCTTCTCATAAACTCATTAGTGCCGAATCGAAATGCATTTGCCATTTTCAAATGCAAAGTGGAGATCTGCCACTCTAGTCCACTCACTGGGCCTGTTTTTATGATCTGAACAAACTGATCCACAAGTGCTCTAACAGCCCTTTGTGATAGATCTTAGTCCTCCGATAAATCATCCTCCTAATTGTACCTAATTGATAGCTTTGATCCGGCCAAAAACTGTAGATTTAACTGCAAACTGTAACCCAGAATCCAGAAACAACTCTCGTTTCTGCTTCAGCGCAGACTCTGTGAAGAGGTTCTGCATTTCAACGCAGGTCCCGTGAAGGCTACCTGCACTGAATGTCAAAACCTCTATGTTAGGAGTGCGCTGATCAGTCTTTGCCTTGTGCAGCTGTGGTTCCCTGCTTCCTTTTGCTCAGATTTATCTCTGTTTTTGCAGCCTGTTATCAGTTAGTGTACTTATCTGAAACCCCTTTTCTTTGCCTCAATTCTACCTCAAGTTCTATAAAGAAACTGTATTTGTTCTTTGTGTATTTGTTACATCATTTGCAGTTTCCCATTACAAAAGTAAACTAGTCATACTGTCGCCCTTAGATCTAGACCTGTCATAAGTGTCGTTTTGATCTTAGGAGTGAGTTTGTTTGCTGTTCACAGTTGATTGAGCTTTTACTTTTGTCATTTGGTTTGAATTTATGCATTTCTAGTGTCGAAAAAAGTAAATCACAAAGTGTCGTAATCATTTTTTTGATTTTGAAAAAGGAACTTGTTTATGTTTTCACTTGAAATCGAATTCAAATTTGTACAACAACGTTCTTTTTAGGCATCAATATTAAGAAAGCGAAAAGAAATACATGCATTTGTGCATTTGCATTTTGATAGTTTGCATGCTTTGATTTAGGGAAAAGTGCATTATAGTGTGCTCTATGCTCTTTGAGAAAAGTTTGTGTCTTCCTTTTCCCTTTGTAGCTAGGATTTTCATTGTTGAAAATATATAAAAGCTTGCTTATCATCTTTAGACTACATTTAGGAATTGTATCATACATCTCGTGGTGATCCAAAAAGGCAAACTTCTAAGAAAGATCAACCTAAAATAAATTGAATGAACTTAACAACGCTTTGTAACTTAACGCACAACATAGAGGTCTAGGCTAGAGACGTGTTCTGGCGTCGTAAAGCCTGGTGACTGTCGATCTCGCTGATGGTGGGTGATTCCTCCTGAGGGACGATAGCGCCAGTACGGATTGTGCTCCCACGTACCGTCGAGTATATATTGGGAGACCCCTATAGGCATAAAACCTTTATCCTTAGGAAGCCGTGTCGGCCGCCCTACTGATCGCAATGCACTGAACACAGCATTCAGGAAGACTGACCGCCCATACCTTAAAAAGTATTCTACGGTTTTGCGAAAAGTTTGGCACACCCTCTACCTAGAACTCCAGAGCAGTTCCTTTTGGCCTTTTTCAGACTCTATAACAGAAAAAGTCCATCCGAGCATTTGTCACTTCGGGCTCGTTAAAACATCGAAGGAGACTAGATTCATCTTTAGCTTTTTCTCGACTCTTTAAAACTGAAAAAGCAAGTTGTGTCTAAAGCGTCGTTAAAATTTATTTTAAACAAAACAAGCACCCCTTTTTCCTGCGTTGACCTTTAGGTTGAGAAAATGGAACCCACCAACCAAGGAATTCCCCTTGGTGGAAATCCTAGTCCCTTTTCCTCTTGGGGAGATGTCGGTGTGCCCCATATGGCCACATTATCGCTTCCAGGACTGACAATTGGCTTGCCAGTCTGGCTTTTCTCAACCAATGTCGTTCAGAACACCACTATTCCTGAACAGTCGAATGAACAGTTAGACCAGACTAGAGTTGCCCACCAGCCTTCTACTTCCTCTAATTCTTCTTCTCCTCCTTCCTCTTCGCTTGACGGAACTGGTAAAACAAAAAACCAAGTTCCTAAGGAGAATAAGGAAAAGAAGAAGAAAGAGAAGAAGAAGAAGGAGCCAAAGGCGACTGGGGGCAAACAAGTGTCGTCTGACAAAAATCCACACACAGCACTGACTAGGCCTAAATCGCCATGTGTCAAATGCAAGGGAGACCACTTCCACAGAAATTGTCCCTGCATCCCTCGGATACTAAGGGACTGGTCTCCCCGTTTGCACAATTCGGTGGCATCAACCTCTGATAGCCATGTTGAATGCATACCGTCAACTAGCGAAAGTGAAGTCCTTGGACAGAAAGGGAGAACTAGATCTCCCTGTAGACTGTGCGAAGGCAACCATGCCATCCACCGTTGTCCCTTCTTAGACGAAGCGAAAAGAGTTTTGGATGATCGTCCGGTTTCACCGTTACGACTTCCTCTTGGATATAAAAAACTCTTGCCGAGTCCTTCGTTAGTTGAAAATCCAGCGGGCCCGCTCAAGTGGTCAGCTGAAGCGCCGGTCATTGAAGATGAACCAGCTGAATCCATACCCGATGAAAGTCAAAAGGTCGAGGTGGCAGTTGACCCGGTCTTGCCTTCAGAGGATTTATCTTCGAATGATACAGTCACTGAAGAGGATAAAGATGACACCATCCAAGTTCTCTTCATCAACACAGACTCCAACGAGCATGGGGGCATTCCCCCCATTCCTTTATCGCAGGAAGGAAGTTCGTCAGAGCGATACCCGGCCATTTACTCGGTCCCACCACCAAGCAACCTAGTTGTCTCCTTCGACTAGAATCAACTAGGCAGACCCCGTTTACCAGCAAGCATACCATTCAGAGTTATCGTTCAAATATACAGAATGGTCATGGCTGGCACCATCATTGATGAGGGGGCATCTGTGAGTATCCTTTCCTCTATTGCTTGGAAAGCGCTTGGTTCGCCAGCGCTTTTGCCTAAAATGAGAAATCTGACGGGCTTTGATAAAGTAACCAGTCGACCTTTAGGGATCCTCCCCAATGTGCCCATAACATTGAGAGGGAAGACCGTTCAAATGAACGTGATGGTCGTTCAAGGACCCTTGGATTATAACCTACTCCTTGGACGAGACTATATATATTGCATGGGAGCCATCGTCTCCTCACTCTTTAGAGTAATGTGTTTTCCGCACGAAGGAAGAGTGGTCAAGCTCATGGACCAACTTTCATTTCCCGGATCACGCATCGCAAATAGTCATATACCATCCCTAAATGGTCTCTTCACGCAAGAAATGTCTCAACCCACGGTCCGTCCTCCTGATGAGCACGAGTAATTCGGAGGGATATGACTGGAACCCAGGGGGCATGCGTCCTTGTCTGCTTCGGCAGGAAAACTTTGGGTATAAGGTAGGTTTCCGCGGGAGAATATGACTAGTCTGTACCCCGCCCACGCTGGAAGAGGGTTATTCTAGAATAATATTTTTTTGTCAAAGTTATGTGAGTTGACAGACGGAGTCTCTCACCCTTGTCTATTTCGGTAGACATTGCCGAAGAAGTGTTTTGTTTGAAAGATTAACGGAACAATCTTTGGGTAACCTGAAAGAGGTAGGCCTTTCTTGGTAGAACAAATGTTTTACTTGCAAATTGAGGGGTAACTTTGAAATCATACTTTATACCTGGGGGCATGCAAACCTTTTGGAGTGCAAGCAAGGGGCGGCTATTTATTTTTTAAATTTTTAGGTCCTTCCCTTTAAACCTGTAGGTCTAACCCTTTAAACTCGTAGGATTAGTCGTTTCCGAACTTGCATAACGAAAGGATGCGGGGCATAGTTTTGTAAGGCGCAAGCTCCATAAAAATTGGCATCTTACATGATATATTCTTATCATATGACTGGATAATCGAGCAGTTTTAGCACATAGTTCATGCTCGTTAAAAAATAAACATAAGATCGAGCAATTTTAGCACATAGTTCATGCTCGTTAAAAAATAAACATAAGACTGAGCAGTGTTTTTCCACGTTTAAGCTTGTTAAAAAATGAACTATCCTCCGGTAAATAACAACCGTGAATGTTACATTATCAGCCATTAAAGCCTTGGTCGTGTTTGCACCGTCACCTCCACTTTTCCATTGGCCGATCATTCACCTCCATATTGATTGTTTACCCATTTTGAGGAACAGCTGCGAAGAGTGATTTCACTAGCCATCCTTGTGACACTGCCGTGATTGGAAAATTCCAACCCTTACCTGGAATCAGCTGCTAACCCGTTTTATCACTCGTTCCTCAAAAGACGAGTCTTCTTTAAGCTCTTTTCATCTGACTCGTAAAATATGAAAAGATTGCCGAGTTTTGGCCTTCGAGCTTGTTAAAGCGACCGGAAGTGCTATCCCTCCTCTAGATTTTAATCTTTTTGGACCTGAGGGATTATTGCACAAAAAGATCGAGCGCTTGCTTTGTTCGGCTCGTTAAAACTATCGAAAATTCATCCCTTCTGTATTGTTTTATACTTTTTCGGACTTAAGGGATTAGATGACGAAAAAGGACTTTCGGATTTGACTTTACGTACCTTTTCAGACTCTCTAAAAATGAAAAGGACCGAGTTATCTTTGTCATTAGACTCGTTAAAAACATTAAATAGCGACAAACTTGTCTTTAGACGAGAACGAGTTTCACTATTGCTAGGCTCGTTAAAACATAGCGATGGGTTTGCCCGAAGGGAAAATTATAGAACAAGCATATGTTATCCTCCTCAAGCTTGACAAAAATAAAGAGGTACTGGTCAGCAATGACTGGGGAAAAATTGGGAAGAAACTCAAAGAACTTTATTGGTAGCAAGTCGCTCTTGAACATGACACTTCCGCTCTGTGCCTGAGTCGGGTTGGGTTGTTTCATTCACCGGTCACATCGCCATGGTCTCGCCATACCATCCACCTTTGGGGTAAATGCTACCAATCCATCACACAAGTGTCACCGATATGTTCAAGAGAAGTCATCCAGAGAAGTCAACCGTGTCGCATCCACTACCATACATTATCCTTCATCCTTTCATGACCGCCACCCTGAACCATATATCATCAGATCGTTTTCACCTCCATCAAAATCATTTTCTCCGTTCTGTGTCACTGATGTGGGATACATCAAGGCCCTCCTTTGACGGATCGCTTCTTGTCGACATCAACTCATTATCCAAGAAGTTGATCTAGGAACAACCCCTTCAGTACTTTGAAGCTTGCATGCCTCAATGGCAAGTTTCTCACTTCCAGCGACAGGTATACATCAATGACCTTCGACCGAAAGATTTTGCGTGGTGTTCGACGCCATGTCCTTTATTCACACCACGTGAATTGTACTGCAGTACCTTGAGGGTCATTTTCATTATCGGTGATTCCTCTCGTGCTTGTTAACGGTTTACATCACTGACCGGTAATCAAGCGATGTCTTTCCATGTTCGACTTCAGAACATTTCTCACATGGATCGACTTGTACTTAGAGTGAAGATCGGACGAGATTGAAGACCCCGGATCTAGTTTCATCCATCCGGGCTACGATATATATTCAGGAAAAATAAAGACATTGACATGTACAACATTGCAGCAGATAATCATCCTACCAAAAGGATGATGATTTCATCAAAATCATCAGTCTACCATCAGACGATTGTCTGTTCTATGTACAGAAAAATGAATTTATAAAGCTGAGCATGGGAATGTCCGCCTCAGCTAGATCATGAAAAGCAGTATGAAAGATAATGTATTGTATTGTATCTTATTACAGGTCTCCTCCCAGCATTGGAAGAACTTCAGATCCTCCTAATAAAGCATTTCACCCGATAAACGACCTCATACTTTAGGGGGCAACTGTTATAGACATTTTTGTGCCTTACAGCTATAAGCATGAAATGTCCATAATTCAAGGGATCCAAAGTCCCTAAAGATGTTGTTACAGCTCCTAAAGCAACAAGGTCAACCAATGACAGCTTCTCCCAGAAGTTCTCCACCAAAAACCACTCAAAAACAGTCAATTCAGGATCAATTCAGAGGCTCCACTAGCTGCCTGCGTTGAAATGCAGAAGTTGCACTGGCTAGGTGCACTGCAACGCAGGTAGAAGCACTACCAGGGTGCGTTGAGCGGGAAATGACAAATGGAAAGCTCATTCAACGAGGTGGAAAGACCCTGGAAGTTTCCAGAGTCTTCTCCAATGACACTTGCCTCAATGAATTCGACTAGTGATGAGTAAGAGGTTCTCAACCTCCAAGTGGAAGCAAGAACTGACAGAGAGAAGCCACAAGTCAAAACATAAGCTGACTCATCCTCTCTGCTTACATCTATATATGGATCTCTCACCCAGAGGTTCAGGAGGCTGGAATGTTGTACTTTGCAGAGAATTGTTGTTGGTTTGAGATTGAGATTAGTACATTGGGTGATTTATGCTTTGTTGGAGGAGAGGAAGGGACTCCTTTGCTGGGAGGTAGATGCTGGATCAGGCCTCACTTGGTTGTATCTCCTCTTGGACTTTATTACTCTATCAATAAACTATTTGAGTTTCTCCTACATGCTGTGTATCAATGATGTTTTGTTATGCTTACATGTTTAGCTTAATCTGATCTTGAGCTTTTTATGAATGTATATCTATATCTTCTTGTAGTTTCTCTCTCTTGTGATCTTGCAGGAATTCTATGAAGCTGGGCCGGTGAGAGAGCTGGGAGCTGGGAGCTACTGAAGAGAGGAGCGATTGGATCAACAAACTTGCGAAAGACACAGGTTAGTTAGATCCTGCTTCCTCATTTACATTCCATAAAGAAGAATACTCGAATAAGTTTCCTTGTTTGTTGCTAAGGCACTATCACCTCTTAGAGTGGGATAGGGGCATTCCGAATTCGATACTTTTCCCAACAACAAGAAGGCCCTGTCAATGGCCGAATGCTAAAGCACTATCATGACCCCTTTTGATGTACATAATGCATCTGTATATTATATTTGTACATTATTATTTGTATTTTCAGCATTTTCATTTACAGCAGTCCGACAAGGGAATAACGCAGCAAATTTTGAAGGAAGGATCAAAGCAAATGCACCATTTGATCTCTGTTTTGAATTAATTTCAAAAAGAAGTGCTCAGGCAGATTTGAATATGTTTACAAGCACCCAAAAGGCAAGAAGCAGAGCTATAATTTTTCGGTAAATCAGCGCAAAAAGGATATTGTATATCAGCTTACAAGAATTCAGTCAAAAGCATCAAAGAAGAAGGAAGTTTTCAGATTACAGCAACAATTGAAGACCAAGGCATTCTGACCTGCTGTTCTTGGCTTTTCATCTGGAAAATCCATCCCCAAGTGGAGCCACTGTTAGCCTCCTATTGCAATAGGTTTTCATATTTCATGATTGACTGTTTACATGCCAAATATGTCATTCTTTCCATGCTGCAAAGGTTCCATATTTCCTAGAAAACTCAGAAAATTTAAAAAATGTAAAGAGGGTATGCCCTAAAAGAATAATCAAAGGGCAAAAAGAATCAATTGGCCAAAGAGAAAAATAAATGAAATGAACCCGAAACAAAAGGCCAAGAAAGTGTGCTAGCTCAAATGCCACTACTATATTCCATTTTTGAAGAACTATTCCATTTTTGAAGAGTTTCACAGTTAAGGGAAGGCCAAACAGCTTAATCTTGGCTTCCCTAGATTTAAATTGCTTGTTGTAGAGATAGAGAATGAATATCTGTCCAAACTGTTTAATCTTGGCAGATTGTTAGATAGGTAGAGAAGCTAGGGTGCTCAACAACTTAATCTGAGCCCCTGGCAGAAATAAGGGTAGAGTTAGATAGGTGGATAGCCAAAACAAAAGTTGAAAAGCTGGGTTTGCTAGTCTAAGTGCACCCAAACAAAAAGAAGAAAAAATGTTAGGCTAAGTAGATCGGGTAGGTAGTTTTGAAGTTGTAGAATGAATAAGTGTGATCAATTTTGTATTTCAAGATATTATTTTACTTCAGATCACAAGTGCAAGGAAATTTTCCTTTGGAGCAGCTCAAGAGAGGCATGTCTAACTTCCCCTTCTTCCTTTCCCCCAAATCATTCACTAACCTCCCCTAAAGATGTTAAGATCTGCTTGATATCTTTAAAATTCATCATATTCCATAAATATTGCCTAAGTAAAGGTCTACTTTGCTTAAGGATGCTTATATTTCTTCTACAAGTCATATTTCCCCTTTAAAGCCTAAAGACTTCTATCCTTAGCACTTTCCGATCGAAATTCATATTAATTTCTAACTTATTATGTAAATCCCTATATATTTCCCCTTCCCCTACTAAAATATGATAAGAATTCCTCTATATACATATCCCCTCCCTCTGGTTGAAATATAACCATAAATATTGCTTGGGAATTACTAAGTTTGCCTGAAACTTAGTAAGAACCCTCGTTTGCCTCTTTAACCATCTCCCTATGCATTCAGACCCCTTCCGATGCATTAACAACCCCTTCAAAAGCATCAAAGTCCACCTCTGATCTCATATTTTCCCTTCCGACTCCATATAAACCCTCTTTTTTGTTATCGGAACCCTTCCAATCATGCAAAAACCCCTCCGATGCCATTATTTCCTTCCTCTGATCGGAGAGGCCTTCCTCCGATCGCAAGTGGCCCGTTGCCAACTCATAAGGCATCCCTCCGATTGCATTCCCCCCCCTTCCGACGCGATATCACTGTCGGAGGTGGCAGTCACAAGTATTGGCCCCTTTATATATTCCTCCGATCCATTTTCCCCGATGCGATATGCCGACTGCACGCCAGCCGTCCGATCACCCCGCCCATCCAACGGCCCAGATCTTATCGCATCGCTCCCATTTCGGCGATCGCATATCCATAAAGCCCCGCCCCATGTCCCCGCCGATAGCGAAATGCCGATTTAATCACAGTCGCCCATTCAGGCCCTCAGATCAATGGTCCTCATTAAGTCGTGGCCCCATATATAGCTCCGACTGGCCGGAGCCGAAATACTATAGAATGGAGCTTAATAGTGTGTCGGGTCCGCAAGGGATTGGCACTGTACGCTCCATAACCGGAGCCGAAAAGTTATAAACAACAGTTTGAAAGGGATTTCGGGTCCACGAACCCATTTCATTGTAAATCCACCGATCGCCGATCACCGATTTCGTGCCAACCGTTGGATCTGCCTTCGCGCGATCCAACGGCCCAGATTAATTCTCTGCTACAATAATCGCTCCCGCCCTGTTTTTCAACAAATTTCACGTTTAAAGTGGTTTTTCGCTTTATATAAGGAAAAAGGCATTTCTTCATGGTTTTGTTCGGCGCCCGCGTGCACTTCAGCTCCAAGGGAAGCTTAATCATTCTGCATAAATTTTGGACCACAGATTGGATCTAAACAGCAGGGTCTTTGCCTCCGCAGGCTATCAGCGTCCATTCCTCCTCTTTTTTGCAATATTTCTTCAGTTTTGATAATGTTTTGATCGGCTAAGCGCCGAAACAGTTCTAAAAGCCATGGAAAGCACAACAGCAGTCAATCTTGCCATAAAGTGGCAGGGAAGGGCGATTTGGTAGCGGCAAAGTGTATCAGTGGAGAGAAAAGGCCCTGATTCAGTATTAAAGAGTATCAAAGTAGCGGCAAAGTGTATCAGTGGAAAATATCAGTGGAAATCATAAAGCCACATCAAAGGAACATTAAAAGAGCCCCAACAAAGTCAAAGAGTATCAGTGATGGAATTTAAAGCCATTAAGACTCACCAGATCAAAGTTAATGCACATAAGGCCACCTAAGGGCAGCGCTGCAAAAGCGAGGCACAACAATAGCCAAATGAATAGCACAGAGTTCAAAGGACACCATATTTACTCATTTTGAATGCGGCTGCCCCCAGCGCAGCAATTAGATAGATATTTGTTACATTTATTTCAGGATAAGTTAGGTTAATCACAGTTATTTCCCAAGATCTTCCCTCAGATCTGTTTTGTAGATATTTTGCTTATAAATACCACCCTGAGCAATGTATTAAGGGTTGGTTGGTTGATAACTCCTCTCCAGACTTGCGTTGTATTCTTTGAGAGCCTCTATAATCAAAGATCGCTGGAATGCTTGGATGATGAACTGTCTGTTGTGTTTTAATGGCTGAAGAGTGAACTACGAAATTCTAATGCTTCTACATGGCTCAATAAGTCTTTCTTGCCTCTGTTTTCATTTTATATGTGTTTATATCACCATTGTGTCATGATCTAAGTAACAGAAAAGAAGAATAGCTTAGAATTTGCTCAGCAACACTCTATGCTCAATTCCTGTTATTTCTCCATGTTTTCCTCAGAAATAGTTATGAATATGCATACTTGAATGATCATGTTTACACTGTTTCTCTCATTTATGAATGATTGTTTAGGAATCCTTGACTGCTCCTAGATAAAGTTCATTCACCCTCCTTCTGTTAGCTGATGAAAGATTCTTAGTTGCCTTTCATCTCTGACCTTCATTCCATCTTTATTCTAGCTTGATATTGTTCTATGTGTAGCTATCCTGCTCTGTATTCCTCTTGTGACCAAGAAAATGCACCAGCAGCCCTTATCCTTGACTCCATGCCCAATGATTTGAACTTCTCACACTTTGCAGTCCAACTCCGTTTGAAAAGCATCATCCTTCCCACAAAAAATCAAAACAAAACCCATGTACACCATAACTAGCCTAAAATCATATCAAAACAAAGCTAAATTATAAAGAGAGAGCCCTCTCTGATTTCAGGTAGGCTAGAACCTGTAATCCAAAGATTAGTTTGTGGTTACCTCGGCCGTATCCCTTAAGGAACCAAGGGACAACCTAAGTGATAACATTCCCCACGAAAATCCAATCATATTTTCCTTCTTAATTGATCAAAATCATGTATAAGCATAAGGGACATGGTTTCAACACCAACCTATCTACAAGTGAGTGTCCCATGAAGAGACCACAACAAGCACACAAGACCATTGGATGGTATTTCAGTGCTCCAGACAAGGCAAGTAAGTTGAATAAAGAGGATGATGGAATCTCTTCATGGATATCATTATGTTCAAACTTGCAAGACATTAAGAGAACAAGGGCTCAAATGAGAAACTACAAGTGATGCAATGTATCAAGAAGGAAATGAAAATCAAGGGAAAAACAAACTTAAAATACAATAAATGAAAATAATGCAAGAAAGAGCGAAAATTTTATGCGATGTGATGTAATGCATAAAGGTAACTAAAATCTAGCTAAGATATATGGAATGCCTATGCAAACTATGTGAGAAAGTACAACTACTTTAATAGGTGAAAGAACCAGAACCAAACCTAAATCCAAATTTATTTAACAAGGAGGTTGTGTTCATGCAAAATTGAACTTCTAGTGAAGCTAAAAGAGTTGTTCCAAACTTGCAATCACAAATAGATCAATGATCAATATTTCAATAAGATAGTGTGAAAATGTAAGAGTATTTACATGTATAACCTACACAGGTGATTGAAGGTCTTTCCTACTAGAAGAAAAGTGTACCATAGAAGCTTTCTCTATTCGAGATGCAATCCTACCTCGATGGACAGAATGATTGATATGAATACCTTGGATGCATTTTGCAAATGTACATTCATTTGTGTTTTTGTTTTCAACAAGCACAAAATAAGATTTAAACTTATTACTAATAATAGAGCTCACAACTACTTAATATTCCTCTATCCAATCAACGATTCGATCATGATATTCAAAACAACCAATTTGAAAACCTTGAAACTCTTGCAAAGATGAGCTTTCCATGAGCACATTCAAATTATGGACAGAAACTTGTAAGTTAAATATAACCTAATCCAATTCAGTAACCTTGGAAGGTCTTGACAACCTGACATAACCATCAAGAAAAGTTGAAGTGCCTCAACTTCTTCACAAATATTTGAACAATGGGACAGTGAATCGTAAAAGTATATTGGACTGATGAGATGAATATATGTAAGCAAACAACTATCATCGGATATACTGGTGGGAAAATTATTAATTGAATGATAGTTGTTAAAGCTAGTATTTTGATTAGATTGATGGGTTAACACATAAGACTTTTTATTTTTCAAAGATAGAGATGAGTTGACTTGATATATTTTATACAAATGAATTGAATTATATAATCTTCCTCCCCGCATGTTGATGGTTGGACATCATTCGCTCCTCCTCTCAAATACAAGAAACCATTTCCTTGTATCTGATTGCAAACTAGAGCAAGAATATGAGAGCTTAGGGGGTTGAAGATGATTTCTAGCATATTAAATCCATAAATTTGGTTAGGATACAAAGAAGAATGAGAACAAGTTGATAGAATATTAAAAAATCCTATATAAGAAACATGTATTGGATCAGATTCAATATTCATATCAACTTAGGGAATTACACTATCAATATGAGGGTTTTGATCCGCCAAATGACTCAAGCATTTACAAACACTAAAAAGGATAAATTGTGCCAGAAAAAAAAAATATTATCTTCAAAACATACACAAGAGATGAGGAGTTGATCACTTGCGAAGTAGTTTAATAGGAATAAATATTTTGGTCAGTTATTATCTATATCTTGATAATTAGAATGGGGGGCTTCAAAGCTATGTGCAAATTGTGAAATATATGCATTCCAACCCTGGATTTAGTACAAGAGGTTTGCATGAAAATGAATTAACCAAACAATAATCTTCTATCTGATTAGAAAATCTATCTTTAGAATTTAGAAAATTAACTTGAAAACATTAAACATATTTCAAGAATGAGATTACATCCACTGAGACAATGGCAAGGAAATAATTATGTGAGAAAATCGGAATCCATCATTTTCATGAGAACCTGACATAAACATGAGTGAAAACATAAGTGCCTCAGATCCCTAACAACTCCCTGAACTTTCAAATGTTGGATTATTACATTTTGAGAGCTGGGTTAGATCATGAATTATATGTGGACAACCACTATCAGTTATTTCAACAACATCACTATTAGTGAGATGGTAGCTATCTGCATCACTGGTTTTACCAGTTGTTTGAACATCACCCAATAGATTACTGAAGGGATAAAATTCTTCTGGTCTAGTATCTAACGATGTCTAAATCAGAAAGCTTTAATGAATAACCTAAACTGAAGGGATAATTCCATACAAAGTTAGAGAGCGTAAGCCATATAGTAGACGTTCAATGATTATATTATTTTCTTCTTCATCATGTGTAACCTTATTGCCTTGTGTCAACTTAAAATTAAACTCATTAGATTGTATATTTGAAGGGCATAACATATTCTTAACATCAATTACTTCATTACGTGCATCAAGACATGAGGGGTAATGAGTTAAGAAAGAAAATCCTGTGAGAAAATCTTCTATGATAGGATCAGATTCCAGATCTAAGCCTTATGAATCCAATTCTTTTTGACAAATCAAGAGATTGGTTGATGTATCTAGGCATTCATTGCCATATGTATTAATGGAGTCTTTATCATTAAGATGATTGTTTCCCAATCCTTCATCTAGTTTAAGAGATTTGGTTTCATTTGAATGATTTCCAAGATCACAAAATTCTTGATCATCCAAGAATGTAGAAACATCATCTTGACATAGAGGAATTTGAAAGAGGGAAGATAGATGGAATGTGTCTTCATCCTTTTTCTCTTGTAATTGTGAGAAGTAACCACCTTCTACCTAATCATCATCTGAGCCAATAAATTGAGAATCAATAATATCTAAAGTAAATGTTGGTGTAGTGGATTGATCAAACAAATTGAGGTACAAAGAGTGATGAGGTATACATGATAGGTGATGAAAATTATCCCTTAAATACGTAATAATTTCAATCAAATTAGATTCAAAATTTAGATTAGGAATATTAATGTCATCTCAAGGAATCAAGTGATGAACCATCACATTAGCCTACATGAAATTATAGGAACATTCAAAGCTTTTTTTATAGGACATTAATCATGGAAAGTAGATGAAGGTGCAAGAATTTGATAAAAAAATTGATTTTCAGATTTCCGAATGTCAAAATAAACACGAGAGACAACTTTATTTGGTGATGAAATAGGACGAGGAAAAGAGGCATAAGGGGTAGAAAATTCTATTGAAAATGCAACAATAAATTCCTAGTTTAATTTTCCCTGGAATTAAAGTAGGAGAAAATCGAAATTCCACATCACAAGACAAGTTGAATGAGTTAACTAAGTTACTATCACTCAATTAGCTTAGTTAATTCGAGTTGAGGGATTAGCTTAAGTTTTGTACAATTATTCCTAAATTTTAGGAGCATAGGCTGAGTTAATTTTAGTTGTAACAACTTAATTAAGTTAAATTGAGTTAAGGTTAGATAAACTAGTTCCAATTGTTGGAGGAATTAGTAGGAGGTCTAATAGTGGGATGCAACTTTAGTGTTCAACCAGTTAATTGATCAATCACCCTTAATTAACTCATGCATGCATGAAATTCGAGTTACCCAGTTGAGATTGGAGTTCAAGGGATATGTACTATCAGTTGTAGACAATCCCAAATTGTACAGGTGATGCATGCAGTCAGAGAAGGGCCTACATGGATTGCGCAATTCTCATTGGGAATTTCCCTAATTAATAGGGAGCTAATTCCTTAAGGAACAATGCAAGGAAATACAGACTTGGGCATGCTTTGATTTATTTAAGTATTGACCATAGATTGTCTAGGAAGCAGTGAGATAGATTATACTAGTGCGGAGGTTTCTCAGGCTTGAGAAAGCATTGTATTTCTTTTCTATTTTCTAACTAATGCAATACAAATAGGAAGGGGTTTTAAGCAATTTCTTTCCCCTTAGATAAATATCTGAGCATATGTGATTGAATCTTGTCTCATGTTTATGTTGCAATTATTGATCGTTTAATTGATTTTGGTTATGAGTAGAGTAGATTCGAGTCTTTCGTTTTAGAAAATTACATAAGCAGTTTGAATCTACAAGGAATTTCTACAAATTCCTCCTCCGAGGGTTGAGGTGCCTCATAGCTAAGAAAAGTTGGAAAGACAAAATTTGGGGTAATATTTGTTTGACTTGAGATTTTAAGACCATCCTTATTATAATATGGCACATTATCAACAAGTGATTCAAATTCAAATTGTTTCAAGGAGATTTGAACCAAATGTCAAAACTTTTCACCCAAGAAATCTCAATCCACGTATCCTCCAGGAAACCGATAATAAAGGTGAAGAAACCTATCAACAAAATCGTTTAATGGTCCATTGGGTTTCATTTTAAGATGACTGATCCTTTTACACACATATGAATTATCATACCTATCAAAATCTCCATGAAGCTCCTTGATGAGTTACTCAAATGAATGGATGGAAGTGGCTGGTAACGTATAGCACCATTGATTGACATGACCTTCAAGCATGAGGGAGAAAAATCAGCGAATGACATCTTTACAATGTATTCCATTAGAATGACAAAATTGAAGAAAATGAAATTAAGTACAGTTGTTTCACCCTCACCATCAAACTTAAATAGTGACAAGTGATGGATTATTTCTATAGTGGTTGAAGGATTTAATCTTTTGGAAAAACATCCTAGGATTAAGATTTTAGGGGAAGCCATTTCAAGATGAAAGATTCAAACTAGGCTCCATGGGCTCAACTTGTCATCTAGCCCTCCGTCAAGTGCCAAAAGTATTGATGATGCTGGATAATCTACCAACACTAGGGGGTATCCCTGGTATGAAGTCCCAATTAGACCTCGCACTATTTGAGATAGGAGACCCATCCAAATATCGACTTAGTTGCCATAATGTGTGTGTTTTTCTATTAGATATCAAATGCAGAAAAAAGTTTGAGTCATGCAATCTGTTAGAAGATTGAGGACGAGATCAAATCTCCACTGATAGCTTGTACAACATGATATAAGAATAGAAAAACAACATCATGAGAAACATAATGCCTTAAGGAAGCACCATATACTTGAAAATGACTAATACATACATGAAGGGAAAGTGCTAGTAATAAAATGCAAATTAGTTCACAATCAACTGCTAACATTAACATTTAATTAAGAGAAAATATTCAAAGGAAATACACACGCTGAATGAAAATGAATTAGTTCATAAACGAGTTTGTAAACCACATGCATACATCATTGGATCACTAGATAGCCAATATAACAATAAACGAATGCACAAAAATCAATTCATGAACTAAAAATCTTCTCATTAATATTGTTTTCCATTCAAATACATCTACAATAAGCTCCTAAAAACCCAATAGTGGGATGAGAGAAATTCATATCATCTTCATAACACAACACTAGCCTCACAATCCCTCCACCTATAAGCTACCAAGAGAGAGTGCCTTCATCTCCTAAATCACAAAGTAGTAATCCTGTTACTAACCTAGCTTAATTGCCAAAAGTCCTATTGCTAGAGGCATGAGGTTACATTTATATAAATGAGGAGGGTGACCTTTCAACATCTCCTATGAATTTTGGACTCTCTTATGACCTTTTGATTTCCAAATTGACTCTTCATCTCGTCAAGGATCTTTAGACTTTCACCATGACTTTATAGCTTCTAGGCGACATTTTGATATTATTTCTTGGTATTTTATATAATTTCAATATTTGTTATTAATGACAAAATAATACATTTATAATTTAATAATCTGAACTTTAACGAGATTTTACATAGCATCTCATAAGGAGACATTAAACTTTATGTAACTTGATGATTTCTTCTTTTTGTCTGAGGGTTACATTGGTGCTAGTTAGATTATTCAGTAGTTGTCAATAATATGGAGCAAGGTATTAACGAAGTGTCTAGATATGAACATTACTTAACCAGGTCATAATTCCAATATTGTAAACAAGTACAGCCATTAATTAGGAATCAAAATGAATAATCTTCACTATAATAAAATCAAAAGTCATTATCATAAATAAAATTGATGATAAGAGATCAATGGTAGTGTGCATCCCTGAAATGTTGATTTTATCATGATGCAAGAGCCAATTCACCAATTATATCCTTGGGTTTTACTGTTAGCTTCTTCATCAATGTGGACTTTCGACGTCATTCTGTTAACTTATACATGCTCAATATTCATTTTGTTATTTATAACATCGATTAGACCTACCATATTACCTTTTGTAATACTTTCCTTTAATATATTGTCCCAATAGTAATTATCACTATCTCATTTTATTTTGCAACACATTCTATGTGAGGCATATGATTGCATGCTTTTATTTAGCACCTACTTATGTTCCCTTGCCAAGCATTAGTGATCTTTCCAACACATTTCTTAGAATATATTTTACCATGTTGAACCTACAACATATTATCCAGCGATATCTACTTGTGAATTGTTGTTTTGCGTGCGATCAATACACCCTTATCCCAATGTTTAGAGCTAGGGTGGAAGATGAACAGTTGTTACATTGGTCGCATTTTAATTGTGTGAAAGTGTATCATCATTACAATTTGTGATGATCTTCAATTGGAGGTGGAATTTTCAACGATAGGAGGGTTGTAATCAGCTAGTCTATTTCGCGCTAGTGCGCCACTGCCTCTGGCCACATCATCACATATTAGAAGCATAAACACTTTCCTTTGCCTCTGCTACATGCATCAGCAACGGTGCTTTCTTATGACTTTTCAGCATTTGTCAAATGTGCATTACCTTATATTTCCTCCCAAGACAATGTCATTTCAACATGATATTTAAATGTTTTGTTGGAAATAATAATCCCAACCACTGCAATAAACAACGTGACAGTAGCTATACTTGTCAGACATATTTTTGCAGGTTGCATCTCTATTTAAAGATTCAAGGACTAAAGCCAGACGTGAACCATTCTGAAACACAGCAAGGAATTTAAAGTGGTCAATGTACTTTGGTAAATAGATACGGGCAAGCACTCATTCAGAGACTATTGCCCACACTCCATAAACAACTGCCCGATTCTGATCACATTCAACAACAACATCATATTAATTTCGCTCTGTCATGAATTAAATGTAAAATTGTATGTTGAGCTATATATGAATGTAAAAGTCATTTTGTAATAAGTTAGAGAGTAAGAGGTAAGAAAAAAAGCCCAAGTCTCTAGGGAGAAAATGGTGGAGCAAATTTTGGTGAGTGCATGAAAGCAACAGTTATTGTGTTTTACTGTGTTACTCCGCGTAAATGTAAATCAGTATAAATCTTAGATTTTACTTGGTGAATGAGTCGCGGCCTCATGTGAATGTATTTTCATGTATTAGAATTCAATACTAAGTTTTTATTGTGTTGCTCTAACTTTATGTTGTTTATCTTTGAGTCTGAAACAACTTCACGCTGGGTGAAATACAAGTATCTGAAATAGCTTCGTCGTGCGTGAAGGCAGGTGTGGGAAATTAGCTCCGCAGTGCACGAAGCTAGCTACGCAAAAGTAGCTTCTCTAAGGTCAAAGACCTCTGCCCCTCCACGAAAATTAAATTTACCAAATATTTTTAACATGGTATCAAAACGGGTTAAATATTGTTAGTGTAGAAACAAGTGCTTTTACTAACAGTGAAAAATTTGTTTTGAGCGCGGATTATGTTTAGCATATTTACCAGCAGGTAGAAATTTTTTTTTTTTCTCATAAATGGCAACATTAAGCACAAGCTTGACTAATTCTCAAATACCTTAGTTTAATGGAAAAAATTATGATTATTGTGCTATTACAATGAAGGCCATGTTTTCTTCTCAAGACATTCGGGATTTGGTGGAGAATGGCTTTCAAGAGCCAGAAGATGCAGCAACATACAATGTCTTATCTCAACAAGAAAAAGATGTGTTAAGGGACAACATGAAGAAGGATTCAAAAGCCCTGTTTTATATTTTCCAAGCAGTTCATGAAAGTATTTTCCCAAGGGTTGCAGCAACAACAAAGTCCAAGCAAGCATGGGACACCCTCCAGACAGCCTACCAAGGCATGGCAAAAGTCAAGACAACAAAGCTGCAAATGTTGAGGAGAGATTTTGAAACACTTTGTATGAAAGAGTCTGAGAATATAGACTCGTTTTTTACACATGTAAGTGGGTTGGTTACTCAAATCAGGTCTCATGGTGAGACACTTGAGGAAAAAGGAATAGTTGAGAAGGTTTTGAGAAGTTTCCCAGCAAGGTTTGAGGCCATTGCTGTGGCCATAGAAGAGACAAAGGATCTCTCATATTTCTCAGTGGATGAGCTTAATGCATCATTGATTTCTCGTGAACATAGACTGAATAGAGTAGCAAGCTCCTCATTAGAGCATGCCTTCAAGACATAAGTATCATTTGGTCAAGGTCGAGGCATAGGAAGATCATATGCTAGAGGGAGAGGAAGAAGCCCAGACAGAGGTGGAAGAAGCAGCCCTTAAAGCTCAAATGGAAGAGGCAACAATCAAAATTTAAGTGAAGGCCCAAGCCAAAATCAAGCACAAGGTCAGAGGTATGATAAATCTCAAGTTCAATGTCATTACTGTAAAAAGTATGGTCATTATGCAAATGAATGTAGAAAGAAGCAATATGACATTAGTAACAAACCAAGTGTAAATTTCACAAGAGAAAATCAAAATCATGATAGCATGTTTTTAGCTTGTAATGTAGCACAAGAAAAATAGAGTGATATATGGTATCTAGATTCAGGGTGTAGCAACCACATGTTAGGAAACATAGAAATGTTTTCTAATCTAGATGAAAGTGTGAAATCTGAAGTGACATTAGGCACTGATAGCAAAGTCTCTGTCATGGGAAAATGAAGAGTTAATATCCTAACAAAGAAGGGGGAGAAGAAATACATCTTAGATGTTTACTTTGTCCCCGGTCTGAAACATAATCTCATGAGCATTGGATAGCTCATGCAGAAGGGCTACAATGTCTTCTTAAAAAATGATGTGTGCACAATTTTGGATAGGCCTCCAAGCACATAGCTGATTAAAAAGGTTCAAATGACAAAAAATAGAATGTTTCCCCTAAAGATAAGATCAGATTTGAAAGAAGGTGCACAAGCACAACTATCAATGAACTCACATGAGGATGGAAGAAAAGAGGCAGTTGTCACTGATGAACCCCAAATTTGGTAACATTTTGGGCTCATTTGGCCTCACTATCCTTGCTCAACCCTTCATTTTTCATGACTTATGCATAATTTTTTAGTATATTTATGTTATTTGTACGAATGAAGGGCAGTCACTATTCCTAGGTGGCTAATACATGTTTATTTCAGGTTTTTTGACATTAAATGGAGCAAAACCATGCAGATGAAGGCTAGGAGACAGCCAAGGTGGCATTGAGGTTTTGTAGGAAGGTTGTCCACCGCATTGAATGGCCTTCCTCGTGATCTCCACCCACAACTCCGAGCTCCAACAGCTATCACCACCGAGCTAGAAGGCAGCCAACAGATTCTAAGGGAACAATAGTTTACTTTTAATTGGTCAGCCAAGCCCCACTAATTTAGGAGGCCAGCTTGGCCCTCATAATGTATAAATATTGAGGCTATAGCCTTCGAGAAAAGACTTTTGAAACTTTGTTGCAGATTCTGAATTACGAGCTATAGCCCTGTCTTTCTCTTTGTAAGCCATTTTTGGCATGTTATCAGACTTTTGACTATTATCTTTTAATGAATAAGCAGGCAGATTTGAGGCAGCTCTGAGTTCTTAAAGGGGCTTAAGCTCTCAAGGTTGGGCCCAACCTGAGAGCCTAAGGCTTCCTTCCTTTGTATTGTTACCTTTCTTTCTTTCAGCATTATATTTCTTTTCCTTTACATGCACTTGGAAACACAGTTTGCTGATTCGAATTTCTTGGTGTGGTTACATAGGTTAGTGTTATGAACAAAGTTGCTTCAGTAGTTCAGATTAGAGTAGGGAGATTGAAGTTAATATGAGTTCCAAAAAGGGTTGAATGCACACTCACTTTCACCTCTGTTTGGGGACTGGGAGTGCAGACCATGCCAACTACCAAAAACACAGTTTTACATGTTCATGCAAGCTTTAACGTAATATTTCCGTTTATAGAAGTGTCCATGCATTTAGATCTTGAGCAATAACTCTTTGTTTCAGCACCATGCACGATTTTCCCTTAAAAACGACATTGTTGTTCTTTGGTTTCTAATAAAACAGTTAGAGTAGGTTGATGACATTTCGGTTATACGCAAGACCAGGGTGATTTGTTTCATTTACACTGCGCAGCACCACTCCATCGTTTCCTTATCCTTCTAAGCCGTGCCTAGGCCATCTACTTATCTCCTAGTTAGATCATTTGCCTCCCAACTCTTCTATCATCCACGTTGTTTTATCTTTTTGGCCTTCCATTGCCTCTACCCTCCTCTAGACCAACCAGCTTTACACACCCCCTCTCCATCTCATCTCTCTGTCCATAAGCCATCACAAGCTCCCCTCCTACCTCCCTATCCACCCATATAGCTCATTCACTCATCCATCACCCAAAACTCCGATTGCAGAACATCCTGTAGAAATTACGAGACTTCCTGTAGAAATCCTGAACTTCCTGTAGAACCCCCTGCAGACATCCTGTAGAAGCTTGCAAACACGGTTGCCAGGCATCTGAACTTTGTGAACTTCTGTGGAATGATGTTAGGGATCCCTTGGACCCTCTCAAAGTCCTCCTGACCTTTTCCAAGCCTTCCTCCCCTTGATCTACCCCTGCACAGTCAAGACCCAGTAAGAAGCACAGTCATGATAACTCCAACAACTTGAGCAAAAATACAAAAACATGTTCTCTTCAGATGAAAGTAGTTTAGACACATGCATCTCATCTCAATAGAAGTAATGGCATCACTTTTAGAAGTTGCATTCCCACCATTGCATCATAAGGATTAAGCTGGTAGAATTAGGGTTTACTAGGGTTTCCATGTTTTGTTGGCTTTCAGTTCATTCTTGCAAAGTAGGTTAATTTCCTTTGAGATAGCTTTCGTTCATCACTTAAAAAGCTTCTTCTGAGAACATATAGAAGTTGGCTTGAGCCCTAGTGGACTTGTGCCAGCTGACCAAGTGACAGCTGCGACAGGAGCTAGTACTTGTGCATACAGCACCGTCACTTCCAAGTTTGTTACGAACTACCGGGTTGATAAAATTAGAGAAGGAAGCTCCAGGAGTTGTAGCATTATTTCTACAATACTAGAGCCCACCATATTTTTGGCGCCATTGCCGGGGAAGCGTCAGAGTATTAGTAATTGTTGCTTTTCTTCTATTTTCCTACTCTCTCATTCTGCTAAGTAGTTTGTTTCATTTCCATTCTGCAAAAGTAGCATAGACATTTCCTGCTTTCATAGATTAACATTTCAATTCCGCAATTTCATTTTTGCAGACGTAGATTAGCATTTCAATTCTGCAAACGTAGATTAGCATTTCAATTCTGCAATTTCATTTGAGCAAAGTAGATTAGTTCTTTTTTGCTTTCATTTCAATTCTACATTTTCCTTTCAGCAAAATAGTTAGTTGTAGATCAATCTGTTTCAGTTTTGCAGGTACCAGAAAAAACAAAAGCAATCAAAAAAGTCTTTCCATTTCATGCCTCGTAGGAACCGTGATAAAACAGGCAAATTCTTACCCAACACCCCCACCACATCACTGAGCCACCCTTCTCTCTTCTTTGGTGACAGTGATCCAGAAGAACCTATAGGTGAACCTCCTGAGATATACGAAGATCCTATAGCAGAAGAAGAGTTAGAGACCATTCCACCTGAAGCTATGGCTGACAATAGGGAAGAAGATGAGAGAATAGAAGGTGCCTTCCCCATCCGAGAGACCAATGGAGACATGAAAATGAAGAATATTAGCCCCTCCGCTTTACCTCACTTCCATGGGCTGACTACTGAAGATCCTGATACCTTCCTGTTTGAGTTTGTTGTCCTGTGTCGAACCTATGACTATACTGAAGATGAGCAGAAGCTGAAACTCTTCCCTTCAACCCTTAAGGATGCAGCATTACGCTGGTTCATGGGCTTACCTGGGAACAGTATCACCACTTGGGCTCAGATGCAGCAAGCTTTCAACACTAAATACCGGGACTACTGTAGGTCCAAGGAAACCAAGGGAGAAATCTTTCGGATGACCATGGGAAATGATGAGTCCTTAGAGGATTACGAGGAAAGGTTCCAACTTAGTTATAAACGGGCCAGGTGCACACTTGACCCTGAATCCCTCAAGTTGGTCCTGCTCCGAGGAGTCCCTGAAGACCTCTTAGATACCCTTCACATGTTAGCTGGAGGAGATATTTACCAACTGCCTTATGAGGATATAAAGACCGTATTTAGAAACCACTCTAGGGCAGCCCGGAAAAGAGGTAGAGGAAACCTCTTCTCAGCTGGTATTCCTTTCTCCAAACATGAGTTTGCAAATCAATTAGAAGATCTCAAGAGTGAGGTGAGACAGACCATTGCCATGCAACTTGACACATTCAGGATCCAGCAGAAGAAAGAAGAAGCTGAGAGGGCCTTGGCTATCTTCTGCCCTAGGTGCACAAGGAAACACCCTAAGAACGAATGCCCATTACATTCGGTTGAAGTATGTTTTGTTTGTGAGGAGGACCACCCCACAAACCAATGTCCAACCTTACCTAGGCTTAAAGCCATGTATCAAGGGACAGAAGCCCCCACCGAACCTCTCTATTTCCTCAACCAAAGGAGGCCACAAGGACCTAGACCTTACCAGCAGGGGATGCAAGGGGCACCCCAAGCTTATTACAGCCCCAACCAATCTACTCCTATGCCTTCCTGGGGTCCCCCTGCTCATCCTTCCTGGTCTATGCCTCCTCCATGGTCTTACCCACCTCAGTATCATAATCAACCCACTACTCATTCATATCACTCACCTGCCCAGCCACAACCTCAGGGGAATGCACCTCAATCGGGGTGGAGGCCCCAATACAATACCCCTCCCGCCATTTTGCCTCCACCACCAGCTCAACCACAACCATTACCTCCTGCTCCCCCAAGGCAACCTCAAATGCCTGCTCAACCGAACCCGAACCCCAACAATAGACAGGCCCAACAAGTATATACTGGGGAAACATCATGCCCTACCTATGCTGTGGAGATCCAGGAGATCAATCTTCGATCTGGAAAGACTCTTCCGGATCACCAACCTCCTCCCCCAGAGGATGAGGAAGATAAACAGGAAAGTGAACCAAAGGCTATTCCACCCTTTCCTGAGAGACTAACGGCCACCACACAACCCAACCCAGAGGAGGATGAGCTTCTGGGAGAACTCAAATAGTTGTGTGTGAAAATTCCACTTCTCCAAGCCATCAAAGATGTACCGATATACAACAAACTGGTTAAGGAAAAGTGTTTCAGACACCCAGGTAGGCGAAAGAGAGATGCTTCAACCATAAATGTCTTAGGACAACTATCTGACCTTATGTTAGGACAAGTCATCTGCCCAAAGTATCTAGATCCTGGGAGTCCTGTAGTAGATGTCCACATCAATGGCACCATCATACCTCACACCTTGATTGATCTGGGGGCTGCCATTAATGTGATGACCAGGGATACCATGCTCAAACTCAACCTTCAGGGTTCCTTGAGGAAGACCTCGACAGTCCTACAACTAGTAGATCGCTCCACCATGACTCCCGAAGGGATTGTGGAGGATGTCTTGGTCTCTGTTGACTCTTGGGAATACCCTGCAGATTTCTTGGTTCTGCAACCAAAGGAAAAGCTTACTGGATACCCTCTCATTTTGGGAAGGCCTTGGTTAGCCACTACAGATGCTGACATAAGCTATTGTGCAGGAAACATGACCATCAAAAATGGTCCTATGTCCAAGCAGCTAGTCCTATACCCTCCTACCCAACCGTCCTTAGAGCATGACTTACCACTTTGGTTGGAGGAAGGAGAAGAGGATGAGGTGTACTCAGCACCTTTGTGCACCCTAGACACCACTAGAAGAGACCCCCCAACCGAGGATGACTTGATTGAGACCTTGATCCAGAATCCACCTCCCAGTGCACTATCCTTAGAGAAATTGGTGGAGGATGCCCAAGCCAGCGCCCTAGTGGATCTTTGTGCAACCAACCCTGTCACTCCCAGAATAAAAAATGTGGAGTTTGGCCCTGAGAGAACATTAAAGATCAGCTCCTCCCTATCTCCTTCCCAGGAAAAGGAGCTGTGTAGCCTGTTGGCCAGTCATCTAGATGCTTTTGCTTGGAGCTATAAGGAGATGAAAGGAGTCCATCCTTCGGTCTGTACCCATCACATATACATCAAAGAGGACTGTAAACTGGTTAGGCAACCCCAGAGGAGAATGAATCCAGCCCTTAAGGACATTGTCAAGGAAGAACTGCAAAAACTGTTGGATGCCGGATTCATCTACCCCATCTCGGATAGCGAATGGGTGTCCCCTCTGGTGTTGGTTCCCAAGAAAAATGGGAAGTGGAGAATCTATGTGGACTACCGAGAACTGAACAAAGCTACCAAGAAAGACCATTTTCCGCTACCTTTCATAGATCAAGTGTTGGATGGACTGGCAGGAAAGAAGTTCTTCTCTTTCCTAGATGGGTTTAGCGGGTACAACCAAATCCAAATCAGCCCGGAAGACCAAGATAAGACCACCTTCACTTGTCCTTGGGGTACCTTTGCCTACCGAGTTCTTCCCTTTGGTCTGTGAAATGCTCCTGCTACCTTCCAGAGAGCCGTCTTGAGCATCTTTTCCAAGCTGGTCCATGATGCAGTGGAAATCTATATGGATGACTTCAGTCCTTATGGGTCCAACTTCCAGGAAGCATTGTCCAATCTGGGAAAAGTCCTAACCAAATGCATTGAGATGAAACTATCCCTTAGTCCTGAAAAATGTGAATTCCTGATGACTGAAGGGACCATGCTAGGCCATACCATTTCTTGCCAAGGGTTACAGGTGGATCCTAACAAAATTGCTCTCATCAAGAAGGTTCCACCTCCTCAAAAGGTAAGGGATGTTTGGAGTTTCTTAGGATTAGCAGGGTATTACAGGAGATTCATTAAAGACTTCAGCAAGTTAGCCTCGCCATTGTTTGGCCTCTTGGCAAAGGATGTGGAGTTTAAATGGACTGACGATTGTCAGAGGGCTCTGAATGAATTAAAGGACAAGTTGGTGTCTGCCCCAATCTTGAGAGGTCCAAACTGGGCCCTACCTTTCCACATCCACATTGATGCCTCGAACAAAGCCATAGGGGCAGCCTTAGGACAAGTTGAAAAAAAACTTTCATATGCCATTTACTTTGTTAGCAAAAACTTATCCAAAGCTGAACTGAATTACACTGTAACTGAGAAAGAATTCCTGCCCATGGTCCATGCACTAAACAAGTTCCGACATTATATCACTGGCTATCAAACATTTCTACATACTGATCATGCTCCAATTAGATATTTAATGAATAAACCAGATGTGAATGCTCGTATTATTAGATGGTTACTTTTGTTGCAGCAGTTTGATTTGACCATTGTTGACAAACCAGGTAAAGAAAATGTTGTTGTTGACTTGTTATCTAGATTGGACTTGTCTACAGATGAGGATGGAACAGTGGATGACCAGATGCCCGATGAACATCTGTTTGCTATTTCAGTACTCTCTCCATGGTTTGCTGGTATAACGAACTACCTTGTTTCCGCACAGTTCCCTCCGCACCTGTCCTCAAGAGAGAAGAGCAGAATCGTCAGAAAAAGTGCCTCGTTCACTTGGATCGGGGGCAACCTGTTCAAGCTTGGCCCTGATCAGATCTTAAGGCGTTGTGTAAGGGAGGAGGAAGTCTTTGATATCCTCCTCACTTATCATGATGGACCTTGTGGAGGACATTTTGCAGCAAAGAGGACCGCCTTCAAAATCTTGCAGGCAGGCTATTATTGGCCCACACTTCATCAAGATGTCAGAAGGTATATCAGCCAATGTGACCAATGCCAAAGGATGGGGAAACCAACTCAAAGGGATGAAATGCCTCTCCAACCTCAAGTGACTCTTGAGCCATTTGAGAAGTGGGGTATGGATTTTGTGGGTCCCATCAACCCTCCTTCAAGGCAGAGATCTTACATCATTGTGTGCACCGACTACCTGACAAAGTGGGCAGAAACCAAGGCAATCAAAGCAGCAACAGAAGAAAAGGTGGCTGAGTTCTTAAGGGAAAACATCTTCTACAAGTTTGGCTACCCAAGAGAGCTAGTCACCGATCAAGGAAGCCAGTTCACATCCAACTTAATTGAAGACCTACTAGCTCATCACAAAATCAAGCATAGGACTTCCACCCCCTATCACCCTCAAGCAAATGGGTAGGTGGAAGTCACCAATAGAGCATTGGAAGGGATCTTGACTAAGGTGGTGAGCAGCAGCAGGAAGGATTGGGCAGATCGCCTGGTTGAGGCCACATGGGCTTACAACACCACTTGGAAGACCACAACCGGCTTCACACCTTATGAGCTGGTCTATGGGAAGAGAGCCTTGCTGTCTATCGAATTTGAATACAACACTTTGAGGATGGCAGCTCAGCTAGACCTAGACCTCAGCCATGCCCAACAAGAAAGGTTATTGCAGCTGAATGGATTGGATGAGCACCGAATGCAGGCCCTTCTTCACACAGAAGTGGTTCAACTTCAGAGGAAGGTGTGGCATGACCAACACCTCAATGACAAGCAATTTCAGCCAGGAGATTGGGCACTATTGTATGATTCCAGGCATAAAGATTTCAAGGGGAAGCTGAGAACTAGATGGCTGGGACCATATGCAGTAGAGAAATGTCATGACAATGGATCTGTCCTCATTCGGACCATTGACGAGGAGGCCATCCCCATGCTTGTCAATGGGCATCGACTGAAAATCTACAGGAAACCTCTCTCAAGACAAGAATTCATTAAAACTGTGGAGAAATCAGTGTTGGTCATAGAGAAGGGTTCTGCCTCTGTTCTGGGCATACCCTGAAGATCTTAAAAAAAAAAAAAAAGGAAAAAAAAAAGAGAAAAAAATAAAGATCCTTGGGTGAAAACCTCTCGAAGGCTCCCAAGGCAGATGGTAGGGGTGAAAACCTCATTGAGGCGCCCCCGCTGTCTTTCAAAAAAAGAGAAAATGGTATGAAAAAGACCCTTGAGTGAAAACCTTTCCGAGGCGCTTGAGGCAGATGGCAAGGGTGAAAACCTCATTGAGGCGCCCCTGCTATCTTTCAAAAAAAAAAAAAAAAAAAAAAAAAAGAAAAGAAAAAAAAAAAAAAAAACAGGGACAATAAGTTCACAATGTAGTAATGCATGCAAGTTGCAGGTTTATGAAGGAAGAAGAGGTCCCTCAACTTGAAGACAAGGGTCCATATCATGCTGCCAGGAGACCCTACCAGCACCTCCTCCGAGAACACTCATCTTCTCCAAGGTATGGGCATGATTTCATCACAGCTTAGTCTTCTACAGGAAGTTACAGACTTTCTACAGGAAGTTACAGACTTTCTACAGGAAGTTCTGTATTTCTACAGGAAACTTCCTGTAGAAGTTTTGGACGGCCCAGAACTAATTGTATGAGGAGATCTAATGACCAAGGTCCGGTATGGACGCATGCAAGCTACTATTTTCTCCCTCACACACTGTTGTCCCCTCCTTCTACCACCCCTGTCAACATGCAATGAAGATACCTGCACAATCAAAGCAGATCAGTGAATTATCAAGAGGAAGCAATTCTGAAATGAAAGAAGACGCTGAGATGCCATGCAATACTCAACCTAGCTATCCAAGGGCCCTGCGAGCGTGATCGTTATGCCACTGTCTTCATCGTTAAGCATGCACCCAAGGAGGACAAACTGCTACAGGACATCCTACAGGAATCCCGTAGCAGTTTAGCCAACTAGAGTGTACACCATTCGATCGCCTACAACATGCATTAACAAAGCGAGTGCATGCAGTGGAGTCATATGCTTCATCATCAACAGCAAGCAAATCTGGACCTGTGCAAATAGCAGCAGCAGCAAGCAAATCTGGACCTGTGCAAATAACAGCAGCAAGCAAATCTAGTCATCGTCGTCCTGAAGCCTGGAAAAGCATGTCGCGGCCGCACAGGTAAGTGCCTCGCCCTTTCTTTCGTCGAATTACATGAATATTACTTTGAAATGTTTGCAAGCATGAAATGAACGGGTTGAGCAGTTGCATGGCCATTCAACTGGCCACGTCGACCAGTCAGCTGGTCTAGTCAGATGTGTAGAATGGTGGCCGTGGAAAAAGAACGGGTAGTGGACACGTGAGAACCGTCCAGTCGGGGAGAAGCGCGTTTTAACAGAAATGGCGGCGGCGGATCTGCGGAGAATGATGCAGCAGTCAGGGAATTTGCAGGGGAATGAGTAGACGACGTCATCCAACGGTCCGGCAGGGACAGCTCACCCCCGCGCCACGAATTCCGCCGGATTCAAATCTATCAGCTAGATCGCCACCCCACGCATTTATCATCAGCCGTTTGGAAGTCGAGTGAGCATCCGCATTCCTCTGAAGCTCGACACTCCAAGCCTTCGGCCGTTCGAACGTTTGATAGCAACACAGAAGGCGCAGACCCACTGCAGTATCCTCCAGAATTCGTGTACTGCTTCTACAAGAAAGCTGCTTCTACAGGAAATTGGGTTCCTCATGTCAAAAGGTGGCGGATTAAAAAGGTAAGCCTGAACCTTCCATGCAATTGGTTTTGAGGGTGGCAGAGTCGACGTTCTACAGTCTGGTCGTAAAAAAAATTGCAAGTATTGTCTGCCGTTTGCATGAATTGTCGTCCTACAGGATGCGAGTTATAATTAAGCCGTGTTAAGGCTCATCGGGAGATAAGTTTTCGTGATTTGTATGCGTGGCAGAGGCATAATTCTACGCTCTGTCCTAGTAGGCCAATTTTCTTCCGCACTCGCCACCTCCAGCTAACGCAGCAGTTTTTCACCATGGCGGGTGGGTTCATCAGAAGGGAACCAACCGACTCAACAAAGCTAAGAGAGAATCCTGAGGTGGTGGAGCTGTTCACGCAAGCGCAATGGATGTCGTTCTACGAAAAATTGTAGGGCTATGACGATGAGGTGGCAGAGGAGTTCTTGCAAGCTCTGAAGTCGAAATCCAAAACATTGGCCACCGTCAACTTCAGGGGTTTGAGTCTCAGACTCACCCCACAATTCATCAGCCGAGTTACTGAGCTCCCAATGGGATTACCATGGGATAAAGAAGAGAGGAAATTGGGCCAGAAGGCTAAGAAGGAATTCTTCCCCCCAGAGGAGGAATTCTCAGAAGATAAAAACGGGGTTCGTAGAACCAGCTTACTGCCACTTTGGAGTGAAGTTAGCCTCCAGATTATGAAGTACATCACCTGCGAAGGTCGGTTTAGCATTGTATATGGGTACCATTTTCGGTTACTCACGGAATTAAGGCATCAAATGGACCTACATGTAGAAGACAAACTAAGTATCCCCTACTTTCTACTACAGTCGATGATTGAATGTGCCACCAAGTTGAAAGAAGGCACACCAGACCAGGTATCCCACCATGGACTCATTAAACTCCTCGTGGAGGATGTGCTCCACACATACAAGGTTTCTCTCTCATGGGAAGCCTTCAGAAATTTGACCAAGGATGGTGATATAAAGATGTTGACCGAAGAGCTCGGTTCATCCAGCAGTGAGGAGAAGGAGTCAGTGCCCATAGGGAAGAAAGAAAAAGGCCAGAAGACCACGACCACGGAGCAGAAGAAAGAGCAAAAGAAGAAACAAGAGAAAAAGGGTGCCAAAGAGAAGGATGACACACCCATGTTGACGGCCAGAGAGAAAAGATTACAAAGCAGAGTGGACAAGGCTGAGCAGGTCCACGTCAGCAAAGGCACCTCGACAGCAGCCGCAACCAAGTCAAAAAGTAAAACACATTCAGCAAAACAAACTAAAGCGGTGCCACCTGTTTCTACAGGAACACCAAAACCGGCTTCTACAGGAAGCCAGAAATCAACTGAAAAAGGGTCTTCTACAGGAAGCCCTGAGAAAGCGAAACCCAAGGAGAAGAAAGCTGACATTCTTGCAAGGGAGGCAGCAGCCGTGCTGGCCGCCCTAAGTACACTTCCTAAGCCAAAGGAGAAGAGAAAGAGGGAGACCCATCTATATTTCAAAGGTAGGAGAAGTGTGAGAATAAAAACGGGCAAGCCACAGCCTCCATCCAGCAGCCCAATCACTATAGAGGATGCCCCTACTTCGCCCAAGGAGAGGTCCCCCTCAAAGATATCAGTCACCTATGAGAGGGGGAGCCCGAAGAAAACTACTTGGAAGGATAGGTTGGACCAGTTGGCCTCAAAAGCCCGGCTACAGGATGCTGAGGATGCTCTACAGGAAACCTTAGCCCGGCTTAAGGAGACCGAGAGGATGGAAGGAGAAGCACCCTCATCACCACCGAGGGAGGGCGAAGTAGAGCCACCAAAAGAAGTAGAGAAAGAGCATATTCTAGAGCCTAGCCCTCAGCCAAGTCTGAGTTCATATTACAATTTCTTAGAGGTTGGCAAAATTATACCTCAGAAATTCACTGTGCCACTGTTCTTTGCATTGGAGGAAGAGCGAGTACGAACCCACACGTGGATGAAAATAGCCAAATCAAAAGGTGTGGCAGACATAGGACCCTTGGAGGAACAACTCAAGGAGGCTAGAAAAGAATTGGCTATGGCTAAACACGTGGCAAATTGCCAGTGGGTGTTCTTACAGGAAGTAACCAAAAAAATTAGACTGCAGCTACAAGAGCTGAGGAGAGGAACAAGCACACCCTCAGGGGACAGCACAGCAGAACAACAAGGCAAAAAGGAACTGCAAACCGGTCTTGGGGAGCCAACCTTGCATCTACAGGAAGCAGAATAGCAAGCACAAATTGAGGTGCAAGCTCTCAAACAACAGCTGCAGCAGAAAGAGGCACAATTGGCCTGCATGGCCAGTTGGGCCATGGATGCTATACAATGCAAACAGCCGGCCAAATCCTATGGCCTGTACCTGAAAGACCAATGGCTGCAATTTCAAATCAATACCTTGGCGCAAAGGGGTATCTCTCAGCTCCAAGACCCGCAGAAATTCACTAAATTATGAAGTACCAGCTCATCAGAGGATAAGGCCAAATTAGCGGAGTTCTACCTCCATAATTTGGCCCTGCCTAATGTAATTTCATGGGATCCCAATACGGCCTTAGGAGATATGCAGTTAATGGCATTTGCCTCATGGTTGAACCATGAGGACAAAAGAGCAGCAGAAGCCAAAGCGGTCATGAACCGAGAGCTGAATGAGCCATTGCTAATTAGAGCAGAACCAGGGGATCCAGTTGCACTAATCTCGGTACACCAACACTTGTCCACTGACCCTCAAGCTTCATTGAGATATATGGATCAGCAGGCCTAGGCCATAGTGCATTTTGAGGACATGGAGAGACTGTTAGGAGACAACTCTGTCCAAGCTTGCACCCGCCGATGGAATACATTGGCCCATAGTCTGAAAATCAGAGAGTATCATACCCCAACTCGGATGAGGGAAGTTATAGTACGAGTGGCCCTCTATAAGAAATCCATGCAAAACCTCCAAGCCAGCTGGATTGGCCTCAAGCTAAGCCCACCACTGCTACTAGGATTGATGGAAGGCAGCACAGAGAAAGATGATAATGAACAGTGGGAAGAGGTGAACAGAAAGGCTGGGTTCCATATCAGCAAGGAGGACACTACTACAGAGGCTTGGGATGTAAGGGTGGCAGTAAAGGCAATGAAGGATGAGGAGCTGGATTAGTTGCTTAAGGATGAGCAAATATTTTAGCTGGGGGGTGATGATGAGCCCCAAATTTGGTAACATTTTGGGCTCATTTGGCCTCACTACCCTTGCTCAACCCTTCATTTTTCATGACTTATGCATCATTGTTTAGTATATTTATGTTATTTGTACGAATGAATGGCAGTCACTATTCCTAGGTGGCTAATACATGTTTATTTCAGGTTTTTTGACATTAAATGGAGCAAAACCACGCAGATGAAGGCTAGGAGACAGCCAAGGTGGCATTGAGGTTTTGTAGGAAGGTTGTCCACGACATTGAATGGCCTTCCTCGTGATCTCCACCCACAACTCCAAGCTCCAACAGCTATCACCACCGAGCTAGAAGGCAGCCAACGGATTCTAAGGGAACAACAGTTTACTTTTAATTAGTCAGCCAGGCCCCACTAATTTAGGAGGCCAGCTTGGCCCTCATAATGTATAAATATTGAGGCTGTAGCCTTCGAGAAAAGACTTTTGAAACTTTGTTGCAGATTCTGAATTACGAGCTATAGACCTGTTTTGCTCTTTGTAAGCCATTTTTGGCATGTTATCAGACTTTTGACTATTATCTTTTAATGAATAAGCAGGCAGATTTGAGGCAGCTCTGAGTTCTTAAAGGGGCTTAAAATCTTAGGGTTGGGCCCAACCTGAGAGCCTAAGGCTTCCTTCCTTTGTATTGTTACCTTTCTTTCTTTCAGCATTATTTTTTTTTCCTTTACATGCACTTGGAAACACAGTTTGCTGATTCGAATTTCTTGGTGTGGTTACATAGGTTAGTGTTATGAACAAAGTTGCTTCAGTAGTTCAGATTAGAGTAGGGAGATTGAAGTTAATCTGAGTTCCAAAAAGAGTTGAATGCACACTCACTTTCACCTCTGTTTGGGGACTGGGAGTGCAGACCGTGCCAACTACCAAAAACACAGTTTTACATGTTCATGCAAGCTTTAACGTAATATTTCCGTTTGTAGAAGTGTACATGCATTTAGATCTTGAGCAATAACTCTCTGTTTCAGCACCATGCACGATTTTCCCTTAAAAACGACATTGTTGTTCTTTGGTTTCTAATAAAATAGGTAGAGTAGGTTGATGACATTTCGGTTATACGCAAGACAGGGGTGATTTGTTTCATTTACACTGCGCAGCACCACTCCATTGTTTCCTTCCCTTCTAAGCCGTGCCTAGGCCATCTACTTATCTCCAAGTTAGATCATTTGCCTCCCAACTCTTCTATCATCCACGTTGTTTTATCTTTTCGGCCTTCCATTGCCTCTACCCTCCTCTAGACCAACCAGCTTTACACACCCCCTCTCCATCTCATCTCTCTGTCCATAAGCCATCACAAGCTCCCCTCCTACCTCCCTATCCACCCATACAGCTCATTCACTCATCCATCACCCAAAACTCCGATTGCAGAACATCCTGTAGAAATTACGGGACTTCCTGTAGAAATCCTGAACTTCCTGTAGAACCCCCTGCAGACATCCTGTAGAAGCTTGCAAACACGGTTGCCAGGCATCTGAACTTTGTGAACTTCTGTGGAATGATGTTAGGGATCCCTTGGACCCTCTCAAAGTCCTCCTGACCTTTTCCAAGCCTTCCTCCCCTTGATCTACCCCTGCACAGTCAAGACCCAGTAAGAAGCACAGTCATGATAACTCCAACAACTTGAGAAAAAATACAAAAACATGTTCTCTTCAGATGAAAGTAGTTTAGACACATGCATCTCATCTCAATAGAAGTAATGGCATCACTTTTAGAAGTTGTATTCCCACCATTGCATCATAAGGATTAAGCTGGTAGAATTAGGGTTTACTAGGGTTTCCATGTTTTGTTGGCTTTCAGTTCATTCTTGCAAAGTAGGTTAATTTCCTTTGAGATAGCTTTCGTTCATCACTTAAAAAGCTTCTTCTGAGAACATATAGAAGTTGGCTTGAGCCCTAGCGGACTTGTGCCAGCTTACCAAGTGACAGCTGCGACAAGAGCTAGTACTTGTGAATACAGCACCGTCGCTTCCAAGTTTGTTACGAACTACCGGGTTGATAAAATTAGAGAAGGAAGCTCCAGGAGTTGTAGCATTATTGCTACAATACTGGAACCCACCAGTCACACAAGTAAACTTTCAAGAAGAGGTAAAAAATGAAATTTGGTTATGGCACTGGAGATTTGGATATCTCAACTTTGGAGGTTTGAATTTGCTGCATAGGAAAAACATGGTGAGGGGTTTACCACTCATAGAAAAATGAGACAACATATGTGAAGGATGTATCTTGGGCAAGCAACATAGAGAGACATTTCTAGTAGGAAAGTCAGTGAGGGCAAAGGCACCTTTGGAGATTGTCCACTTAGATTTACGTGGACCAATGGAGACACCATCAATTGGTGGCAGTCACTATGTATTGACCTTCCTAGATGACTACACAAGAAAGATATGGGTCTTTCTCCTAAAATAGAAAAGTGAAGTGTTTGAGCACTTTCACCAATACAAGGCTCTTGTTGAGAAGCAAAGCAACTACTACATCAAAGTCCTCAGGGCTCACAGAGGTGAAAAATATATCTCAAATGATTTCTTTCGATTTTGCAGGGAGCATGGAATTCACAAGCAATTTACAACAAGATATACACCGTAGCAAAATGGTGTGGCAGAAAGGAAGAATAAGACCATTATGGAGATGGCAAGGAGTATGTTGAAGGCAAAGCATTTGCCAAATGACTATTGGGCTGAAGCTGTCGCTTGTGTAGCATATATCTTGAATAGATGTCCAACCAAAAGCGTCCAGAACATTATTCCCGAAGAGGCATGGAGTGGAAGAAAGCATAGTGTCACTCACATGAGAGTTTTTGGATGTGTGGCTTATGCACATGTCCTGGATGAGTTGAGAAAGAAGTTGGACAACAAGGGAGAGAAATGCATATTTGTTGGATACAGTGATGAATCCAAGGCATACAAACTCTATAATCCATTAACTAAGAAATTCATAATCAGTAGAGATGTGTAGTTCATAGAAGAGAAAGCATAGGATGGAAGTTTAGAAAAGACAGTCAATGTCAAAGCATGCATACCAAATGAGGACAGAGAGGAATGAACAACAACAAGTAATTCCTCAACTGTGACTCCTTCTACTCCTATTCAAGCACAACAAAGCAGACAGCGAGCAACACCATCAACAAATAATAGGACAGTTTCAACAGCTAGGCAAGTGCTTCTCCAAGCACACCGCGAAGCGCGACACCAAGTGACATGTCAAGCCCATCTTCAACAAGCACAAGAAGGCCAAAATTCAGAAATTTAAATGAAATTTATGAGCAAGATGAAGTTGATAGTAGCACAGGTCTGAATTCCTTATTTGCATTATTTTGTCATGTAGATGACCCAATCCACTTTGAAGATGCAGTGAAAGAAGAAAAATGGGTTGCGGCAATGGAGGAAGAAATAGAAGAAATAAAAAAGAATGACACATGGGAGTTAGTGAGCCTTTTGAAAGGAAAACATGTCATTGGAGTGAAGTGGGTCTATAAGACCAAAAGAAACATTGAGGGAAAGATTGAAAAGCACAAAGCAAGACTAGTTGTCAAAGTATACAAGCAGTAGCATGGAAGAGATTATATGGAGACGTTCAAGCCAGTTGCGCAGATGGAGACAGTGCACGCAGTTGTGGCGATTTCCATGCAATACAAATGGAGAGTGTATCAAATGGACATAAAATCAGCGTTCTTGAATGAAGCACTGAAAGAGGAAGTGTATGTCGTGCAACTGCCTAGTTATGAGATTGAAGGCCAAGAAGACAAAGTGTATCGGTTGAGGAAAGCTCTTTATGGATTGAAGCAAGCACCGTGCACATGGTACAACATGATAGATGCTTACTTGTTGGACAATGGTTTTGACAAATGTGATGGTGAACCTACTCTCTACATCAAAGAGAGCAAAGGTAAGATTCTCATTGTCGTCTTATATGTAGATGATTTGATTTTTATGGGCAATGATGATTTCCTCATCGCTGATTTCAAACAAGTCATGAAGAGTGAATTTGAAATGACTGACTTGGGATTGTTAAGATATTTTTTGTGCATAGAAGTGAAGCAAACAGAAAATGACATTTTTATCTCTCAAGAAAAGTATGTGGCAGAAATTTTGGAGAGGTTTAAAATGCAGAACGTCAAGCCCACACCAACTCCAACTGTCATAGGGTTGAAGTTGACCAAAGAAGATTGCAACAGTAATGTCAATCCAACATTACACAAAAGCGTGATAGGCAACTCGATGTATGTGACCGCCACTAGGCCGGATACAATGTATGCAGTAAGTTTGGTGTCAAGGTTCATGGAGACACCCAAGGAGACACATTGGCAAGCAGCGAAAAGGATTCTGAGGTATGTCAATGGGACAAAACAATATGGCGTTTTGTACACAACAACAAGTGATTTCAGGCTGGTTGGTTACATTGACAGTGATTGGGCAGGTAGTGTCGATGACAGAAAGAGCACGTCAGGATATGTTTTTCATTTGGGTTCCGGAGCCATTTTGTGGGCCTCTAAGAAGCAGCCAATAATGTCACTGCCAACAACAAAAGTTGAATATGTCACAACAACAACAACAACGTGTTGGGCAGTTTGGATGAGAAGGATGGTTAGGGATCTTCGTCATGACCAAGAGGGCACGACAACTATTTTCTGCGACAACACCTCAGCGATTGCATTGTCAAAGAATTCCGTCTTCCACAAGAGGACCAAGCATATTGATGCTAAATATCATTTTATTAAAGAGTTGATTAACAATGATGAAATTGTGTTGGAGCACTGCAGGTCACAGGAACAATTTGCTGACATCTTCACAAAGCCATTGGCATGTGAAAGTTTTGTTGATCTCAGAAATTGTTTGGATATTGTCAGTGGTGGCAATTGTGATTAAGTGGAGGTGTTGGAAATAATAATCCCAACCACCGCAATAAACAACCTGACAGTAGTCATACTTGTCGGACGTGTTTTTGCAGGTTGCGTCTTTGTTTGAAGATTGAAGGACGAAAGCCAGATGTGAACCATTCTAAAACACAGCAAGGAATTTAAAGCGGTCAATGTACTTTGGTAAATAGATATGGGCAAGCATTCATTTAGAGACTATTGCCCACACTCCAGAAACAACTGCGCGATTCTGATCACACTCAAGAACAACATCATATTAATTTCGCTTTGTCATGAATTAAATGTAAAATTGTATGTTGAGTTATATATGAATGTAAAAGTCATTTTGTAATAGGTTAGAGAGTAAGAGGTAAGAAAAAGAGTGCAAGTCTCTGGGGAGAAAATGGTGGAGCAAATTTTGGTAGGCGTGTGAAAACAACAGTTCATGTGTTTTACTGTGTTACTCCAATGTAAATCAGTATAAATCTTAGATTTTACTTAGTTGCAGCCTCATGTGAATGTATTTTCATGTATTAGAATTCAATACTAAGTTTTTATTGTGTTGCTCCAACTTTATATTATTTATCTTTGAGTCTGAACTCAAAAACCTCTCTCCCTCGGCTAAAATTAAATTTACCAAATATTTTTAACATGTTTCAGGTTGATTTTTCCAAAATGGCCTCTTCGATATATATCAATGTTGTCCATGTATAACCCCATCGCATTAACTTTCAACATTCCCACCAGCGCACCATCATTTTCATTTTGGGTGCATCGCTGTATATTTATCCATATGCATATAAAAATATATCTTTGGGCAATGTAGGCGCTTCGCATTAATGAAATTTTGTTTCGAGTGTTTTCGCACCCTTGCTTGCAATGTCTTGCTTCTATATAGTTTTAATCCATTCTCTGTAACACTGTCCAATGCATTGTTTATATATATTTCTTAACGCATCGCTTTATTTTCTAGTCAACATATTTGATATGGCTTTCAATGAATATGGAAACGTACAGTTTGTTACGTATGATGGGTTATTGCATTCATTAATTTGGTGCCATTCACGATGGCATACTTCCATTTCATGCATCGGACGCATGCAAACAGGAAGAGGGATCCTACATTGTTAGTGACTGCAGCATGAGAAGCATTGTGGCAGCAGAAGGATTTTTCCCAAACAGAGAATTATTAATAAAATCTAAGAGTAAATGAATGAAGTTGGTTTTCCATTTCGATCGTTTGTAACCTAAATGCATGTATAAAATTCAGACACGTTGGCTACATGCAGTGCCTAATAAATCAAGAAGTCTATTTATTAGATGCATCCAATGAAGTCCAGATATGCCTGACAGAAAATTGTTGCATGATACAACTTGCTGGTAGAAAGTTACAAACGGATGACTAGTACTGCACGATCCCAACTTCGTCATGGTCGCCCTTTGGGTGTATTTCTTCGTCGAACCCCGTAGTTTTTTTATTTCCTTTGGAAACACTGTCCATATTTTTGAGGCTGGTGAATTTACCTTTATGATTTGGTCATGTCTTTGGTGTGTTGTGGTTATTTTGGATAAATGATAAAAACCCAAGTTGATATTCAGCTATTGCAACATGTTTTAAATGTTTCCCTTTATGATCTGTGCACAAATGAAAGTGGGACATTTGAGCAGTAAGGACAGCCTACCTAAAATGCACTAGTGCAATGGCTTGAAGAAATTGCAGGGTAGGATTTTAGGGTGAAGGGCTCAACGTATGGACATCAAGGACGTGCAGGTGTGATAGGTGAGAGAAAGGGGTTGATTGGGGGTTATCAGAACTCGGTAAGGCAGGTATGAGTGCTCATGGCTTAGGCTGCACTGGAGCAATGAGCATGAAGCGCATTTGAATAAAGGGAAGGTACTCTCATCACATGATTTCAACGTAACCTTGCGCAGCTTTGATAACAAGTATTATCCATGTGGCTAGCACTGTGTTGACATGCGACCATCACATGACCTTTTACTTGCGTGCCCTTTCGATATAGTGCCATCACTAGCTTCTTTTGTATTACTGCATTTTATTATTTTCTCACATACTTCTGGACATAGAACCTTTGTGCCTGTTCAACATACCACCCTTTCAATGCATTGTATCTTAATAGCATAGCTTTTTTTCTCTGAACATTATTATCACAATTGCAAGTGCCGCTTAATATAACATAATTCATGGGGTTTCACTCAATAAACCTTTTATATATCACGTGAGTTTTGTGGCATATTAAACAACACTGTTATTTTAACCATATATTGGAAAATATGTCTAAAAGTCACATTATTTAACCCCATACCATTACAAACCCAATACACCTTCCCAATTAAAAAAACCCCTACTTTCACTAGATATTGTAGGTATCCCATTTTTCAGTAACATTTTTTATACCCTTCTTTCATTAACCTTGAGCTCCATTTTTTATACCTTCCAATATAAAAGCCCTTTACCCCCTATTATATGTTCAATATATGAACCCATGTGCTATGGTATTTCTCCCCGAGTAAAGCCCCTGTGACATAATTGTGCTATTGATGTAGTTATGTATGCCCCTGGTATGCATCAAATGCATAATTTCCATGTGCATTGCACCTTTGCATACATCCTTTTCCCATAAGAAGATATATGCCAATCAATTGTAAAGATAATCATTATCGTATTAAATAAGTTTAATATAAAACAATTGATAGATATTATAACAACATATTTAAGTACAAATTCAATTCTCTTAAGGCATTCTATGGGTAAGGTGAAGGCGAGTTGTTTACAACTTGACTATTAAGACCTAAGGCACACACTAAATAAAAGATTACGAGCATTGGCTTCAAGAGAAAACCAAAAGATACCTACAAATGACTTGCAAACATAAGTAGTAAAGATGGATTCTATTGGAATAATGTCAATGCATACTGTAACAATTCAAACAACTACTCTATGAGTTCATGACATTATATGTAAGTGCAACATGGTCAACACCCTTGATGTATGCCTATAATTCCCAATGTGAATCATGGGATATGAAGCTTTAAGAATACATCATGAAAGCAACAAATCCACAAACTTTAATGCATTCAATAAAATGAGACATAATAAAAAAAGGTGGATATATAGAAATAGGAGAAATCATTGGGTTTGACGACATCTCGGCCACTAGAAAATTTGACTAATTCAAAACATGGGCATAACCCTTAGGATCTTGGACAAGTAGAGGGGGACCCAAAATTTGGTGTTAGGTGAAATTTTAGGGTGGTGTTCTAGCAGCTACAATAGATTAGTATGATATCTTGTGTGTCTATGATTTTTAATGAATTTCTAGATTTTGTTGTTGAACATTATGTTCATGAATCATATGATAAACTATGTGTTTATGCTCTCTTATTTGAAATCAATGGCCTATGAATATAGTAACTCAGTTTTCTCAGAGAATTAGAAATTTTTGGTAGATGGACATAAAGTCTTCTTATATAGTTACAAGAACATGTGTTTTCACACTTAAATAACTAATAATCATAGTCCTTTGAACAAGTTTAACTAGATTGCAAGTTTAACAAGGGAAGTGACAATAGTTTATTAAATATTTCACTAAACTTATGAAATGAGTAGAGTCTTAAAATAACATATTTTCTATGAGAAAGCCGGTGGTGGGTATGCATGGAATTAATTGATAATATGTTTACTAAGACATGATTATGTTCATTGAAACTTAATTAAAGAAAGAAAAATATCATTGTTTTAATAATACCGACATGATGTAAACAATATAGGGAAACATGGAAACCAGAGGACGTAACACCTACCAGCTCAAGGAGATTCAATACTAGAGAAACTGATATTGAAGAGGTGATCCCAATTAGGAACATGATACTAGGGGAAGTAATCTCAAGGAACTTGGTACTAGGGAAGTGGTCCTAATGAACATGGTACCGAGTGAAGTGATCTTGAGGAACATGGTACTAGGGAAAATGATCCCAAGGAATATGGTACTAGGGAACTAATTCATAAGAATGTAGTATTGGGGGAAGTATTAGAGTACCAACCCAAGGAAAGTTGGTACCAAGAAGGATGATATTGAGGAAGCTAATTGATGTGTCAGTACCAATATGATGTATGTTCCATGTGGACCGTCATTTGTTGTGGTGTGGTGTGGCACCACATGGGCTGGGCATGGCCACGTGTGTGCCACATAGATTCCTCTCAATGACATGTCTTCTTTAATGGACTAAAGTTTTGAGTGGCATAAATTCTAGCTAAGACTCAAATTCAAGAAAACTTTATATCGTCAGAAAGCTCTCGACTAATGGAATGTCATATTGGCATTAGTTTTGGGTGTTAAAATATTTAAGTAAAAAGTGTTGTTCTAACCCCATCTTCATAACAAATCCTTGAGATTGGATCAAAAGGGTAGCACTCTCACAAATTATTATGACATAACGGGGTGGGAGATGTCACACAGTGTTATTAGAGAATAGGTTGAATGCTAAAATTGAAGGGGTACATGAAAAAATGAATGTAAGTTTATATGGATGAGTAAATTGGTTTGTAAAGGAATGTTGAGTTAAACCATTAATTGATGTGATCACTAACTTTGATGGAATTCTATTTGTCCTTTTTTCTTAGAATATATAACTCACATGGGGTTTGGTTGTGTGAATAACTTCATGTACACATACTTGGTGTTGGCATATCAATTCCATGATTAATATGTGCTTGCTTGATTTATTTGACATTTTTGTGTGTGTGTGTGACAACACATAAGTATTAAGAAGCCATAATCCATAGCATAAAATAGAGGAACCAATAGTAGAACGATATAGTACAAGATGGAAAAAACCCTTCCTAAGAGGGAAGAATACTTAATTGGAAAGAGGTTAGAAGAAAATTCCCTTGATTTGATGGATACCCTCAAAAGTTTGAGAGTTTAACTAAGGAGCTGCAAGGCCGAAAATGAAAAGATTTTCATAAAAGCAAGCAAAGGTGAATGCAATGATATTGCCTAGCGTATCAGATCTGCAAAGACAAAGGGAACATAAACTCAGTGCTAATTATATGGACATGCATGAATTAAAGAAAATCTCATATGAAATATGGAAGCCTGGATTGGATGCTAATAAGGTAGAAGGTAGCAAGTCAAAGAAGATGCACATGCATGCAAGTGAAGATAAATTGAGAGGGCGATACTCCAATTTGTAATCTAGAAGCAAAAATAAACAACCAAAAAAAGCTATCTAGTGCTACAAATAGGATATGAATACACCTCCAACAAAGGGAGAGTGAGAAAAACACAGTGTCATAATCATTCAAGAAATCAAAGCCCCCTACCTTTGATGGAGAGATTAAAAAGAATTATGAACTAGAATGTTGGCTTCTAGGCTTAAAGAAGAAATTTAGAGTCCATCAATACTCAAAGAATATTAAGGCTAGGGTGGCTATTTCTAAATTGAAAGGAAAGGTTTAGTTATTGTGGGAAGATCTTAGAAATGTCAAATGAATTAGAGAAAAGGAATTGACTTGAAAAAAAATGAGAACTATTATGGGAAAAGTACATATCTGAGAGGTATTGTGATAGTAAAATAAAAGAATTTCATGAGAATATTCTTGGACAACTCATCTTGGATGCCTAAACCAACATATTTTTAGAAATACTAAGCTATGTGCCCTACATTAATGATTCGAAGGTGAATATTTAGAGGTATCTCAATGGTTTACCATAGTCCTACAAAGGAAAACATTAATTTGATGAACCAAAGACACTAGAGGACATTATCAGGAAGGCCAAGTATTTATATGATCAATTCCTGCATAGGGCTGAGTTTTGAATAGATTGGAAGAGGAAAGAAGCTACCAAATTTAAATATAAAGGAAGACAACCCTCATGGTACAAGCAACTGGGGAAAATGATCAAGTTTAATAAATGTGCTAAAGGTGAGTTCTAACATAACTTCATTACTTCAAATAGACATTAGCCTATCAAATTATCAAGGGAATAGTTAGAGGAACCCAAGAAGAAATAATTGTAGTGTTGGGGATGTGGAGAGGATCACATGTTAAAAGAATTCCCTCACAAATAGAAAATCAATAAAATTGTAAAATTTCCAGGATGACAAAATAGCGAACGATGTGGATCAAATCATACCTTGTATTTATGAAACATTGGACAATAGACAAATAGACCATCAATCCTAAATGATTGGAATGGAATTTATGGTTACCAACTATCCTATTTCAATTTTAATTGATATAGGTTCTAAATTTATATATGTTAGCCCCAAAATTACAGATACATGTTCCTTCCAAAGGAAACCACATGCAAAATCATGGTTAGTCCAGCTAACCACAAGAGCAAAAAACAAAGTGACTTATTTGGAGAAGTCATGCCACTTGGAAATAACTTACATGCCCATAAAAGGCATAGTTAATATTTTTCCGTTAGTTTCATATGGTATCTTGATTGGTATGGATTGGATGGCAATACATGGATGAAAGTTAACTATTATGGTAAACCATTGGAATGACTCAACAATGAAGGAGAGGAAAAGGTATTGTAGGGAATAAGAAAGCATGTTTTAATAAGAAAAAATTTGGCACTTCAAATGAAGAAATGCAACTAAAAAAGGTGTTTCCTATTTATGATTCAAGTAACTAGTATAATAGAGGACAATCAACTCATGAGTGAGGATCAACCCATTCTAAACCAATATGGCGATGTATTTATGAAGGAAGTTCCATGTTTTGTACCCAATAGGGAAATTTATTTCTTCATTGAATTCATTCACAATTATATGTCGGTTTTTAAAACCCCATAATTCATGAGCATGACAGATTTGGTGGAATAAAAATTGCAGTTGAAAGAAATGTTGGATAAATTATACATCTAACCTGGTGTATCAACCTGACGCACCCCAATGTTATTTGTAAAGAATAAGGATGGAACTCTATGATTATACATTGATTAGAGATAGTTAAATAAAGCTACAGTGAAGAATAAATATTCATTTCCCGAAATTTATGATCTATTTGATCAAATGAAAGGGGACATAGTGTCTTCCAAGTTAGATTTGGGATTTGGGTATGACCAAGTCACAATTAAATATGAGTACATTCACAAGATAGCTTTCAGGATAATATATGAGCACTACGAGTTTGTAGTTGTGCCATTTGGACTCACAAATTCCCCACCCATATTCATGTTCCTGATGAGAAATGTCCTTAGTCAGTATTTGGAAATGTTCATGCTAGATTTGTTAATGATATTTTGGTTTACACAAAATCTAGATAAAAATATGAAGAGAACCTAAAGGAAGTGGCAAAATTACTACGAGAACACAAATGATATGTTGAAATTAAAAAATATTATTTCTTGTAATCACAAGTACAATATTTGGGATATGTCATATCAAAGGAAGGAATAGTTGCAGATCCAAAAAATATCATGGCCATAATTGAGTGGCCCCCAACTGATAATGTTATGTAATTCAGATCCTTCATGGAATTGAACGGATATTACTAATGGTTCAGATAAGGATATTCAAATATTGAACATCCAATGATAGCTTTACAGATGAAAGTATTAAAATTTCAATGCAATTTGAGTGTGAAACTAGCATTGGGAAACTTAAGTGCACGAACACACACACCTATTCTAAGGATAGTAGACATGGAGAAGGATTTCTCAGTTCAAATAGATGCCTGCAACGAAGGAATGGATGGAGTATTGATGCAAGAATTACATGTAGTCTAATATGAATAAAGGAAACTAATGGATCAAGAGAGGAACTATGTCATTCATGACTTGGAGCTAACAACAATTATGCGTGCACTAAATATGTGAAGCCATTACTTTCTTGAAAGAAGGTTTATGTTGAATTTAGAGAATGGAGAATTGAGATACTTATTATATTAGCCTAAGTTAAATGCTAGACAAAATAGATGGTTGGCTTTAATTAGTGAATTTGATTTTGAAATCAAGAATATTAAGGGTGAAGAAAATTGGTTAGCAAATGCACTTAGTAGAATCCTACAAGAAGCTCACTTCACATCCATGAGTACTTATGAAATTGTTGGCGTTATGGCATTATGAACATATGTTGAACTTGATGGCAACCCTCTCTTAGACGGTCATTTCTCTTATATACACCATGATGGGGACAAGAAGAGCCAAGAGGAGAGAAGAAAGGCCTTATACTCATGTATTAGAGAAGAAAGGCCATATACGCATGTATTAATGTTATTGGAGGTATTTGGGTGCCTAAAACCCATATATGCATGCATTTATATTATCAGGAGTTGGTTGGGTGCGTAAAACCCATATATATGCATTATATCCCCTTTTCAGTGGTTACATGAATAATATCATTGCGGCATATCGTATAACAATTATATATATATATATGTTTTGGAATATCGGCGCATTGGGGTTTCGGCTGTGTAACCTGGAAGCATATCGCAATGGACCCGATGGTGGCATTAACTCTGGCTTATAATAATATCGCATCCGCAGTTCGGCATATATGCGCGTCGGACTTCGTTGAAACCTCTAATTGCGGTCGGACCCGGTGGAGGCATCAAACACGGTTTATAATATATCGCGTCCGCAGTATATCGGAATACATAAAGGGTCACCCACCCCAATCCTCCGATTGCGAGCGGACCCGATGGTGGCATCAAACATGGCTTATAATAATATCGCATCCGGCTATGTGACTTTGGTGAAATCCTCCGATTGCGGTAAGAGGGGTCGGACCCGATGAAGGAATTAAAAGCATTTCATATTAAATCGCATCCGCGGTGTTCACCCATAAGCCTCCCACTTCAAATTGCCGATAGCGATGAAAGGAGCGGACCCGATATATTATTAGTGTGGATGCATTATGTTAAAAGTCTGCATTTGTGGTTTTGGGACCATTTTCATAGTTTTTCCCGCTTAAGCCCATTCTTAAGAGAATTGGTCAAAACAGTTGCGCCTCAGGTTTCGGATCCTCTGGTTTCGATTCATGGTATTATCAAAAGCATGACTATATAAAGAAAAAGGGGATCCGGTGGCAATTGATTGATAATGAATTGAAGATCTTAAGGAAACTGTGCAGCCGCAGACACGCAAAAGATAGAAGTCTCTTTGGGTGTGGAGAATTGCTATTCAGGAGGTGATGTGGGAGTGGTCACCCACATGTTCTTTTTAACAAAGCTGCAATCATTTCTTATATATGCTCTAGCCGCTTCTACTGTTTACTAAAGGGTTCTAAGTGCGCAATATTAAGTTTTTTTGTTTAGCCTCCGGGTGTGCAGCAGTATGTAAATCCTCTGTTTGGGTCTTAATATCAGCCTCTGTTGACTAAATCGGGTGATAATTGTCATGTATATGGATCTGATGCTTGGGTAGCTAGATCTGATTGCGATCATACATACTATCCTTGTTAAGTGTATTGATCTGGTGATTGGGTGATTCAAAATAATTATGTGCTTCAATGATATTAAAGGGTCCAGTATGAAAATTGGATGAAACGTGGCCTTTCAGATTATCTATTGTTCTTCAGGTGTATCCAGTCTGAAAATATATGAAACGTGGTACCTAGAGGGGAGAAGATTGTAGGCTGGCACCTACGTACTAGTATCTAAGCTAGTACAAGAGCAAAGGGGGTTGTAGCTCCCGTACTAGTATAAGACTGCACCAGTACTAATATTGTAAAAGGATTTTCTTATTAAGAAGAAGATTGAGATGACTTGCAGCAGGTGGCCACATTGGGTTTCCACCTTATATCATGGTGTTCATGTGTGTGACTTATGTGTGATGATCTGTTCTATTTTACTGCACCAGTTTACTGTTAATATGGTTGATAATGTTCTAATGCACTCATTAAGGATCAACTAACTGAATCATAAGAAGTTGTGGAAGTAGCATATATGAATCTGAATATGGAAATGAAAAAGTTTTATTAATGTGATAATACTGATTCACCCCCCCCTCTCAGTATTATTTCCAACAATTGGTATCAGAGCAGGTCCTTTGGTAAAAGCTTGATCGCTTAAAGGAAGATCGTTCATTATGAGCAACTACGAGAGGGAAGCATCAATCAGGCCACCGATTTTTGATGGGACAAACTTCAATTATTGGAAGGTAAGAGTTACTGCCTATCTTCAATCTCTTGGTACGGAAGTTTGGGATATCATAGAGACAGGCTACACTTTTCCTTCAGCTACTCCTACAGATCCAGCCGAGAAAAAGAAATATGAGACAAATGCTAAAGCAGTCAATACTCTGTTGGGATGCTTATCTCAATCAGAATTCGTAAATGTTATGCAATATAAATCCGCAAAAGAAATATGGGACAAGATTGTCTTGAGCTACGAAGGAGATGAACAGGTAAAGCGTGCTAAACTTCAAACCCTCAGGATTCAGTATGAGATTCTCATAATGTATAATGATGAAAGTGTGGCTAACTATTTCCTTAGGGTAGATGATATTGTTAACTGCATGAAAAACTTGGGTGAAGAAATAAAAGAGGCTATTGTGGTTGAAAAGGTTCTAAGATCCTTGTCCACCAAGTTTGAATCTAAAGTGTCTGCCATAGATGAAAAGGAGAATCTACGAACTCTCACCATGTCACAGCTGCATGGAATTCTAACTGCTTATGAAATGAGAAAAGGAGGTCCTTCAAATAGGAGAGAAGCTGCCTTCAAGGCTTCAGGCAAAGGAGAGTACCTTGAATCAAGTCATGTGTCAGAAGAAGAAGAAGAATCAAATTTTGTCAGAAATCTTCAACGAGGTACTGGCAGATTCAGAGGTAAGTTACCCTTCAAATGTTTTGCTTGTGGAAGAGTAGGTCACTATGCTGCCAAATGTCCTCATAAGGGTAAGATTGACAAGGGAAAGGAACCTGTTAGATGGAACAAGAAACATAATGCAAATAAGAAGAGCTATTACACCCATGAAGACAGTGATAGTCTATCAAATAGCGATGAAGATGAACGAGGTAATCCCTATAAACTTTTAATGGCTTTTGAAGATGATGATTACATGGATGCTCTAGATATAGATAGCTATTATGAGGAGATGTCTAGACTCAAGACATGCTTAGAAGAAAAGAATGTGATCATTGAGACTCTGCAAATCCAACTTGATGAAAAGGAACAATCTCTTGAAAAGTTGGAATGTGAAGTAATTGGGCTTTGAAAAGAAATTGAGAAAACAAAGGCTCTCAATCTTAAATTTGTTAAAGGATCTAAAACTCTGGATGAGATCATCAATGTACAACGCTCTCCTCTAATTAAGACAGGTCTGGGTTATAATGGAGAAACATCTCAAGCATCCACCTCGAAGAGTTATCTCGATGCTGCAAGAAGATATGAGCAAAAGCCAAACAGAGATCACCAGGTAAAACAGGGACAAATTTCATCAAGAATAAACAAAGACTACCAGACAAATCAGGGACAATTCACCTTAAGGACGAACAAAAGCTACAATCAGCCAAGATCCTCTCAATTTACCTCAAGAATGGATGAAAATAGAAATCACAATCATATGACTGGTAAATTTGATAATCACAGAAGTTTCTTCAATGGCCAATGTTTCTCTTGCCATAACTTCGGTCACAAAGCAGCTCAATGTGTTGCCTACAAAACAATCATGACTAGAGAAGCTCAAAAGCAAAGAAGTATGACTGGGATTACAAAAAGGACCTATAACAACTTCTCGGCTCTTGAAAATGAAATTGAATGCTCTATCTGTAATAACTTTGGTCATGAAGACTCTGAATGCAGGAGTAGGTTTCGGCAAACAAAGGAACAAGATTCAAGCACCAGAACATGGAGAATAAAGGAACCTCGACCAGAAAGATGTGGGATAGCATTTTATGCAAAAGGACAGGAAAATCAATGGTACATCGACAGCGGATGTTCGAAGCATATGACAGGTGATAAAGAAAAAATTGAATCATACACTGCTTTAGAAAAAGGAAAGAAAGTTTCATTTGGGAATGATACTCCTACTGCCATAAAAGGAAAAGGTATTGCTCAATTGAAAGAAAAGGTCAAAGCAGGAAATGTTTTGTACGTTGATGGATTGAAACATAATCTTCTAAGTGTCAGTCAGATGTGCGATCAAGGAACCGAGGTAATATTTAGATCAAATGGATGTCGTGTTCGTGATCTTGATACAGGTGAAACAGTGATCAACGGCAAAATAACTCCAAACAATCTATACATATTTGAAGAAGGACAACAACAATGCTATATGAGCAAGGATGATGAGCACTGGTTATGGCACCGGAGGTTGGGGCATCTAAGTTTTTCACAAATAAGGAAAGCATGCAAGTATCAGGCAGTTCGTGATCTTCCAAATATCAAAATTCCAGAGAATACAATATGCAAATCATGTCAGTTTGGTAAACAAACCAGGACTAACTTCCCCGAGAAGGAAGGATCAGCTAGCAAACCTCTCGAACTTATTCATACAGATGTATGTGTTCCATTTAGGACAAGGACACCTCGAGGAGAGGAATACCTTATACTATTCATTGACGACTTCTCCAGGTTTGTTTGGTTAGGACTTATGAAACACAAAGACGAAGCATTTGAAAAATTCAAATCCTTCAAAGCCTTGGTCGAAAATGAATCAGATCACAAAATTAAGTGTCTCAGGTCTGACAGAGGTGGGGAATTTACCTCAAATGAATTTTTCGATTTCTGTGAAGAGCATGGAATAAAAAGGGAATTCTCTACAGCAAGGACTCCTCAACAAAATGGAGTGGTGGAAAGGATGAACAGAATAGTCCAACAAATGGCCCATGCCATGCTTGATGAATCTGGAACTCCTGCAACCTTCTGGGGTGAAGCTGCATATGCCGCAGTTGTTATTGTCAACAAAACAAATGTCCGAGCAAACAGCACTCAAACTCCTCATGAGCTCTGGTATGGTAAGACTCCTTCGGTAAAGCATTTTAAAATTTTTGGAAGCAAATGCTATATTAAGAATACTGATGAACAGCTTGGCAGACTTGAGCCTAGAGCAGATGAAGGCATTCTCCTTGGTTATTCTCCTTATAGCAAAGCATATAAGTGTTACAATAAAAGACTTGGAATAATTGTTGACAGCATTGATGTAGTGGTTGATGAAAAAGGATACATTCCTAGGCAAGTAAATCATGAAAATATCGAAGAAGATGAAGACTACCATCAAAGACAGAATGATGAAGAAGAAGAACGTCAAGAAGCACCAGAGGAACATATAAGGATAGAAGAAAAGACTCCATCCAGCTATGTACAGAAGAATCATCCAGAATCTCAGATTTTGGGACGAAAAGAGGTAGGCGTACAAACTAGAAGAACAACTGCAGAAGCTTCAAGCTATTTGGCATTACTCTCCTCCACTGAACCACAAAATGTAAGAGAGGCATGCAAGGATGAATGTTGGGTCAAGGCAATGGATGAAGAACTTGAGCAGATCGAAAAGAACAACACTTGGGAGTTAGTTCCTAGACCAAAGGATAAGAATGTCATAGGAACAAAATGGATCTTCAAAAATAAGTTGAACAAAAATGGGGAAGTAATTAGAAGCAAGGCAAGACTGGTGTGTAAAGGGTATGCCCAACAAGAAGGAATAGATTTTGAAGAAACATTTGCTCCTGTTGCAAGACTTGAGGCCATCCGAATGTTCCTTGCTCTCTCAAGCTTTCAAAAGTTCAAAGTATTTCAAATGGATGTGAAATTAGCTTTTCTGAATGGAGACTTAGAAGAAGAAGTATACATTGAGCAGCCAGATGGTTTCATTCTTGGGAATGATTCAAATCTTGTATGCAGATTAGAAAAGACTCTCTATGGTCTTAAACAGGCTCCAAGGGCTTGGTACTACCGTTTGGACAAATATCTTCATCAACAAGGTTTTTCAAAAGGATCAGCAGATAGCAATCTTTATATAAAAATTGAAAATGACAAGTTGCTAATACTTCTTGTGTATGTAGATGATATTATCTTTGGCAGCAATGAAGAAGCTATGAGTCAAAACTTTGCCTCGGTAATGCAGAAAGAATTCGAAATGTCCCTACTAGGTGAACTGACATACTTTCTTGGATTGCAAATCCAACAAAATAAAGACGGTATCTTCTTGTCACAAACCAAGTACCTCAAGCAGATTTTGAAGAAGTATGGCATGGAAGATTCAAAGCCAGTATGTACCCCCATGGTTACAGGATGCAGTCTTAATGCGAATGATGAATCGGCTACAGTTCATCAACCAACATACAGATCTATGATTGGAAGTCTACTTTATTTGACATGTACCCGACCAGACATCATGCATGCAGTTGGAATAGTTGGAAGATTTCAGGCAAATCCAAAGGAAACTCATCTTCAGGCAGTAAAGAGAATCTTCAAATATCTTCAAGGAACTCAAAACTATGGTTTATGGTATCCTAGAGACACAGATCTCACACTTCATGCTTACACAGATGCAGATTGGGCTGGAAGTGTGGATGATAGGAAAAGCACAAGTGGTGGTGCTTTCTTTATGGGTTCCAGATTAGTATCATGGTTCAGCAAGAAACAGAGTTCAATTGCCCTATCTACAGCTAAAGCAGAATATGTAGCTGCTGCATCTTGTTGCACCCAACTTCTTTGGATGATGCAGACCTTACAGGATTTCCAAATCACTTGTAATCCACCTATCTCCATCTTATGTGATAATACAAGTGCAATCAGCATTTCAAAGAACCTAGTCATGCATTCAAAAACCAAGCACATACCGATCAAGTATCATTTTCTCAGGGAACAAGTGCTTGAACAAAAGGTCAAGTTGGAATACATCTCTTCTAAGGAACAAGTGGCTGATATATTTACCAAACCATTGCCCAGGGAGACTTTTGAATACCTCAGGCAGAAGCTGGGGGTTTTCGACGCATCATCCTGCTAGTAATTCTCAGATTGGTGCTTGTACGTGAGGTTCTGATGGGGTATACGCGTACAAGCTTCAGGGGGAGCACAATTCATTGTTGGCATTATCGCATTACAGAAGGAGGAACATGTTGGGTAAATGAACTGTATCTATCCATGGCAATAAAGATGCTGAATTATATTATATGTAGGCAGTATAGCGCGGTTCCTATTTTATATATAGCCAGAATAGCTCAACTTTCTGTCCTAAAGTCAGAGGGGAAAAATCACGAGGAGCAAGCTCTCAGGGGGAGAAATAGTTACGAGAAGCAAATATCCGCCCTTTGCCCTTGATGTCAAAGGGGGAGAGTGATTTTTGGTGGTGTTGTTGCCATCAAGTCCAAAGGGGGAGATTGTTGGCATTATGGCATTATGAAAATATGTTGAACTTGATGACAACCCTCTCTTAGATGATCATTTCTCTTATATACACCATGATGGGGACAAGAAGAGCCAAGAGGAGAGAAGAAAGGCCTTATACTCATGTATTAGAGAAGAAAGGCCATATACGCATGTATTAATGTTATCGGAGGTATTTGGGTGCCTAAAACCCATATATGCATGCATTTATATTATCGAGAGCTGGTTGGGTGCATAAAACCCATATATATGCATTATATCCCCTTTTCGGCAGTTACATGAATAATATCATTGCGGCATATCACATAAAAATTATATATATATATATATATATATATATATGTTTCGGCATATCAACGCATTGGGGTTTCGGCTGTGTAACCCAGAAGCATATCGCAATGGACCCGATGGTGGCATTAACTCTGGCTTATAATAATATCGCATCCACAGTTCGGCATATATGCGCGTCGGACTTCGTTGAAACCTCCAATTGCGGTCGGACCCGATGGAGGCATCAAACACGGTTTATAGTATATCGCGTCCGCAGTATATTAGAATACATAAAGGGTCACCCACCCCAATCCTCCGATTGCAAGTGGACCCGATGGTGGCATCAAACATGGCTTATAATAATATCGCATCCGGCTATGTGACTTTGGTGAAATCCTCCGATTGCGGTAAGAGGGGTCGGACCTGTTGAAGGAATTAAAAGCATTTCATATTAAATCGCGTCCGCGGTGTTCGCCCTTAAGCCTCCCACTTCAAATCGCCGATAGTGATGAAAGGAGAGGACCCGATATATTATTAGTGTGGATGCATTATGTTAAAAGTCTGCATTTGTGGTTTTGGGACCATTTTAATAGTTTTTCCCGCTTAAGCCCATTCTTAAGAGAATTGGTCAAAACAGTTGCGCCTCAGGTTTCGGATCCTCTGGTTTCGATTCATGGTATTATCAAAAGCATGGCTATATAAATAAAAAGGGGATCTGGTGGCAATTGATTGATAATGAATTGAAGATCTTAAGGAAACTGTGCAGCCGCAGACACGCAAAAGATAGAAGTCTCTTCGGGTGTGGAGAATCGCTATTCAGGAGGTGATGTGGGAGCGGTCACCCACATGTTCTTTTTAACAAAGCTGCAATCATTTCTTATATATGCTGTAGCCGCTTCTGCTGTTTACTAAAGGGTTCTAAGTGCACAATATTAAGTTTTTTTGTTTAGCCTCCGGGTGTGCAGCAGTATGTAAATCCTCTGTTTCGGTCTTAATATCAGCCTCTGTTGACTAAATCGGGTGATAATTGTCATGTATATGGATCTAATGCTTGGGTAACTAGATCTGATTGCGATCATACATACTATCCCTGTTAAGTGTATTGATCTGGTGATTGTTTGATTCAAAAGAATTATGTGCTTCAATGATATTAAAGGGTCAAGTATGAAAATTGGATGAAACATGGCCTTTCAGATTATGTATTGTGCTTCAGGTGTATCCAGTCTGAAAATGTATGAAACGTGGTACCTGGAGGAGAGAAGATTGTAGGCTGGCGCCTACGTACTAGTATCTAAGCTAGTACAAGAGCAAAGGGGGTTGTAGCTCCCATACTGGTATAAGACTGCACCAGTACTAATATTGTAAAAGGAATTTCTTATTAAGAAGAAGATTGCGATGACTTGCAGCAGGTGGTTTTCTCCCACATTGGGTTTCCACCTTATATCATGGTGTTCATGTGTGTGACTTATGTGTGATGATCTGTTCTATTTTACTGCACCAGTTTACTGTTAATATGGTTGATAATGTTCTAATGCACTCATTAAGGATCAACTAACTGAATCATAAGAAGTTGTGGAAGTAGCATATATGAATCTGAATATGGAAATGAAAAAGTTTTATTAATGTGATAATACTGATTCACCCCCCGTCTCGGTATTATTTCCAACAGAAATTGACACCAGATAAATGATTAAAGAGGCATTAGTACATGATGATAATTTTGAATATGTGAAAGAATGTTTACAGTAGGAACGAGTCAAATCAATAAGTAAGAATTACAAGCTAATTGGTGATGATATGATGTTATTTAAACGTAGACATTAGAGGAAATTTCAGCCTAAAAGTGACCATGAAATTTTCATGTAATTTCCATGCCATAATACGTAAACCAATCAAAATACTTTAAATTTAAAAAGAGGTACATCTAAATATTTTGGAGGAAAAATAAGAAAAACTATTTCTTTTAATTGTAATTTTTGCTTATCTCCTCATAGAATTATTCAAATTTCAAGTTTAGATACTCGTTGGATGCAAAATTAAATTCCACATCCAACACATATCGATTATGGATACTTTTGAGAAGACCCACATTGATAAACAAATGAATATACATTAAAAAAACATGCTAAAACACACTTTTTCAATGTATCTTCATTTTTTATCAATGTGGGTCTTCTCAAAAGTATGCATACACTCATTGGATGTGGAATTTAATTTTTTATCGAATGAGTGTCTACACTTGAAATTTGAGTAAAACTTTAAGGAGACAAAGAAAAAATACAATTAAAAAAAGTAGCTTCCTTCTTTTCCATCCAAAATTCATAACTCTTATTTTATTATTTTAATAATTATTTTATTATTTTTCCTTACGATGCCACTTTTAGGCTGAAATTTCCTCTAATGTGGTATGTTCCCTATGTGACCTACTTTAAGAAACTCATAATGGATGATGTTCACGAAAGACCTTATTCAGGTAATCATGGCTTCTCTATGTGACCGAATTGAAGAAACTCGTAATGGATGACGTTCACCAAATACCTTATTCAGGTCATCTTGGTTACCACAAAATGATAGTAGACATAAAAAAAATATATTATTCACTAGGAGTGAAGGAAAAAATTGAATATGTTGTTAGGTGCCTGAAATGGAAACAAGTCGAAGAATGTAGACATCTAGTAGGATAACTACATCCAATTCCAATGCTTGAGTGGAAATGGAAGTCATATCCATGGACTTCATCACAAGATTGGCGAAGACATCAAAACAACATGATACCATTATGGTGGTCATGGAAAAATTGAGCAAGGAGTCCCACTTTGTAGTTGTTATGTCCACCCACAAAGATATCGATATAGCTTAGATATTTATGAAAGAAATATTCAGATTTCATAGCATACCCAAGGTCATTTTAGATGAGGATGCCAAGTTCACTTAAAATGTTTATAAAGTATTGCTTGTAGGCTTCGGGACTCATCTAGCCTTTAACATAGCCTATCATACTTAGATAGATGGTCAAACTGAAAGGGTGAATAAAATCCTAGAAGACATGTTGAGGGTCTATGTCATGCGTCATGCAAAGAGGTGGGAAGAATTCCTACCATTAGTTGAAGTTTCATACAACAATGGCTACCAAGAGTAAATAAAGATGAGTCCTTTTGATGAACTCAATGATAGAAAATGAAATACTCCCATTAGCTGGAATGACCCAGTGAACAAGGTGCTACTTGGGCTTGACATGTTGAGAGGAATGAAGCAAGAAGTGATTAATATGAGGAGGAAGTTGAAAGAAACCTAGGATAAGAAAATAAATTATGCATACTAGTAGAGAACGAAAAATGAATTCCAAGTGGTAGAGCATGTATATCCCAACATCAAACCAAGGAAGAGCTCATTGAAAGTGGAGACATGTGAAAAATTGTTGGGTGCAACCCAACATGACTATATTTTGGGAATATTTTGGGAAGAAATTCATGTTTTGTGGAAGTGCACAGTAGAAAGGATACTACGGAGTACGAAGTGAACCATGCAACAAAGTAGCGAAGCATGATGAAGACTGCACAGCATTAGGGCTTTGCGGTGAAGTCCATTCCTTTTTGTAAAAGCATTAAACTATTGTAGAGTTGTTGGTTTTGGGCCATAGCCCCTTGTATTTTAGAAATCATGGTATCGGGTCCATGTTAATGTAAGGATGAAATCCCTCATGTAGTAGTATATATAGGGATGAATAAAGAAGGAAGGAATGATCGAATTGAGGCAGATCTATGTTTTTGTGATACTTTTGTGGTATGTATTCTAGAGGACGAGCAAGGCCCCACAAATGTGTGTGTGAAGGCCAAGTTCTACAACTGAGTGTGCAAACCATCTATAGCTTCATGCCCAGGCAACCTGTAGTTATGTGCGTAGGGAAGAATTGTTTGTTGTATAGAATTCAAAATTATAAGCAATAGTTCTTGTGTATGTATTCCCACATTGGGATGAACCATGGTAAAATATGTGTCTCAGTGTTAAAATGCTTATTATTTGCACTTTATTTCAATATGGTACAATTTATGAATGTTTATATTATGCTTAAATTATCAATGTAACTCCGTGAAGTAAAGTATAAGTGTGAAGTAGTTTATGAATATGAATTAGGAGATAAGTATTAAAGAATAAAAATAATACAAGGGTTCCCTAGCGCAGTATCCCTCCTGCTACAGAAACCTGGTTCTACAACCTCCCATAATCACTTCGGGTGAGACTACGATCTACTTGCAGGTCGTTGCTGAGAGAGCCAATAGTTGAGGATTTTGTTGGTGCACTCTACACTTTGAACCTGGGTCCATCCCACCTAAGCCAAAAACTGGTTCAATTGCCAAGACCAAGATCTATTTGAGGGATATATTTTAGCATACATCAAAGAAAGAGATCCAAAAGTGGGTAGAAAAGAAGGAACACAAATTTATAGATCAAGAGAATAGAAACCCTAAACTGTCATCTCAAAGGTGTTTGGAGAAGTATATCTTCAAAGATTAGTACAAAATATCCTTTGGTTCATTTCAAATGGAGCTGTATGAGTGGATTTCAAGATGGACAGAGAGAAAGAATTGTTTTAAAGGGGATAGACCTAAGCATTGGACTCTAGAATTGGTACAACAACTAAAGAACACTGATAAAAAAAATTCAAGAGATCTTGATTTCTTGGTTGACAAGATTTTAGGAGGATTTATTACTAATTTCACGGTAGATAAAATTGTATCATACAACAAAGATGAACTAAAATTTTTCAAGGGACCATGAGGTAAGTACTTGAGATCTTTGAAATTCTCAATTAAGATGCTTTTGTTGCGAAAAGGGAATTTTTCGAATGTAGTCAATATTAGTATATTATGTTTGGAAAAACCTATGAAGAAGAGACTGGAACAACGTAAAGTGGAAAAATGTATAGAGTAGACACTAAGAAGAGATATCGTGGCCAAGATCCAAATCTTTCCATAGAGATTGATTATAGCCCTCTGTTGAGTGAATCTGAAGGCGAAGGAAACCCCCCCCGGCTTCCATGAGAATATTGAAGGAACTTCACAGTATTCACCCTTTCAATCTGAAAGTGCATCGAAGCTCGAATCTAGCCAGAGTTAGACAAATTTTTATTTTCCTTGACCCCCTACCCCCACCCCCCTCCCCTTACGAATCCCTCTCCCCCTCCCTCCCCCACAAAGAATGATGACCGATGATATTAAATTATTGATCTTTAAAAGACCTGGATCAGAGGATTCGGAGAAGTTTTGGTTCTTATGCGAAGTAGTATGAATAACAAAGTAGATCCATCATGAAAATGTGAAAAATGTGCAACTTGTCACAACATTCAGAGATCGAGCATTAAATTGGTATATGAAATATTAAAGCAACCATATCAAGTCTTATTTAGACATTAAATCAACATTGGCAAAAGAATTTAAGAAACCAAAATTCGAGTTGCAATGCATTATAGAACTAAAGGAGATCAAACAAACACCGATTAAGCTAGTGTGGGAATTTGATCAAAGATTCAAGGAATGGTTGGATCAGGTGAGCTTTGATATAGCTCTGCAACAACACAAGGGATGGTTTATAGTTGCGTTGTCACCACACATGAGATTACCTTTAGCACAACAAAAAATAGAGACTCAAGTCGAAGCTTTGGAGTTGGAAATGAAGTTAGAAGCTTCGCCGATAGGTGATACAAATGTGGGTATGCAGCAGATATAGATTCAACTGGAAAAACTGACTTTGTGGTTCCTAGAAATGAAGAAGAGTAAAGAAGTTTGTGAAGAAGTCTAGTGTACAAAATGAAAAGGAAAAGGTCACTCTAAAGAGAAATGTCTTATTTTCAGAAAATACATAGCTAGTGGAGCACATAATCCTTTGAATGTTGCATCTAACTTATGGTGTGAGATATTTAGAACTAGAGGTGACCATCGCTCTGAATATTTCTATTTGTTACAAAAATACTTGTAGACTACGAAGAGTTGATTTTGCAAGTTCTGCAAGTCAGTGGGGTGTGATGAAAATAAATGTCGAGCCTATGAATTAATGATGGATCGTGATGTTGATACATATAGAATGAAAGCTGAAGAACAAGGACACGAAGGAAGTGGATAGCATGATGGCCGAGGTGGCTATGCAGAAAAAGGATGAGATGGGGGAGCTGGTCGAGGTCGAGGTCAAATTATTTATTATAACTCTGGCCAAGTAGGTCACTTTGCAAGAGATTGTTAGAATCCGACTACGACCTGTAAGTATTGTAAAGCATTTGATCATGTCATTAAAGAGTGTCTGGTACTTATAATGAAAATGCAAGAAAATAAGAATCCTTAGTCGACCCAAAACATTTAGATGATGACTGTAGAACGGAGGACAGATGAAGCTCGCATTAATATTATAACAAGTAGTGGAGCTGCGACGAGAATGAAAAAGTAGATGGGAAAAAGGTATTTGAATATACATGGATTAGAAAAACTACAGAGAAAGCACCGATGTTCGACATTCACAAAGAAAAATAAGTCATTATGGCAGCGAAGGGAAGCTTAATGGATGCAAGAGATTCAATATCTAGCATCCAGCCAAAGCAGAGGAATAATGATGACATAATAGTAGTTGTGACACAAGATATGGATCCAGGTGTTTTAAAATATTTCCTACAAACTTGTATGAAGTTGTTGAGAAACCAGAAAGATGTAGAGGAATTGCAAGAATTGATAGACTCTTGCACATCTAAGGAAGTACTGGAGAGTGAAATTTATGAAGTAAATAATTTATATAGACAAAAGAGAACTGGAAAAGAAATGAGGCTTAGTGCACAAAAGTTATTTTAGATTTGGAATCTGAAGCTAATTTCCTGACGAAGCAAACATGGGATCTAATGGTTAAACTGAAGTTGCAATGATCACCTATTCAGCTAATACTGGCTAATAAATAGAAAATTGCTCCTCTAGGAAGATTATGAAGCATTAAAATGGACATTGAAGGGGTGTGCACTACCACAGATTTTGAGGTAATACCATAGACACAAAAAAGATAATAAGGAAGGCTAATTGAAGCATCTATAGTAGATCAAAGGACATTGTCGAGAAATAAGGTAGTGAAAGAACAATGGAAAAAGACCAAGTAGGATAAGAAACCTATGCCGAAGGCGAAAAAGCTATTATAGCAAAAAGAACTGGAACAAATCCATGACAGCGAGGAGGAAGCTGAAATGCACCAGATGGAGATAGAATGCGTAGAAATCCCCTTTGTGCTACTACCATGTTTTCCACCAAGGAAACTAGATGCCAAGCCGGTTAAATATCCAAAAGATAAGAAATTAAAAATTTTCGCACCACTACTACCTGAAAATGTGTCGTTTGAAGGAGAATTATGTGGAAAAATTCCGCAATTGAAGATGGAGGATTGGGACTTCAATGACCGAAGTAAGTATATGAAATTCGAGTCAAGAAAGTGCCTACAACATGTATACTATCCAAATATCAGAATTAAAAGGTTGGAGACACACCATTGGTCTCAAGGATTGTAGAGATTCGGCTTGATGAACATGTTAAATGTGCCACACTTTGGTAGGAGCACATCTAACACAACCTGTGTTCGAGAGTTTCTGGTATTTTTGCATAACAAATGCCTCTCAATGTGGAAGAGTATATTAATTGATGAAATTTTGATAAGAAGGATTATTTTATTTCCCTACCAAGGAAAGGACCCCACTGAAGAGTCCTTCAGAAAAAACCAAGACAAAGCAGTGGCAGAAACCATGAAGGACAAGTACGAGCTAATCAAAAAGTTGCGAGGCTATGATATTAACTCCAACAGTGACCAAGGGGTGTGCTTTGCTGCAAACATCTTAGCCAGGAAAATAATGAGCAAGTGTAGAGAAAACAAAGTTCCTGTAGTCGTGGTTTCCTTAGTCGCGTAGTGCAACAACGATGTTCACTTCAATTGTGCCGAATATTTATTCAGGGAATTTTTGGAGGATTGTTGGGAAGCACAGGAAGAGGGTAAGACATTTCACTACATGTGGTTGATATTATTCATTGCACTGCTAGCATGGAAGTAGCTGGAGGAGTCATAGTTTCCTCCAGTCGAAATAGATACATGCGAAGCCACACGGTCTGCCTCACTCTGGCATACCAAGGGGCCATTGTGCGCAAAAGAGAATATGATATTCTTTGTAATGTTGGATAGGGACTTGCACATGGTGGTGAACCAACATCCCAGGTTGTCACCAACTTTATATGATCAGTATCAAAATATAGAAAAGTTTAATGTAAACTTTCAGAGGGTATATGTGAAGGCTCGGAAGGATCCAATGGAGACATGGAATCCTCTGCCATATTTGGTCATCGATGATGACCTTATTGGCATAATACAACACTGGGAAGTAGAGTGGATGACTCCAACCATAGAAGACATTGGAGCAGAGAAGGACACCGTGTCGGATGCAGATCCAAGTGGAAAGGACAAAGGAAAAGATACAGAAGAGATAGAGCCAGAGTAGGAGAAGGTTATCGAGGATCCTCTCAGCAATGAAGAGGGAGAAGAGGAATCATTGTTCATCATCAAGAAGAGGGTCTCCATAGCACCTACGACAAGCATAAGGAATAAGAGGAAGGTGGAAAAATCTAAGGGCACAAAACCACTTATCCTTACTTATGGGGACATTGACGAAATTGGAGATAAAGTAAACCTGGGATAGGTGCTCTTGGAAGATGTCAAGCAAGGTATTACAAATTTAAATATACTACCATAGAAAGTGAGGAAAATGTAGTAGATGGCTCAACCACTACAGCTAGAGCGATGGATAGAAACAACATTTGGGTTAAGGATTCTGTAGATACCAGCTATAGCATTACATTTTGAGTCAATCGAAGACAAAGAGTGAGCAAAAGGGTGGGACCGTGTCAATATGAACATCGCTACACTGGCAACTCAGATATTTCATGAGTTCCACCAAGGTATAACAATTGAACTGTAGGAGCGAGACATCACACTTCACTATTAAATATTAAAGTGGAGAAGGAAAGAGCTTTGCTAAAGAAAGAGCTCGATTAGTTGATTAAGGAAAGGGATAGAGCATGCTAGCAACAGTAACATCTAGAGGAATCCATCACAATAATTTGTAGTGAAGTTTCAGAATTAAAGGTCTGTGAAGAAGAGTCACCAGCAGAGAAGGTCATGAAGATCGACCTTGCAATAAGGGATTCAAAGAATAAGTTTGCAGAAATGAAGTTCAAGTATGAAGTAAGTATTACTGAGTGACAAATGAGGCTACATCCATCCATGCCACTAAAAGTACATGAGCAGAGGAAAAGGGATCTAAAATCTACACTGAAAGGCATCTCAGACATAATGGCAGACTGTGACAAACTACTAGATGAGACTATTCATATTTGGACGTCACTGTAGGAGGATCCAAACATTCAGGGGATTAAAGAGGAGCTCCAGATGAATTAGAAGAAGTTGGAACAAATCTGGGCAACTGCGAAGACTTTACCAGTCTCGTAGAGGCTCGCCAGAATCACTAAATGACATACTCTTCAAAAATAGATTGAAGACCTTCAGAGAAAAGAGCAGATTTTGACAGAGAGGACTCAGCCATGGCAAGGTGAGAGAGGCAGTAGACGATAAGCTCAAGGAGTTACAAAATATGGAGAAAGAAGTGTTGTAGAAAACGTTCCGATCAAAAATAGAGGCACTAATGGAAGAAGTGCATTGAGAGGGGACATAGGTAGCATAAATACTTCAGTAGTATAATGATGCCTACATGAGCATCGCACCAAATATTTGGGGCACAAAAGCTAAGTGAAGTGGGATGATTCAGATGTGAGTGTTAGGGGCTTGTTGGGCGTAGCCCAACTTGGCCAGATTTTGGGAAGAAATCCAAGTTTTGTGGAAGCATGCAGTAGAAAGGATGTCATGGAGTACGAAGTGAACCGTTCAACAGAGAATAGAAGCACGATGAAGACCACATAAAAAATTCACCACTCAGCATCAGTGCTTCACGACGAATCCCCTTCCATTTTGTAAAAGAATTAAAATATTGTAAATTTGTTGGGTTTGGGCCATAGCCCTTGTATATCAGGAACCATGGCATAGTGTTCATGGTAATGCAATGATGAAATCCCTCAAGTAATAGTATATATAGGGATGAATAAATAAGGAATGAATGATTGAATTGAGGCATATCTATGTTTATGTGATACTTTTGTGGTATTTATTTTGAAGGATGGGAAAGGCCACACAGTTATGTGCACGGAGGCCAAGGTCTGTAGCTTTGTGCGTAGACCATCTACAGCTTCATGTGTAGACACCCTACAACTATGTGTGTAGGGAAGAGTTGTTTGTTGTGTTGAATTTCAAATTATAAGTAACAGTTCTTGTGGACGTACTCCCACATTGGGATGAACCACGATAAAATTTGTATCAATTTTCATTTGCTTATTATCTGCACTTTATTTCAGTATGGTACAACTTATGAATTTTTATGTTATGCTTAAATGATGAATGTAACTCCATGAAGTAAAGTATAATTGTGAAGTATTTTATGAATACAAAGTAGGAGATAAGTATTGAAGCATAAAAATAAAACACAAGTTCCCTAGCTCACTATCCCTCGAGCTACAAAAACGTGGTTCTACAACCTCCCATAATCACTTCGGGTGAGACTGTGATCTACTTACAATTCGTTGCCTAGAGGGCTAGTGGTTGATGGCTTTGTTAGTGCATAGCACAATTTGAACCTGGATCCAGCCCACCCAAGCAACAAAAATTAGCACCCATATTTTGTGTACCATTTCAGATTTTGGAAAGAGTGGGACTAGTAGTTTATAAATTGACCTTACCACCGATAGTGAAACCACATGATGCATTTCGTATTTCTTTACATAAAAAGATATTGACGTGACACTAATCATGTGACTAATTGGTTTGTGATACATGTGGAATTCAAAGGAAATTTTCATTTTGAACCAATTTTCATCCTAGACTAGATTCAAATTATGCCTAGAAACCAAGTAATAGAATAGGTCAAGGTGAAATGGAAGGACTTTTGACCAAATGAATCAACCTGGGAATTTGAAGACCAAATGAGAGATATCTACCTATTTTTTTAGTGTAGAGACCTATGTGAAAGTTGTGAACAATAAAGGTCATTTTTTTAGTTTATAGAATGTCAAGGACATAATTCCTTTAACTGTGTGGGGTTTGTGACATCTCTCTCATTTAACCCAATTTTTGTAATTCAAAAATGTTACATGTAATTCCAGAGTGGGAACGGGAGCCATGGTTGGATGATATAATGTATTTTAAACATTTCAAATTTGATCCTTATGAATTTTGACTAAAGGATAAGACAACCTTTCTGAACCCCAATGTCTGATGAAGGTTTCTTCCTTGGAAATCAACAAGCCTTCCCATGAACTTAAATGTTGAAGTTAATGAACTACCATTTGCAGACTTGATCGAGTCAACATATTAATAGTTAATTTATGAGATGTGATTGGAGGAAATGGTGTAGGAATGATGAACCATAGATGTGATTGGAGGTGGTGGAGGAAAAAATGTTCTCTTTTTCTTAATTCTTCGAAGATATACTCTTGTAGCCTCTTAAATATGTAAAAGGACATTGGAAAGAAATATATCAAGGAAAAGCTAAATAAATTTGATGTTAACTTTTTGTGGTTGTCTCTCATTGGTTGGTTTATTAGTCTTTGAACTCTCTTTATGATTAAGTCCACCCTAGTTTTCTTCTAATACTGAGAAATAACCCAACTTTACCATGGGTGAAATCCTTGTGGATCTTGGGCGAATTCCCTATGAACTGTGTGTGAGGCCATTGGACTCTATGTCTAAGCATATGTGGATTAGTTGGAGATTAGTGAAAGACTAAATCAATGTGGTGTTTGTTGTATAGCCAACAAACCACTAGGATAGGGAATTTTGGGTCAATATGGTGTTTGTTGTGTAGTTTATAAACCACCTAGATAGTGGACATCAAACTTGTGTGGTGCTTTCTATGAAAATATAGTCAATAAAGAACCTAGATAGTGGATTCCAATTTATGATATTGATAAATACCCTATGTGAAGCTTGGGTGAATAATTATGAATGAACTTAGAGGAAAGAGTGTGTTACTATGGTGCTTACTGTTAGGGAACAACTGATAAACCACCCTAGTTCTTATTATAGGTACAACTGATAAACCAACATGGTAATTAGTGTTAAATGGGTAGTTGATAATCCAATTACAGAGTGGGATCCATATTCTAAGCGTTTAACCAGGCCTTTCATGTGAATTCCCTTAGCAATAATTTCATCATACATCATATCTATCTCACGTATGTTCATCTACAAGAAAGTTGTTTTATAGATAGCTTATGGCTGGGTGGAGACTAGAACTCCCTTCTTCAGTTGTCATCTAGTTTAAGATATATAGCTAAGTATATTACAATTTCATATTTGTATCATGAACCATGATATTCAATGTTATGCTTTTATCTAATATTATGTCTAGTGTGACCATGATTTTTATTGAATATCTAGACCGTGTTGTTCAATTTTATGTCCATGATTAATATGAGAAATTGTGTGTTTATGCTCTCTTGTTTGACAACAATGGATAATGAATATAGTAACTCAATTTATTTAGAGTATTAACAATGTTTGATAGATGGAAATAAACTCTTCTTGTATAGTTATGAGAATCTATGTGTTCGTGCTTATTTAACAAATAATCATATCCCCCTAAACAAGTTTAACCATATTGCAAGTTATATGAGGCAAAAGATGGGAGTTTATTAAATGTTTCATTAAATTGATTAAATGATCAAAGTCTTGAAATGATGTGCTTTCTACAAAAAACGTGATGGAGAGTATGCATGTGAATAATAGATAATCATTTTATAAAGACATGGTTATATTCATTCAAGTTTAATTAAAAAAATAAAATAATCATTGTTTTAATAATGCTGACCAATTTTTATTTTCATCCATATTCACACTTATAAACTACCCTTTATGATTTTGAAGCTTTACTCTTTTTAGCTTACTTCTACTTCATAGATACTCTAAAATTTATCCCAAATCTCTTTCATACATTTCTAGTGCATTACTTTGACAAAATATGTATTTGTTAGCTCACACAAGATGGGATTTTTTTCTTTCTTCATTTTCAAATAGTTCTATTCAACATATGAATCAATTGGAGGAGTTGTTGGAACTTAATAGCCATTCTTAATGGATAGCCACATGTTAGTACCTGGAGACATAATATAGCTACTAATAATTATCTTTTAGAAATAATAATTTGTTCCATCAAATAGAATATCTTTTCTTGACGAAGAACATTTGTGACTATCCATGATCCCTTGTGGTCTACCCTCTAATGGTTAGTCTATCTATAAAGGAACCTGCTCTGAAACCAATTGTTGGAATTATGATTATGCTAAGTGATCCAGGTGGATATTGGTGGAAGACCACCTATTCCACTTGGATCCCCACCATTGTACCATTATTTCTTTCAGTTTCCGTAATTATAGCACAATTTACTATTTTTCATAGTTATTTAGGTTTTGAACTTTCGGAGCCATTTTGAGGCCCTAAACAATGTTTTTTTGGAAAATGGGGAAACATGAGACTTTTCTTGATGTTTCTAGTCAAAATTTATAGTCCTCAGATATATCTTTCTAATGAGGTATCATTCGCAACAAACGAAGATCGTATGCGAAAGTTACGACCCCGGAAAGTTGATGTACCAATTTACCCCGATGGGACCCATAGTTTTCGCACTTCATCTACTAGGGTTATTTTTTTGGATTTTTAGGGTTTTCCATTGTTTCTCAATACTAAATAGGCTTTCGACCCTCATTGTAACATAGTTCAGAGGCATGTAGCCTCCACATCTCTTCTCAGAGATAAGATACCATCACCCAAGCTAGTTTATTTCCATTCTGTAGGTAAGCATCTTTCATTTCTTTGATATTAATGAAATGAAGATTCATTTCATTAATATCAAAGAACTAAAATATGCTTACATACATAATGGAAATAAACTAGCTTGGGAAATGGTAGTTATTCTATGAGAAGGGATGTGGCAGTTACATGCCTTTGAACTATGTTACAATGAGGCTCGTAAGCCTATTTATTATTGAGAAACAATGGAAGACCCTAAACATAAAAAAACCTCACCCTAGGAGATGAAGTATCAAAACTGTGGGCCCCGTTAGGGCAAATTGGTACATAAACTTCTTGGGGTCATAATTTCGGCATACAATATTTGTTTTATGTGCATCATTCTTATTTAGAAATATCTACCCGACTACAAATTTTTACTGAAAATAGGAGTCAAACAGTCGTGTTTGTCCATTTTCTAAAAAAAACGTTGTTTAGGGCCTCAAAATGGCTCTAGAAGTTTAGGACTTGAGAAATTGCCAAAAATAGTAAATTGTGGTATAATTACGGAAACTGAAAGAAATAATGGTACAATGGTGGGGGTCCAAGTGGAATAGAGAGGTGACCACCAATAGCCACCAAGATCACTAAGAGGGAGAGGTGAGTTAGTATAATAACAACTTTAACAAATTAAAAAAAAAATAAAAAAAAATCAAACTAGATAAACATCAATTACATGAAAACATTAGACATACATAGAAATCATTAAGGGGGAAAACCACAAAGCTCATTTATCTAAATATTCTTATAGGCTTCAACTTATTATTAAATTTGTTTACTGGAACCAACGAGAAGGATACACTAATCCCATTATTTACAGGTACCAACTAAGAGGAGAAACCAATCCCATAATCTATAGGATCCTCCCTGAAGGAGACACCAATCACCAAATTTATAGGCACCAACCTAAAAGATACATTGATCCCCTAATTTAAAATCACTAACCCGAAGGTGACACAATTTTTCTTATTTATAGGCATCAACTTGAGGGAGACACTAGCCCCTTAACTGATTTAACCTGAATCGTTTTTTTAATATGTGATGCAGACACATAGGCCAAGCACATGATATGAAAATTTGGACAAGAAGCTACCAATGTGATGGGATGGTCACATGGTAATATGGGAAAAAAATTAAATGTTTTGTTAAGAAATTTTAATATTTAATATAGGAGTGGGTTTTGATATTTTTTTAGAAATAAGATTGGAGAACTTATCTTATGTTGTAAATACAGTTTACAATTTCCCTTATTTTGTGGAAAAGGGGAAACGATTCACATTTTGTGACTCTTGGTTGTCCTGGTTATATTTCTTTTTTGGGGAATAATTGTTGGGTTGTGTTATATTCTTTCCACGGCTAGCCCACGTAGTTAACCGAGGGGTTAGAGGGGGAGTGGAGCCACCCCTTTTTTACGTCAATTGCGTAGCGGGGGGGTCACAGGGGTTTTGAGGGGGGTGGGTAGCCCCCCTATATGGGGTCTGGGTAGCACCCTGGGCAAAATAATTTTGGACCCTATATTAGGCTGGGCGGACCTACCTATGGTTTTGTGCATGGCTTTTGCACATGGTTTTAGGCGCGATGGTTTTCGGTCCATGGTATTGGATGCTTCAACATGTATAAATATGTATTGTAACATTGTAAGGAACATAATGAAAAATCAAGCTGATAGTCCTAGTTTTGGGATCTAGGGGAAAATCTCTGTGTATATGTGTTTTATGTGTTATGCTCTTGCATTGTTTATTTTCTGTGTTTTAGAATTCGTATGCAGGTAATTTCTGTACGGGGTTAAAACCTACAATAATAAAGAATAAGTGCCTGGAAGTTCTTGAGGAGAGAAAAAAAAAAAGGGAAGTCATTGCCTCTCTGTGTAACTACAGTTCTAAAGTTTGCAAACGCTTTTTTACCTTCAAATCTATGTGAACTTGAAGGTATTTCTGTGTGAATGGCATAAATAAACAAAAATTTCAACTATAAGTTGTGTGATTCTTGAATGGCTTGAGATTGGATTTAACCTTGAAAAATGATTTATGTCTATGAACTATTATCAATTGTGACTTTATTCCTATGCATTGATATTGATCATTTTATGAAAACCTATAGCTTGTCGAACTGCTTTATATTAAGAATTTGAACCTTATGTCTTCAATCTCTTTTTATTTTTCCATTTTCCTTTGAGGTTCTTGTTGTATCATATTTAAAACCCACAAAGGAATTTGTTGTTGAATTATGGAGTAGTGATTGTGTGGTTTTTCAGTGATTTGAGTACCATAAACAAAAACAAAGTACCCTGTTTGGAATTCTGCAAAAAGAACCCTTGTAATCTAGTTGTTCGATTGGAAAATTTGTAACAGTATCACAAACCTCAGTTAATAAAGGCAAGTGAAATTATTTACTATGTCAAGGAGAAAGTTAGGGTCGTGAGAGTCAATTTGGAAATAGTTGTGTCGATTCATCTTCCTAGAAATCATAATACAAAAATTTGATGAAGCACTACCAAATCATTCTATAGTGAACAATGCTACCAAATAATTTTGTAGTAATTGAAGAGTTCATTTGAGAATGGATGATACCAAATCATTTCATAGTGATTGAAAAAAATATTGGATGACTATGTCTTCTATGTAAATCTCCTTGTGTCATGCCCATTGCACCAATTTGTGGTATCAGAGAAAAACTTTTGCATTGTTGATATTGCCTACAGTGTAAGATGGGATGACTATGCGATTAAGAAGAGCACAAGGTCGATCAGCCAAACCCACAAGTAATGCAAATCTCAGATAAGAGATAAGAATACTGCAAGCTTTTTTAGATGCCATGGAGGTAGTAATACAATGAGATCATGATGCTGGAGATATTAATGAACCTGAAGAAGAAGCTAAGGAAGAAGGAACAACACTTGTTGAGGAACCTTCAGAATTGAAATCATTGAGATCATTGTTGTGTTAAAGTTCAATACCAAAGGCTGAACTATATACCTATGATGGCAGCCTGGCAAATGGAATTTTCTTTTATAGGATTAGTGAGTTAGAGAAGTAGTTTTAATATGAAGATATGGACAATTAAAAATGGGTGAAGTTTGTAGTAACAAGGTTGAGGTTTCACACTACACTATGGTGGTAAAATGTGGAGGCTGAAATGAGAAACAGGAATAAGCCATTGATCAAAAACTAGGATAGGATGGTGGAAAATATGAAGAGTAAATTATTACCAAAACATTACTATTTAACTCTCTATAGGAAGATTCAAAACCTCAAGCAAAGGTTGCTGACAATAAAATAATATAACAAAGAATTTTACAAAGTTAAATAGAGAGCAGGTTTTGTGGAAGATACCCCAAAAATGACAATGAAGTATATTAATGGCTTAAGGAAGGATATTCAGGATGAAATCATCATGCTTTCTACAAGGACTATGGATGAAGCATACCAATATGCCTTGAAGGGAGAAGAAAATATAGTAATAAGTAGAACTTGGGTAAAGGGCATGGTTTTTCCAAAGGAAAAGGAAATTTAACTAGAAGAGGAAATATTCTAGCTCAAAAGAATGATGTAGGAAGCTCAAAATAGCAAGGGCGGCCATAGAAAGAAAGGGGCACCAGAGGAGGAATACCTTACCAAAGAGGTAGGGGGAGAATCAAAGAGATTGTTTACAGGTGCTATAGATGTAACAAAATGGGTCACAAATATTTTGAGCTTCCAGAGAATGAGACTATTGGACAACATGGAGCACACATATTTTAGTTAGAAGCAACAGAAGCACAAGCACCTAAGGATGAAAAGCTTTGGAAAACTGAAGAGGAATTGATGATGAATAACGTCTTATTAAAGCCAACCAAAGAAACTGTTGAACTAGGCCAAATAAGATATTTGTTTAAGACTTTGTGTAAAACAAAAGTGAAGTGTTGGAATGTAGTGGTTGACATTGGAAGCGCTGAAAATCTTGTTTCCTTAGAAATTGTGGTAAAATTGAGATTCAATAGGATTAAACATACAATGTCGTACAAGGTATGATGGATGCAAAAGGGACACCAATTTTTAGTGAATGAGTAAAGTGAAGTTGAGTTCCAGATAGGTATTTATAAGGAGAAGCTAATACATGATATAATGCTAATGTATGCCTACCACATCCTTTTGGTTCAACCATGGCAATTCAACAGGAATGTGGTACATGATGGAGAGATTAATTGCTACGAGTTTGCAAAGGATGGCTTCCAACATGCTCTTGTACCATTGAAAGAAGAGAGAGCGGCTGAAACAAGAATCCCAAAGGTACTGTTGTTGAAGTGGTAAATAATGTCTACAATAGATGGATAGATAGGAGGTCAGTTATGTAGTAATATGCAAAACAAAGATAATACTTTTGTATGTTGAAATTGCAGATTTACCTATTGAAATTTATGAAATGTTACATGAATTTAATGATATTGTAGTAGGTGATTTGACAAGCAAGTTTCCACCCAAAAAAAGCATCAAACATCACATATATTTGATACCAGAAGTAAGCCTTCCAAATAAGGATACATATGGAATGACGCCTAAGGAAAATGAATATATAAGGAAGCAGGTTCAAGCGCTGTTGGAAAAAGAGTCGATTAGAGAGAGATTGAGTCCATGTGTTGTGCCTACCATATTAATTCCAAATAAGGATGGATAGTGAAGGACCTGTACAAATTTTAGAGCAATCAACAAGATCACAATTAGATATAGATTTACATTGCCATGAATGGATGATATAGTCCACTGTTTGAGTGGAGAATCTTAATTTTCAAAGATTGATATGAAAAGTGGTTAACATTAAATCTAGATTAGAGAAGGGGACGAGCGGAAGATAACTTTTGAGACCAATGATAGTTTGTATGAATGGCTATTAATTCCATTTGGACTGATAAATGCATCCATTATGTTCATCCAGTTGATAAATGAAGTCTTGAAGGACTTCATTGGTAAGCTTTTCATTGTTTACTTGAATGATATATTAATTTTTAGTCAAACTAAAGAAGATCACCTTAAACATGTGAGATATGTTCTAGATAGATTGCAGCAAGAAAAATTGTCAATTAACCCAAATAAATGTATTTTTTTAAAACTTGAGTTAGTATACTTAGTTTTTTTCATTTCAAAAGATGGACAGAAAATGGGTCTAGAGAAAATAGACGCAATTGTGAATTGGCCTTCACCTAAGAGCATTTTCGAAGTTAGAAGATTTCATGGCTTCGCCAACTTTTAACAGAAATTTATCAGGAATTTCAGTTGTATTTGTGTACCTATCATAGATACAATCAAGAAGGATATAAAGCCATTTTGTTGGACAACAAAACTAGAGAAAAATTTATGGCTATTGAAGAAGAAGATCATTGAGAAACCAATGTTGAAGTTGCCCAACTTCAATAAGATTTTCCAAGTAAGATATGGTGTCAGTGGGACAACCATTGGAGTTGTACTGAGCTAGGAAGATAAACTTATTTCATATTTCAATGAGAAGTTGAGTGAATGAACACAAAAATACTCTTCTTATGAAAAAGAGTTCTATGTTGTGATTCAATATTCGAAACATTGGAGGCACTATTTAATGTCTAAGGAGTTTGTTCTGTTCTCAGATAATTATACATTATACTATATAATGTAGTAGCACAAATTGAATCATAAGCACACCAAGTGGGATGAATTTATGCAGAGTTTCACCTTCTTTTTGAAGCATATAAGTGGATAAGCAAACAAGGTAGTTGATGTTTTAAGGAGGATAAGTTTGATGATTCAAGAGAGTCAAGTGTCAGTTTTAACATTTGACTATTTGAAGGATTTATATGAAGTCAATGTTGATTTTCAAGAAGCATTCAATTCATTCAAGTAAACAAATATAGAAGCCCACGGAAAGAGTTCATGTTACAAGATAGTTTGTTATTAAATAATAATCGACTATCTATTCCCAATTGTTTTATGAGAGAGAACTTGACACAAGAAAACCACAATGGAGGAATGGTAGGACATTTTGGTGTTGATAAGACATGGGAAGCTAAACCATTTTTATTTCTAGCCAAAGATGAGAGTGGATGTGCATAAATATGTGGATAGGTGCAGGGTGTGTTAGCATGCAAAAGGAAGGAGTCAAAATGTTGGACTATTTACTCCTTTACCCATTCTCGGTAAACCATGTGACTCTATGAGTATGGAATTTTTTATGGGTTTACCAAAGACTTAGTGAGATAATAAATAAACACATGTCATTGTGGACAAATTTACAAAAAGGGATTATTTTTAGTCCATGTTACAAAACTAGTGACACTACACATGTGTCTAATTTGTTTTTCAATGAGATTGTTCAATTACATGGTTTTCTAAAGAGTATAATTTATGGAAGGGACACAAGGTTTTACAGGGAATTTTTGGAGAACCTTGTGGAAGGAACTTCGAACCAAGTTAAACTTTAGCTCAACCTATCATCCATAGTCTGATAAATAGACCAAAGTAGTGAATAGAAGTCTCAAGAGCATATTGAGAAGCCTCGTGGGTGATCATTCCAAGAGATGGGATCGTGTATTAGCTCAAGTTAAGTTCACATATAATGATTCACCAAACTGGAGTACAGGGAGAATTCCATTTCATATTTTGTATGGGATGCATTCTAGGGAAGATTGTGAAATGTGAGATTTGGGAAAATTAGAACAAGAAGTGTTGAAGGAGAATATTTTGTAGCAACAATGAGTGAGTTACATGAGCAAGTTAAGCATAGGTTACAAGTCAACAACTCCAAATATAAGAACAAAGCATATTTAAAAAGAAGAGAAGTGAAATTTGAGGTGGGAGACATGGTCTTATCTCACTTGAGAAAGGAGAGATTTCAATGGAAGGAATATAATAAACTTAATATGAATAAAATAGGTCGTTACAATGTACTTCATAATTTTTCTGCAAACTTATGAACTAGAGTTACTTACAAGCATAGGTGTTTCACCAATTTTCAATGTGGCTAATTTGTATCCTTATCCAGTTGGTGACAAAGAATCATCTACAACAAATACACAAAGTGGTGAAGTCAATAAGCAGTAGTGCGTAAATAAAATTCCTATGACAAAAAAAATTGGAAGTTGAAATAACTTTGGACACAAAGGTTGCAAAACAAAGAAGAGGAAAGGAATATCTAGAGTACTTAGTGAAGTGGAAAGATCGTTTGGTTGAGGATTCTACTTCGATGAATGTTTCATCTCTATAGATGTAGGTTATTCTATAGAAGATGATATGAGAAGGAGTTCATAAAGATTTCTTTCCTGGGGAGCATGACGTAGGTGCATAGGTCGAGTATGAGATATGAAGATTTCGACAAGAGGCTACCAATGTAATGGGATGGTCACATGATAATGCTAGGAAAAAATTTAAATGTTTAGTTAATAAATTTAAATATTTAATTTGAGAGTGAGCTTTCATTTAATAAAAAAAATAATATTAGAGAACTTATTTTTTGTTGTAAATACAATTTACATTTTCCATTATTTTGTGGAGAATGGGAAACGATTCACATTTCGTGACTCTTGGTTGTCATAGTCAGGTTTTTGTTTTGAGTAACCATAAAGAATGAGTTCCAGGAAGTTCGCGAGGAGAGAAAAAGAGAAGAACTCATTGTTTCTCTATGTAATTATTTTTTCTAGAAGTTTGGAAACACATATGTACTTTCAAATCTGCATGAACTGGAATGTATTTTTGTGCGAATGGCATAAATAAACAAAAATTTGGATTATAAGTTGTCTGATTGTTGGATGTATTAATATTGAATCGAACCATACAAAGCAATTCTTGTTTATGAACTGTTATTAATTGCAGTTTTATTCCTGTGTGTTGATATTGTTCATTTTATAAAAACCTTATTGAACTAATTTATATTAAGAATTTGAACCTTGTGGCTTCAATCCCAGTGTTATTTGTCCATTTTTTGGGGGGTTCTTGTTGTATCATATTTAAAAACCTCAAAGGAATGTGTCATTTCATTCTAGAGTAGTGAATGCATGGTTTTTCTGTGACTTGAGTACCATCAACAAAAATAGAGTACCTTGTTCATAATTATGCAAAAAAACCCTCTTTGACTAGTTTTTTGATTGGAAAATATGTAATAGTATCACAAAACCCAACGAAGAAAGGAAAGTGAAATATTTTACTGTGTTAAGGAGCAAGTCAAGTATGTGAGAGTCAATTTGGAAATATTTTAGTTGATTCATCTTCCTAGAGATCGTAGTACAAAAATTTGATAGTGCACTACCAAATGATTATGTATCGAACAATGCTAACAAATCATTTTGTAGCGATTGAAGAGTTCATTTGAGAAGAGACGCTACAAAATCATTTCATAGCTTTTGAGAAAACAAATTAGAGGACTACGTCTTCTCTGTAAATATCCTTTTGGTCTTCCCATTGCACCAAATTGTTATATTCTTGAACCCTCTTCTCTCAAGTTCATGTTCTATCCATCGCAACATATTCTACACTTCCTATGTTTCCATAATAGGTCTATTCATAATTAATAAAATTATATGTTTCGAGAATAAATCAACTTCTTATTCATGCATATCTATGGTGATATTCATTAATGTGAAATTCATACAACAACACTCTCAGTTTCTATAATACATCAAGAATGTTCTCATTATGTGCACCTAGGAAAACATTAGTCTGTACCTTGTAATACAAAATTAATCGTGCACCCTTTTCTTCAAATACTATTGATCTTACTAGCTACAACACTCTGCAACTCTAATACCTACACCTTAAACATCCTCCCCAATTCATCATTAGACTTCTTCATACTCGACCCCTCATACTTTATACTTCTTGGCTCTTCTTCTCTATGTCATATGTTTTGTATTCCACTTATGTTCTACACTTGCAAATTCCATATTTTATTATTTATAGGAAATGACTTGATTAGGGTCAACACACCTTAGAAAGATAATTTGGTCCAATGGGAAGTCTTGGAGATCCTTCTGGGGCTAATCCTATGTGTCACCCAAAAACCATGGTATTAACCAACATTATTCCCCCAAAATAAATAAAAATACCACAACAGTTGGATATCCAAATTACCTAGAATTTCTTTATGTGTAATGTCAGGCTAAATCCAAAAATTATTTTACAAATGAAATAATGACAAACATCTTTGACCCTTTATCCTCAAGGGCTATGTCACCAAAGCCCCCATGACCAAGTGTTATAACCAAATTCCAACCTAAAATCATATATCAAATCATCTAGATCAGGATTCATTTGATGCCATTTCCTTTGAATATTACCAAATATCCAAATGTTTATATTTTTTCTCATTCTCATATTTTGATATGGAATTTAGATCTTATTATTTTTTTTAATGAATAAACTCTTTGATAACACTCAAATACCCAAATTATTTATTAGGATTTCCAAGTGGAATCTAGAGTCTAGTTCATTTGAAGGAATTCCATTGTCATATAACCAAATGTATAGATATCAAGGTTTATAGGTTCTATGTGGAGTTCAATAAAGCTTCCAACGTCATATTCCAAGTTGCCTCACTACCATGTGTCATCCAAAAATCATCTAATTGGCCATCAAAAAGGCCAAAACTAAGTGCCAAATGTTTCTATCTCAGGCGACAACATCATCAATTCCACTAGTTGTCATCCACTTCAATGCCAATTTCGTTGTGTCATTGTTCCACTTGTGTTTTGAATAGGTACCACCTTTACACCTGCTAGATAGGAAAATAATACAGAATCTGGGTAATTCAGAAAAATATTACCTTATTATGTGACCAAATATTCATATACCCATATATGATATGCCTTTGGAAACAAGTAGTCTTGTAGGGGCCAAAATAACCCAATATGACATGCCTTGCATATGACCAAATATCCAGATACCCAGATACGATGTGCCTTCATTAACTACCATGCATTAGGGGGGGCTGGGGTGGGTCGTGCATTGGTTTGTGTTGATTTATCTTGGAGCACTTTTACATCCACTTTTCGAACTTTTTAGACTTTAGGAAATTTGGGGTTTCCACCAAAATTAATCTTTGCCCCTTTCATTCAAATTTTGGGATTTTCCTTGTTTCCTCCTTCACACCTTTCTTTCTCGCTTGGTATTTTGATGCTTTATCTTGGGTAGGCATCTACCTAACATCTATGACAACATATTTCTCATCATGTTTATGATCTTTGATTTAACAAAATACATTGTTTAGTAAATGCTAGATCTAAATAAACTCAAATAAACCAACTTTTGATCTATGGAGTCATTTAAGGACATATTGTGAATTTTTTTTAAGCGGTATGAAAACCAAAATAAATGTGGAAATGAGTTTAGTAAGATAAATAATTGTTTTTTTTAAATAAGGTCCATACATGCACACTACCCACGATTGCTCGAGCAAGTAGTATGAAAAATCCAACCCCTTGTGCAAATTTTGCATTGATCTTTACCATGGTTGATATTTAGTAAAGAAAACCCCAACTTTTAGGATGCTCAAATAAATCAATTTTTGACTTATGGATTCATAGTTGTTGGGTGTCCCTAGCTGCTAGAGAATTTCAGGAGTCCAACAGAATGAATGATTTCGACGTCCAATTATTGATAGAATTTTATGATGAGTTGCAACTAGCTTCCAAGAGCCATTTAGTGGCATATTGTGAATTTTTTACATAAATGTGGAAAACTAATTGTGTAATTTGAAAACCATAGTTTTGTGTGATTTGAAAACCCTATTTTTGTGGAATTTAAAGCCCTAGTAATGTGGAATGTGGAAATTCCAACATAGTGAGTTTAAATTTGAGTGCATTGTAGAAATTCCCACTATAGATCAACAGATTATGCAATATACTAAAGAAAAATACAAGATCTACTTCTACAACAAACTTTGCGGAAGCTTAATCGAATATGAGCAAGATCAATGAGAACACATATAACTGAGAATGAGAAATCAATCACACATGAACACAGAATAAATAACCCGGCGAAAGCCTCAGCCTAAAACCCCAATCTTTGTATTATCATACAAGTGGAAATATGTTCAAGTTACAAAAAGAATTATCTTACAAGCTATCCTGCTCTCTCTACAATCAAACAATACATCTCACAGACTGAATAAACACTAGATATGCCTTCCCTTAGCTCTCCAAGCCTCCTATTTCCTTGTGCAGTTTTTCTTGGGGTCCAATGATGTCACATGTGTGAATTGGCCTCATCACACTCACTAAACTAAAGAAGTAACTTTGCAATCTCCAAGGAATGAATTCCTTCTGCATGCAAGAGATATTCACAATGGAATATTCTAGCAACTGATAGTACATTTTCCCTCCATCTAATCTCAACTAGGTTTCTGTCTGAACTAACATGCATGAGTTATTTATGAGAGAATATTTCGTTATCTGAAGTGCAGTAGTTGCATGCATGCATGCATTAACTAACTAAACTCACAATTAATTCAACAAACTATTTGAATTAATCTAACTGGACTTGACTCAGTTAATTGAGGCAACTAATTACAACTCAATATTACAACTCATCCTTATCTCTTTAACTCATGGATAAATTCCTCAATCAATGGATAAACTGTTGCATGTCCCCACATAGACTTCATGTTTGATTTTCTACAACTAATTAACTCAAGGTGAGTTAATTAATTATTTTACAAATAGCTACTAAAATAGAAGTCGAATTTTTACTTCTCTATTTTAGTTCAGGGACTAACTAAAATAGGAAGGTATCTCGAAATGCTATTTATAACAGTACTAAATGTAGCACTTTTGTATTTAGCATTTCTTGTTTCTATTTTCTACACTCCCTCTCAACAAGAAAGGGATTATCAGTAACCCCAATCCTGTCTCTGTGGAACTCGAACTTGCATTTTGACAATGCCTTAGTCAAAATATCTGCATCCTATTCCTCAGTCAAAAAATACAACAACAACATGATCCTCTTGACCACACAATGTTGAAGATGGTGATTCCAGATATCAATGTGCTTGGACCTGTCATGAAAAATTGGATTCTTAGAAAGTTTGATACAACTTTGATTATCACAGTAGATCACAGTTGGATCCATCCTCTGACCAAATAATCCCACTAAAATCTTCCACATCCAAATGGCCTCACATGCAGATTGACTAGCAGCCATGTATTCAGCCTCTACTGAGCTAAGTGCAACTGATCTCAGTTTCCTGCTGTACCAGGAAACTACAGTTGAACCAAGGTTGAAGATTCCTCCAGAAGTTCTCTTCCATTCTGATGGACTCCTTGCCCAATCTGCATCTGTGAAGCCCTGAAGCTTCACTCCCTTTGTCCATTTGTACCACAATCTGAACTAAGATGTAAATTTGAGGTATCTCAGCACATGCTTCGCTGCCCTCCAAAATAGCTTGGTAGGCTGAACCGTAGCTTGACTCAGTTGGTTCACCACAAAGCATAAGTCTGGTCATGTGTTCACTAGATACATAAGTGAACCCACCAGCTGCCGATAAATAGTAGCATCCTCCTTCCTCTAGTTCCCAGCTAGAGGAGTCTGCATGTGCTTTCACTTCTCCATGTGAAAGCATTTGAGTATCTCATTGGCATACTTGCCTTGAGACACAAATATTTCACCATCTTTTTGCCACACCTCCATTCCTAGAAAGTAGTGCATGAGACCCATGTCTTTGATTTCAAACTCTCTTGAAAGGTCCTCCTTGCAAGACTGTATCAGCTGATCATCACCTGTCAAAATCAGATCATCGAAATAAAGAACAATGATCAATGGTTTACCTTCTACCATGATGTGGTAAAGGTTCACATCTGCCTCACTCTTGGTGAAGCCCAACCCGATGAAATAACTATCTATCCTGGTGTACCAAGCATAGGGTGCTTGCTTCAGCCCATACCAAGCCCTCTTGAGTCGACACACATGTGACTCACGATCGAAGGACTTCAAACCCTCTGGTTGCTCAATGTACACCTCCTCCTCAATCTTCCCATTGAGGAATGTTGTCTTCACGTCCATCTGATGGATCTTCCAACCCATCAAAGTTGATAGTGCCAACATCGATCTAATAAATGAGTACCTTTCTACAAGAGAAAATGTCTCATCATAGTCGATCCCCTCAACCTATGAGAAACTACACGCGACAAGCCTTGCCTTATGTTTCTCAAAACTGTTATCAGCTACCTTCTTTACCTTGTAAAGCCACTGACTTGCCCTGAGATCTTGGGACAACATCCCACACACTGTTCTGAATGATAGAGTCATACTCCTCTACCATTGCATCAACCCAGACTAGTTGTTGCACTGCCTCCTTGAATGAAGAAGGTTCAATATCTACACACTCCCGAACCAGGGCCATGTACCCAGTGTACTGCTCAGGTGAACTCTTCTGTATGTGCTGAGAAGATGGCTATCCCACATTCTCCCTTGCATCCAGCATCAACCTGTCATCTTCCCTTAAGTGTTTCTGCCCATCTCTGGAAGCCTTAACATGAGGGGATATCTCCACTCCCGGATCCTCTGCATGCGGCTACTCCACATCAATCTAAGGCTCCTCCTCCTTAGGAACTGAAAGTTCCTCCTCTGCATGCAACTTGAGCTCCTTCTCAAGTGATAATCACATGGCTTTCTACTCGTCGAACTTTAGATCCCTGCGTACCACTATCCTTTGACTGGTATGTAGGTACGCCTGATAGTTATGGGGTGTATTAGTGTACCCCACAAGTATTCCCAACTCAGTTGTTGGATCCAACTTCTTCTGGGCATATTTGGTTACATGACAATAAACTGATGATCCAAAGATTTGAAACTAACTCACATCTGGTCGCTTCCTAGAAAAGGCCTCCATAGGTGTCTTCATTCCCAGTATATGGTGCAGGCTTCTGTTCTGCAAGTATACTGTTGTATTGCATGCCTCAGCCAACAAATGCAGTGGTAGGCTTTGGTCATGCAACATCACTCGAACTTCTCCCACAATCAATCTTTTCTTCCTTTCGGCCACCGCATTTTGTTGTGGGTTATGGGGTGTCGTCAACTCCCATTTAATTCCTTCTGTAGCGCAGAAGTCTGTAAACTGTTGGGAGACATACTCTCCACCATTATCGCTACGTAAGGCTTTTATTTTCTTTCCAGATTCTTCCTCTACCAAGGCTTTAAACTCACAAAACATCAAGAAGGTCTGATCCTTCTTTTGCATAAATTAGATCCAGCATCTACGAGAAAAATCATCAATAAAAATAACATAGTACCTTTGTTTAGTGGTGCAGGCTATAGAGAAAGGTCCACAAACTTCAATTGTATTTGTTCACTTATCATAGATACAATCAAGAAGGATAGATAGCCATTTTGTTGGACAACAACACTAGAGAAAATTTCGCTCTAGGATTGTTCCAGCTTTACTGTCTCGATCCAGAAAGGAATATTTTGCATACTTACCCAAGGTACAACCTTTGCATGTATTCATCGGCTCCAGTTTTCCCTTGGGTAGTCCGGTAGAAATCTGTTGCATGATCTTCAAGGCTCCATGGTGCAAGTAGCCCAGTCTTCTATGCCATAGCTCGCCAACATCTTGGCTCTGCACCATCTCTACTTTGGAACTCAACGCAGAACAGTCGTCTACCTCCAGCTTGTAGAGATTCTTTACTCGAATCCCAATTCGCTTGGTCTATCCAGTACCGATATGCCTCAGGAATACCTTTCCTTTAATAAATACTACATCATAGCCTTTATCTTCTAGCATAGTGACAGTGACAGAGACAAGATTCTTCTTCAGACCTGGTACATACTTTACATCAGTCAGGGTGAGGGGAGATCCATGCTCCCTCTAAAACACAATCGTACCTTCACCAAAAACACGGTACTTTCCATCATCGCCCATCTCGATCCACATCTAGAGATCCTTCTCCTCCAAGGTATTGAAAAGATTCTTGTCACCTAACATGTGGAATGAAGCTCCACTATCCATGTACCACATGCATCCCACCATGGATGAAACCATGCATGCGATAAGAGAGAAATCCAACTCAAACTATGAGGCCAGTGCCTCACCATCAGATCCCTTCAAGGATCCCTTCTTAGATTTCTTCTGTGGACAATTCATAGCATAATGGATCACTTCATGACAATGAAAGAATCACACTTTCGATTTGCCAAATTTCTTCCCACCATGGGAAGAACCGGATTTGGGATGGGACACCTTCCCTTTCCCTTCCCTTGCCTTACTCGCTAAGGCTAGATTTTCCTCATCATATTGCTTTGATGAGGATCCATCTATGGTGCTTCTTCTTATTTCCTCCTGCATCAGATCCGACCAAAGTCGTTCCCAATTTGGCAGTTTTTCTCTTCCATTTACTGAGTCTTGGTAGCTATGCCAGCTCTTAGGAAGACTGAGGAGCACAAGACTGACCATGTCATCATCAACGGTAATGATCCCTACACTTCCAAGCTCATCCTTGCAGGTGGTGAGCTTGTTCAAATATGTAGAGATCGTGTCACCCTTTTCACACATGATTTTCCAAAGCTTGTCTTTCAGCACCAACTTCCTCTAATCACTTCTGTTCTGATATAGATCTTTCATTGTTTTCAACATAGAAAACAATATATCTTTCCCATGGAGACTTGAGACTATGTCGTCTCGAACTCCCTCCGGAAGGATTCTCCTTGCTCTCGCCACATATTTCTTCCATTCCGCTAATTCTATAGCATCAGTCGACTTGGGGAATTCTTGATCAATGAATTCCTTTAGACTGTTATCCTCTAATACTGCTTCGATGCGATACTTCCAGGCTATATAATTCAAGCTACCATCAAGGGTATAATCAAGTCTTAAACCATTGAATGCCATTGGTGAAATTGAGATGTGATAAGAACTTGACTTCTATATTCAGGAACTTGAAACTTCGAACTTCTACCTTCTTTTATACTGTTCTTTGCTTTGATCACCTTTGCTCTCATACCATGTAGAAATTCCCACTATAGATCAATAGATTATGCAATATACTAAAGCAAAATACATGATCTACTTCTACAACAAACATTGTGGAAGCTTAATCGAATATGAGCAAGATCAATGAGAACACATATAACTGAGAATAGGAAATCAATCACACATGAACAAAAAATAAATAACCTGGGGAAAGCCTCAGCCTAAAACCACAATCTCTGTATTATCATACAAGTGGAAATATGTTCAAGTTACAAAAAGAATCAGCTCACAAGCTATTCTGCTCTCTCTACAATCAAACAATATAGCTCATAGACTAAATAGACACTAGATATGCCTTCCCTTAGCCCTCCAAGCCTCTTATTCCCTTGTGCAGTTTTTCTTGGGGTCTAATGATGTCACATGTGTGAATTGGCCTCATCACACTCACTAAACTAAAGAAGTAACTGTGCAATCTCCAAGGAATGAATTCCTTCTGCATGCCAGAGATATTGACAATGGAATATTCTAGCAACTGATAATACATTGTGCCTCCATCTGATCTCAACTGGGTCTTTGTCTAAACTGAAATGCATGAGTTATTTATGAGAGAATATTCAGTTATTTGAAGTGCAACAGTTACATGCATGCAAGCACTAACTAACTGAACTCACAATTAATTCAGCAAACTGTTTGAATTAATCTAACTAGACTTGACTCAGTTAACTGAGCCAACTAATTACAACTCATCCTTATCTCTTTAACTGATGGATAAATTCCTCAATCAATGGAGAAACTATTGCATGTCCCCACAAAGACTTCATGTTTGATTATCTACAATTAATTAACTCAAGATGAATTAATTAATTATTTTACAAACAGTTGCTAAGATCAAATTTGAATTTTTACTTCTCTATTTTAGTTCAAGGACTAACTAAAATAGGAAGGTATCCCGAAATTCTATTTATAGCAGTACTAAATTTAGCACTTCTATATTTAGCATTTCTTGTTGCTATTTTCAACATGCATGATTAGGAATTGTAGGTAAACACAACATATTGACCTTGCATCACAATTTTTCAATGTTGTTGAATATATATTGAAGTGGAATTTGGAAACCCTAGGAATGTAGAATTTGATGGAATTGAATGGTATGAATGGAATTATCTTTTACACCATTGTGATTAATTTATACCGAATGCACCATAAGAGACTCGATAAGTGATACACATATGCGACATACTTTTTTGATTCCCTATCAGAAATGTACATAGGTGATACTCTTCAGTGTGAGACCCATAGTCATCATGCCACAAGATACCTACCATAAGTGGCATAGTTAAGCATAAATACACTAAAGCAATTCATATAATCCATGATACAACATACTAGGTGTCACATATGGGTGATGCACCTTTACAAATAGGACATAAGTAATGCACATAAGAAATGAACCATGACCATCAACACATATCCATCGATGCACCATAAGTGACACCTAATTAATGTTCATACATGAAACATATAATTGAAACACCATAAGTAACACACATGTTTTAAATTTACCATTGTACATAGTGGTTGCAGTATATTTAGGAAGATATGTAAGGATCTTTTTCCTTTTATCAATCAATCTGTAATGTTGACGAGAGGTTGATTCTTATCTTTCTAAAAATTGTAGTGTGCTTACATAAATATGAGAAGGTGGAGGAAATAGAATGCACAGTTCCAATATTTGGGCATGTAAACTACAACATGGGGATTTTTGGGACTTTGAATATCACAATTTTGTGGAATTTGAAAATCCTAGTTCTTGTGGAATTTTGTCCGAAGAGATCAACATAAGTTTTCTCTTGACGCACATTCCTTGGGATGTTATACTTGATCATTACGCATATATATATTAAGAAGTAAAGAAAAATTATAAGGATAAAATTATTGTTTACATCATTATGAATATTTTAAATCCAACACACCATAAGACATTACCATATGTGAGTTGCTTAAGTGAGACACATAAGTTACATAATTAAGTGATGCCCCACAAGAAATGTATATAAGTGACACTCTCTAACATGAGACGCATAGTCAACATTCCATAAGATACCTTCCATAAGTGAGATAGTTAAGCATCAACACCCTAGAGAAATGAAAAGAATCCATGATCTACTATATTAGTGCCACATATAAGTGATTGGACCTTAACTGATAAGACATAAGTGATTCTCATAAGCGATGAACCATGAACATTAATGCATTTCCACCAATGCACATAAGGGATGCATCATAAGTGACACATAATTAATTTTCTTACATGACCTACATAATTGAAAACCATAAGAAACACACGTGCTCCAAATTGGTCATTATACATAGTGGCAACAATATATATGAGAAGATATTAATATATTGGTTGTAACATACATGAGATGATATGTAAGGAACTTCTAATTCCTATTAAACAATCCCAAAAGTTGACAAGATTTTGATGTCTTTCTTTCTAAAAAAATGTAAAGTAAGAATAATATGAGAAGTTGGGGAAAATATTGAAGTGGAATTTGAAAGACCTTAGTTTTGTGCAATTTGAAAACCTTAGTTTTGTGCAATTTTAAAACCCTAGTTTTGTGCAATATGAAATTCCTATTAAATTTGTAGAAATTGAAAGCCCTAGGAACGTGGAATTTGAAAAACCTATTTGGTGGCTAATTCTCTAAAAATAAATTGGAGAGTATCACTTGTTCCAACTTGTACTAAGCTATAGTGACTACGGCTAAGTGTGGATAACCTAGTTAATGGTTGAGCTGAAGTGTGGATAACCAAAGAGGTAAAAATAATCTTTTATTTTATGTTATTTCCTTGGATTTTTATGTTTGTTGCTTATATGTATGAATTAAGTGATGCCACAAGAAATGAATTTAAGTAATGCACAAAAACCATGCTACAAAATATTAGGTGTCACAATTAAGTGATGCACCTTAAATAACAAGACATAAGTGATGCATCATAAGTTGAAAATAATTAATGTTCCTACATGACACACATATTTGACACACCATAAGAAACAAACATGGTCTATTGACCATTGGACATAGTGGATGCAATATACATGAAAATATATGTAAGATTTGGTGTAATATACATGAGAGGAGATGTAACGAAATTCTACCTTCTATTAACCAATACCCAATATTGAAAAGAGGTGGATGCCTCTCCTTTTAGCACTTTAATATTTCTCTTTATGAACTTCCCTTGCTATTTTATGTTTTATTATTATATTTATGAATTATGTGATCCCCCATGCGCAATGTGCATAAGAGATACTCTTCAATGAGAGATACATAGTCCACATGCCATAAGATAGCTACCATAAGTGACATAGCTCATGATACACAATATTAGGTGTCACAAAGTATAGAGTCCAATGAGCAATAATATACAAATGGATCTTCAAGAAAGATGATAAAATTAAATCCATCCCAATCATATCATTCTAGGAATCATTATGGTGGTGTTGGAAAACATCGTTTTTCTTATTTGTGAGCCTTCATGTGCCTCTCATTCATTGGTTAAAGTAGGAGAAACAAAGGAAAATATAATTAATATTAAATAGGATTCATATATATTTTAATTGAAAAACATCCATACCACATACCACATAACAAATAGAAAATAACCAACATACCAAATACATGACTACTTACCTCTAGTTATTCAAGTAGTCCATAGGGATCACTTCTAATATTAATGGTATCCATTAACTTCTCATGTTCATGATTAGGTAGGATATATCATAACTTTGATGAGATCTTGTTTCTATTTGCCTCTAGTTGGAGGTTTGTACCAACAACTAAGTTTGTATAGTTTTATACAAAATTATTTGATCTATAGTATTCAAATCCAAAGACTTTTATCTTCCAATTCTCTTCACTTCGTGTTAGATATTCTGATTTGATAACCATCAACCCAATCAAAATTCAATGCCTTCAATTTTTCTTAATGTGACAATAAAGGCTTGATTTCCCTCTATTCAATGTGCCAACCAATAGTCATTGTGCAATTCTTTACCTTTTGGGGAAACCACTTGCATATATGTGCCATGAAAAAACAAAATTTCCAACATGTCAATAAACTAAATAAACAAAGCATATTACATTCCTGATAGTTAATGAAAATTAATAAATATTTATCGAACCTAGTTGTACAAGATCTGAGATGTGACCAAAATCTACTAAAACTCTTGATTGATCATCCTCCAACAATGATACGCATATAGTTATAATTTGACTAATGGAGAGAAATTCATGATCACAACTATCTACTTAGTGTATGGAATCACAATTGTCCCTTTCAGTACTACCTCATACTGCACAAAAGTAAAAAAAATTATTGTCTATATTTCAAGTACATCATGGTTTAATGATCAAATTGAATGAAATTGACAAGTTCCCTAATTTTTTTTGAATTCATATCAATGTGTTTGATCTACATTGATAACCTCCCAAAATAATTCTATGTACTTTTGTTTTCCTGGTTGGTTGGTATTCTCATGCTCTTGTTCCCTACCCAATAATTGAAGAACACTAATTAACAATGGGTTTTACATCTTGATCAATGGAGGTAGTAATGAAATTCATATATTGCCTATGTAATCTATTTTTAATGCATGTGCCTACTCCATAATGCTTCCCGTTTATGTTCCTAGTCTCAAAATAGTTCCAAATATGTGGTACCTTGGGTTTTTCATGCAACATACATAGCCATTGAAATACACATGCATTTTTTAACTAGCCAATGCAACCATGTAACCAAATCAAATGTTGATCCATATGTAAATTATTCTCCTTAAAGTAATTGTAGAACAACTGAAAGAAGTGTTATACATAATCTAAGTCATGGAATCTATCATCACTTATGTATAAGTGATACTCCTTCAATATAACCATGTTTTCTTTGCTATTATTTGGCCCGTGCATATATGTGATGTTGGCCATTATGGTAACTTGCTCTAAGTGACAATATTGGACTTGAATCTCATTTTGAGGTTTAAGGATGTAGTTCTCGACAAAATACACCATTGATAATATAGTACCAATGGGAAACATATCTCTACATAATCGAAAATTCTCATCCTATCACTGATAGGCACAGACATGCTACACATATTGTTGGGTATTTTTATAGAATTCCTTGATGAATTTTCATACGTATACCTACTAGAACAAAAATAAATATGTATATAAATACATATTGGTACAATGTTTAAATTATAGAATCAAACTCCAAGTTGAATTAAGAAAATATTATTTATGTACTCATCACTAACTTAGAAAGTGAAAAACTATATCATTTTTCATTTTTTCCCTCAACATCATATGTGACATGTTTTAAGATTTTCATATTAATCTCCTTCCTCCCCAATTTATATTCATCGCTCACATGGATGCATTTTCTTAGTAATTTCATTCCACCACAATTTTGGCAAGTTCCCTCTAGGAAAACATTTTGATAAAATGTACCCCCATCAGATCATGTACACATGATACTATGATTAAAGCCTCTAGATGATGTTGGAGGAAATATAGCTAAGTGTTCCTATGTAACGGTGTTAAAATATATAGAAAAAGTGTATAAATATGTGCCATAATAGTAAGACTATTCAATGTGATTTTGATAAGAACATGTGATACAAGTTCTACTTGTTGTAACATACCAAGGGTTGCATCTCTCAAATGATTTATGGCCCAAATTAAGTTCAGAATGTGCATTCATGAATCTCTCATGCAATTATGTCTATGTCATGTTGTTATGCAACCAGCTCACAAAATAGAAGAAGAGATAGATTGACGACTTCAAAATTAGCCTCTTCGAGGGGGAAAACTCATTTACATTACATAAACGAACCATTCTTGGATGATTCAAATGAAAAAACCTCCTTTCTATATATAGGAGTCTAGGGGGTCACAATATAATCAGAGCTGACATAACAATAATAATGTAAGGGCACAACAATAACAATAGTGGGCTTCTATAGGGCACAATAATAACAATATGGGGACAACATGGAAAAAATAACAATAAGGGCTACAATGAAAATAGTAATGGGGGAATACACTAGTATTATAGGGACCTAACATGCCCTTCTCATTCAAAGATGTGTTGTCCTCAACGCTTGAGTAGTTCTGGATGCTTCTATATAAAATTCTCATCCTCCCATGTGGAATCTTTATTGGGTAAGTTCTGTTGGCATTATGTTTTCTGGTATGACTGTATGTTACAGATGTTGTACTTGATGGCAACTCCAGGGGTAAGGCTCTCAGTTGGTTGGAAATTAAGAAGGACGCAGGAAATCGGTTCAGAAAGTGCGTCCCCGCAGGTATACCATGCAGAACCCGCGTCCAGGGACGTCGGTCAGCCGTTCAGGGGGTGCGTCTACCCAGTGCACACATTTCAAGGCAGAGAAAAGCACGTGGGGTTTCTTGTGTGGTATCTAGCCGATGGTTTTGTGTTTCTATGGTGTCGGCTCGTGGTATTGTTCCATGTTTTGGGGAGGAGCTTGCCTATATAAAGCAAAGGAGTTCATTCGGATTGAGCAAGTGTCTTGGGTTGAATATCTTATTTGGTGAGATCTAGTCCAGATCTAAGAGGGCGAATCTTCTAATGGATTGTGATCTCTATGGCGCATGATCAAATCTGTAGATCTGACTGTTTGGGTCTGTTCTGAAGTCTTCATATCATTTACATCTGAAGGGTCGCAGGTTCAGCGAAGGGAAAGTGCGCCGGGACGCGGATACTGTAAAGGGAAAGTGCGCCGGGCAAGTGCGCCGAGACGCAGTACAGTAGAGAGAGATCTGCGTGGGGACGCAGGGCGATCAAGGTTCAGGTGCGTCTCTGAAGCAGAAGGACGCGGCGCAATAATGTTTTCAGGTGCGTCTCTGTAGCGAAAGACGCAGCGCGATAGTATCTTTGGGTGCGTCCCTGAAGCAACAGAACGCAGAGCAGTCACAGGAACAGTGTGTGGGCACACAGCGGAGCAGAAGGATATCTGCGTGTGGACGCAGAGTAGCAGAAAGTTAACTGCATCTGGTCGCAGGCCACAGAAAGAAAAACTGCGTCTTTGTTTTAAGATGTTCTGTTGATTGAATTTCTCTGTTGATAAGGTGTTCTGGGTTGGTTCTGTTATTGCTGATCTGATATCTGTAGTGGTCTATATCTGTTATGTACTTGTTGATCATCTGATGCTTTATGAAAAGAAGTAGGGGGTTGTAGCTCCCTTCCAGGAGTAGACTGGAAAACGAGAAAGAGAGAGAGTTGTAGCTCTCTGCAGGTTGCAGCCTGCGTACTGGTAAAGGACTGCACCAGTACAAAATCATTGTAAAAGAAGTTTCTAAATTGAAAGAAGATAGAGACATATTGCAGCAGGTGGTTTTCACCCACATTGGGTTTCCACCTTACATCTTGTGTTCTTTGGTGTGATTATCTGTTTTTCATGCTCATTATTTTATGGTACTGACATGCAAAAATAATTCAAAGATCAAATAAGGAAGATTTATTAAATTGCTTGATAATACTGATTCACCCCCCCTCTCAGTATTATTTTCAACAATTGGTATCAGAGCAGGTCCTTCAGAGAAGCTTGATCACTTGAAGGTAGATCGTTCATCATGAGCAACTACGAGAAAGAAGCATCAATCAGGCCACCTATTTTTGATGGGACAAATTTCAATTATTGGAAGGTAAGAGTTACTGCATACCTTCAATCTCTTGGTACAGAAGTTTGGAACATTGTAGAAACAGGCTATGCTTTTCCTTCAGCTACTCCTACAGATCCAGCTGAGAAAAAGCAGTATGAAACAAATGCAAAAGCAGTCAGTACTCTATTAGGAAGTATATCCCAAACAGAATTCATGAAGGTCATGCACTTCAAATCAGCAAAAGGGATATGGGACAAAATGATCACTAGCTATGAAGGAGATGAACAGGTAAAACAAGCTAAACTTCAAACTCTCAGGATTCAATATGAGACTCTCAAGATGTATAATGATGAAAGTGTGGCTAATTATTTTCTTCGGGTAGATGAGATTGTTAATTGTATGAAAATTTTGGGTGAAGAAATAAAAGAGACTATAGTAGTTCAAAAGATTCTAAGATCATTATCCCCCAAGTTTGAATCTAAAGTATCTGCAATAGAAGAAAAGGAAAATCTCCGTGTTCTCACTATGTCTCAGTTACATGGAATTCTAACTGCTTATGAAATGAGAAAGGGAGGTCCATCAGACAGAAGGGAAGCTGCTTTTAAGGCATCAGGCAAAGAAGATTACTATGAAGCAAGCCATGTTCCAGAAGAAGAGGAAGAAGAATCAAATTTTGTCAGAAATCTTCAAAGGGGTTCTGGAAGGTTCAGAGGTAAGCTACATTTCAAATGCTTTGCTTGTGGAAGAGTAGGTCATTATGCTGCAAAATGTCCTTATAAGGATAAAGGAAAAGAACCTGCTAGATGGAACAGGAAACAAAGTGCAAATAAGAAAAGCTACTACACCCATGAAGATAGTGATGGCTTACCAAACAGTGATGAAGATGAACAAGGTAATAAATATAAGTTGTTAATGGCATTTGAAGATGATGATTATGAGGATGCTGTAGATGTGGATAATCTCTATGATGAAATTACTAGACTCAAGAGATGCATAGAAGAAAAGAATGTGATCATTGATACTTTGCAATTTCAAATTGATGAAAAGGAAAAACATCTTGAAAAACTAGAAGGTGAAATTGTTGGTCTCAGAAAAGAAATTGAGAAAACAAAAGCTATTAATCTTAAGTTTGTCAAAGGATCTGAAACTTTGGATGAGATTATCAATGTGCAGCGGTCTCCTCTAAACAAGACAGGTTTGGGCTATAATGGAGAAACCTCTCAAGCATCCACCTCAAAAAGTTATCTTGATGCAGCAAGAAGAAATGAGCAGAAGAACAATGAAGATAATCAGGTAAAGCAGGGACGAATTACAAACAGAAACTATCAGGGACAATCCATCCTAAGGGTGAACAAAAGCTACAACCAGCCACAGGTAAAATCTTCTCAGTTTGGTTCAAGAATAGATGAAAATAGAAATTACAATCAGTTGGCTGGTAGATTCAATAACCGCAGAAGCTTCTTCAATGTACAATGCTTTTCTTGCCATAACTTTGGTCACAAAGCAGCTCAATGTGTTGCATATAAAACAATCATGACTAGGGAAGCTCAAAAACAAAGAAGTATGACAGGGATTACAAAGAGGACCTATAACAACTTTTCGGTTCTTGAAAATGAAGTTGAATGTTCTATTTGCAATAATTTTGGTCATGAAGACTCTGAATGTAGGAGCAGGTTTCAGGAGGAAAAGGAACAAGTCACAAGCACCAAAACATGGAGAATAAAGGAACCTCAAACTGAAAGATGTGGGATAGCATTTTATGCAGAAGGACAGGAAAATCTATGGTACATTGACAGTGGATGTTCGAAACATATGACAGGTGATAAAGAAAAACTTGAATCTTATTCTACTTTAGAAAAGGGAAAGAAAGTTTCTTTTGGAAATGATACTCCTGCAACTATAAAAGGAAAAGGTATTGCTCCTTTGAAAGAAAAGGTCAAGGCTGGAAATGTTTTGTATGTTGATGGATTGAAGCATAATCTACTAAGTGTCAGCCAGATGTGTGATCAAAAAACCGAGGTTATTTTTAGATCGAATGGATGTCTTGTTCGTGATCTTGATACAGGTAAAACAGTACTCAAAGGCAAAAGAACTCCAAATAATTTGTACATATTTGAAGAAGGAGAACAACAATGCTATCTTAGCAAGGATGAAGAGCACTGGTTATGGCATCGAAGGTTGGGACATCTAAGCTTCTCACAAATAAGGAAAGCATGCAAATATCAGGCAGTTCGCGATCTTCCAGATATCAAAATTCCTGACAACACCATATGCAGATCATGTCAGTTTGGAAAACAAACCAGGACTAACTTTCTAGAGAAAGAGGGATCAGCTAGCATGCCTCTTGAGCTAGTACATACAGATACATGTGGCCCATTCAGGAAAAGAACACCTAGAGGAGAGGAATACTTGATATTATTTATTGACGATTTCTCCAGGTTTGTCTGGTTAGGACTTATGAAGCACAGAGATGAAGCATTCGAAAAATTCAAGACCTTCAAAGCCTTGGTTGAAAATGAATCAGGTCACAAAATTAAGTGCCTCAGATCCGACAGAGGTGGGGAATTTACTTCAAATGAATTTTTCGATTTCTGTGATGAACATGGGATAAGGAGAGAATTCTCTACAGCTAGAACTCCTCAGCAAAATGGAGTTGTTGAAAGAATGAACAGAACAATCCAACAAATGGCTCGTGCTATGCTTGATGAATCAGGAACTCCCGCAACTTTCTGGGGTGAAGCTGCACATGCTGCGGTTATTATTCTCAACAAAACAAATGTCCGGGTGAACAGCACTCAAACTCCTCATGAGCTCTGGAGTGGTAAAACTCCTTCGGTAAAGCACTTCAAAATCTTTGGGAGCAAATGCTATATCAAGAATACTGATGAGCAGCTTGGCAAACTTGAACCTAGAGCAGATGAAGGCATTCTTCTTGGCTATTCTCCACATAGCAAAGCATACAAATGCTACAATAAAAGACTTGGCAGAATTGTTGACAGCATTGATGTAGTGGTTGATGAGAAGGGATATATTCCTAGGCAAGTACATCATGAAGATATAGAAGAAGATGAAGGCTACCCTCAAAGACAGAATGATGAAGAAGAAGAACCCCAAGGAGAACCTCAAGAAGAACCAGAGGAGCAGACAAGAATAGAAGAGAAAACTCCATCCAGATATGTTCAGAAGAATCATCCAGAATCTCAGATTGTGGGGCAGAAAGAAGCAGGTGTACAAACAAGAAGAACAGTTGCAGAAGCCTCAAGCTATTTGGCATTACTCTCCTCTACTGAACCACAAAATGTGAAAGAAGCATGCAAAGATGAATGTTGGGTAAAAGCAATGGATGAAGAACTTGAGCAAATCGAAAAGAACAACACTTGGGAGCTGGTTCCTAGACCAAAGGATAAGAATGTTATCGGAACAAAATGGGTCTTCAAAAATAAATTGAATGAAAATGGAGAAGTAATTAGAAACAAAGCCAGACTTGTTTGTAAAGGGTATGCGCAGCAAGAAGGAATAGACTTTGAAGAAACTTTTGCTCCTGTTGCAAGACTTGAGGCCATCCGAATGTTCCTTGCTCTCTCAAGTTTTCAAAACTTCAAAGTATTTCAAATGGACGTGAAATCAGCCTTTCTGAATGGAGACTTGGAGGAAGAAGTGTACATTGAACAGCCAGATGGGTTCATTCTTGGAAATGATCCAAATCTTGTATGCCGATTGAAAAAGGCTCTCTATGGTCTCAAACAAGCTCCAAGGGCTTGGTACTACCGGTTGGACAAATATCTTCATCAACAAGGCTTCTCAAAAGGTTCAGCAGATAGCAATCTGTATATAAAAATTGAAAATGACAAATTACTAATACTTGTTGTGTATGTAGATGACATTATTTTTGGCAGCAATGAAGAAGCTATGAGTCAAAACTTTGCCTCGGTCATGCAGAAAGAATTTGAAATGTCCTTGCTAGGAGAATTGACATATTTCCTTGGTTTGCAAATCCAACAAAAGGAAGGAGGAATCTTTTTATCTCAAACCAAGTATCTCAAGCAGATTTTGAAGAAATATGGCATGGAAGATGCAAAACCAGTATGTACACCCATGGTCACAGGATGTAGTCTCAGTGCAAATGATGAATCTGCAGCAGTACATCAACCAACCTACAGATCTATGATTGGAAGTTTACTATATTTGACAGGTACCCGACCAGACATCATGCATGCAGTTGGAATAGTTGGAAGATTTCAGGCAAATCCGAAGGAGACTCATCTTCAGGCAGTAAAGAGAATTTTCAAATATCTTCAAGGGACTCAAAATTATGGCTTATGGTATCCTAGAGATACAGATCTTACTCTTCATGCTTATACAGATGCAGATTGGGCCGGAAGCGTGGATGACAGGAAAAGCACAAGTGGTGGTGCGTTCTTTATGGGTTCCAGACTGGTATCTTGGTTCAGCAAGAAACAGAGTTCGATTGCCTTGTCTACAGCTGAAGCAGAATATGTTGCCGCTGCATCTTGTTGCACTCAACTCCTTTGGATGATGCAGACTTTGCAGGATTTTCAAATCACTTGTACACCACCTATCCCCATCTTATGTGATAACACAAGTGCAATCAGCATCTCAAAGAATCCGGTTATGCATTCAAAAACCAAGCACATACCAATCAAGTACCATTTTCTCCGGGAACAAGTGCTTGAACAGAAAGTCAAGTTGGAGTATGTTCCTTCCAAGGAACAAGTTGCTGATATTCTTACCAAACCATTGCCCAGGGACACGTTTGAATACCTCAGGCAAAAGCTGGGAGTTGTTGATGCATCATCTTGTTGAACTTCTTCTTATTGGTGGTACAGGCTCAGGGGGAGCACATAATGCATTGTTGGCATTATGGAGAAGGAGATCTTGGATATAGCTGCAATATGTCTCTATCTCTTTCATGGTGGTGCATTGCTGCAGATCTGGTTCATATTCAGGGGGAGCATGAGCTTAGGGGGAGCATACCCTTTGCCCTTGATGTCAAAGGGGGAGAATGAAGCTGAAGTTTGTAAGGTTGCCATCAAGTCCAAAGGGGGAGATTGTTGGCATTATGTTTTCTGGTATGACTGTATGTTACAGATGTTGTACTTGATGGCAACTCCAGGGGTAAGGCTCTCAGTTTGTTGGAAATTAAGAAGGACGCAGGAAATCGGTTCAGAAAGTGCGTCCCCGCAGGTATACCATGCAGAACCCGCGTCCAGGGACGCCGGCCAGCCGTTCAGGGGGTGCGTCTACCCAGTGCACACATTTCAAGGCAGAGAAAAGCACGTGGGGTTTCTTGTGTGGTATCTAGCCGACGGTTTTGTGTTTCTATGGTGTCAGCTCGTGGTATTGTTCCATGTTTTGGGGAGGAGCTTGCCTATATAAAGCAAAGGAGTTCATTCGGATTGAGCAAGTGTCTTGGGTTGAATATCTTATTTGGTGAGATCTAGTCCAGATCTAAGAGGGCAAATCTTCTAATGGACTGTGATCTCTATGGCGCATGATCAGATCTGTAGATCTGACTGTTTGGGTCTGTTCTGAAGTCTTCATATCATTTACATCTGAAGGGTCGTAGGTTCAGCGAAGGGAAAGTGCGCCGGAACGCGGATACTGTAAAGGGAAAGTGCGCCGGGCAAGTGCGCCGAGACGCAGTACAGTAGAGAGAGATCTGTGTGGGGACGCAGGGCGATCAAGGTTCAGGTGCGTCTCTGAAGCAGAAGGACGCGACGCGATAATGTTTTCAGGTGCGTCTCTGTAGCGAAAGACGCGGCGCGATAGTATCTTTGGGTGCGTCCCTGAAGCAACAGAATGCAGAGCAGTCACAGGAACAGTGCGTGGGCACGCAGCGGAGCAGAAGGATATCTGTGTGTGGACGTAGAGTAGCAGAAAGTTAATTGCGTCTGGTCGTAGGCCACAGAAAGAAAAACTGCGTCTTTGTTTTAAGATGTTCTGTTGATTGAATTTCTCTGTTGATAAGGTGCTCTGGGTTGGTTCTGTTATTGCTGATCTGATATCTGTAGTGGTCTATATCTGTTATGTACTTGTTGATCATCTGATGCTTTATGAAAAGAAGTAGGGGGTTGTAGCTCCCTTCCAGGAGTAGACTGGAAAACGAGAAAGAGAGAGAGTTGTAGCTCTCTGCAGGTTGCAGCCTGCGTACTGGTAAAGGACTGCACCAGTACAAAATCATTGTAAAAGAAGTTTCTAAATTGAAAGAAGATAGAGACATATTGCAGCAGGTGGTTTTCACCCACATTGGGTTTCCACCTTACATCTTGTGTTCTTTGGTGTGATTATCTATTTTTCATGCTCATTATTTTATGGTACTGACATGCAAAAATAATTCAAAGATCAAATAAGGAAGATTTATTAAATTGCTTGATAATACTGATTCACCCCCCCTCTCAGTATTATTTTCAACAAGTTCTCCCACTTGATGAGATGCTCTGAAATTGATCGATTTCATAGCTGTCGAGTTCTTGTTTTTGTGACTACTTTAGGTTCCAATATGATTTTCCTTACTCATTAAGTTCTGGAAATATTGTTTGAACTGGGATCTTCTCACCCATAAGCTTCTTTAAGCATGAAACATGGAAAACTGGGTGCATTCAAGAAGATGTAGGAAGCTCCAATTTGTATGCCATAGTAACAATCTTTTGCAATACCTTGTAGAGACCATAATAATTTGGTGATAATTTATTATCCTTCTTAGCTTGCTTGAGGCACATTTGTTTTTATGGTTGTAGTCATAGAAATACCCAGTCACCTACATCAAAACTTATCTTTTTGTGATCTTGATCTGCCCATTGTTTCATTCTCTTCTGTGCCAAAGTGAGGTTATCCTTTAAGAGTTGAAGAACTTGTTGTTGATGCTCGATGTGATCTTCCACTGCTTGAACCTTAGAATTTTCTCTTAAAGATGATGTTATGGACAATGGATTACATCCATAAAGTGCCATAAATAGGGTCATTTTTGTTGCAATATGGAAGGAAGTTTTATACCACCATTCAGCCGGAGGCAACCACTTGACCCATTGTATTTGTTTATTAGTTACAAAGCAACAAAGATATCCTTTGAAACATTTGTTCACTATCTCAGTTTTCCCAATAGATTGAGGATGATAAGATGAGTTATGAGTTAACTGAGTACCGAGACAATAGAATAATTCCATCCAAACATTTCCAGTGATAATGGGATCTCTATCGCTTACAATAATATTTGGGTTTCCATGTAGCTTTTGTATTGTTTCCATAAATGCAGTAGAAATTGTACTAGATTTAAATGGATGAGATAATGCAAAAAAGTGTGCATACTTGGTAAGTCTATCAACTACCACCATGATGAAACTCTTTCCTTCGGACTTGGATAGACCTGTGATAAAAACCATTGAAACCTCCCCCCAATGCTGATTTGGAATGGATAAAGGTTGTAACAGACTTCGGGTCTTAATTATTCCAATTTTATTTTTTTGACAAACCAAATATTCCACCACAAACTTTTGAATAGCAGATTGAAGACTATCCCAAAAAAATTCCTTGTTAACCCTATGGTAAGTTTTTAAAAATCCTATGTGCCCTGCTAATGGAGATGTGTGAAATTCTAAAAGAATATTTTGTTTCAGTTGGGAATTCTTACAGAGGTATAAGCAATATTTGTACCATAATTAATCTTTTTTCCATCTAAATGTGTCAGATGTATTGGGATCTTGCTGCAACTTTTGAATGAGTGCCCACACTTCTTCGTCATTCTTCCATTCATCCATTGCTTCATTTATCCAACCTGGTTGCATAATAGAAATGGCACAAGGAAATTCTTCCACATCCTCATCCTTTCTTGAGAGTGCATCTGCAACAACATTTCTCTTCCCTTTTCTGTAGATGATTTCAAAGTCATAACCTAATATCTTTGTGACCCATTTTTGTTGCTCATTTGAAGATAACCTTTGTTCTAAAAAGTATTTGAGACGATCATGATCCATTTTTACCTTGAAGTGTCTTCCCATTAGGTAAGTTCACCATTTCTTAAGTGCGTGTAGTATTCCCAACATTTCCTTCTCATAAATAACTTTGTGTAAATAATTTCCTTTGATTGGACGACTTTCAAAAGAAATGGGTCTTCCTTCTTGCATTAAAACAACACCAATTCCATTTCTTGAGGCATCATACATTAGGGGAATTTTGAGGTCTAAAATGGGCCTCCTAAGAAAAATGTACAACCATAATAAACTTTATAATAACCAATAGGATTCAAGATGATGATGTCAACCATGGGCGACGATTCACCATTTTTGGAGTTAAAAAGTAAAAAGATTAAGAAATAATAAAATAATAAAACTACCTTTTCAACTCGTATTTTAAAATTACCTCCCTAAGGTTTTCCTCAAATTTAGAGTTGGAGTACTCATTGGATGCAAAATTTAATTCCTAATCCAAGGAGTACCCATATTGGATACTTTCGATGGGCCCTACTACACAAGAAATGAGAAATACATGAAAAACGTGATTGCAATCACGTTTTTCATGTATTTCTCATTTTTCTTGTAGCAGCATCCATTGGAAGTATGCAACATGGGTACTCCTTGGATGAGGAATCACATTCTTCATCCAATGAGTATTACTGCTCAAAATTTGAGTAAACACGTAGGGAGATAAGTTTGAAATACGAGTTGAAAAAAAAGTTTTTCCTTGTTCCCTCTTAAATTTGATTATGTAATCTAATATTATTTTATTATTTCCGCTATTATTTGATAATTTCCTTAGGACACCCATTTTAAACCTCACAACTCCCCTAATGTTCCACAATAAAGGTTTTTGTGAAGTTTGGCGTAGCTAATACCGATGCTTGACACATTTCCTCTTGAAGATGTTCAAAGGCCATTGTTGCTTCTAGAGTCCAAGAAAATGGATATTTCTTCAGTAATGTTGTTAGAGGTGCTACTATTCTCCCATAATTCTTAACAAATTTGTGATAATATCCTGTTAACTTGATAAATCCTCATAGATTCTTTATGGATGTGGGAATTTTCCATTCCTTAATGGCTTTAATTTTGCTAGGGTCTACCTTAACACCTTCATGAGATACAATATGACCCAAATATTCCATCTCCTATACTCCAAAGAAAAGTCTGGAGGTTTTTTCATATAGTTATTTCTCCTCCAATAGTTTGAGCACCCTGTCAACATGTTGAACATGATCCTTCCAAGACTTGTTCTAGATTAGTATATCATAAAAAATTACTAACATAAATTTTCTAAGGATGGGTTTGAAAATGGAATTAATCAAACCTTGAAATGTAGAAGGTGCATTGATAAGGCCAAAAGGCATGACCAAAAATTCATAATGACCCTCATGACTTCTAAATGTTGTTTTCAGAATATCTTCAGTCTGCATTCTGATTTGGTGATATTCTGAACAAAAATCAAACTTGGTGAAGTAAATTGCTCCATGTAATTCATCCAATAATTCATCAATGACTAAAATGGGAAATTTAGCTTTAATAGTGAGCTTGTTGAGCTCCCTATAATCTAGACACATGCACCATGATCCATCCTTCTTGTACACCAATACTACTGGAGTAGAGAAAGAACTTTGACTAGGTTGAATTATACCAACCTCTAGCATCTTTGCAACCATACATTCAATTTCACTCTTTTGGCCATAGGGATATCTGTAAGGCCTGATGTTTGGAGGAACACTTCCTGGAATCAAATGAATAGCATGGTCGTGATCACGAATAGGTGGGAGGCCTTTGGGAGTCTCAAATACCTTGGAATGAATGCCCAAGGATTTTTGGAGATCTTGAGAAATAGATGATTCCGATGTGGGAACCTCTATTGAACATAATTTTGAAATTATGCCCCGTTGTTATTTATTCAGAAGATTTATCATTCCATTAGAGTTGATTATGTTTCCCGGTTTCCCTATGATACCCCTTAGTTCAACTTCCTTTCCTTCCCAAAAAAATTTCAAGAAAAATTATTGAAAATTAAAAGCTATTGTACCTAAAGATTGTATCCATTGGACTCTTAGTACAACATCAGCACCACCCATTGCAATGGAAAGAATTGGACTATTCAATACATATCCTCCCTTAGGTAACTTGATATTATGGTACTTCCCAGAGAAATTTATGGTTCCTCCATCTGCAACCATCACTTGACACTCTGGTGTTGGATATAAGAACAAATTCAATTCCTTGGCTATCTTAAAATGAATAAAATTGTGGGTACTACCTGAATCAGTCAACATTATTACATTTTTCTTCTTGATATGTCCTTCTAACTTGAGAGTTTGAGGAATGGTAATTCCTACCAAATCATTACAAGATATGGTCAGATTCATTTCTTCTTTCTCTAGGGTTGGTTCTTGGTGTATATCCTCTTCTTTTGACATTTCATATTCCTTTTCTTCCTCCTCTTCAGAATCTATGTAAAATAATTTCTTCTTAGCACACATATGACCTTTAGTGTATTTTCTATCATAACTATAAAAAGTCCCTTTTGCTATATTTTCTTCCAATTGTCGTGGTGTCAACCTTGTAGGTTGTGGAATGTTAGGGGCAACAACACTTCCATCTTTATAGTTGTGAGTGGTAGGATTCCTTTTTGCCATAATTTTTCTATCATTTTTTCTTACCAACCTGAATGCCTCTTACAATGTATCATTTACCCTTATATTCAAATTTTTGAAGTCCTCAATGTGCTCCACCATTGAACCCTTTTGTTTGAGATTTATCAATTGACTAAAGAAGGTGTTTCTCATTGTATCCTCATAATGTGTCATCATTTCCTCCATAAACATTGAGAAAGTGACAGTTCTTTTACGAGATAAAAGCCATTGATATTGTGCAAACTGATTAGGTTCCAAATATAAAGTTGCAATGCGTACCTTTTTTGTGTTTTGCACATTATGGAGATCGAAATATTTCTCCATCTATAGTATCCATGTTATGGGATCCTTGCCATCAAACTTCCTCATATTGATATTTGGAACATGGTGGATCTTCGATCCAATGTTAGAGTTTATGAAATCATGATTATAATTTCTTTTTTTCTCATCATTAGTTTCATCTAATACCTTTTCACCATTAGGAAGCATTTCTTGTAGCAACCTTGTCAAACCTTCCTTGAAACCTTCCATGTCTACTTTTAAACCATTCTTAAAATCTTCCATATTATCTTTTATGCCATCCATATTATTTTTCATGCCATTCTTCAATCCTTCCATGTCTTATTTTAATCTATTCTTCAAACAATCCATCTTACCTTACATTTCATTTCTGGTTAGTCTTTGGTCTTTGTGAGAGCGAAAATTGTTGGACTTGGTCTCGTAATTTCGATATATCATGTTGCTTTATAGTATAAATTTCAAGTTTCTTCATAGGTGCTTCCATTTTCTTTCTTTGGGTAATCAATTAATTATTATTATTCTTCATTATTCCCTTTGAATCACTTCAAATTAATTTTCAAACAAAACTTATGCAAATTTTTAAAAATACACACCTTTTTTTTTCTCTTTGTAGAAGCGCGATATTGAATCTGTTGTATCTCTGTAATTTTGGATCTCCAAGGTCTGAAATTTCATCTTGTGGCCACGATCTAAGTCCTCTTTCCAACCCCACAAATCTGATTGATCATGGATTCTCGAAGAAAGCTTATGCCCAATCTCCCACAATGACTTGATTATAGATTGGTTCAATACAGCGAACTTGTACGAAGTTCCACGTGTCACTATCTTGACCTGCAAACATGAAAACGATATCCAACAAACTAAAGTCCGTCATTTTTCTGTCCCTTTTTATGAAATTCGAATCCAATGCTCAGAGAGAAAGTTATGACGATTTTCCAAAGGTCACCGGTTTGAGATGGAATTCGGGAGCCTGCAAAAACCCTAACATCCTTGGATAATATATCTGAAAATATAGCGACACAAGATCTGAAATTTGGACACGACATTCATCAAGATTTATTATCAAATGTGTTTTTTTCAACTTGTGAAGCTTCGTATAAAAATGTTATAGTGAAAATTCCACGAGGACCTATTTGAAGCAGCAAAACCCTAGAATCCAAGCTCTGATACCAAATGTTATGCAACCAGCTCACAAAATAGAATTAGAGATAGATCAACGACTTAAAAATTAGCCTCTTCAAGGGGGAAACCTCCTTCACATTACATAAATAAATAATTCTTGGAATGTTCAAATGAAAAAATCTCCTTTCCCTATATAGGAGTCTAAGGGGTCACAATATAATCATAGATGACATAACAATAATAATGTAAGGGAAAAACAATAACAATAGTGGGCTTCTATGGGGCACAATAATAACAATATGGGGAAAACATTAGCACAACAAAAAAGTAATAGCTACAATAACAATAGTAACGGGGGAATACACTAGTATTATAGGGTCCTAATACATGTCAACTAAGAATTTAATATGGGGTTCATAGTCCCTAAAACTCCTCAATTCTATTTCATGTTTTTAGTTAGAATAAGGTCTATTTTTCACATGCCAATTTTTTTCCCTAATCCCTTAACTGATCCAATTAACTTCACATCATAGTGATGTATCCTACCAATAAAGGCCCATTAATCTATTTGTCCAACTGTGTTGAGGATATCTCATGTGAAAGAGTACTTTTGAAAGGTTTTCAAATTTTGTTTTAGTGAGAAAGGATGTGTGTTTTAGCAAATGACGTTTTCTTGTGATATTGTTAACAATTGGCTTTGATAAGAAATTATGGGCTTTATTATTGTCTTTCGATTGAGTTGTCCTACAATTTTTAAAAAAGCACCAACAAGGTTTCTAATGGTGTGATTACTTATTTCATTATTTTTCACTATTTTAATGCCTATAATTTTTTTAACAACAATTAAACTCATATATTTTAACAAGGGAAAAAGTAATTGGCATTTGGATGCATTGGGCTTATATTCTAATCATTCTTTGATAATAGGATTCCTAACAAAGATTTTATGTGGATAGCTTACCTCCAATTAAGGATAAACCACTTTCATCCAATTGAAGGTGTATTGGAATTTTTCATCAAACAATGTCTAATCTAGGTAGGGATGATGGACTTGTATGTTGGAAATCTCAACTTATTTTTTGTGGGCATAGCTTCCATGAAGGAAACTAGACATACTCCAGGGTCACTTTTCAAATGTTGCATTGATGAACAAGAGCTTGAATGATAGCGACTTCATTAAGAAGTTGTGCACAAGATAGCTCTCTAATTTCATCCATACTATAATTAACTCCCAGAAAATCCATCATCATGTGATCATCCAAAATAATTTTCTTATCAAATATTCATTTTAGGTTCATCTTTTTTATTGGACGTTGGATTCATTTTTTCTAAAAGTATGCATTGATATACCTATCCTAACCATTCCTCTTGATTCAATTATCTTTTCTATAAGTTTTTTTTCCCTTAAGGACTTTATTTTCCAACTGTGATGGTTATCCATGATTAAATGGATTGTCATTACATGGAGACAACACTTGTTTTCCAATCATAAATAAACATATAAATTATCTTCCAATTACAAAAATTGTGCTTCATTTATACAAGAAAACAAATATTCTCTCCCAAACAAACAAAAAGGGACAAAAGATTTCCTCCAATTTCATGGCAAGATTAAAAAAAATAAAAAAATCTTCAAATTACACAAGAAGAAAAAAATTGTTTCTACTTCCTTGACAAGACAACAATTATCTTCAAATTACTCAAATTTCCTTCTAGTTACATAAAAAAGGTATTCTAATTACACAATAAGGAAAAAACTTGATTTCAATAACACAAGTGGACAAAATATTCTTTCCAATTACATAAAAACTCATACAAAGTGTTAATAGTCATTTCTCTTCTATTCTTATTCACTAGATTTGTGTTTGGATGTCAAAAGAGTGGCAAGAAATTTGGGTTAAGGCTACTGAAAAAATCACACACATGTTCTTACGAGTGAACACATGTTTATGAATGTGGATGCATTCATAGGAATACACACTTGTTCTCCAATATGGGAATGCATTCCTAATAGTAATTTCCACATAAATAACTTCCCTACCCACCTTCCTCTCTTTCCTTCTCATGTTATCCCAACAATGGAAAAATCATGCATGCATTATAGAATGTATTCCTACTTCTACCTTTATAGTTTCTCTCTCCCTCTTTGTCTCTCTTCCCCCCATAACCATCTATCTCTCCCTCTCTATCTCCCCTCTAAATCTAATTCTATGTCCATCCATCTCTCCTTCTCTCTCTTTATCTCCCCCTCACTATCCCTCTCCCTCTCTCCCCCATCACTCTCTCTCCCTCTCTTCACCTTTTCATCTCTTTTTGTCTCCCTCTTCCTCCTTGCCAATCCACCCATCATTTACATCCCTATCTCCCTCCCTATCTCCTTTTCTCTTGTACTCCCTCACACTACCTCACTATATATTTCCCTCTTCCCCCCATCACTATCTCTTCATCTCTCAACCTCTCCCTCCCTTTTCTTATCTCTATATTCTTCCCCCACACCCAACCTCTCTCTCTCTATCTTCTTCCTCTCTCTCTCCTCTCTCACTCTACCTTTCCTCATTATCTCTCTTGTCCATCCTTGTCTTCTTTCCACCCTCTCTCTTTCTCTATCCCCCACTCTCTCTCTCCCTATTTCCATTTAAATATTTGTTTCCTGTCTCTTTATATCTTCTTCCCTCATTTTCTTTATATCCCTCCCTCTCTCCTTTTCTCTATCTCCCTAACTCCCTCAATATATCTCTACTCTCCATATATCTCTCTCTTCTACCCCCTCCACTTTCTCCATCCCTCCCTCTCTCTTTCTCTCTCTCTCTATCTACAATTATCTCCCTCTCTTATTCCCCTCCCTCTCTCTATCTTATCTAAATCTCCCTCCCCTCCATATCTATCTCCTCCCTCCCTATCTCCTTTCCTCTCTTTATTTTTCTCTCCCCCTACTTTATATATCTCTATTTCCATTTAGATAATTTTTGTGCCTCTATACTTCTTTTCCCTCTCTCACTCTCTCTCCCCTCCATCTTTATACACTCTCTTCATCCCCCCTCTCTCTATAACTCACTATCTCCACGTGTCTATCTCTTATTTCATCTTTATCACTCTCTCCTACCACTCTCTCTCTCTCTCTCTCTCTCTCTCTCTCTCTCTCTCTCTCTCTCCCCTCCATATTTATCTCTATTTCCCTCCATATCTATCCCTCTCCCTCTGTTTCTCTTTATTGATCCCTCTCTCTCCCCCTCTAGATTTATCTCTTTACCTATATATATAGAGAAGAGATTATATATCTATATATCTCTCTCTCTCTCTCTATATATATATATATAGAGATATATAGATATATAATCTCTTCTCTCTCTCTCTCTATCTCTCTCTCTCTCTATCTCCATATATCTCTATATCTCTGTAACTCCCTCTTGCTCTCACTTTCCATCCTCCTCTCTCTTCCCCTTTAGCTATATATCTATCCCTCCCTATCTTATTATTTTTGGAATTATAGCTCATGAGTTGTCCTTGATGTCAACATCATCATAGTTTTGTTGTCTCCATGGATTGTATGGATTATCACAGGTTGTTCATTAGCAATTGTTTATTCACGATGGTATGCCTTCATGATGGTTAGCAGTTTTCTAATGCAGGATTGAAGTGTTAAATGTGGGATTAATGTTTGAGTGATTGAAGTTGTAGAGGCTTGAATGAAAGGTAATAAAGGCATGTACTAGGGTTGCAGGTCATGAGGAATCATGTCTCTAAGTTTTAGACTGGGAAGAGAAGGATTTGGGCTACATTAAACCCTAGTTGCATGGAGGAAGGCTCAACAGTGTGGCTGGAAGGTTGCAGCCACTAGGAAGGCTTGTTAACAGGGTGGTTGGAAAGGTTTCAGCCAAAAAATCCATGCCTTGTTCATGTGATCATGGCTATAGATGAGAAAAATAAATACCACGAGTGAAACCAAGGTTTTCATCCATGGAATTGATTGTGCGTGGTTGTATTGACAGGGTCAAAATACCAACATCAAATACATTAGTTATTCTACCTATGGTATTTGGAGATCATTATTTTTTTCCTGAGGTATTGTGAGACCATGAGGCTATATAAGAGAACCAAATGAAAGCATTCAGTATGTGCATTTTTCTTTGAATTTCTTATGCATTGTCTCGCACATATTTTGACAAGGGCACATGAAGGTGATTAAGAATTGAGATATATTATCTAAATTATTGATTGTAGGTTTAATGGAGGATATAGGGAGCATATATATATAGTAGCGGTTGATGAAATAACTATCTTTTAAACAATGCACTTATGTCTTTTCCTCACTTGCTTAGATTTTATTGTTTGCAAAGATATAATGTGAATGGAGAGGATGTCTTGATAGTATGGCAGTAATGCCTTTACTTTTTAATTGATTTGAAAGTTTTTGAAGGTTGTGTGTAGGGATAGGTGACAGAGAGGATGGAGGGTTTAGTGTGTTGATCAATGCATGATTGTGAGTTATTTTTATAGAAATAATCCTCTTGCATATATTAGTAATGGAAAGTTCTTTTGCTTTGATTATTTGCTTTCTATATGATGTTAGAATGCAAAGAAGATTTCTTGAGTAATATGCAAAATCAGAAGCAATATACATAGACTCAAAAGTAGTTTTAAAGGTAAAATTAGCTTTCATTTTGTTTAGATCTACTTGAGTATTTTTTCAACATTCATTATCATAATTCTCATACCTTTTACAATAATCCCATTAAGCTCTATATTTTCATAATGTGTTCTTTGCTAATGACCTCTTCTACTCCCCCCAAGATCTAAGGTTTTTGTTACATCTCCTTGATATGAGCTTAAATTGCCATCTCTTTACAACTTGCCTCTGTTATATCTTCTCCTACACATTTTATTCCTTCATCTACCGATGTTAACATATGCCTATTATTTGAAATATTTCTCGAAGGAATCATCATCATTTTTCATCCGTGTATCATGGAATAGCAATGATCCCATTAGCTCATATATATAAATCTATGCTAGATTCTTTGATTTTTTAATGGCAACTGCTACAACATTAAATTTGGTTGCCATTTCCTCGTAACCTTCTCAACCACCATTTGGTATGTTATATCTTCAACATGTGTTCTTAACTTGCTAACGACATTCATCATTTAAGTCATAAACTAGTTAATAAAATTAATTATTTCTTCATTAGATTTGTTACACTAAAATTTGTCACCATGACTATTTGCAGTTAGTATGGCTCCATCAACTGTCATACTATCCTCCTTGGCAAGTCTTATACCTCTGCTCTCCATGTCAAACTCCAAGAATGAGAGAAAGTCTTTAAAAATCTATATATCTCTGGGTACGCAGTTTCTCTTAGCCTTACCTGCGTGTACGCACCCCAAGTTCACAATACCTGCATACTTGTACGCTCTGTCTGTAAAGGGGAGGGCGTGTACTCCTGTAAAGGTCAAAAGGCGCAAGTTTCACTCCAAAAAAGTTACTTGTGGTCATTTCTAGAGCATTCTAGAAGCTTGTTTGATGTGTATGGAGCGCCTCCAGATGGTTCATGTATCCCTATGAAAGAGGAACTTATCCCATCAAGAGGGGAGCTATCCCATCCAAAGAGGGGCTTATCCCATTGATGGTGGACCTGAATAACTTCCTCTAGAGCACTATAAATACAGGCATTGGGCCAAAGGGAGGGGAGGTTGAAAGCTGAACATTCCTAAGGGTAGATGCTGCTGGAATTAGGACTCCCTTATAAAGCTTGAGAGGAGAGATTTCCATCCTTTCCTAGCCTTATTAGAGAGTGGGTGAGCTGATCAAAGTAAAGGAAAACTCTTGCTGGACCCTAGGAGGGACCTGCACAACACCAAGGCTCAGGTTGTAATGGTTTCTTTTGTTTCCACTTAATACAAATGAACTCATTTTTCTCAACAGATTGTTATTCATGATTTGTTTCATATACTCCTTGGTCTGTATGATGGATATGTATTGTTTTATGAGTTTATCAGGTGCTATTTAATCTTTTGGCTTGTTAGTGAATGTAGGTTTCGAAGAGAAGGAGGAGCTCATCCGGATCGGCGAAGCTGGACTACTACAAAGCGTTGGACTAAAGGTATGTTAAAATCACCTGATTACTTATATTCTCAATGCATGTTTAGAGAAAGGTAGTGTTTATTTGTCTTGTTTGTCACTAGAAAGCCTTTGCTTCTAGGGAGGTTGGTTTTGTCTGCATTATCGACTCTTTCCGCATGACAAGATTCTCAAAACTCCTTCTACGAGTCTGCAAGTTTGTTATTTTGCTTTGTTTATGCCTTAAGAGGTAATTTCTAAAGTGTCTTATTCTTGCCTGATATAATTTGTTGTACATTCTTTGATAAAATGAAACTTATAATCATTGTTGAATAAGCCATAGTGCATGTGAATCCTTCTCTCTATTTTCTTTTAATAAAAAAATTGAGTGTTTTTCATAACATGTATGTCTATCTGATTTGGTTTTTTGAACCCACTTACAACTACATCTCAACAATCCTGAGAGTATAAGAAATTTTTCATCATGATTGACCAAATTTCATAATTTTTACCTCTATAAATTGGCCTCTGAAGTTTTCCTAAAATATTGATATATTTGTAGAATCTAATAGTACTCAACCCAATATCTCAGGCTTCTAACTATGGAGGATCAGCCATATCTTTAGTTGTACTACTCGATTACTGGAGTACATGAGAGTATCTTCTTGAATATTGTTTTCACTACAATTATAACAGTCGAGTGGTCAAGTGGCTAATCTAGGACTAGTTTCAAGATACCCTCAAGATTTCAAATACACCCGATGGTTTGTGGAAGTAAGATTTTGTGTATAGGTATGTATAATGGAGTGCTACTTGAAGAGGTACTAGCATGGGTTATAGGTGTTTTCAACTAGGTGAAACAATTTGTTTCCAACCACACAAAACTGTGTGTAGTTCTTGGGTATATTCTTCCTCAATCATAGTTTTACTTGCTTAACAACATATCAATTTGAGATTTTATAGATGTTAGAATATGTCTCTAGCATAGAAACTTTCTAAAAGTTATAAAGAGATCATTTTTCCACTAATTTGTGAAATGTAAACAAAATCTCTTTATGCAAAAAGACAAATGCATAAAACTAAGACCTTAAAAACTTTCTATTCACTTAGATGAATACTTTGTACCTTGTTATATGCATCAATTGTGAACCTCCCTTGCTTTTTGCAACTTCGATACACCAATATACTCATACATACATGAATGAGCTATGACTCATAAACTTACACCAAACTTCATCGTTTCCAAGGTCCTAGAAATAAAAAATATATAAATATAATTTTCTTCCAAATAAACTCTCCAACAAACTAAATCTTTCTAAACCATAAATTCGTTAAGAGAGCTAACTCCACAGTCTGAGAAAGAATCACAGTCTCCCAACAAGAGGATTTTTGCTAATGGTACATGTTTTGGTGCACACCGGCTTGCGTTTAACTATGGATGGTCAAATATTCTTCACATTAATCCTCCGCTTTGTCAATGTGCGCTTGGTTCCACTACTTTTTCTGGAAACAATATTTCCACCTTCAGAATTTACCTTCTTTTCCCTACTTTAGTTGTCAATAGATCAAAATATTGTGATGTGTTATTATGATAGGCTGCCGCAGCAACCTGTTTTATCAAAATCTTGTTAGGAGTGTTGAGTTTAGTCAACTGATATCGAATTATCCCTGGTTATTATTATAATTAGGGTAGTGTATTATTATAATTAATGGATATAGATTTCAAAATGTTCCAAAAATCTCAAATATATAAATTAAATTAATCATTTAATCTCGTATATAGAATCTGAAATCTACGATAAAATACCCTTTATTACAGCTAAAGACCAACTCTTCTTCCACTACGTATATATTTTTCAAACACTCCAAAGTATTCGAGGCACCTACTTACAGGTTTGTGCCATGTGGGGAAGGTTTTTCTGAGGTAAGCATTTAAAAAATGAGCCCAAATCATGTATCAGTATAACTAGACGAGGGAAATGGTATGTTAATTCAATTTCCGGCAGAAAACCAGTTCTGCTTACGTACGCCCATTTGCTATATGCTCTCCACGTATGCCGAGGACATCATGAACAAAAGGTATTCATTTCACATTAGACTTTATCAGAGCAGGTACATCTAATACGAATTGCAGGGTTCATGAGGTATTCATTTCAAGTCAGACTTTACCAGAGCAGGTACATCTAATACTAGTTGCAGGTCCCAACCTAATACTACGCAATAATTGTCCTCTACACGTTGATTTTGATCCAAATATTTGTCTATTTCTGCTAGACTATTTGATTAAATTCATAGCCAGTTCCGATAGAATTCGTACCCAACTTCTCTGAGTTCTTCTTTCTGCACTCCACTTCTCTTAATTTACTTGAATCGTTATCTGCCACCTTGCCCTTGCTACAAGGTTCGAGAAATTAATTTCAAGTTTCATCTCATACAGCTTAAGGATGAAGTCAGTATCAGAGAAGACATACATGAAGCTACCACTTCCCCCTCCTGTAGGATGGAGAATTAGAGGGGTGGAAATCTTTGACTTTGTTCTGAGGTTGCTTGCGATTGGTGCCACGGTTTCTGCAGCTATTGCCATGGGCACAACTGATGAAACTCTACCATTTTTCACCCAGTTCTTCCAATTCGAAGCAAAATTCAACAACATATCAGCCTTCATGTACGTATGACACTACTCTTTCTCCTCTTCTTAAATAATTAGCGAGATTCTCAATCATACTGTATCTTCAGAATAATTCCTGAGATCAATTGTTAATTATCATTTCAGATACTTCGTAATAGCCAACGCCATTGTGGGAGGATACCTACTGTTATCTTTGCCTATCTCCATCCTGAACATAGTGAGACCTCGTGCAGCAGCGTTGAGAGTCATTCTCATTTTATTCGATACGGTTAATATGCATTGTTCATATACTTCAGAATTTCGATTTATAATAATAAGTATACTGTGTATACTGTGTTGTGTTTAACTTTATTGGATTGTAAATTTTGAAAATATTTTGGAATCCTAAGCTTTAAACAATTGACTCAGTTTTGTTGAATTTAAGTCTATTGCAGATTCAGGATATTGTTATTAGATAAGTCAATTGTTTGTTTTTTCTGATGATTGTTAGATTCTGAGATATTTATAGAATCTGTAATCAGGCATAACGATGCTTTCTTTTGTGACAGTTAGACTAGGGATATTGACAAAATTTGCAATTAGACACAGATGCCTTTTCAATTTTATCACTTAATCTAACTAAATTCAATGGTTTGAACTTGCTCACGTGAAATCGCTGATAACCCGTATATATTCTGGATATATTCTGATAACCCGTGTATATTCTGGATATAGTAAAGAATAGCAGTATCGTAATGACAGGTGATGGTGGCTGTGGGTACATCGGGAGCAGCGGCAGCTGTAGCAATAGTGTATGTGGCTCGCAAAGGAAACACTAGCACGAACTGGTTTGCGATCTGCCAACAGTTCAATTCATTCTGTGACCAGGCCATCGGTGCTCTCAGTGCCTCCTTCGCTGGAGTGGTCTTCCTAATTCTTCTGGTTCTGTTATCTGCTTTAACTCTCTCAAGGCGCCGGACAGAGATTCATTCTTCCAAAATCTGATAAGGCGTGGCTTATTTGCTGGGAAATCGGCTAAAACATACTTTATAGCCGATAAATTACGTGCTTTTTGTGGTATTTTATGCAGCAAGGATCAGGAATGTAGACAAGCCTGTTATGAAAGGCCTTTCTGTAAGTTTCCCCGATGTAAACTTTCACTTCCTTAGATATTAAGCATGGTTTATCTTTTATCAAAACTTGAATGACCGTCAGGATATATTAATCTAGGTTATTATGTCAATGAGGGCGCAACAAGTCACCAAAATGGGTTATCATGTTAAATAGAACTCAATAAGTAAACCACATCCTGACCAATCAGTGTAAAGATGAATTCTATGCCACATATAAAACGAAATTTAGATCTATGATATCTTCTAAACAGTGGTTAAGGCCACATTATTGTTTGAGTTCCATTTGTATGAGGCCACATTGTTGGTAGAGTTAAAATAAAGATACAATATAATTAGTAATGAGTGACATAGGGGCATATGTATGCACAAGCATCATTTGGAAGAGTCGTTAATTTGGAATTCTAAATGGTTATTTTTGTTTATCTAAATAATTAATAAAATACAATATAATAAAAACATGGTTAATAGTTAAGTAAACTAAGTTCAATTTTGAGACCGCTATTATAATTTAAAAAAATAATAAATTTTAATTAAAAAATGAATTATAAATTTAAAAATATAATAATTAAATGAAAAATAAGTATTATTAATGTATTAAGAAAAGTTCTATGATGACGGTGATATGTGATGTGATGTGATAAAGATGGTAGAGGGTATGGTCATTGTCATCAAAAGTAATGTCAATAGTAAATATGGCTTACTTGACTATGGCCAAAGTTAATTGTTGTTATCGAATAAGAAAATATGAATTAATGAAATTTAATTCACTACAATACTCCCCTATTTGGAATGGTAACTTATTTATTTGTATCATTAGCTTCAAATTCGTATCATCTTTTCAGAATTTGAAACTAATGATGGAAATTTTATCATTTCAACATTTTTCAAATTTAACCCTATATTTCCACAGTGTTTATAGACTCTCGTCATGGCCCTCCTTGTCGCATACCTTTACTCTTTCCATCCCTTCTCGTTACTACATAATGAGTGGTGCCCCGGTTTCGATGGCGACACAGTAGACCTCTGGTTACACACATGAGTTCATGGTTTTGTCTTGGTTGCCAAAACTTCATTTTTATTTCTTCCCACCGCTGCCATGACTAGCTAGTGTGCCAGTTGTAGAAGCGATGGGCATCGTCATGGATCTCAGGGAGTACATGAGCTTCGTTTCCCATTGATTCCTCATCCTCTTTTTAGCAAAACCGAACTCTACAGTAGTACAATAAGGGCCAAGTGAAATGAAGGAGTGATTGTGTCATTGGAAGTCAGAGATGATGGATGAAAGTGCTACGTTGGTGCTCAACATTGAGCATATGCGCATACAAAAACAATAGTACCTCCATATGATAGACTTGTATAAGCAACTCAAGTCACTCATAGGTGAGGTCTTGCTCAAGTGTAATACTCTGAGGGACAATATTTTAATGATGCTGGAGGATATTCAGTGGCAGTTGGTCGACATCGAAGGAAGGCTTGCCTACATAGAACCTACATTTACTCTCGGCTTCACTCTTAGAACAACCAACAAGGATGTGATGAAGCCAATCGAGGTGGAAACCTTGCTCTATTCTTAAATTTTCATGGTTAAGCTCCCTATAATTTCTTTTGCTTTGTCTTGGCTTTCTCTTTAAAACAAATATTAGTTAGGTCCCACCATGATTGTTGGGATTTAAACGCTTTAGTTTGATATACGTTTTTGGGCATTAAATACATTGATATATTTTTAATTTATGGTTGGTTTGATTTCCTTGTAGTGAAGTTATATAACTTTAGTTTAGAGAATTTAGGCTTCTGTGATCGATATCAATTTTGAGAAGAATCTTCGACGAAAATCACATAGAAATATTTTAGTTTAATCAATAAAATTTTAGTTTAAAAAAATATATTATAATAATTTATAATATATATTTCATAAAAAAAAATAAAAAATTAAATTATAATATTCTATAAATTAATATATATATATATATATATATATATATATATATATATATATATATATATATATATATATCTATTATTATTATTATTATTATCTAATTTTAAGGTTATGGCCAAGCTAGACACCAAATTGGTGTATGAGAGCCCCTTGTTTGTGGGAGAAGGGACCCACCTCTGCCCATCAATTTGACTACTGAGTATATATGAAGACACACATATTGCTAAGTATATGAAGGCATACATACTCTACCTTTCTGGTTTTGAACTTGTAACCTCTTAGGGAAAAACACATACTCTTAATCATTAAACCCAATCCAATTGTATATATTTTATATTTAATATTTTAATATATATATATGTATATATATGTATATATATGTATATATATATATATATGTGTATATATATATACATATATATATATATATATATATATATATATATATATATAATTAAAAAAAATGTATTAAAAAATTAATATGTAAATTATTTATCATCATTTTAAAAATGATAAAATGCTACTTTATTAAAACTAATGAATTCTTTATTGTAATCCACTTAACCATATTTTTTTTACTTTGGCCCCTTTCAGAGGGCTTTTATAAAATTACTACACACGAAGAGTAATAATATTCTTCCTTCTTGAAAGAGTAGAGTGTATCAAACTAATAATATGTATTCTTAGAGTATGTTTTTGGTGTTTTGGCATGCATGTGTGTGTTGAAATGTGGCAACAAGAATATTCCAAATTAATTTGTCCTTGAATTAAATTGTGAATTAAAATCGAATTTAGTGTTAATAGCTACTTCGAAATAATTAATTAAGTTATTTTGACTTAATTAGTTGGAGAAATTCAAGTTAGAAGTCTTTCTGAAATCATGCAAGAGTTATCCCTTAAATTAAGGATATAAGATTGAGTTATATTTGAGTTGTAATTAGTTAACTTAGTTTACTGAGTTAAGTCCAATTAAATTAGTTCCAAATTGTTTGAGGAACTAATAGAGAGTTCACAATCAGTTGATGCATGCATGCACTCAACTAGTGTACTCTAGTTAACTGAAGATTCCCTCATTAGAAACTCATGCATGTCTATTCTGAGAAAGATCGAGTTAACTTAAATGTCAAGGAAAATGTACTATCAATTGCATGTGTTTTCCTATAAAGAAAACTCATGCATGCAAAAGGAATCATTCCTTGAGGATTTCGCAGTTCTGACAGTGTGTGAGATCAGGTGATCATCCACTTGGTAGATGAGTTTTCCACTTGGTTGAAGGAGAATCATCCCAGAGGAACTACGCAAGGAAATAGGAGCTTGGATGGCAGAGAGGAAGGCTTGTGAGAAGCCAGGATTACCTGTGAGAATCCGTGAGGATTGTATTGAGAGTTGGCTAGCTGTGAGAGCTAAGGCTTTGTATAATCTCTATGTATTTCTTCCTTGTATGATAATACAGATAGTGGGGTTTTTAGCTAAGGCTTTCCCCAAAGTATTTTCATGTCTTTCATGTGCATTGATTCTTCTTCTTCTGGTTATATTGTTCAGCTCGATTCAACTCGATCTTTAATCTTCCATAAATTGATAGTAGAAGTAGGCTATAATATTTTTCTTTGATTTGTATTGCATTATCAGGTTAACCTACAGTAGCATATTTTCTACATGGTATTAGAGGTGTGAACAGTATACTGAGAAGAGAATTCAAAGTTTGAAGTTCGGGGTTCCAGGTGCAAATTGAATTCATATCATACTTCGAGGCTGGCCAATGGCGTTCTATGGCTTGAGACTCGAGTATGCCTTGGAAGGTAGCTCAATTTACATAGCATGGAAAGATAGAATGGACATTGTATTAGAAGACAATGGCTTGAAGGAATTCATTGATCAAGAAATCCCAAAGCTCGCTTAAACTAATGCACAAGAGTTAGCTGAGTGGAAGAAGTGTGTGGCAATGGAGAGATGGATCATCCTTAAGGGAGTTCGAGACCATATTGTCTCGAGTCCCCATGGGAAGGATACTCCATTTTCAATGTGGAAGACATTGAAGGGCCTCTACCAGAATAGTAGTGACTATAGGAAATTGGCACTCAAGGATAAGCTTCGAAGAATCAAGATGGAGAAGGGCGACACTACTTCCACATATCTACACAAGCTCACCACCTACAGAGACGAGCTTAGCAATGTGGGAATAACTACTGCCAATGATGATATGGTGAGCCTCTCTCTCCTTGGCCTTCCAAAGAGTTGGAATAGCTACCAAGACTCTGTGAATGGAAGGGAGAAACTGTCAGATTGGGAATGACTGTGGTCGGATATGATGCAGGAGGAGATCAGGAGGAGTACGCGAGATGGTTCTTCATCCAAGGATGATGATGAAGAAAATATGGCCTTAGCGAGTAAGGCAAGGAAAGGGAATGGGAAGGCTTCCCATTCCAAATCGAATTCTTCTCATGGAGGGAAGAAGGGTGACAAGTCTAAAGTGAGATGCTTTAATTGTCACGAGATGGGACATTATAAGACTAATTTCCCATCGAAGAATTCCAAGAAGAGATCCTTGGAAGGATTAGAAGGTGAGGCATTAGCCTCTCAGTTCAAAATGGACTTTACCCTCATCGCATGCATGGTGCCATCGATGATGGGTTGTGTTTGGTATCTTGACAGTGGAGCCTCATTCCAAATGACTAATGATAAAAGTTTATTCAGTGCCTTGAAGGAGAAAGACCTCATTATGTGCATAGAGATGGGTGATGATGGAAAGTATAGTATTTCAGGAGTGGGCACGGTTGCTTTTAAGAGGGAGCATGAAGCTCCTATCACCTTGACAGATGTGAAGTATGTGCCTGGACTGAAGAAGAACTTGGTATTGGTCGCGATGTTGGAGGACAAAGGCTACAATGTTGTCTTGAGTAAAGGAAAGGCATTCCTAAGGCACATAGCTATAGGTCAGACCAAGAGGATAGGGATTCGGGTGAAGAATCTCTATAAACTAGAGGTAGATGATTATGCAGCATTGAGTACGAAAGAAGAATTAGTGCAAAGCCAAGACATTGGCAAGTTGTGGCACAGGCAGTTGGGCCATTTGCATCATGGAGCTTTGAAGATAATGTAGCAGATATCTACAAGACTTCCCAAAGGTAAACTTGAGCAAGTTGACACATGCAAAGGCTGTACCTTGGGAAAGTACACCAAGTCTTCCTTTCATGATCGAGACAGTTGAGCAAAGGCTATCTTAGAGCGAGTTCATACTGATGTGTGTGGACCATTCTTGATGGCATCCACAGTGAAGCAAAGGTATTATGAGATTTTCATTGATGATTATCCTTGTAAATGTTGGATTTATTTCATGTAGAAGAAGGACCAAACCTTCATAAATTTTTGTGAGTTCAAAGCTTTGGTCGAGAAAGAGTTAGGGAAGAAGATCAGGGCCTTGAGAAGCGACAACGGTGGAGAATATGTCTCTCAAGAGTTTAAGGACTTCTGTGCAGTGGAAGGAATTAAACGGGAGTCGATGGCACCTCATAACCCACAACAAAATGGGGTTGTCAAGAGGAAGAACAGAACTATTGTAGGGGCAACATGGACAATGCTGCATGACCAAGGCCTTCCACTTCACTTGTGGGCTGAGACATGCAACGCAGTGGTATATTTGTAGAATAGAAGCTCGCATCACGTACTTGGGATGAAGACACCAGAGGAAGCTTTCTCCGGTAAGAGACCAAATGTGGGTCACTTCAGGATCTTTGTCTCATCGGTATATTGTCATGTGACAAAGGATGCATGGAAGAAGTTTGAGCCGACAGAAGAGTTGTGGATACTTTTTGGGTACACTGATACACCTCATAACTATCGGGTGTACTTGCCTATGAGTCAAAGGATAGTGGTTCATAGAGATATCAAGTTTGATGAGCAGAAGGCCATGAGAGTTTCCCTTGAGAGGGAGCTCCAACTACAGGCTGTGGAGGAACTGTTGGTTCCTAAGGAGGAGGAGTCTCAGACTAATGTAGAGCAGCCGCATGTAGAGGTTCCAGGAGTGGAGACATCCACTCAAGCAGAGTATTCCAGAGATGGATGGAAGCGCATAAGATAAGCTGACAATTGTTGAAGGATTCGAGAGAGAATGTGGGAGAACCATCTTCTCAGTGTAGACAGAGTAGGTCACCTGAGAGGTACACAGGATACATGGCCCTTGCTAGGGAATGTGTTGATACTGATCCATCTTCCTTTGAGGAAGAAGCACAGCAGCCGATTTGGTTTGATGCTATGGTGGAGGAGTATGACTCCATAGTTCGTAACAGTGTTTGGGACATGGTTCCTAGACCAGAGAACAAGTCAGTTGTGATTTCTTGTTGGCTTTACAAGGTAAAGCGACCTACTGATGGTAGTGTGGAGAAGCATAAGGCAAGATTTGTTTCTCGTGGTTTTCCACAGGTCGAGGGGATTGACTATGATGAGACTTTTGCTCCTATCGTAAGGTACTCATCTATCAGATCTATGTTGGCACTATCAGCATAGATGGGTTGGAATATCCATCAGATGGATGTGAAGACTGCATTCCTTAATGGCGAGATTGACGAAGAGGTGTACATAGAGCAACCAGAAGGTTTTGAGACCTTTGATCATGAGTCGCATGTGTGCCGACTCAAGAGATCGTTGTATGGACTGAAGCAAACACCTCGTACTTGGTACTCCAGGATAGGCAACTACTTCACCAGGTTGGGTTTCACAAAGAGTGAAGCAAATGTGAACCTATACAACATTGTGGTGAAAGGTAAGTTGTTGATCATTGTACTTTATGTTGATGATCTCATATTGACTGGTGATGATCAATTTATCGTGTCTTGTAACGAGGACCTTGCAAGAGAATTAAAGATAAAAGACATCAGGGTCTCATGCATTACTTCCTTGGCATGGAAGTGTGGAAGAAGTATGGGGAATTGTTTGTGTCTCAGGGCAAGTATTCCAATGAGATACTCAGGAGATTCCACATGGAGAAGTGCAAGCCCATGCAGACTCCTCTAGCAGGTAACTGGAGGAAGGAGGATGCTACTTCAGGAGAAGTAGTGGAGGCTACTGTGTACAGGCAGCTTGTGGGTTCATTGATGTACTTATTGAAAACACGACCAGATTTATGCTATGTGGTGAACCAGCTGAGTCAAGTGATGGTTTAGCCTACCAAGATGTTTTGGAAGGCAGAAAATCATGTATTGAGATACCTCAGAGGCACATCTTACTATGGATTATGGTACAGATAGACAGAGGGAGTGAAGCTACGGGGTTTCACTGATGCAGATTGGGTAGGGAGTCCATTAGATCAGAAGAGCACATTAGGAGGTATTTTCAACGTTGGGTCAGTGGCAGTTTCTTCGCACAGCAAGAAACAAAGTTTGGTTGCACTCAGCTCGGTAGAGGCAGAATACATGGCTGCAATTCAGGCAACATGTGAGGCCATCTGGATGTGGAAAATCCTAGTTGGTTTGTTTGATCAGAGGATGGATCCAATTGTGATTTATTGTGATAATCAGAGTTGTAACAAACTCTCTGAGAATCCGGTATTTCATGATAGGTCCAAACACATCAACATCCAGTATCATCATCTTAGAGACTGTGTAGCGAGGAGGATCATGTTGTTGTAGTATATTTAAACAGAGCAAGATGCTCACATTTTGACAAAGGCATTGTCAAAGTGTAAATTCAAGTTCCATAGAGACAGGATTGGGGTGGCAGATAATCCCTTTCTTGTTGAGAGGGAGTGCTGAAATGTGGCAACAAGAATATTCCAATTTAATTTGTCCTTGAATTAAATTGTGAATTAAAATCGAACTTAGTCTTAACAGCTACTTGGAAATAATTAATTAAGTTATTTTGACTTAATTAGTTGGAGAAATTCAAGTTAAAAGTCTTTCTGAAGTCATGCAAGAGTTATCCCTTAAACTAAGGAGATAAGCCTTAAATTAAGGAGATAAGATTGAGTTATATTTGAGTTGTAATTAGTTAACTCGGTTTACTGAGTTAAGTCCAGAGGAACTAATAGAGAGTTAAGAATCAATTGATGCATGCATGCACTCAACTAGTGTACTCCAGTTAACTGAAGATTCCCTCATCAGAAACTCGTGCATGTCTATTATGAGAAAGACCCGGTTAAGTTAAATGTCAAGGAAAGTGTACTATCAGTTGCATGTGTTTTCCTATAAAGAAAACTCATGCATGCAGAACGAATCATTTCTTGAGGATTTCACAGTTCTGACAGTGTGTGAGATCAGGTGATCATCCACTTGGTAGATGAGTTTTCCACTTGGTTGAAGGAGAATCATCCGAGAGGAACTACACAAGAAAATAGGAGCTTGGAGGGTAGAGAGGAAGGCTTGTGAGAAGCCAGGATTACCTGTGAGAATCTGTGAGGGTTGTACTGAGAGCTGGCTAGTTGTGAGAGCTAAGGCTTTGTATAATCTCTATGTATTTCCAACTTGTATGATAATACAGATAGTGGGGTTTTTAGCTGAGGCTTTCCCCAAATTATTTTCATGTGTTTCATGTGCATTGATTCTTATTCTTCTCGTTATATTGTTCAGCTTGAATCAACTCGATCTTTAAGCTTCCACAAATTGATAGTAGAAGTAGGTTATAGTATTTTGCTTTAATTTATATTGCATTATTAGGTTAACCTACAGTAATAGATTTTCTACAGTGTGACCTTTATTCCCTTAGACAACTCATATGCCTAATGATAGAATTATGTAAATATTTTGTTTTTTGGTAGTGTTGATATTAAAAGGTAGCATTATTATTATTTGCAATCTTAACTCATCTAAACTTTTCACCGACTAAAAGCTTACATTAAAACAAATATATTTTAATCTAATTTAGTTATGAATATTTGAAAAAAAAAATGTTAAAAATGAATAGATAAATTTAGGAATTAAATTCACTTTGCTCCACAACTATGAACTTTTTTCGAAAATTTACTTTGGTTATTATAAAATTCGCAAACATAACATTTATAATAAAGAAAATTTTACATAATGCCATCATTGAGGCTAACTCTGAATTGATAATCAATTCAGTCAAGAAGATATGCAATGGTACAACACCAGAAAGAGTGTCGAAACACTGGAGGTTACTGCAGGTCTACCAATGCATACAATCACACCTAAGAACGCTGAGAACCCTCAATTTTGTTCATGTGCGAAGAACAACTAACAAATTAGCTGATCGTCTGGCGAACGAAGGAGTACTCTGTTCAAGAAACAATCGAAGATATGACTGGATGATGATGCCAGCAGGGAAATTGCGTGAAGACTATCAAAAATAGGCTATCGAAGACAGGGAGCACTTTCAAGGTATGAGAAATAAGAAGAGAGAAGACCAATGGAATCAGCAGGTAGTGGACCAAGCCCAGGGAAGGAGTGAGTGATAGAATGCAGGCAGGTTGGCAGGCGGTAGAATTGTACATTTCGGGTGGAATTATGCATGTAGGATACCTTTTCAAACGGACCCAAAATATTATAGAGCGGAACCTATTTACTCTTTAGGTCCGGAAGAAACTGTAAAGAGTGTGCATGTCGACGAGATCGCCAAGTATTTCTTTCATCCCATGGATTTCGGGAGGTAAACAACACGATAGTTAATTCTCATTTCGGACCCGAAATTTTATTGTATGGTGGCTTAGTAACACTTCAGGTCCATAAGTCAGGGTGAGCAAGTTGGAGTCATCGCTTTATAGCTCCCCCATCTTATGGATTTCGGGTGGAGAATTTGATCGAAGGTTAATTCTTCAATCGGACCCAAAATTGTTTAGGGTGGTGGCTTATAATTATCTTCGGGTCCGTATGTAGGAATATAATATGAACAAGGTTTCGTCCCGAAATCATTCATGGACGTTGGATCGTAGAGGGCGGAATCAAACGGTCTTCAAGTTTGAAAGATAATCGAAGGTTAAAGATGTGCTTGGGTAATGTTATGGGCCTTTGGATATTTGGGCCCGCCTTCATGGGCTTCTAGTTTTTTGTGGCTTGAGAGGGGATTCTCTCAACTTCTCCTTCTGGTTCGTTAAGCAGGTTTCAGTTCGCTAGATTTACAGAGCGACGCCTTGAGGGCAGACAATTATTGGGTGTCATTTTGTATTCTTTGCACTCTTTGCTGGGTGGTTTGTCATGTCATTGTTCTTTTGTAGTCTTGTTGGAATTAGGTTTGGGATTCTGATATCCCAGTTGTCTGTTGAAGTTTTACAGAACTGATGCTGCCATGCTCGGCTCTGTCAAAGAAGTGTACAATATGTATTTTGTTTATATTAATGGAAATTACCACTCTCACTTGATCGGAAATATATATATATATATATATATATATATATATATATATATATATATATATATATATATATATATATATATATATATATATATATACATATATATATATATAATGTTTTAAATCAAATAAATTTATTTACATAAATTTTAGTCGTAGTCTTTGTTGTTTAGTTTAAATATAGGTAATAAATTTAATATAATGGAAACTTTGTAATGCAAGTTTGATTTGATAATGTCTCAAAAACATGCTTACAATTTTACTCTACTTTAATATATAATAGTAATAGAAAACAAATTTATATCTATTTTAAATTTTTATATTAGTTATTTTTGAATCTCGATATTTATAAGAAAAATATCTAAGTGTTTAAGGAAAAGTTAATATGTAATAGGACATATAAAGAAACATGTGAAGTAAAATTTAATTTTTTTATTTATCTCACATATTTTTTTTAATCTATATGAACAAAAGGAAGAAAAGTTAATTTGTATGCATATGGTTCAAAACTTCATTAGTTAAACTTATATTTTATTAATAAATATATTATCATATAAAATAAAACTTTACATATATATTATTTAAATGTATTGTTTGTATAAATAAGTATGTTATTATGCATGTTCATTTTCATTTTCGCACATATGTTATAATGGTAAAGTAGGAATTTATACATACATTATTCATGTTGGAATTTGGCTATATTGACAAAATAGTGAAAGTGATAATAAGAATATATAATATTTGGGTTATAAAGAAAAGATTTGTGTTATGTGGTTGATAGCGGAATTTAATTTAATATTTTTTTCATATAAAAAATATTTGATGTTGGTTTGGAAACTTATTTTTTTAGAATGTAAACATAAATAACAAGAAAAAGCAAGATCACATATACATTAAGTAATGTTGGATTTTTTTTCCAAATTAGTATTAGTAATATTATTCCATGCTATTCATAAATTTAAAATAATTATATAACTATCACCAAAGTCACAAAATTACAAGATATGGAAACATTACCGTTGCTATCATTACAAAATAAAATAAATAAATTAAATTATTGTTAAAAATAATAAATTCCAATAAAACTTGCAAATTATTTTATCAAATCTAAATTAATATGACCCAAACCAAAAAACTAAATATGTTATCTACCCACAATAGAGATAATAAAACATCATAAACTATTAAATCTTAAAACAAAATTAAAAAAATAAAATAAGAGTTGTCTTTAGTGCAACTTTTTGGAGTTTCCGATGCCAGAATCCGGTGGAAAAATTTGAGCTCAAATATTGATTTGTGTTATTCAAACTGGTTTTTTACTATATATATGGATTCAACACCCTAGAAAACCCCTAGGGCACTTCGATTGTGCAGGAGTTACCCATCAAGCTTGTGATTTCAATAATTTCCTATCGGATTTTAGAAAAATTACACCATAAAAACCCACCAGAAAAGCTTCCAAAAAGTTGCACTAAAGACAACTCTAAAATAAAATACAAATTTCAGACGTATGAGTCACAGATCTCCAAGTTTAATACTTTTCATATTACGAAAAAGAAGCTTAATCATATGGTTTATTCCACACTACATTCTTAAAACAGAGAGTTTATAAGTTGAAACTTCAACTTACCATAGAAAAATTAGAATGATATTTGAACCATTTCCATTTTCACAATCACACAAGAAATAATCGTTAACAGATTATTTATGTGTAAAGTTATTCGAGACTAATAAGGTACTCTAAATGAATTAATATTTATATTTATCTCCATCTCACATTTTAATATACGAGAAATGAATATATAATAGTTAAAAAAAATTATAAAATATTTGATCATGATTTGAAATTATTGCATTATGATACGCTCTACAATTTAGTTTAGGAGAGATGTGTAGGTGTAATGTAAGTATTTGGTGTGTGTATATATATCAATATTTTTTAACTATCGAGAAAAGTAAATAAACATACATATCGAGAGATTTCTGGGCATAATGTAAGTATGTCAATATTTTTTAAATGTTGGGAAATATACATATACATATACATATATATATATATATATACTGCACTAACAATTTCCTTATAGCTCAGTGTAAGGATATGTTTAAGCATTAACCATCATATGTAAAGATTTTTTTATACAAGAGAGATATCTAAGCATTAAATTTAGATATAAACATTTTTCAAAGGTCATCTCAAAATGTAAACGCCTCATGTAAATATATTAACATGGTATGTAAAGAGGGCACCCACGACACAGTAATCCATACGATACCTACTTCAAGCAATTCACCTAATTTTCATTCTCTATATCCAGACTTAAGAAGAAAAAAAAGAACAATAATATATCCTTGCAACAGCCAAAGAAAATATGAGAGAATGCACATGATAAACCCCTCGAAATATCATTTTCATGATGGTTCGATACCACGGGGCCTTCACGGGTGAAGCAATATCATATCATGTGCGTTCATATTGGGGTATAAAAAATAAAATAAAAACCTAAAATAATATATTGACTATATAATAAGGGTTAAGTGGGGTTTTATATGTTATATAAAAATATATATATTATAAGATATTTTTTATATCAAATATTGGCAAAGCATGAGGCCAAAAATAGGCAGAGTATCAGGCCCATGGGAGATAGCGAAACCTTGTTTGGAACCTCTGCAACCTTTGTTCGCAAATTTTCGCAATCTTCTGCAACCTCTATTGGGCGAGAGCACAACCTCTGCTTGCAACCACCCACAACCTTTGTTCTGTAAAGCGAGAGTGCATGGAACCTTTGTTATGTTGGGCAAATAAAGGAAACATTCCTCTGTTTGTAAACTAATGGGTTCTAGGTTCAAGTTCAAGATTTGTCTTATCTCAAACTCAAGTAGAAGCAAACTGATGGATCCTGGTGATTTTTTTACCTGGTGATTTGTCACTGGTAAAAAAATCACTGGGGAAACATCCCTAGTCACAATGCGAAAGTGGGTCCTTGGAGTTAGGCTTGACCTCTGGGAACGACCTGCTTAAAATTGGAAAAAAAATTCATATTCTTTTGGAAAAATGTAGTAGCTTTTAACATGAAACATTTCCCCAAAAATGCAAACATGCAACAATTTACCAAAAATGTTTTTTGTAGATCTACAATGGTCAAAATCCCCTCCAACAATTTACCAAATTTCTTTTTGTAGATCTGCAATGGTCAAAATCCCCTTCATTTTTTGATTATTCACTATGATTTATATTCAGTTCTAGGTATCCCTTGGAAAAACCCCTAGCAGAGGAAAAATGAAGTTGCAACGTCAGGATAGATCTTTGATGTTATGTATGTGTATATTGTTGACTTTGTGTAGAAATGGTTGAAGCCATGAAGAGGGTGGTGAAGTTAGACGCAGAGTTAACTGTAGAAGAGAGTATCTGCTCTTTGTTGGGTACAAAAATGAGATTGGGGCTTGACAAGCGTCGTGGAGAATAATGTCTTCTATTGAGTAGAAGGAGGAAGCGAAGGGAAATGATCACAATGTGAAGCGTATCAAAGAGTATAGACAGAAAGTTGGAGAAGAGTATTCTAATATTTGCCATGATATTATGACCATCATTGATGAACACCTCATTCCTTCCTCCAGTATTGGCGAATCCACTATTTTTTACTATAAAATGTAATTTTTCTTATATTGACCTGTGAAAGCTTTGTGCAACGTGGGTATTAAGCTTTTGGGTTTTCTTATTTTTGGGGTTATGGATGTTGGGTTTTTTTTGTTACATAGGAAAGGACACTACTACCATTATCTAGCTGAATTCAAAATAGGAAATGAGAGAAAAGAAGCCACTGATTAGTCCTTGAAAGCTTACCACATAGAAATCTTAGTTTAAAATTTGATGTATTATAATTTTTAACTATTGAAGGGTTTAATAGTGTAACTGAAAGATAAGGAAATGTTTAAATTTATCAGTGATCTACTTAACAAATAGGATTTCATTTTCCAAAGGGTACATCCTGTGGTGAAGTTGATTGTTATGGTGGCTTTCTGAGAATTTGGACTGAAATCGTAGATGCAGGGAATTGTCTATTTCTCCACTAAGCTCGGTTTGTTTTGGGGATTTCCAGTGGAAGGCATGATTTAGGTCCTAGCAATTTCTTTTCTTAGCTTGCTTATTAATGGGTAGTCATTAATTTCTCTGCCAACGGAAAGTTGGCTAAAGTTCAAAATTTTCACCATATTTTATTTATGCCAGAGACTGTGAATTGCATAGTGACTATTGGAGAATCCTTAGGAATTTCTATGCAACATGTGAAAATTGATAAGTGGGATTTTGTTCCCCTTCTAAAACAAGTTGATATATGGGGTAAGAAGCATGTGATAGAACTCTTTTAATTCACTTGATGCACCATAATTAAAAGAATTCCCATCATTAGAATATTTTAAATTGCATGTTCACTATTAGAGAATGTTTTATTGATTGGGTCCTGGGGAGATTCTATGAAATGTGGAGAAGTATACATAAGTGATCCAACTCATAACAATTGTGAAAATATCTATAGATCATTCCAAATGTATTAGCATTAATCACAGGTAGAGCCAGTTGGTAGTCATATGCCTTTGAAATTTCCACCTTCACCATGATAGCCTTGATGTTCTCCAATTTAATAGAATGTAACTCTTCTTGTGCCATGGATCTACCTCACCTCCTGGAAACTAAATTGCTCACCAGAAATCTGATTTGACAAAATCTCCTTTAACCTGCAAGAAATTATCTTGGAGATGGCTTTATAAATGAAATTACATAATGAAATTGCATAAATTTTAGAAATGAACTGGGGTTATTAGTTTTGAAATCAATGCAGTAAAGGGAGAATTATAGAATTCCATTATTTTTCTAAAGAATCTGGACTTCTCATTGACTTTCCACCAACCTTTTTCTATGGAATGAAATCATCCTCAAAATAATTCCACGGGAAACCCATCAGGCATGGGGCTCTTATATTTTAGTAACTTTGAAGACCTATAAGTAATTCTTCCCTTCTCACCTCCTCCATTAAATGTTGGTTGTCGTCAGGATTCACAAAACTAGGGAAGAATGTAGATATTCTTAAAACCACAGCTATTGTTTCTCTTCTCTCAGCCTTATAAATAGATCCTAAATAAATCACACTCTCTTGCACTATACCTTTGAAGCTAATTGCTAGTAATCCATTTTATTTTTATACCCTCCATAGTGTATTTGTTTCATGTAGGTTGCAAATTATTAAAAAGCTAATGATTTTTCAACCCCAACTTGTAGCCACAATGCCCTACTTTTTAGACTCTGAGAATTATATTTATCCAAAAGCAGTGCCCTCTTCTTTGCTTCTAGCTCATTCACCTCTAATTTTTTGACTCAATTAAGAAACCAAAACCATCACTTGTGTACAAGGAATCTAGTTTTTCCTCCACTTCCTTAAACAATCTCTCCTTCTTATGTATGTTGTAAATTGCCAACTCAATGGATTGTTTATCCCTTTTGAGGTTCTACTCAAATTGTATGGTAGCTAATCCCTGAGAAGAACCATCAAATAAAAATCAAGACATCCTTTAGTTTCTTGACATATTTCTCCTCCTTAACCATTCAGGATTTAGGTTGAAGGGACGAGGGGTTTTCTCTTTGTAGGAGCCAATTCTAGTATTACAGGGGAGTGGTCAGAATCCCCTCCACACAAGACTGACTTTTGGATCTGATAGCTTCATCTAAAAATAGGTTTGATATAAGAAAATGGTCCATCATTTTCACAATTCTATCTACTCCAACCCTCTTATTTCTCTAAGTAGGGGAGAGATTTATTACCTCAATAGTATTGGAGAATCCTCAGGAATTTCTATGCAACATGTGAAAATTGATAAGTGGGATTTTGTTCCACTTCTAAAACAAGTTGATATCTGGGGTAAGAAGCATCCAACAATACTCTTTTAATTCACTTGATGCACCATAATTAAAATAATTCCCATCATTAGAAGAGTGTGAATTGCATGCTCACTATTGGAGACATTTTTACTGATCGGGTCCTAGGGAGATTATATAAAACGTGGAGAAAGATACATAAGTGACCCAATTCATCACAAGTGTATCAATCTGTGCAGATCATTCGAAATGTATTAGCATTAAGCACAGGTAGACCCAGCTAACTGTCTTATGCCTTTGAAATTTCCACCTTCACCACCATAGCCTTGAGCTTCTCCACTTTAATAGAATGTAACTCTTCTTGTGCCACCCCCACATTCTCATGGATCTACCTCACTTCCAGGAAACTAAATTGCTCACCAGAAATCTGATTTGACAAAATCTCCTTTAACCTCTAGGAAATTATCTTGGAGATGGTTTTATAAATGAAATTACAGAATGAAATCGGCTTGAATTTTAGAAATGAACTAGGGTTATCAGTCTTTGGAATCAGTGCAGTAAAGATAGCATTATAGGATGCCATGATTTTTCTAGAGAATATTGACTTATCATTCACTTTCCACCAGTCTTCTTCTATGAAATGAAAGCATCATCAAAATATTTACATAGGTAGCCCATCAGGCCTGGGGCTCTTATATTTTAAAAACTTTGAAGACCGGTAAGTAATTATTCCCTTCTCACCTCCTCCATTAGATTTTGGTTGTCTTCAAGATTCAAAAAACTAGGGAAGAATTTAGACATTCTTAAAACCTTGGATGTTGTTTCTCTTCTCTTAGCCTTATAAATAGATCCTAAACTGATAATTGCGCTAACCAACAAAACCCTACACTATCGACCCTTTCAGCAACAACCCACGCAGCGTAGGCTGTAGTCTCACCTGAGGCAGTATTGGGGGATGTTAGAACTATGTTTCTACATCGAAAGGACTATGTGATGTGTTTCTACCAATCTTATGGATTTATCTTGATCTTTGCGAACCCTATCCCTTAAAACCCAAAAATTACAACAGCTAATAGTTAGTAGTTTTATGCCCTTCGTCGATTATGCTAAACATTCATAACATCATATAACTAAATAGATCTACTTTTTTGTGAATCTATTAAGTACTTTTCCTGATTAATTGCATTCAATAGATCAAAAATATAGTAAATTCAAAGATAACATAGATACATAGATAATTCTTCAAAACAAGCCTTTATTATGCTTTAGATATTCAATTACAGCCCCTTCCAACCCTGTGTACACAATTGCAGGGGCCTGCACACTCAACTGTGGACTTACCAAGGTCTCCATGCACGTAGATGTAGGAGCCTTCCCCTTCGCCTAAGTATAGAATAGACAAAAACAGACTCATATCATTCACTTCTATCCTTCGCTATGCTTATCTATGACTCTTTTATGACTCCTTTTTATATCCTTCTTAATTACATTACCATGGTTTGCAAACCATGGGATGATCTCAAAATAGCCTAACTCTTAACAAACTAAGGGGCTTTGACCTTCTAAAATCCACTTTGACTCCTGTCAACCTACACTACTCGTGATCTGCTCCTCAAAATGCATAGACTTTACAATATTTAACAAAAATTTACAAAATTTGACCCCAGGGGACCCTGTCCCAACAACTTCTACGGTGACAGGATCATAGAGCACAGGATCCCAGGGAACAAGCTCCTACAATACAGGTTCACAACAGGACATAGTGGCATCTTCATCAGGATGATAGGCTCCAGATGAGGAGATTCCTATAGTAGTTCAAGAGGCTACTTCAGGGAAGAGGAAGCCAATGTGGCTTCATGATACCTTGTAGGAAGATGTGGAGTTAATAGGGAAGCCGAATTGGTTATTAAGGGAGAGAAGGCCACCAGAGAGGTTGGGTGGCTATGTGGTGAGTGTTGTGGAGACCGAGTAAACTAGTTACGAGGAGGATGTGAATTAGAAAATTTGGAGGGATGTCGCAGTGGAGGAGTATGCTTACATCATGAACCAAGAACCTCTTCATGCCATTCATTTGCGTAAGCAATCATTCCTCCACAAGAATGATTCCTAAGGACCCTATTAGACAACAACATACATACATACATAGATATATATACATATAAATATTAGCATTAAACAACCATGATCCATGACGACCCTATCATACACGACATACATACATACATATATAAAAATTAGCATAATCATGATCACAACATAATTACTCTATAACATAAGGTTTAAGAGAATGCCCTTTATCCATGTGCAACAAGCAAAACATTGAGAACAATAATTCCCAACATATCCAAGGCATCTGATGACTGAAATCAATTTACCTTACCTTTCCTGATTACCTTGCTCATGACTATATTTCCACTATCTATTTACACCAATGGACAAAACCAATCCAACCGATTGTCATATTTTCACCTTCAACTACCCTTTACTCATGCACTGAGCTTCATCTGAGTCTCATATTACCTTATGGGTTTCATTCAACTTCTCTTGAGCTCCATTAACTTTCCTCTTTCCCAACCAATTCCCAAGACTCAAAACTTAAAAGGAAAGCACAAGAAACAAACAAGAAGAATACCATGAAAACCAATAACCACACGACACCACAACAAAGTGGTAAGGCCTTACACTAGACATAAACAAAACCACAAATCAAGCTCCACAAATCACAAAATACCAAAAGCATGAGATTAGAAACAAACACCATGAATCCATCCCCACGGGTTTCTAATGCTCCCAAGTGAAAGCTCTACCCGATCCTTCTTTAATATTTCATGGCGATCTCTTTTGCCATGAAATCCACTGCATCATACTACCATAAACACAATTGTTAGTGCATAAGTAGACATAACAGCATACTAGTTACCTAATCTTGTCATACTAGTGTGAAGCATGTTACTTTATAACTTCTCACACATGTCGACCACATGTTCCAAATATCAAGACAATCATATCTATCAGTTTGAAATCAACCTTTACCAAGACTAACAATCATGTCATAATCCATAGTCAACTCATAGTAATTAGACATAATGCTACAATTGTCACATATTACACTCAAGTACATGTTAGTTATCTAAACACATATGAGTGAGTAAAACCATCTTAAAACAAGATCATTTATTGATGCAATCTTATAGACACATACTCATATCATGTGATTAATCAAACGTTCAACAATAGGTAGATGACATAATAGACACCAACACTCAAACACCAAATAGGCAACATAATCAAACATTCAAGCACAAAGTAGACGACATAAGTAAGCTCATACATTAATGTATGTCAAGGGACACTATGCACAATAAATCTAGTTAGAATGATATAACTTCACAACATGTCAACTAAAACACAAACAACATCATGATATCCATAAAATTAACTAACTAACATGTTCACATAATAAACTCATAAACATTTTTTGTTCATGCATAATAATCACATATGCATAGTCATTCTAGATTAGTACAACACAATGTCACAAATAAGTTGACTCATACCTGAATATCATAATCATAACCACCTACATAGGCCAATCGAATTTAGTAGGATACATATAACATCAAGATCCTACTACAATAACCCTAATCATCAAATTACTAGCATATGACAACAACAAGTTATATATCATGCTCATTAACAACATATAACCTAATCATCAAGTTAACTAACATAAAAAAACAATAACAATGCATACAACCACATGTTACTATTATTCATGACTACCCGACACATGTGCATATGACTACACTAATCAACTAGCATCTATCATGTATGTAACCATAACATCAATAGCATGAAAGGCACACATAACCATAATGCAAATAGCAATCCTTAACCTGCATACCTACATTCCAAACATACAATACCTATATGATGATCTGCACATACCCCAAAGTCTAGTGCTGCAACCTCACTCTAATGATCTGCATCTCCTACTCTATCTTAGACACCACATTGGCATAATAACATACCAATAGCATCATGATGACTTAATTGCATACAATGACCTCATAATGCATGTTTGACCTACTATACATGTATAACTATAACCATGAAAATGAATGCATAACAATATATAGACACTGACATGCATAAAAAATGCATATACAACCATACACTCATGATGGCACATTCCACAACAACACCATCAACCTTCACATGGTGATGTCACTACAACCATGACCAACATCATGTAAATCCAACAAGCACATGGACTACAAGCATCAGGAACACATATGCACCTAACGTGAATGCATCACCAACACATCACCCATCAATTTTGAGGGGTGAACCATGCTCTGATACCATTTTGTGGTATCAAATATGGCCCAAAGAGAGCGCAACCCACTCTGATACCACTCTGTTACACCCTACTCTCACATCTACCCAAATAACCAGCAAACCAGGGTAAACATGTGATGAGAAGTTACTATGATATGATTTGATTCCATATGTGTCAGTTAAGGAAGTGAAATTGATGGAAACACACAATACCAGACCTTCTACACCTACTACAGGACTCCCGGAATGCATCCCTGTCATTCCCCTGACTAACCCCTATGTCCCACTGAGATCTTAGACCATTAAACTCTTGGTCACTTCCTTGATATGGACAAGGGTGCGATTAAAAACCTCCATACGCATGCACAACATGGGTATGCATGTGGTTGGGGAATTATTTCCTCATACATATGCCCATGACTCAAGGATTTGTGCCACTTTTCAATCTTGGAATCTAGGGCACTGCCCAAAAACCCCTGTAGCTTTTAGAATCCATAATTTGCATGAGACAAGACTTGCAAATCAAAAACTGACTCTAGGACTAGGCTTGACCATCCCCAACCAAGACTAACTTTCTCTCAAACACTTGGCATCAATGCAATCTACAGGAAATGAATACAAGACAAAGCATAAATGATTGATAACCATATGAGACTTGACAAGAAGGATCAGTGCCCTCTTCCATTAACTATTTTGACATCAATTAGGTCTTGCATCCATTATTCTTTCAGTTACAAGTAAATACATGAAATAACCATGACTATAACCAGTCACATAACCATGCTTGTAACCAGCATTAAACCATGTAGATAGCAATGAGATAACAACTATTAAGGCCACATAATAACAAGTACAAAAGAAAGATAACTTAGCTTTTATTAAACATAGGCAAGAGCCAACCAAGTTTGTGACTTCCATATACTAGCCGACCATAAACATGGTTGAACCAAATATTTCTTTTAGCCAGTGACCCCCATGCCATATTTCAAGCATGAATGTGGGATATGATGGATATACCAATCCAAGAACAACCAAGGGAATCTAGAGGTTAAACCACTTCCACCCTCACCAAACTACGATCTCACCAAAACTGGCACTAAGATCAAAAAACCAAACTAAGCTTGGAATGCCTCCAAACTCCATCACTATCCTTGAGGAATTTTTTGTCTCCTTGTCTATCAGGATTTACCACAATATACACCGGATCACTAGACCCTCAACTGAGACTCTACCCTCTGGCTTTACCATGTATCTCGCCAAAAGTGGTCAAGGGATTCATAGGCCTTTGGGAATTTTCTTGAGACCATGTTAGGTCCCTATAATACTAGTGATTTCCCCATTACTATTGCCACTGTAGCCCTTATTGTTATTGTTGTGCCCCTATAGTCCCCATATTGTTATTATGGTACCCCATAGAAGCCCACCATTGTTATTGTTGTGCCCTTATATTATTATTGTTATGTTGGATTTGATTATATTGTGACCCTTTAGACTCCTATATATAGAAAGGAGGTTTTATCATTTTTATCATCCAAGAGTTGTTCACTTGTGTAATGTAAATGAGGTTTCCCCTCCAATACACTTATTATGAAGTCGTTGATCTATCATTTCTATCTTTTTGTGAGTTGTTTCTTAACATCTGGTATCAGAGTTTGGATTCTAGGATTTCGCTACTCCAAACAAGTCAACGTGGTATTTTTGCTATAAATTTTTCTCCCCGAAGTTTCAGAAGCTAAAAAAAACCTTATTTGAGCCTAAACCATTCTGAACCTCGGGTCTGAATTTTAGATCTTGTCTCACTATATTTTCGGAGATATGATTCAAGGAACTTACGATTTTTGCAGATTCCCGAATTATATTAAAAATCGGTGACCTTAAGAAAATTTTCATAACCTTCTCTCTGAGCATCAGATTGAAATTTCATAAGAAGTAGCAAAAAGAGGATAGACTGCAGTTTTCTATGTATCATTTTTAGATTCGAAGGTCGAAACAGTAATATGTGGAACGTTTTACAAGTTTTCTCTACCGAAAAATTATATAATCAAGTCATCTTGGGAGATTGGGCATAACACTTTCTTGGAGAATCCAATTTTGATTAGACTGGTGGCATTGGAAAAAGGACTCAGAGGGATACCGCAAGAAGCAATTTTAGACCTTGGAGATCCACAATTACAGAGATGCATCAAATTAAATATCAAGCTTCTACAAATCGAAAAAAGGTGTGTAGTATTTTTGAAATTTTGTATAAGTTTGGGTTAAGAAATTAGTTTGAAGTTCAAAGGGCACAGTGAAGAATGATTATCATTAATTGATGCCTCAAAGAAGAAAATGGAAACACCTAGTAAACAACCAGAAAGCTCTAGCATGACTGATGAAGAAGAGGAAGAAATGCATCATGATATATCAAAATTACGAGACCAAGTGCAACAAATTCCACTCTCACAAAAGGTGATATAAGCTAAGATTGATGGTTTAAAGAAAGGTGTGGAAGTTAAGATGAATGGTGTGGAATATAAGATGAATGGCATGGATGCTAAGATGGATGGTATAGAAGAAAAAATGAAAAGAGACATGGAAGATTTGAAGATAGATTTGACTAAGTTGCTACAAGAAATGTTTACTAATGGTGAAAGGGTAGTAAAGGAAACTCATGATGAGAACAAAATAAATGTTAATCATGATTTCATAGACTCTAATGTTGGATTGAAGACCCACCATGTTTCAAAGATCGATATGAGGAAGTTTGATGGAAAGGGTCCCGTAACATGGATACTACAGATGGAGCAATACTTCGATCTCCATAATGTGAAAAAAACACCAAAGCTTCTCATTGCACCTTTATATTTAGAACCAAATCAGTTTGTATGGTATCGATGGCTTTGCTCTCGTAAACAAATTGTCACTTGGGTGATTTTTATGGTATAAATGATGGCACATTATGAGGAAACAAAAACCAATTGATAAACCTCAAACAAAAGGGTTCAATGATGTAGCACATTGAGGACTTCTGAAAATTGAATATAAGGGTAAAATATATTCCATAGGAGCATAGGATTTATGTGTTCATAGGTACTTTAAAGTATAACATCCAACATGAGGTTCACCTTTGGGAACCTAACTCATTGGAGAAGGCATTCAGAATTGCAAAAAAAATGGAAAGAAAAATTATGGCAACAAGGAAGCCTACCACTCAGAACTATAAGGATGGAAGTGTTGTTTCCCTTAGCCTTCCACAACCTACAAGGTTGACACCCCAACAATTGGAAGAAAAAAGAGCAAAGGGGCTTTCTTATAGTTGTGATAGAAAATACACTAAAGTTCATAAGTGTGTTGAGAAGAAATTATTTTACATATATTGTGAAGAGGAGGAAGGAAAGGAACAAGAAACATCAAAAGAAGAGGATATACGCTAGGAACAAACCCTAGAGAAAGAAGAAATGAATCCGACCATGTATTGTAATGCATTGGCCAGAATTACCACTCCTAAAAATATCAAGATAAAAGGACATATCAATAAGAAAAAGGTAATAATGTTGATTGATTCGGGAAGTACCCACAATTTTATTTATTGTAAGATAGCCAAGGAATTTAATTTCTTCCTATATCCAGTACCAGAGTGTCAAGTGATGGTTGCAAGTGGAGGAACCATAAATTTCTCTAGAAGGTGCCATAATATCAAGCTATCCATGGGAGAATATGTATTGAATAGCCCAATGCTTTCCATTCCAATGGGTGGTGATGATATTGTACTAGGAGTCCAATGGCTACAATCCTTGGGTACAATAGCTTTTAATTTTTAAGAAATTTTCATGAAATTTTATTCTAAAGGAAAGGAAGTTGGATTAAGAGGTATCGCAAGGAAACCAAGAAAGATAATCAGCTCTAATGGAATGACAAAGCCTCTAAAGAAATAACAACGAGGCGTAATTGCACAATTATGTTTGCTAGAGGTTTCCACATTGAAATCATCTATTTCTCCAGATCTCCAAAAAGTATTGGACAATCATTCCAAGGTATTTGAGACTCCTAAAGGTATCCCACATATTCGTGATCGTGATTATGCTATTCGTTTGATTCTAGGAAGTGTTCCTCCAAACATCAGGCCTTACAGATACCCATATGCCCAAAACTGTGAAATTGAACGTATGGTTGCAGAAATGTTAGAGGCTGGTATAATTTAGCCTAGTCAAAGTTATTTCTCTGCTTCTATATGGTTGGTGCATAAGAAGGTTGGATCATGGTGCATGTGTCTGGATTATATGGAGCTCAACAAGCTCACTATTAAAGATAAATTTCCCATTTTTTTTCACTGATGCACTATTGGATGAATTGCATGGATCAATTTACTTCACCAAGTTGGATCTTCATTCAAGATATCATCAAATCAGAATGAAGACTGAAGACATTCTGAAAACAACATTTAGAACTCATGAGGGTCATTATGAATATTTGGTCATGCCTTTTGGCCTTACCAATGCACCTTCTACATTTCAAGGTTTGATGAATTGTGTTTTCAAACCCTTCCTTAAGAAATTTGTGTTAGTATTTTTTGATGATATACTAATCTATAGCAAGGCTTGGAAGGATCATGTTCAACATGTTGACAAGGTGCTCAAACTATTGGAGGAGAAACAATTATATGCAAAAAGATCCAAATGTTTCTTTGGAGTACAAGAGGTGGAATATTTGGGTCATATTGTATCTCATGAAGTTGTTAAGGTAGACCCTAGCAAAATTATAGCCATTAAGGAAGGAAAATCCCCACATCCATAAAGCATTTGTGAGGATTTCTCGGGTTGACAAGGTATTATCGCAAGTTTGTTAAGAATTATGGGAGAATAGAAGCACCTCTAACAACATTATTAAAGAAATATGCATTTTTATGAACTCCAAAAGAAACGAAGGCCTTTGAATATCTTAAAGAGGCAATGTGCCAAGCACTAGTCTTTGCTACGTCGGACTTCACAAAAACCTTTATTGTGGAATGTGATGCCTCAGGAAATGGAATTGGTGTTGTTTTAATCCAAGAAGAAAGATTCATTGCTTTCGAAAGTCATCCAATCAAAGGAAAGTATTTACACAAAGATATTTATGAGAAGGAAACGTTGGCAATACTACATGCACTTAAGAAATGACAACCCTATCTAATGGCAAGACACTTCAAGGTAAAAATGGATCATGATAGTCTTAAATAATTTTTAGAACAAAGATTATCTTCAGAAGAGCAACAAAAATGGGTCACAAATATGTTGGGTTATGACTTTTAAATCATCTACAAGGGAAGAAAAATGTTGTGGCATATGCACTCTCAAGAAAGGATGAGGGTGTCGAAGCATTTCTTTGTGCCATTTCTATTATTCAACCAGTTTGGATAAATGAAGCAAGGGATGAATGGAAGAATGAATAAGAAGTGTGATCACTCATTCAAAAGTTACAACAATATCCCAGTACATCTCATACATTTAGTTGGAAAAATTATTCATTATGGTACAAATATCACTTATACCTATGTTAGAATTCCCAACTCAAACAAAATGTTCTTATGGAATTGCACACCTCTCCCTTAGGAGGGTACTCAGGATTCTTAAAAATTTACCATTGGGTTAAGAAGGAATTTTTTTGGGATGGCTTTAAATTAATATTCAAAATTTTTTGGTGGAATGTTTAGTTTTCCAACAAAATAAAGTTGAAACAATTAAGACCCTGGGTCCATTACAACCTTTATCCATTCCAAGTCAACATTGGGAGGAGGTATCAATGGATTTTATCATAGATTTACCCAAGTCCGAAGGAAATAGTGTCATCATGGTGGTAGTTGAGAGACTTACCAAGTATGCACACTTTTGTGCATTATCTCATCCATTTAAAGCCAGTACAGTTTCTACTGCATTTATGGAAACAATTCAAAAGCTACATGGAAACCCAAATATTATTGTAAGCGACAGAGATCCCATTTTCAGTGGAAATTTTTGGACATACTTATTTTCTTGTCTTGGTACTCTATTAGCTCATAGCTCATCCTATCATCCTCAATCTAATGGGAAACTGAGATAGTAAACAAATGTTTGGAAGGATGTCTTTGTTGCTTTGTATCTGATAAACAGACACAATGGGTCAAATGGTTTCCTCTGGTTGAATGGTGGTATAACACTTCCTTCCATATTGTAGCAAAAATGACCCCATTTATGGCACTTTATGGATATCACCCACCATCCATCACATCGTATTTAAGATAAAAGTCTAAGGTTCAAGCAGTGGAAGATCACATCGAGCATCCACAACGAGTTATCCAACTCTTAAAAGATAACCTACCTTTGGCAGAGAATAGAATGAAACAACAGGCAGATCAACATTGCAGCAAAAGAAGTTTTGATGTAGGTGACTCGGTATTTCTACTACTACAATCATATAAACAAATGTCCCTCAAGCAAGCTAATAAGGATAATAAATTATCACAAAAGTATTATGGTCCTTACAAGGTGTTGCAAAATATTGGTACTATGGCATACAAATTGGATCTTCCTACAGCTTACTGAGTGCACCCAGTTTTCCATGTTTCATGCTTAAAGAAGGTTATTGCTAACAAGCCCCCAGTTCAAACAATATTGCTAGAACTTGATGAGGAAGGAAAAATCATATTAGAACCTGAAGCAGTCACGTAAACGAGAACTCGACAACTATGAAATCAATAAATTTCGGAGTATCTCATCAAGTGGAAGAACTTACCCACTGAAGATTCCACATGGGAGGATGAGAATTTTCTACAGAAGCATCCAAAACTACTCAAGCATTGAGGACAACACTTTTTTGAAGGAGAAGGGCATGTCAAGTCCCTATAATACTAGTGATTCCCCCATTACTATTGTCATTGTAGCCCTTATTGTTATTGTTGTGCCCCTATAGTCCCCATATTGTTATTATTGTGCCCCATAGAAGCCCACTATTATTATTGTTGTTCCCTTATATTATTATTGTTATGTCAGCTTTTATTATATTGTGACCCCTTAGACTCCTATATATAGAAAGGAGGTTTTTTCATTTTTATCATCCAAGAATTGTTCATTTGTGTAATGTAAAGGAGGTTTCCCACTCGAAGAGGTTGATTCTGAAGTCGTTGATCTATATTTTCTATCTTTTCGTGAGTTGGTTTCTTAACATTCCTCCACTCGAGATTCCAAAACCATCCGGAAATTCCAAAGCTCAAAATATAGAAACCATCCCATCACACCATGGTCATCCAGAACAAGGCAAGTCAAGGCTGAAAACCACTATCATAACCCAACAAGACCATGCCATCAATAGCCAGAGAACCAGATACTAACATGAAAATCCCTGCATGTCAAAACCAACTAGGAAACCACACATGCAATATGTTACTTGCAAGTATTCCTGTTGAATCTGCTTGATCATGCTCTTCCTTGCTCTATGTTTTCCATTCTTTCCCTTGTCCTTCCTTTGTTTGTTTTTCCCTTCCTTTCTCTGAAGGTAGAATGCTCTAATAAAACTTTGTGTGTTCAAGAGTGTGAGAAATAGATAATAATGAGAGAGCTCCAAAACTGAACTCACAAAAGGTTACACTAACGAATCTTGAGAAAAAGTTTTCCAATTGATCCTCATAAGCCTTTCTATCCATGAGGCCTCTATTCTCTTTATTTTCCATTATTTTCCTTAAATTTCCTCCTCACATGCAACCTGTGACCTCCTCCTCATAAATAAATGTGCCAAAAATGCCATTTTACCTTTCCAAAGACTTTGTCATTGCCTTTTCCAAATTCATTTAGAGATAATAACCAAAATGAACACCCACACTAGGATGTCTTGCCCACCATTCATCTTGGAATACATGTCCCTTAACCGTGCTCGTATTTTTCCTTTATTAACTTTTATTACATGAGCTTTTAACGAGGGGTTGTTACACTTCTCATCATTATGAGACTAAAAAGGAGGAAAAGGAAAAAGAGGCTAATCATTCTTCATGTGAAAGTGTTGGAGAAGAGAAAGAAAGAGAAGAGAAAACATGGAGGCTTATATATATTATGCAGGAGGAGAGAATGCACAACACGAAGGGAAACAAGCTCGAGTTTAAGGCTTTAAGAGTAGGCATGCATTCGAATGAAAACATGTCTGAGTTTTTAGGCTAGAAATTAGCATGTAGACAGAGGAATAGAATTCAATTCCAATGATGAGTTTGAGGAGATCCTACATATCTATCAAAGGTTTCACAGGTAGGAGGCGAAGCATATTTTTAGGGGCAAGCATAGGCCCAAAAAATAGGGAGAGATATGTGGGCGTGTAGCATTCACTTTGAGGCAGAGTTTACAAGTATGTAGCACCAAATCTGGTGGGAAGAGAGTACTTTCAATGGCATGAAATTCAAGATCTGGAACTCTGGTAGTGGCATGTTCTTCTAGGTAGAGAAGAGTAAAAAGTTGTAGAAACATCAACACAAAGATTGTTGAACTTGTGCACAAGTTTCCAAATATGTGGCACAATTTCCTTGATAGAAATAAGGAGAGATATGTACTCTATGTGATGTAATTAATGTTTTAAATAATCCTTTGAAATTAGAAAACAAAATCCTCCTTCAAACTAGTTTTCCTCTTTGGGGTTCTTCTATCTTGGTAAAAAATTGACCAAAAATATCAATGTTCATAATTCTATGTGCATGCTTGTCTTTATTATTAGCTGGGAGCAAAAGAGCAGTGGTAGCCTAGCAATGTTTTAGTTGCTATTTTATATTCGTGTTTTAATGTGCAAATGAACCATGGGGTTGGGCATTAAACAATGATGTGTAAAACAAATTGAAACTAGAGGGGCTATAACACACATGAATTTTCTACAATTCTAAAATGAGCTATATGTACTGCAAATCTTGTTTAATTTTGTGGCTCTATTAGGGGGTATCCATGTGCAAAGACCTGTGTATTATTAGTACTGGCTGTATTACTCTTCGGAGGATAATTTTGGTTTACAATTTTGGGTCCATGTTTTTCAATTAATACAAATATTCTCATTATCGTAAGAAAAAAAGAGAAAAAAAGTGGTACATGTACATATAATAACTCCTAGCCAATAAATTGTTGTTTTCCAAATTTTCATTGCAACTAAAGTATTATGACAGGGAAACATTAACTTGCATCATGCCAACGCAATATATGAAATGGCATAAGAGACAATAGAAACAATGTAATACAAATATGAGTTCAAAAGGTAATTATGGAAGAGAGCATTTTCAAGTTTAATACACAAAGTCTAAGGGGAACTTGAGAGACTAGTTATGGAGATATGATAAACCTATTTGTATTTATAGGTCCAAGTTATTATATCAATCCCCTATAGCCCCTTTCTCATTTTAGGAAAAGCAATGAGACCTTATTGACCCTAGAAGAAAATGGATAATAAAATTTTCTTTGTATGATATTAAAAACCCTAATTTAATGTGAATGTATTTTATTAGATTAACATTTATTCTCCACAAGTTTCATAGAGGATGCATATCTTTCTTGTGACCAACAAGAGAACATTTGACATTTATTTTTGAATTTACATGATGCCCATGAGTATTGAAATTTTGTTTAGAACAAGTTGAAGTGCACTTTCCTAAAAGAGGTCCACTAGAAAGGTACTCCCCTAGGGAATAAAGATTCCATTGAAGTGCAATATATCAACAAAATCTACTCCCATAAAGGACACATATGATCTTTGCTCAAAACAAGGTTATATTTTCTACAATTAGGATGGTTATATTGACCATATACATTTAAGAAGAAGTGTATTTACTAATAAGGATGTTATTTATATATTCTCTAAAAGAAGAATTGTCTTTACTAATAAGGATGTTATTCATATATTCTCTAAAATCAAAGGATGAGTATCTTGACAATAATATATTCCCTAAAATCAAAGGATGTGTATCTTGAAAATAGACATTCAAGAGTAACTACCTTAGCTCCGTGGATTCCCGTTATACCTATAATATCAAATTACATGTTTTACAATCTATAAATGATATAGGAAAACTAAAAGTTAAATTGGAGATTGAATCATATTAACAACAAATTTATTTATGGTTAATATTTTAATTTAACAATTACATTAGAAAAATAGCCATTACAAATCTAATCTTTATGAAACCTAAAATGACCATTTCTTGGTACATAATTAAGCCTTACACATGCAATTAGAAGCATTACATATATCATTTCAACATATTTATTTTGAAATCCCAACAAATATTTACTAAGTTTTAGACAGAATTGACAAAAAAATGAGCAATATCGAATTTTGTTATTATTCATATTTTTAAATGACAAGTTAATTTTTATGTTAAGAGTTGAATGAACTAGACCTCTTCTTATTACTTCTATTAGGTATTAACTATATTTTTGTATTTTCAGTTTTTTTGTTTGAGTAATAAATTATTTTATTAGTATGGACATTGAAATGTTTTATTTATAAGTGACTGAAATATTTTTACATCTCATTCATACTATTTTACATTTAAAAAATCACTTACTTTTATATTAAATGAACATTTGTCAATTTAAAGTTGAGCACTGAAGGAATTACATATGTCCCTCATACTAAGAATGTAGAATGAGTAGAAATAAATTTGTTTTTTGAAAATCTGAAATATATCAAATTTCCTTTTTAATATCTATATATATATATATATATATATATATATATATATATATATATATATATATATATATATATATATATATATATATATATATATATATATATATATATATCTATATATATATATATATATATATATATATATATATATATATAGATATATATATTGGAATTTAATTATAATGTAGAATAAGTAACAATACAATTGTTTTTTGAAAATCTGAAATATATAACTTTTCTTTTTTAATATATATTTTTTCTCGCTAGAATTTAATTATATTTATTTTGTTCATAAATAAATTATTTTTATATAAAAAAAATTCAAAAAAGTAAATATTTATTTTACTTAAAACAAATTATTTAACTTTCTATCCAATGAAAGAATTGTTTAATTTCTCTTTACTCAATACTTTTTTTTTGTCCTACAACTAGAAACAATAATAAATAGTTTTAAAGATCTTTTTGTTATGATCATGCTATTAACAAATTTTCTACAAAAGGTCAAGAAAATTCATTTCGAAAATACATTTTAATGTCATTTTTAAGAGGATATGGTAATGGGCATTCATTTCAAAAATATATTTGGAACAAAATATTCTTTTAAGTTGATATGGTAATGAGCATTCATTTCCAAAATATATTTGGAACAAAATATTCTTTTAAGCGGATATGGTAATGGGCATTCATTTTCAAAATACATTTGGAACAAAATATTCTTCTAAATAGGCATTCATTTGTAAAATACATTTGGAACAAAATATTCTTCTACAAATACACACCCTATAATACGATTTATATGTAAAATATTTACCAAAAGATAGTAGGTGAGTAGCTTTCTTTCATTAACTGAATTCAAAATACAACAATAAATATAAAACATTTATCACAACATCCATCTTCGTGTATTTAAAATTAACCATTAAAAAGGGAGAAAACCCTCATAAAATTTTGCAGAGCACAAGGTAATTTCAATTTCAATTTCAATCATAGGATTCAGACGAAAGTGAACCAAGAAAACCATTTGTTCAATTATTTTGAGCATGTTAACTAATGAGTTTAAGTTGCAATTATTTCAAGTATGTTAACTAATGAGCTAAAGTTGCAAAATTACAGGGGTGATTACAATATCATTTGAGACCATTACAGGTGCTATCTCATGGAGTTGACCAGTAGTAGCCTTTAATGTTTGTTGGATTCATCCTCGATGCTTAGGCCATGTTTGAGCATCCTGTGAATTCTAGCAAGAAATGTGTTAGGCTCCTCCACATTGGATAGTGAGGTAACCAGATCCTTCATCAATTTATCATTTCTACCAGTCTCGACTCTCTTTCTCAATTCCTCCATGATGGCATTCTCTGGGTTGATCTCCATTGTTTTCTTGCTGGACGTGTATGGCTAGATGGAGCTTCCGCATAGGGCTTGGGCCTTCATTATGGGACAATTTCAAATTTCAAATCAGCCTACAATTTGAATGGTGCGGATTCATTTTCAAGTTTCAAACTAGGTTATAATATGAATGGTAGGGTTTCCAAATTCAAATGAATGTACCATGGGCGCTTGGATAGAGGGAGAGTATTGAGTTTCAAAGGTCGCCAGACTTGGCATGGAATGTTATGAGGTGTTTTACTATTACTTAGACCAAATATCAATTGATCCTTCGCCATATTAAAATCATGATAGACTTTTTCAAAAGGAAACCAAGAAATATCTCAACATTTTTCAAATACATAGCTTAATACAATATATTCAAACCCTACAATAAACCTGTAGAATTATATCAACTAGCTATTACGAATTAAAATCTCGATAGAGGAAAAGAGATTGAATTTAAATGGAACCATACATTCTATAGTTTCCAATAACCATGCGAAATAGCAGTCTGAGAAATAGAGCTGGAGTTGCAAACTATGGCCAAAGCCATTTAAAACTTATGTACATATGGAACCAATAGTATAGTGGGATTAAGGCTTCCATAAGCCGAGTAAATAAAAACTTCCTAAGCATAACATCAAGAACTCTAAGTAAAGCCGACCCTATGGCCACAGAACCCTACTAAGAAATGACTCTAGTAATTTAAATACCCGGTGTCTGGTGGGTTCTTCCTCCTGGAAGACGAAGCCGAAGAGAGGGTTTTGTCCTCCGGACCATCTGGAGGCTGTGACACCTGTAAAGAGCTTGCACAAAACACAACCAATAATGAGGGATTAGTTGTTAAACCTTCATAAGAAAACTGTAACAAAGAAATGATAGGCACAGAACTGATAAAAAAACTCACCATTGAATAACAACATGAAAAACCCTATCGCAACAATTCAACTCCACCATGCCCAAGCATCTAAAGTAGTTGGAAGACAAGCCTGGATACAATCTAGAAGTCAGGCAATAGAATTGGTGGACAAGCAGGCCCCTACATCAGGCAAAGAAACCAAATGAATCAGGTCCCAAGTCATCCAACCAGAGTAGAGCCGAAGTCCATCGGGGTTCAAGAGAAATGCAATGCCAAACAGGAAAAAAAACCACTGAGAGGTAAATGTCAAAACCCTCGAGAACCGTATGATCCACTGAGTTGACAACGACTGTTGATGATGGAGACAAATCCCAAGGAAGGTGCAGCAAGTGGTCCGTGCGGTGTATGACGGTACACCACCTAAGCCAGGATAGCCAGGGCCATTAATAGGAATTAAACATATGGCGGGCTCTTAAGAAATGAAATCCATTGTATTAAACGCCAATTATAGAAAGTACCAAATTTATTAAATATGAAATGATTGCTATTCATAAGTTAATTGATATCGCATGTGTATAATCCCGCCTTGGGTTATGAGACTAGTGAAAAATGATTACTAAGGTTTAAATTGACATTTATATCCACGCTTTATAATGGTTGTCTTTTGTTGTTATAAAAATAACTAGGCTATTAACATGTCAAGATTTGATTAAAGTAAGCACTCTGGTAATATAGTAAAACAAAAAGAAAATATACTTTCTTTTATATATATATATATTTTTTATATAGATGTGTTACATATGGTATCAGAGTGGCTTAGGTTTCCAAAACTGAGACCTCTGGAGTAAGAAATAACAATCTCGATGATGTGCACGTAAGAGGCAGAAAAATTTAGTATGAGGCGAATTGTGAATCCACTACATGGTTCCATATTGGGAACAGGACCAACACCATTTTAGAAGGTAATCCTAAGCTCTAGGTGCAACTGGGGGATGAGTCACAAAATCCCAATACAGACCTCCAGATGACTGTACAAGAATTGAAAGGTGAAATGGCCCAACTCTAGGTAGACAATGAAAGATTGATGCAGGAACAAGAAAAGATTCTGAAAAACCTATCGGGTAGACGGAATCATCGACCCCTAGTTCCCAGCCCCAATTGCGACCATACAACTAGGGAACAACAATGTCGAACTGAAAACATGGAAATGGGGGGAGGTGAAGAAAACCAAGAAGGAGAATTAGGTAATTTGTCCAATCATAAGACTTAGAGAAAATAGAAAATTTAACTCCAAGGAGAGTTTTGGAAAATCAAGCCTTCTCTCTTCGATGGAGAGAAAGAAGAGGCGACATAAACATGGTTAATTAACATGAATAAGTATTTCTAGCTGTACAAGTATGATTACAATTTGAAGGCTTGTTTGTCCATTTTCCAGCTTCAAGGGAAAGCCACGTTATGGTGGGAGGAGGTAAAAATCGTCCAAATGGTCAATGAGAAAAATATAACATGGGAGCAATTCCAGAATTTTTTTAAAGAAAAATATCTAACCGAAAGGTTTTATGATGAGAAAGAAAAATAATTCCATGATCTCCGCCTAGGCCAAATGACCATGGATGAGTTATAACAAAATTTACATCATTATTGTGGTATTTTCCTTATATTCGTGAAGAAAAAGCCAAAGTACAATGATTTATCAACAATCTTCCACTGTTCATGAAGGAAAGTTTGGAATTCGACAACCGAAAAACTATGGATGAAGCCATTCAAAAGGCACAGATCTACTATTAGCAAAATAAACCAAAGGGTGACTCGAGGAAAATGTGGGTTGATAAAAGGGAAATAAATGTATTCCCAGCCACAAGGGGAATAAGGGCATCAGTAACAAAGGCTCATGTAAAGGAGAAAATCACTGAAATGTGAATAAACATAGATTTAAAGTACCAGGTGAAACCAGGACAAGTGAACAGGCTAGCAGAAATGAAGTTGAATTTATTAACAAACCACATGTGCAGTGTTGGGGATGCGGAGGCTTGTATTACGTAAAAAATTGTCCCCATCGCAAGGGAGCAGATCATATCTCTCAAATTCAAGAGGCATCTACACTGGGAGAAGTGGCTAGGAGCATTCCTAAAATTAATGCAATGTTGGAAGATTATCAGACAGAATTTTAGCTGACTATGGTTGAATTTGAAGGTACTATTTTTTACGAGACATGTTCTATTTTAATAGATCCAGAGGCCACTTTAAGCTACATTAGTCCCAAGATAGTGGAATGATGTAAATTACAAGCTGTTAAATTTAAAAATCCATGGTTAGTACAACTAGCCACAAGAGAAAATAGAAGAGTTTTGTCTAAAGTAAGCAATTGTCCTATAAAAATAGTCAGTCAACCTATTATATCTTATTTGAATGTGTTACCCCTGAGGTCATACAACATTCTTAAAGGCATGGACTAGTTGGAGAAACATTGGTCCCTCATAAATTGTAAGACAAAAACTATTAACTTCCAAGATGAGGTAGGGGAGAGACATGAAATTCAAGGTGTGCATAAACCTTTGCAATTAAGGCCTATAACAACCTCCCAGTTAGCCAAATGCATCAGAAAAGGTTGTCAAGTTTATGCCATCCAAGTAGGGTATGCTGACTCAAAAGATAAATCTGTATCCCTTGAGAATATACCTGTGATACAAAATTTTCCAGATGTATTTCCTGAAGAAATACCAGGTCTACCCCCAAAAAGAGACATAGACTTTACCATTGAGTTAATTCTGGGAGCTGCCCCAGTTTCTTGAGCACCTTACCGAATGAGCATACCAGAACTAATAGAATTAAAAATGCAACTCCAGGAGTTGCTTGATAAGAAGTATATCCACCCCAGTGTGTCCCCTTGGGGAGCTCTAGTATTATTTGTTAAAAAGAAAGATGGAACCCTGCGGATGTGCATGGATTACCACCAGCTAAACAAGCTGACCATTAAAAACAAATACCCCCTTCCCCGTATAGATGAGTTATTTGACCAGGTGAAGGGTGCAACCTTCTTCTCAAAGATCGATCTCCATTCTGGGTATCATCAAATCAGGATAAAGGAGGAAGATATTGCAAAAACTGCATTCAGGATGCGTTATGGTCATTATGAGTTTGTGGTTTTACCATTTGGGCTAACTAATGCCCCAGCTACCTTCATGTGTCTCATGAATAGCATATTCCATCAGTTCTTAGATAAATTTGTATTAATCTTCATTGATGACATACTGATCTACTCTCGGAACATGGAGGAGCATAAGGAGCATCTCCGCATTGTCCTGCAAGTCCTAAGAGAACATCAAATGTATGCCAAGTACAATAAATGTGATTTCTTTAAGGAGAAAATCCAATACTTGGGACACGTCATCACCAAGGATGGAATTGCGGTAGATCTGGAAAGGATAAGAAACATTATGGAGTGGCCGGTGCCAAAGGATGTAGTCGATATAAGATCATTTATGGGCCTAGCTGGTTACTATTGAAGATTTGTGGATGGTTTCTCTAGAGTGGCATATCCTATTACCTCCATACAAAAGAAAGGAAAAGCTTTTAGGTGGACCCCCAACTATTAAAGGAGCTTTGATCAGCTCAAACATCTTCTTACCACCGCACCTATTCTGAGAATTGCTGATCCCAGCAAAGAATATGTGGTTTGTATGGATGCTAGTAAGGAAGTTATGGGTGGTGTACTAATGCAAGAAGGCAGAGTGGTGGCTTATGAATCTAGAAAACTTAAATAATTTTAACAAATGTATTCAACATATGATTTGTAACTGACAGCGGTCATTCATGCTTTAAAAATGTGGAGGCATTACCTATTAGGTAAGAAATTTTTTGTGATGACTTACCACCATATTTTGATTAATTTTTTCAAAAAGCCAACTTTAAATGCCAGGCAAGCTCGTTAAGCATATTTCCTGAGTGAATTCGATTTCAAAATCAAACATTTAAAAGGAAAAGATAAGTTGTTGCTAGGATTGGACATGTTAGAAGAGACGGAGGAAATGGTGAAAAAGGTAAGAATCAATTGAAAGGCTACTCAGGACCGGAATTTTCTTTTCCTAATTAGAAGAGAAGCTTCCAGGAATTCCAAGTAGGGGATCATGTCTACATTCGAGTTCGAGTGAAGAAAAGCACCCTGTAATGGACCGGGTGTGCTAAATTAACACCCCGATTTTGCGAACCCTTTCAAATCCTGGATCGAATCAGACGAGTGGCATACCAACTTGCCTTACCCAGTCACATTTGTGTACACAATATCTTCCATGTCTCTCTACTTAAGAAATATGTTTATGACATTAATCACGTAATCAAATGACAAGACATTCAGGTAATATGTGTGTGTGTGTGTGTGGTTTTTCTTTAAGGATGTCTTAAACAAATTGGTTAAAGACTTAATGCTTTTTGTTACTATGTTCAGGTCGAACCGGAAGGCGAGTTCTTGGTCGAACCTCTGGTATACTATATCAAAGAGAAGTAACGTTGTAGAAACGAGTTATCACCCAGGTTAAAGTGCAGTGGCAGCACTATGGGACTTCTTCTTCAAGCTCACCATTCAATAAGGTTGATTTTACATCCATCTAATATATTTGAATTTTTTGTGACCTTGTAAACATTGGAAACATCCTTATTTCCTCTAATCATGCTGCAGGTGCAAATTATTCCTCAAAATATATTCCCTCAACTTGAGCATAACCCTTGCTTACCAATCTGGCTTTGTTTCTCACCAATTTTCCATTATCATCCAATTTGTTCCTAAAGACCCATTTTGTACCAATGACATTTTTATCTAATGGTCTTGGAACCAATTCCTAAGTCTGATTCTCCTCAATTTGATCAAGTTCCTCATTCATGACTTTACCCAATTCTCATCTTGGCTATCTTGATAAAAAAAATTGTTTTAATCATAGACAACATAGAAATATGTGTTTGACTAGAGGTATTCATTAACTTTCTCCAATTTTGAACACCAAATTCTTTATCTCCAACAATCTTATTTGTAGGATGATGCTTTTGTATGTGCCTTAAGGGAGCTTTTGCATGAGAGAATTCTATTTGTTCTTCTTGCTTTTCTACTAATTCTTGAGCCTAATTTACTTCATCTTCACTATTAGCCTAATCAGGTGGACTAGTAAATTTTGGTTGTCGTAGCATTTGTATCAATTTTTTTTGGTAAAATATCCGCAAAATATTCCTTCATCATCCCTAACATCAAACTTTCCCAAATTGTCATCATTATTATTGATTTAGCACTTACTTCCAAAGACTTTGAAGTAGTTTATTATGATTGGTTTTCCATACCAAAGCTCATATGGTGTCTTATCACTCTTTAGCCTAAACTAATCTTTATTCAAAATATGGATTGTTGTATGAACATATTCATCCCAAAATGTTTTTGGTATATTTCTTTCATCCATCATTGGCCTTTCTAGTTGTTGTACTGATCGATTTTTCTTTCAGCCACACCATTTCTATTATGGAGTGTTAGTTATAGTGAATTATCTCTTTATACCATGTTATTCACTAAATTTATTGAACTCATTTAAGGTGAAGTCTACACATATTTTGGATCTTACACACTTTAATTTGCAATCAATTTGGTTTTCAACCATAGCCTTAATGATTTTAAATTTTTCAAGTGCTTTAGAATTCTCCTTTAAATATACAACCCACCTAAGTTTGGTATAATCATTAATAATCAACATGAAATATATCTCACCACTTGGATCCTCCATCCTAGCAGGACCACATAAGTCCATCTGAACAATTTGAAGTGGCTTGGTAGATGGATTCTCTTTGGTCTTGAAAGGAACTCAAATTTTCTTGCCAATTTGACATGATTTACAACTGGTATTACTTGGCTTATAATCTTTTGAAAAATCTCTTACAACTTCCTTTTTGTTGAGCTTCATAATATGCTTAAAATTTAAGTGGCCAAGTCTCATGTGCCACTATCAAGCTCTCATCAAGCTTTCCAAGATAGCAGTTTTCATTTTCTTCCTTGAGTAAGTAAAAATTGTTTGAGGACCTCACACCCTTTGATATTACTTTGCTTGTGTTTTCTTACTTTATCTCACAACCTTTGGAATCAAAGGTAACATCATGCCCTTGAACACATTTGGATCACAGTTAAAAGATTGTTTTTGAGCCCTTCTACAAAGAGAATATTTTGGCTTTACCTCTTCCATTGTCCAAATATATTATTCCTTTTCCCTTGATTCTTCCTAGTGCATTATTTCCTAAAAGGTCACTTCCTTTTTTTTTTCATTCACTGATAGGAAATTTATTCTATATCTAGTAATATTCTTGGAGAATTCACTATCCACATACCAATGGCTCCCTTGATTTTGGATGTACAATATAATGCCACATTCTTCCTTCTTCTTATCCTTTTTCTTTCTCTAGGTTTTTGGTTCTTCTTGAGTTTGTTTAATATGAGGAGTTTTTTTTTATTTCATTAGTTCTACACTCCTTGTTGTCCTTGAGAATAGTTTCATGTGAATTTAAAATTTTTTCATTTATATGTGATTTATAGAATGTGTTTCCATTATTTCTTAACTAATTTCTTCCATGATAAGCTCTACAATATACATGTTTATGCCCAAAACCCATAAAAGAAAAATAGTAACCATTAAATATATTTTGGTACCTAGGGGAAAATTGCATTTGTGGGTGTAATTTGCTAATTTTTATATGATCTTCTCTCTAAAAGAAATTATTTCTTTGTTGGCTTCTCACTCGTTCTCTGTAGCTATTAGAATTGTTGTTGTGAATTATTAATTGTTGATGTTGTTATGGTTTTCTATATTCTACCTTTATTTTTTGTAGCTATTCTTTCAGTTGTTGTATGTGATTATTTCAGTGCATGTTGTAAGCCTTCCCTTGTTGTTATTGATTTTATTTGGCTGCATTGGTGACTATTCCTTTGACCACTTCTACATATTTTATTGGTTTTTCTCTTAAATTTTCTTAATGCTTGATTCTCCTTTGTAGCCGAGACCTATTTTGTTGACATGAGATCTCTAAATACTTAGAATCTCATCTAGCTTATTGGATCCCTTAAAAAAAAATAAGTTATGGTTTAGTTAACCCTTGGCCTTTTCTAATTCTTTTATGAGGGAGGCGTTTTCCTCTTCTCACTTTTCACATTCCTTGTTTTTCTCTTTCAACTATTGTAATAATGTATCTTCAACTTTATTTTCTTCTATTAACTCAATTTTAGAAGAGGAAGTGATGAATCTTCATATTCATCTTTTCCTTTTTCAAGTTTTTCAAACATCTCTTTTTGTTTTTTGTTCTTTTTACCGAGCCTTTGGATTTTTTCTAATGCATTAATCAAATCACCCTCTATGTATACTTCTACCTCTTCTTCATCAAACTCATTTTATTTTTCATCTAAACTTTCCAAAGCCATGAGCATAAATTCCTTCGTTGTTTTCATTGTTTCTTCCTCATCAGAGCACTGCTCATCTTGATATTCTAAAGAATTGTTATCATCTTGATTATAAGAAATCTTCTTTTTGAACTTCTATTATTTCTTTTTTCATATATTTATTCCTTTCTTTAAGATCACTTTCACACTATTCTTTCTTGTAAAAACACTTTGATGCATAATGGCCTACTTCTTCAGAATTAAAGCATTTGAAGAGTAACTTACCTTTGTACTTTCTAGATCCTCTTTGTTATAGATCCATTTGGGCACATCACTCCCATCATCCAGATCAGTGTTTTAGGGCTCATCAAACCCTAATTTTAGTTGCTACATGCCCTAAACAAGTCAAACTTTTGAATGCCTCCTTCCCAGAAAGTTTCATGGTCTAAAGACATCCTGAAATGACCTTTAGAGGGACCAGGATAGGTAGGCCCATGCAAGGGTGCGTTGCAGAGTAGTTAAGTCCATGCTAGGGTGCTCTGCAAAGCACTTAGGCCCTCTTTGACCTGCATTGGGAATGTTTGAGCGAAATTCACATAGGGTTAGGGGAATAATCTTATCTTCTGGAACCTTCTAGAAGATTCCCACACTTATCATCTCCTATGATCTTGAAAATGGATGAGGAATGAGTTAAGATACCTCCTATCCTCTCATCCCTTCTTCCATGGAACTAATTCTAATTATGGAAGGTCATTCAATACCCTCATTGATGACAAAACCTCCTCCATCTTCCTATAAATTGGGTACTAATCTAAGTGATGAAGGGGCTGGACTTTGATGAATTGTAAGGAGATAGTTTTACTTTGAGAATTGAGACTATTGTAAGTGTCATTATGTTGCCAGAATGTCATGCTTATGACGTGATGTGGATGGAACCAACGCTGGAGGAGTGACTTCGAATCAAGCTTCATGGTTGTAATTCTTCCTGATATTCAATAAAGTATTTACACATTTCTCCATATGCTTATCTTGATATGTGATGCTTATATGTGTGAATGTATCTGATTCCATTTATTTATAATCAATAGATCTTTTGCTTTGATTGGTTCTTTGTCTTTTGTTGATGTTTACAGTTACTTCTCAAACGTGTTAAGTACGAGAAGGAGCGATAGGACCGATACAAAGGAGACAAGAGGAAAGAGAAAGTACAAGTAGGTCCTATCATTCTCTTTTTCTTATCTATTGTTTATAGAAAAAGGTTAAAGTTCTTTAAATTGTTGTTCTAGATATGGCTACTTATCTAGGGAACTAATATTTATTCGTGGATACCAAATTCTTCATAACACTCTTTTCAAATTTTTGATAAAAATTGCCTCATCTTCATTATATCCACAATTATAGTCTTATGGTACTTCCTTTCTCCTCCTATCAGCATTGAACACAAAATCCCTTGATGTAGATCTACGTTTTGAAGTTTGTGTTTCACAGACTATCAATGTTCCATGTAGTTGATCCAACATCAATGTGTTAATATATTTCACCTCTTCAATGGTTGATACTTTCGTAATAATTCTTACTGGGAGAGATATCAACACCTTTTGGACTATACATGAGTCTTCCATAATTTCATCAAGTACTCTCACGACATTCACTATTTCTTCCACTTGAAGAAATTTTTTGGATACATCCTTATCTTCTTTCATTTTTAATCCTTCAAATTGCATCTAATATCCTTAGAGTTTGTATTTCATTACTCTATTGCCACCTTCATAAAAAATAATCATCTTATCCCATATATATTTTGGCAGTTTTGCAGTGCATAATCATCTTACTCGAGATTTTGATTCATAATAGCTTGTTGATATAATTCTACAGGTTTACAGTAGGGTTTGAATATATCGTATTAAGCTATGTATTCGAAAAATGTCGAGATCTTTCTTGGTTTCCTTTTAAAAAGTCTATGATTTTAATATGGCGAAGGATGGATTGATCTTTAGTCTAAGTAATAGTAAAACGCCTCATAACATTCCATGCTAAGTCTAGCGATAGTTCATAATTCCTTGATTTCGTATATACAATTTCTCGTTTCTGCATAGAGTTTGAATGCTAAAGCTTTAATCTTGTGTAAGGTAACTAGTCCACATGGAATCCCTCGGGGAGTGTTGGACAGTTTCGTAATACCTGTGCTATCCTACTTAGATCCAGAATCTGCTGGAAAATGTGTAAACAGCTAGGGTTTGCGACCTAGATACCTATTTTATTGTAATTAGCTAATCAGAGAAATTCTGATATTTGCCTATTTTTCGTTTCGTAAAAACAAATTACTAAACCTTTTAAGGGTTCTTGTTGTTTTAAAGAAGAGACTTTACTTCCTTTGGGTAATTTGTTTTATCAGTCTTTCAAACTTATAAATTCCTATGGAATGAAATATTTTGTAAATTCTTTCAACTGAAGTTATCCAGTTATAATACATAATGTGATCTTTGACTATTTTTCGTTTTTTACAAACAAATTACTAAACCTTGTAAGGGTTATTGCTGTTGTAAAGAAGAGACTTTACTTACTTTGGGTAATTTGTTTTATCAGTCTTTCAAACTTAGAAATTCCTATGGAATGAAATATTTTGTAATTCTTTTGACTGTATTTACTACTGAATTTGTTTCGTTACTAGCTTTTCTTTCATGGATTTATATTCGCTGTCTTCCTTGATATTTACTGTGATTTTCATTCTGAGTAGTGAAGGTTTTTTTTTGTTTCTTGTTCATGTAATTACTATTCAGATAGCTTTGAAAAGAATTCTTTACTTCTATTAGAAGATACCTTAGTGATATGATTTCCTTGATATTTAGTGTGATTTTCATTCTGAGTAGTGAAGGTGTTTTTCTATTTCTTGTTCATGTAATTACTATTCAGATAGCTTTGAAAAGAATTCTTTACTTCTATTAAAAGATACCTTACTGATATGATTTCTAGGATCAACCGACCAGGAAATTAACTCATTTAATAACTCTAAATCAATTAACAACTCAGAATAAGACTTATTAATCTACGCAATTTTAAGCAATTAACTCATTTAATAACTCTAAATCAATTAACAACTCAGAATAAGACTTATTAATCTACACGATTTTAAACTTTAAATAGAGAATATCACTTATCTGATTTTGTTGCTTCTAGTTTTGGTCTATACATAGACCTGCACTTTGTTTTCCTCCCTACCATGAGATTTACTATGCCAGTAAATCTGCCCCCATGAAACTGCCTAACCTCTCAACACAGTGTTTCCTCTTGTTGATCTCAGATACCCCTATCCTCTTGATCTTTTTTCTTTCAAATACTTTCCAAGATTTAGTTTTCTTTCTTGGAACAGGTAACTGCTTCTTTTAACCAATTAATCAAAAGAAACATCATTTACTAATAACTGCAAAATTCCTTCTCATAACTTAATTTAAGAACAATTTATAATTTAAAGAAAAGTAATAGTTTGTTTGGTTGCAGTAAAAAAACAAATATTTATATTAACGGGGGATGTTACAGGTAGTTTCTTGATTTTCCCTCCATCTAAGTTCAACTACTTTAACAAAATTCACTTTAGTAAAAAAATTCCAATGTCTTTTGAACCAAAAGTGTATTCGTGACCAAAAGGTAGTTTCTTGATTTTCCCTCCATCAAAGTTCAACCACTTTAACAAAATTGACTTTAGTAAAAAAAAAAATCCAATATCTTTTAAACAAAAAGTGTATTCATGACCAAAAAGTAGCTTTTTTATTTTCCCTCCATCGAAGTTCAGCCACTTTAACATAATTCACTTTAGTAAAAAGTATTCAATAAAATTTTATTCACGATAACCTAAATATATACTAAATATATAGGTAACATTAAATACTTTGTTGGATAGTCTTAAATGTCGATTAATAATATGAATGCACAATAAAATTTAAATCCAAAAATACAGAATTGTTCTTACAAAATATTTAATAATAAGTAAAAGATAAAATAATAATAATCAAAGTATATTTATGATGATGATGATGATGGTTAACATCCACTGAGACCAAATTGGTCTATCTGACCTATAATTTCCTTAGTTTTTAATTATCTGGCTCCTCGTCTTTCTTGGCGAGATTGATGTCTTAGCTTTCTTTTTTTTCTCTACGGTCTTCCAACTTCCTTTATCTTCCATCTCCTTCATCTCTTCTGGTTCTTGGGACATTGGTGTCTTAGCTTCACGATCTATTGTGTTCATCCTTTTGAAGATAGTCAAAGAAGAAGTTTGGTCTAGGAGATCTGCTTTGCTGTTAAATGAAGATTTATTTTGTGTAGTATTCGAATCCTCATAACTGTTGATTTGTTGGGTGGGGCTTTCTCCTTGCTTGTCTTGAGAGTTGTTTCTTTCTTGCCTGATTTCTTGTGATTCAGAGTTTTCTCTAGAGTATTCTTCTTTGATGACAGTGTAGTGTTCTTTTTGTGCTCCTTCCCACCATGTAGATCTATGGTGGTTTTTTCTAGCAGAATTTTTCTGGGAGGCTTTTGGGCAATTTTTGGCTAGATGGCCTGTCTCAAAGCAGGATCGACATCTGAAGAGGACACTTTCATAATCGAGTTTCTGGTTCCACACATAGTCTTTACTTGTTAGGTTTATTTCATCTGGGAATTCGGCGCTGAAGTCCATTTCTACACAGATGCATGCATAGGTGGTTCTAGCATATTCCTCTGTTTCTGGGCACCTACAATAAAATTTCCCAATTGCATTTCCAATGGCTTTTAGCGAGGAGATATTCCAGAGATGCAAGGGTAGGCTTGGAAATCTCACCCAAACTGGTGCTGAGGTTATGATTGTTGTAGAGGGATCGAATGAAGGGTTCCATGGCTTCATGAATAGGCCTGATTTTTCCCAAAACCAAGGGCCTATAAATATATATTTAAAATAAGTTTTTTATAATTTTAATTTACTTTTCATTAATTATTAAGTGGTAGGGATTTAATATAATAATAATCAAGGTATATTTATAAATATATTTTAAAATAAGTTTTTTATAATTTTAATTTTCTTTTCATTAATTATTAAGTGGTAGAGATTTTATTATGAAATATATTGAAATATATTATGAAATAAGTGGTAGAGATTTTGTTATGAAATATATTGAAATATTCATAATAGTATATATAGAAATTAACTTAATTTAATCATATCATCATATCTAATATTACTTATACAATATTGATAAATCATAATAATTATCCATAGTATTATTCCATAAACTATTTACCTATTAAAAAATTATTTAATTAAAAAAATATGTAATATTGATAAATCATAATAATTATCCATAGTATTATCACATAAACTATTTACCTATTAAAAATTTACTTAATTAAAAAATTATATATAATTTTGATAATAATTTATTTATTTCTTATGATATTTTTTAAATTGGGCAATAACAAGATATATAGTAAAATACAAATTTTAATACTTATCATGTTGACAGTAAGCAAGTGCACTAGTAACAATAAAATATTTATATTCAACCATCAAAATATCATCTAAAATATCAATAAAAAATATTCCCGTCAATATAACCATTTTTTTAGCTTGACCATGTTCATTTTAGTAAAAAGAAAATTATAAACCAATTCATAGTCATTCATATTATGCATTGCATCAAATAAACATAAAGTTAGCATAGAGACTATAGTTACAAACATAAAGTTAAAATAGAGACTATAGTTATAGCCACGTCAACTTAACATTAACATAGTGAATGATATCGTGACATTATTCCATTCTCCAAGTATCGACAGAATTTCCTAAGTATCTTTTACAAATAGTTGTTACAGTTAAAAGTACACATGGATCAAACCATAGGGATAAAATGACAATGTTAAGACTTGGAAGAGATGCAAGTTCTTGCAGCTTTCTTCATTCTTGGACCGTATTATTCTGTCTCTCGTCACTGTAAAATCCCATACCAATTTTAGTAGATGGCCTAAGTGAGAACAATGTATTTACTTACAGGTCGAGATAGTGAACTCAATTTCTCTAATCGTAAACAGATACAACTCTTCCACTCTATGGCTCTAACTCTTATTATACACATATCACTACATAATGAAATGCTCAAAATATAGCTACTATAATGAAACACTCAAAATATAGCTACATTTATTAATTAGAATCCAATGCGCAACCAGCTGCTCCCGTGGAATAAATAACCAGTGACCCCCTCTTCCATCACAGTAGGAGAATATAAAGTTGCTGCCGTAATCTCAATTCATTGAGGTCGTCACTGAGATTATAGTTCTAAAGACGCCGCAATCTGCCTCACATTAACAAAAGCTCAAGAAAAGCGTGTGTTGCAAATTATTGTAGTCCCGCTGGTGTGGTGGAGTCCTCTGAAGTAACAATAGTATCACACAACTATCATGCAGATAAGTGTTAAACGTCTGGAGAGAAGAACACATAGCATTAGTGGAAGGTAGCTCAATGCCATGCTGTTTCTGTCATGTGTTTAGCATTTGCAATAGCCGTACTCTGTCGTGCACCATGAGCTCATTTCAAGATTGTCCTAACCCACAATTCTATTGTGAAATTCTTGGCAAGGAAGAAGCATTTGAATTTTTGGGCACCCACCTATCTTTTGTGAAATTCTTGGCACGGAAGAAGCATTTGAATTTTTGGGCACCCACCTGTCTTTTGTGAAATTCTTGGCACGGAAGAAGCATTTGAATTTTTGGGCATGGAGATAGCATTGAAGATGTATCTGTGAAGAAATCTCCGAGGTTGTACAATTTCCAGAAAATAAATGGACTTGTCCATTCCTCGACGTTGCTGAAATATCTAGCGGTCGCGTCAGTATTTTCTGGTGGAGGTTGGAGTCCTTTCCCGGCCGGAGGGCTGTCGTCCCATTACATGCCCATGCATGTATGGTGAAGTTGCTAGGTGATCGCTGGCTGACTTGAGGCCCTATCATAGTACTCTTAAACCGCATTGTTGACCTAATAGCATAGGATTTATTTGTTGCCATTTAGGAGAGGCACGTACATTGCAATTATCTAGATATTTTTCTAGTACACTATGTGATTGGAGTACTACTTTTGCTTTAGGAGAAGTCATCATTCGTAACTAAGAAGTGGATGAAAGACGTCCAATTAGATTATATAAAAATAAATTTAAACTTTATTTAATAATAATAATATTTAGTGTATAAAGTTTAACTATTACTTAGTTTCAAAAATGTTTGGTAACATAAAGTAATAGGCAGTCATGTAAAACCTATTGCATTATATACTAATTATGGAAGGTATAATAAGTGAGAAGTGCTCATCTTTGACATGTGCGATGAAGCAACTGTTGTATTTTAACGATTATGTTTTTTTGTCCTAAAAGTTATGGAAATTCTAGTTATATTTTGAAACAATTTGGCAGGCATTTTTGTAAATCCAACTAAAACTGTCAAACTTCATAATTCTAGGTGCCCTAGAAATTTTTGATAGTGCTGAATCTATTTCCACCATCAAAATTTGTTGGCATTATGATGTATGTGTTGTACTTAATGGCAACCCACTTATGGCAGAACAACTCACTTGTATATGGTACCTAGATGAATCTACAGAAGAGATATCAGATGTGAAAAAATGCATGACAGCAGTGTTTACAGATGTGATGAAATGCAGGACAACATCAAGGAATTAGTTCAGAAGGCAACTCACTCCAATGAAAGATCACAATATAGCAGGTAAACAGCAAAGAATGACAGAGCAATCTTCACATAATGAAGAAAGAGAGGTATACGCAGGTTCACCATTCTCCAAGTTGCGTATACACGCAGGTTCACTATATACAAGTCGCGTATACATACACACGCACTTTCACAGAAGGAAAAGTGTGTATACCTTGGAAAACTAAATTTTTGGTGCAAAGTATTTGGTCCATGGTATTTTGATCCATGGAATTGGTCCAAGGTATCTGGTCCAAGGTATTGACCCTAGGTATTTGGTCCAAGGTATTGGTCCTAAGTGGTTTTGGTCCATGGTATTGAGAAAGGCCTAAAACTATAAAAGGAGGAGAAGATCATTAGGCCAAAGTGTGCAAGTATTGAATATCTGATGAAGTGTGAGATTTAATATGTAGGTTATTGGCTTATGGTGTTGTGCTTGATCTGAACCAAGGATGAACCTTAACGTTTGATGAACGATAAGATCTAATGATCTATTAGGATCTTAAGGATTGAAGTGAATTATCTTTATGTGGTTTGATCATGTATTTGAATAACTGGCGCATGTTCTAGTCTGTAAATATGATGATGTTGGTATGACTGAAGTCTAGAATAGTTGTAATGTTTAAATCATCATTTACAGATCTGTACGTAGGTTCACTTTAGAAAAGAAGCGTATACACGATGGTTCTACATATCAAAGCGGCATATACATCATAAATTTGATTTGCAGATCTGTACGTTGGTTCGCTTTGAGGAAAGCACGTATGCATGTAGATTCGACACATGAAAGTAGTGTATACCTTATGAAATATGTTTTAGTTGCTTCTGTTTGTTGTTGCAGTGTTCTGGGTTTTGGCTTGGGTTCTGGTTACTGTATTCTGGTCACAACATTCTGAATTATCAGATTGATGGGTTGTCAAAGTGATTAATTGATTCAGCTATGGTTGGTTCAAAAGGAGATTGGTTGATGTAGATATATTTGATGATTGAATGATGTTGTTGATGGATCTAGTCTGAAAATTTATGAAACATGTTCCTTGGTAGAAAAGAGAAGGTTGTAGCCTTCTGTAGGCCGGCACCTACATACTAGTAAACATATCAGCTAGTACAAAAGCTCGGGGGTTGTAGCTCCCTTCCAGTAGAAGCTGGAGAATGAGAGAAGGTTGTAGCCTTTTGCAAGTAGAAGCCTGCATACTAGTATAAGACTCCACGAGTACAAAAATTGTAAACAGATTTTTGTTATTATTAAAAGAAGACAGAGGCGACAGCAGCAGGTGCGTTTTACCCACATTGGGTTTCCACCTTATATCTTGGTGTTCTTGTGTGTTGCTTATGTGTGATGCTTTATTCTACTTTTACTACACTATCTAATGAATTCCTGATATATTGATTAAAGTTCATTACATGATAATTTGGGTAAATCTAAAGATCTCTACATATATGCTGGTTGCATTAAGTATAGTTGTGTATACACGCTAGTTCACTAAGCTGAAGTAACGTATACAAATCAATTTTTGAAAATCAAATTATTGATCTAATAATATTGATTCACTCCCCCTCTCAGTATTATTTTCGACAATTGGTATCAGAGTAGGTCCTTCAGAAGAAGCTTAACCGCTTGAAGGAAGATCCATCATCATGAGTAATCAAGAAAGCGGGGAATCCATCAGACCGCCAATATTTGATGGGAGCAACTTTGTTTATTGGAAGGTAAGAACCACAGACTATCTTCAATCTCTTGGAATAGATGTCTGGGAAATTGTGGAAGGAGGATATACATTTCCATCTACAATTCCTACAGATACGACAGGTAAAAAGAAATATGAAACCAATGCCAAGGCTGTCAATACATTATTAGGAAGTCTGTCACAATCAAAGTTTGTCAAAGTTATTCAACTCAAATCAGCCAAAGAAATATGGGACAAAATCGTTCTAAGCTATGAAAGAGACTCTCAAGTAAAACGTGCTAAACTGCAAACTCTCAGAATTCAATATGAAACTCTCAAGATACACAATGATGAAAGTATAGATAATTACTTCTTACGTGTAGATGAGGTTGTTAATTGCATGAAGAATATGGGTGAAGAGATAAAGGAAGTTACCTTAGTTGAAAAAGTTTTAAGATCCTTGTCTACTAAATTTGAATCAAAAGTATCTGCCATAGAAGAAAAGCAGGATCTACAGACTATTACTATGACACAGCTTCATGGAATCTTAACTGCCTTTGAGATGAGAAAAAGAGGTCCATTAGATATGAGAGAAGCCGCATTTAAAGCTTCAGCAAAAGGCAAAGAAGAAATCAATGAATAAGGACATATTTCAGAAGAAGAAGAAGAAAACTTTGTCAAGAACCTTCAACAGGGTTTTGGAAAATTTAGAGGTAAACTACCTTTCAAATGTTTTTCCTGTGATAGAGTCAATCATTATGCTACCAAATGTCCTCATAAAGATAAATATGATAAAGGGAAGGAATCTGCAAAATGGAATAGAAAACAAAGTGTAAGTAAAAAGAGCTACTATACTCATGAAGATAGCGATGGTTTATCAAATAGTGAGGAAGATGAAAATAGTAATGACTATATGCCTTATGAAGATGATGATTTCTTGGATGATTTAGATGAAGATGACCTTTATGAAGAAATCTCTAAACTTAAAATCTGTTTAGAAGAAAAGAATATGATTATAGATACCATGACATACCAACTTGCTGAAAGAGAAAAACACAATGAAAAACTAGAATGTGAAATTGTGGGTCTAAGAAAGGATCTTGAGAAAACAAAAGCTCTCAATCTTAGATTTGCTAAAGGATCGGAAACCTTAAATGAGATTATCAAAGTGCAGCATTCTCCTCTGATAAATACAGGTATTTGATATACTGAAGAAGCATCTCAATCACAAAAGCCGTCAACCTCCACTAAAAGCTATCTTGATGCAACAAAGAGCAGTGAACAGTTTGACAATCGTCAGCAAAGGCATAAATCAGATCACCAGGTAAACCAGGCTTAATTTAATTCAAGGATGAACAGAAGCCAAAACCAACCTCAGGTAAATCGTACTCAATTTTCTTCAAAGATGATTATCAATAGAAGCTTCAATCACCAAGTCAGTAGATTCGATAATCGCAGGAACTTCTTTAATGGTCAATGTTTCTCTTGTCATAATTTTGGACACAAAGCCGCTCAATGTGTTTCTTACAAAACCATCATGACTAGAGAAGCGCGAAATCAAAGGAATGTGACAGGGATCAAGAAAATTTAAATGAAGCATGCAAAGATGAATGTTGGGTCAAGGCCATGAATGAAGAACTTGAGAAAATTGAAAAGAATAATACCTGGGAATTAGTTCCTAGATCTCATGATAAAAATATCATAGGAACTAAATGGATATTCAAAAACAAGATGAAAAAAATGGGGAAGTTATTAGAAATAAGGCTAGACTTATTTGTAAAGGATATGCTCAACAAGAAGGTATAGATTTTGAAGAAACCTTTGCACCTGTTGCTAGACTTGAAGCCATAAGAATGTTTCTTTCTCTTTCTAGTTTTCAGAAATTCAAAGTATTACCAAATGGATGTAAAATTTGCCTTCCTTAATGGATACTTAGAAGAATAAGTCTATATTGAACAACCAGAAGGATTCATTCTTGGAGATGATGCAAAACTTGTATGCAAACTTAGAAAAGCTCTCTATGGTCTAAAACAGGCTCCAAAAGCATGGTATTTTCGTCTTGACAAATATATCCACCAACAAGGTTTTTCAAAAGGGTCAACAGATAGCAATCTATATACAAAGATGGACACTGACAAATTGCTAATAATTGTTGTGTATGTTGATGATATCATTTTTGGTAGCAATGAAGAATCCATGAGTCAAAATTTTGCCTCAGTAATGCATCAAGAATTTGAAATGTCCTTTCTTAGAGAGCTTACCTATTTTCTTGGTCTACAAGTTCAACAATATAAAGATGGTATTTTTCTCTCACAAACCAAATATCTCAAATAGATCCTGAAAAGTACGGTGTGGAAGATTCTAAACCAGTATGTACCCCAATGGTAATAGGATGCAGTCTTAGCTCAAAAGATGAATCAGCAGCAGTACATCAACCAACTTACAGATCCATGATTGGCAATCTTCTTTATCTAACAGGTACCCGACCGGACATCATGCATGCAGTGGGAATAGTTGGAAGATTCCAAGAAAATCATAAGGAAACACACCTTCAGGCAGTCAAAAGGATTTTCACATATCTTCAAGGAACACATAACTTTGGTTTATGGTATCCTAGAGATACAGATCTTGCACTTCATGCATATCCAGATGCAGATTGGGCATGAAGTGTTGATGACAGAAAAAGCACTAGTGGTGGTGCATTCTATATGGGTTCCAAGTTAGTGTCTTGGTTAAGCAAGAAACAAAGTTCAATTGCATTATCTAGAACTGAAGAAGAATACGTGGCTGCTGCATCTTGCTGCACACAACTACTTTGGATGATGCAAACCTTGCAATACATTCTGATCACATGTACTCCACCCATCTCCATTCTATGTGACAATACAAGTGCCATAAGTATTTCAAAGAATCCAGTCATGCACTCCAAGACCAAGCATATACCCATCAAATATCATTTTCTACGTGAACAAGTGCTTGAACAAAAGGTCAAACTAGAGTATGTTCCCTCCAAAGAATAGGTTGCTGATATATTTACTAAACCACTACCCAGAGAGACATTTGAATATCTCAGACAAAAGCTGGGAGTAGTTGTTGCATCATCCTGCTATTAAATCCTATTTTCTTCAAAGAAAGGTGGTTACAAGCGAGTTTCATAAAATGTAGTCATGTACATACGTGGGTTTATGTGGGCACAGTCATGTATATGTTGGTTTGAAGGGAAGCAGTGGGCCAAACTCAGGAAAAAGGGGTCTGCGATGGTTCTGTCAATTATCTACTATGTTTGATGATGGTTTCACTCTACTGATAAGATGTGGAAATATATTGGTTCTCATAAAGTTGTTGATAACTTGATGTATATCCGATTAATGATGATGTTTTGATATCTCTTACTGACATATGCAATGATCAGATCTAACAGTGAACAGGTGGAACAGGTTTAGGGGGAGAACATGGTTGATGATAGTTTGGGAACTAATGATGGACATATACAAGTTGCTGGTCTGGATGCTGATTGACAGATGCTGTTGATGGTGCAGATCATATGATAGTTGTTGATGACTATCATGGTCTTGTTTAAGATATTTGGTCTCTGTTATATATGTCATGTACATCTTTTAATGTAAAGGTCATGAAAAGACCTAATTTGTAACCCCACTATGCATGGGATGGATGATGTAATGTTTTTTTGACATGTATAAACAATTGGTATATCCCCACTTGGTTGGGAGATGGATGTATGTATGAGTCATTGGTGATAGGAAGTTCATTTGTGAAGTATGTATAGAGTCATGTTCTTCTTTTAGAACAACTTTTTGCAGACTTTTCTTATGCTCAGGGGGAGCATGGACTTGATCATGGGAGCTCAATCAGCCCACTATAGCATATCAAAGAATTCAGCATGCACTCAAGGGGAGCATGACCCTTTTCCCTTGATGTCAAAGGGGTAGAGTGACTTGGTGTGGTTTTTGTTGCCATCAAGTCCAAAGGGGGAGATTGTTAGCATTATGATGTATGTGTTGTACTTGATGGCAACCGACTTATAGCAAAACAACTCACTTGTATATGGTAACTAGATGAATCTATAGAAGAGATATCAGATGTGATAGAATGCATGACAGTAGTGTTTACAGATGTGATGAAATGCAGGGTAGCTTCAAGGAATCAGTTCAGAAGGCAACTCACTTAGATGAAAGATCACAGTATAGCAAGTAAACAGCAAATAATGACAGAGCATTCTTCACATAATGAAGAAAGAGAGGTATACGCAGGTTCACCATTGACCAAGTTGCGTATACATGCAAGTTTACTATATACAAGTCGCATATATGTACACACACACTTTCACAGAAGGAAAAGTGTGTATACCTTGGAAAACTAAATTTTTGGTCCGAAGTATTTGGTCCATGGTATTTTGATCCATGGTATTGTTCCAAGGTATCTAGTCCGAGGTATTAACCCTAGGTATTTGGTCCAAGGTATTGGTCCTAAGTGGTTTTGGTCCATGGTATTGAGAAAGGACTAAAACTATAAACGGAGGAGAAGATCATTAAGCCAAAGTGTGAAAGTATCAAATATCTGATGAAGTTTGAGATCTAATATGCAGGGTATTGGCTTACGGTGTTGTGCTTGATCTGAACCAAGGATGAACCTTAGCGTTTGACTAAGGATAAGATCTAATGATCTATTAGGATCTTAAGGATTGAAGTGAATTATCTTTATGTGGTTTGATCATGTATCTGAATAACTGACGCATGTTGTAGTATGTAAATATGATGATCTGGGTATGACTGAAGTCTGGAATAGTTGAAATGTTTAAATCATCATTTATATATCTGTACGCAAGTTCACTTTAGAAAAGAAGCATATACACGCTGGTTCTGCATATTAAAGTGGTGTATACATCATAAATTTGATTTGCAGATCTGTATGCTGGTTCGCTTTGAGGAAAGAGTGTATGCACGTAGGTTCGACACATGAAAGTAGCATATACCTGTTGGCATTATGACACAAGTTTGGCGCTATGGCACAGGTGTTGTCCTTGATGGAAACTCACTCTGGTGACAGATCTCAGTTCAGGCTCTCAGAATGAAGGAAAAATATATATACGCAGGTTCATCGTGACCAAGCCACATATACACGCGGGTTAGACATTCCAAAGATGTGTATGCGTATACACGCACTTTCACGCAAGGAAAAGTGCGTACATATGGGAGCACCCATTTTTTGTCCGTGGTATTTAGTCCTTGGTATTTGAAATAATGGTATTGGACCATATTATCTCATCAGATGTGTTGATTCCAAGTATTGGGTCCATGGTATTGGTTTGTTATGGTTTTGGATCGTGGTATTGTGAAAGGCCTAAGACTATAAAAGAGGAAGGAGATCATTAGGCAAGGAATATCTGATGTATTGAATATCTAAAGACATGCAAGTGATTGGTTTGTGTGGCTGGATCTGAATCAAGGAGGAACTTGAGCATTACAAGATAGATAAGTTCTATCGATGGGTCGAGATATCAAGGCTTGAATAGTTATATCTTTTTGTGATTTGATCTGTTATAGTCGGTGCATAATTAGATCTATAAATCTGATAATCTGAGTATAACTGAAGTCTATTTAAGTGTAAAGGGTGAATTGTCTTTTATAGATCTATATGCAGGTTCGGCTCTGCAAAGGCGCGTATACACGCAGGTTCAGCAAGAGAAGAAAGCGTATACACTGGTTGACCTTGATTCAGCTGCGTATGTACGCAGGTTTATACATAGTGAAGTAGTGTACGTCTCTTGAAATATGTTCTAGCTGCTTCTGTGGATTACTGCAGTGTTCTGGGTTCAGCATTGGTGTCTGGTTACTAGTATTGTTTTTCTAGTTACAACATTCTGAGCAGTTATTGGTTGATTCAGTAGTTGTTTATGGAAAGGAGATTGTTTGATGCACATATACTTGATGTTTGTTTGATATTCATGGATCCAGTCTGAAAATTGATGAAACGTGGTCCCTGGAAGAGAAGAGAAGGTTATAGCCTTCCGTAGGTCAGCACCTACATACTAGTATCTCAGCTAGTACAATAGCTAAGGGGGTTGTAGCTCCCTTCCAGGAGAAGCTAGAGAACGAGAGAGGGTTGTAGCTCTCTACAAGTTTTAGCCTGCGTACTGGTATAAGTCTACACCAGTATAGAATCATTGTAAAAAGAAGTTTCTAATTAAAAGAAGATAGAGATGAATTGTAGCAGGTGGTTTTCACCCACATTGGGTTTCCACCTTATATCTTGTGTTCTTGTGTGTGATTGTCTTCTACTCTATTTTTACTATTCCTGGTTACTGTTTATATGACTTTGATGCACAGATTAATGATCAACATCTGTAGAATACATTAAATTATAAGTCTGCATGGTATACACTGGTTTTCTTATCTAAAGTTGCGTATATACGTGGTTTTCTCTAACTGAAGTAGCGTATATGATCTGGGTGTGAAATAAAAATATTTGACTTAATAATACTGATTCACCCCCCCTCTTAGTATTATTTCCAACAATTGGTATCGGAGCAAGTCCTTAAGAAGAATCTTGATTGCTTGAAGGAAGATCTATCATCATGAGCAACTACAAGAGAGAAGCCTTGATCAGGCCACCAATTTTTTATGGGACCAACTTCGTCTATTGGAAGGTAATAATTACAGCCTATCTTCAATCTCTCGATACAGAAGTTAGGGATATCATAGATACAGGGTACACATTTCCATCAGCAACTCCTACCGATCCAGCTGGGAAGAAGCAGTATGAAACAAATGCAAAGGCTGTCAATACTCTATTAGGGAGTCTATCTCAAACAGAATTCGTCAAGGTTATGTAGCTCAAAACTGCAAAAGAAATATGGGACAAGATCATTTTGAGCTATGAAGGAGATGAACAGGTAAAACGAGCAAAACTTCAAACCCTCAGAATTCAGTATGAAAATATCAGAATGCACAATGATGAAAGTGTGGCTAACTATTTCCTTCGTATAGATGAGATTGTTAATTGTATGAAAAACTTGGGTGAAGAAATAAAAGAGGTTGTTTTGGTTGAAAAGGTTCTAAGATCTTCGTCTTCTAAGTTTGAATCAAAAGTTTCTGCCATAGAAGAAAAGCAGAATCTATAGAACCTTACCATGTCACAGCTGCACAGAATTCTAACTGCTTACGAAATGAGAAAAGGAGGACCATTAGACAGGAGAGAAGTTGCATTCAAGGCTTCAGGCAAAGGAGATTACTATGAGTCAGGACACATGTCAGAAGAAGAGGAAGAATCAAATTTTGTCAAGAACCTCCAATGGGGAACTGGAAGATTCAGACGTAAGTTGCCTTTCAAATGATTTTCTTGTGGAAGAGTCAATCATTATGCTGCAAAATGTCTTCATAAAGATAAACTAGACAAAGGTGACTAACCTGTCAGATGGAACAGAAATCAGAATAAGAAGAGATATTACATGCATGAAGATAGTGATGGATTGTCAAATAGTGATGAAGATGAATGAGGTAATGATGATAGACTTTTGATGGATTTTGAATATGATGATTTCTTCGATGCTATAAATGAAGAAGGTCTTTATGAAGAAATTTCTAGACTTAAAGTTTGTTTAGAGGAAAAGAATATGATTATAGATACTCTAACATTCCAACTTGCCGAAAAAGATAAATACAATGAAAAGTTAGAATGTGAAATTGTGGGACTTAGAAAAAAAATTGAGAAAACAAAAGCCCTTAATCTCAGATTTGCTAAAGGATCTGAAACTTTAGATGAGATTATCAAAGTGAAGCATTCTCCACTAATCAAGACAGGTCTGGGATATAATGAAGAAGTGTCTCAAGCACAGGAGCCATCCACCTCCAAAAGTTATCTTGATGCAGCAAGGAAGATTGAACAATTTGACAATCGACAGCAAAGGCACAATGGAGATCACCAGGTAAATCAGGGAAAATTTACCTCAAGAATGAACACAGACTACCAGGTAAATCGGGGGCAATCTACTTTAAGGGTGAACAGAAGCTACAACCAGCCACATGTAAAACATCCTCAATTTGCCTCAAGAATTGATGTCAATAGAAACTACAATCATTCGGTTGGTAGATTTGATAATCGCAGGAGTTTCTTCAATGGCCAGTGTTTCTCTTGTCATAACTTTGGTCACAAAGCAGCTCAATGTGTTGCCTATAAGACAATCATGACTAGAGAAGCTCAAAAACAAAGAAGTATGACTGGGATCATGAAAATGACCTACAATAACTTTTATTCTCTTGAAAATGAAATAGAATGTTCTATTTGTAACAACTTCGGTCATGAAGATTTTGAATGCAGGAGCAGGTTTCGGCAGACAACTCGAAAGGAACAAGTCTCAAGTGCCAAAACATGGAGAATGAAAGAACTGCAACCGGAAAGATGTGGGATAGCCTTATATGCAGAAGGATAGGAAAATCAATGGTATATCGACAGTGGATGTTCGAAACATATGACAGGTGATAAAGAAAAACTTCAATCATATAGTGCCTTAGAAAAGGCAAAGAAGGTCTCATTTGGAAATGACACCCCTGCGTTCATAAAAGGTAAAGGTTCTGTTCAGTTGAAAGAAAAGGTCAAAGCTGGAAATGTTATGTATGTTGATGGCTTAAAGCATAATCTATTGAGTGTCAGTCAGATGTGTGATCAAGGAACTGAGGTAATATTTCGATCAAATGGATGTACTGTTCGTGATCTTGATACAGGAAAAACAGTGATCAAAGGCATAAGAACTCCAAATAATTTATACATATTCAAAGAAGGAAAACATCAATGCTATCTAAGCAAGAATGATGAACACTGGCTATGGCACAGAAGATTGGGGCATCTTAGCTTCTCTTAGATAAGGAAAGCATGCAAATATCAAGCAGTTCGTGATCTTCCTGACATCAAAATTCCAGACAATACAATATGCAAATCATGTCAGTTTGGTAAGCATACTAGAACTAATTTCCCTAAGAAGGAAGGATCAGCTAGTAGGCCACTTGAACTTGTCCATACTGATATATGTGGTCCAACTAGGAAGAAGTCACCTTGAGGTGAAGAGTACTTCATATTTTTTATTGACGACTTTTCAAGGATGTGTTGGTTAGGACTCATGAAGTATAAAGATGAAGCTTTTGAAAAGTTCAAATCATTCAAAACCGTAGTTGAAAACAAATCAGATTGATGAGTCAAATGTCTTAGATCTGATCGAGGAGGAGAATTTACCTCAGATGAATTTTTCGATTTTTGTGAAGAACATGGCATAAGAAGGGAATTTTCTGCTGCAAGGACACCTCAACAAAATGGAGTAGTGGAAAGGATGAACAGAATGGTTCAACAAATGGCTCGTGCTATGCTCGATGAATCTGGAACTCCCACAACCTTCTGGGGTGAAGCCGCATTTGCTGCAATAACTATTCTTAACAAGACAAATGTCTAGGTAAACGGCACTCAGACTCCTCATGAACTTTGGTATGGTAAGACTCCCACGGTGAAATACTTCAAAATTTTTGGAAGCAAATGCTACATTAAAAGGACTGATGAAAATCTTGGCAAGTTTGAACCTAGAGCAGATGAAGGCATTCTCCTTGGTTACTCTCCCCATAGCAAAGCATATAAGTGTTACAATAAAAGACTTGGAAAAATTGTTGAAAGTATTGATGTAGTGATTGATGAAGAAGGAAATACCTCTAGGCAGGAAAGATCTGAAGTTTTCAAAGATGATGAGGACTATCCCTCAATGTCAAATCAGATTCATGATGAAGAAACTCATGAGGCACCAGAAGAACAAATAAGAATAGAAGAAAAGACTCCATCCAGATACGTTCAGAAGAATCATCTAGAATCTCAAATTTTGGGGCAGAAAGAGGCAGGTGTACAAACAAGGAGAACCATTTCAGAAGCTTCAAGCTATCTAGCATTGCTCTCCTCCACCGAACCACAAAATGTAAGAGAAGCATGCAAAGATGAATGCTGGGTCAAGGCAATGGATGAAGAACTTGAGCAAATTGAAAGGAATAACACTTGGGAGTTGGTTCCTAGACCAAAAGATAAGAATGTCATAGGGACAAAGTGTATTCTCAAAAATAAGCTGAATGAAAATGGAGATGTGGTTAGAAACAAGGCAAGACTTGTTTGTAAAGGATATGCGCAACAAGAAGGCATAGACTTTGAAGAAACCTTTGCACCAGTGGCTAGACTTGAGGCTATAAGAATGTTCCTTGCACTCTCTAGCTTTCAAAAGTTCAAAGTATTTCAGATGGATGTAAAATCTGCCTTTCTGAATGGAGACTTGAATGAAGAAGTGTACATTGAACAACCAGATGGGTTAATCCTTGGAAATGATCCAAATCTTGTATGTAGACTCAAAAAGGCTCTCTATGGTCTTAAACAAGCTCCAAGGGCTTGGTATTTTCGGTTGGATGAGTACCTTCATCAACAAGGTTTTGCAAAAGGATCAACAGACAACAATCTATATATAAAGGTTGACAATGAAAAGTTGCTAATACTTGTTGTGTATGTTGATGATATCATCTTTGGCAAAAATGAAGAAGACATGAGTCAAAATTTTGCCTTGGTAATGCAAAAGGAGTTTGAAATGTCCATGCTTGGTGAGCTCACATATTTTCTTGGTTTACAAGTCCAATAAAACAAGGACGACATTTTTTTATCACAGACCAAGTATCTCAAGCAGATCTTGAAGAAATATGGGATGGAGGATTCGAAACCAGTATGTACTCCTATGGTTACAGGATGCAGTCTCAGCACAAATGATGAATCAACAGCTGTACATCAACCTACCTATAGATCCATGGTTGGTAGTCTACTCTATCTAACAGGTACCTAACCAGACATTATGCATGCAGTAGGGATAGTTGGAAGGTTTCAGGAAAATCCAAAGGAAACTCATCTTCAGGCAGTCAAGAGAATTTTCAAATACCTTCAAGGGACTCAAAACTATGGTTTATGGTATCCTAGAGATACAAATATCACACTTCATGCATATACAGATGCAGATTGGGCAGGTAGCGTGGATGACAGGAAAATCACTAGTGGTGGTGCATTCTTCATGGGTCCTAGATTAGTATCATGGTTCAGCAAGAAACAAAGTTCCATTGCATTATCTACAGCTGAAGCAGAGTATGTAGCTGCTGCATCTTGCTGCACACAACTCCTTTGGATGATGCAAACATTGCAAGATCTTCAAATCACTTGTACTCTACCTATTTCCATTTTTGTGATGATACAAGTGCAATCAACATTTCAAAGAATCCTATCATGCATTCAAAGACCAAGCACATACCTATCAAATACCATTTTCTTCAGGAACAAGTGCTTGAACAAAAGGTCAAGTTGGAGTACGTTCCCTCTAAGGAACAAGTTGCTGATATTCTCACCAAACCACTGCCCAGGGAGACATTTGAATACCTCAGACAGAAGCTGGGGGTAGTTGATGCATCATCTTGCTGTTGAAACCTATCTGTTTCAGAGAAATGTGGTTGTACGCAAGTTGCATGAGGAGGATCCATGTACATACGCCGATTTATGTAGATACAGTCGCATATATGGTAGTTTGAAGGAAATCAGTGGGGACAGACTCTGGTTGAAGAGAGTCTGATATGGGTTTGACGAGAGACCATCTGGCACAGGTTCAGGGGGAGCAGATAATCTTCTAATAATGCATTGTTGGCATTACATTAGAAGCTCTTGGTTCGAGTACACAAGTTGTTTTGGGTTCAGGTGGATCAGTTGCAGAAGGAGAACATGGTTGCTAATCTGAATAGTGCTGCTGATATTAGTTATTGGTGACCTTCATAGTCTTGCTCTAAATTTTTCATCTCTATGTCATGTATATCTTTTATTATCAAGGTCATGTAACGGCCTATTTTTGGTTTCCCCACTATGCCTGGGATGAATGATGTAACGTACTTGGTTTTCATATGTAAACTTTTGATGTATCCCCACTTGGTTGGGTGAAGGATGTTTGTATAGAGTCTTTTGGTGATAGGAAGGTCTTTTATGAAGTATAAGTCATGGTTCTTGAAGAACATCATTTTACAGATCTTGCCTACAGTCAGGGGGAGCATGGTCAGCATAGCAGAGTAGAGATTCCAGCATGTACTCAGGGGGACCATAACCCTTTGCCCTTGATGACAAAGGGGGAGAAAGACTTTGAAGATATTGGGGTTGCCATCAAGTCCAAAGAGGGAGATTGTTGGCATTATGACACAGGTTTGGCACTATGGCACAGGTGTTGTCCTTGATGGGAATTCACTCTGGTGACAGATCTCAGTTCAGGCTCTCAGAATGAAGGAAAAATATATATACGCGGCTTCATCATGACCAAGTTACGTATACACACGGATTAGACATTCCAAAGATGCGTATGCATATACACGCACTTTCACGCAAGGAAAAGCACGTACATATGGGAGCACTCATTTTTGGTCCATGGTATTTAGTCCTTGGTATTTGAACCTATGGTTTTGGACCATAGTATCTTGTCAGATGTGTTGATTCCAAATATTAGGTCCATGGTATTGGTTTGTTATGGTTTTGGACCGTGGTATTGTGAAAGGTCTAAGACTACAAAAGAGGAAGGAGATCATTAGGCAAGGATTATATGATGTATTGAATATCTGAAGACATACAAGTGATTGGTTTGTGTGGCTAGATCTGAATCAAGGAGGAACCTGAGCATTACAAGATAGATAAGTTCTATTGATGGGTCGAGATCTCAAGGCTTGAATAGTTATATCTTTTTGTGATTTGATCTGTTATAATCGGCGCATAATTAGATCTATAAATCTGATAATCTGAGTATAACTAAAGTCTGTTTAAGTGTAAAGGGTGAATTGTCTTTTATAGATCTATACGCAGGTTCGGCTCTGCAAAGGCACGTATACACGCAGGTTTAGCAAGAGAAGAAAGCGTATACGCTGGTTGACCTTCATTCAGCTGCGTTTGTACGCAGGTTTATACATAGTGAAGTAGCGTACGTCTCTTGAAATATGTTCTAGCTGCTTCTGTGGATTACTGTAGTGTTCTAGGTTCAACATTGGTGTCTGGTTACTAGTATTATTTTTCTGGTTACAGCATTTTGAGCAGTTATTGGTTGATTCAGAAGTTGTTTGTGGAAAGGAGATTGGTTGATGCACATATACTTTATGTTTGTTTGATATTCATGGATCCAGTATGAAAATTGATGAAACGTGGTCCCTGGAAGAGAAGAGAAAGTTGTAGCCTTCCGTAGGTCAGCACCTACATACTAGTATCTCAGCTAGTACAATAGCTAAGGGGGTTGTAGCTCCCTTCCAGGAGAAGCTAGAGAACGAGAGAGGGTTGTAGCTCTCTACAAGTTTTAGCCTGCGTACTGGTATAAGTCTACACCAGTATAGAATCATTGTAAAAAGAAGTTTCTAATTAAAAGAAGATAGAGATGAATTGTAGCAGGTGGTTTTCACCCACATTGGGTTTCCACCTTATATCTTGTGTTCTTGTGTGTGATTGTCTTCTACTCTATTTTTACTATTCCTGGTTACTGTTTATATGACTCTGATGCACAAATTAATGATCAACATCTGTAGAATATATTAAATTATAAGTCTGCATGGTATACGCTGGTTTTCTTATCTAAAGTTGTGTATAGACGCGGTTTTCTCCAACTGAAGTAGCGTATATGATCTGGGTGTGAAATAAAAATATTTGACTTAATAATACTGATTCACCCCCCCTCTCAGTATTATTTCCAACAATACCTTACGAAATATGTTTTAGTTGCTTCTATTTGCTGTTGCAGTGTTTTGGGTTCTGGCTTGGGTTCCAGTTACTGTATTTTGGTGACAGCATTCTGAATGATCAGATTGATGGGTTGTCAAAGTGATTGATTGATTCAGTTGTGGTTGGTTCAAAAGGAGATTGGTTGATGCAAGTATATTTTATGATTGAATGATGTTGTTGATCGATCCAGTTTGAAAATTTATGAAACGTGGTCCCTGGTAGAAAAGAGAAGGTTGTAGCCTTCTATAGGCCAGCATCTACATACTAGTAAACATATCAGCTAGTACAAGTGCTAGGGAGTTGTATCTCCCTTCCAGTAGAAGCTATAGAATAAGAGAAGGTTATAGCCTTCTACAGGTAGAAGCCTACGCACTAGTATAAGACTGCACTAGTACAAAAATTGTAAATAGAATTTTCTTATTATTAAAAGAAGACAGAGACAACAACAGCAGGTGGGTTTTACCCACATTGGGTTTCCACCTTATATCTTGGTGTTCTTGTGTGTTGGTTTATTTTGATTTTACTGCACTATCTAATGAATTCCTGATATACTGATTAAAGTTCATTACATGATAATTTGTGTAAATCTAAAGATCTCTGGATATACGTTGGTTGCATTATGTATAGTTGCGTATACACGCTAGTTCACCGCACTGAAGTAGCATATACAAATCAGTTTTTGAAAATCAAATTACTGATCTGATAATACTGATTCACCCCCCCCCCCCCCCCCCCCCACCCCTCTTAGTATTATTTCCAACAAAAACATGTTCTTCCAAACTTTAAGTGAAAATAAAAATATCATCTAGATAGAATATGAAAAAATTATCAATAAAAGGATGAGAAACATCATTCATCACTCTCATAAAAGTTGTCGGAGCATTGCATAACCCAAACGACATAACCAACCATTCAAAAATCCCCTGTCTACTCTTAAATGCAGTTTTCCATATATCATTCTTTGCAATACGAATATGATGATAACCACTTCTTAAATCCAATTTTGTAAAGTAAACAACCTTCTTTAACTAGTCATGAAAATCATCGATTCTAGGAAGAGGATGCTTATTATTAATGGTGATTTTATTTAAGGCTCTAAAATCAACACACATTCTCCATGTTCCATCTTTCTTAGGGAATAATATGATTGGTGATCCAAATGGAGAAGAACTAGGTCGAATGAAGCCTTTATCAACCAATTCTTGAATTTGTTTCTTAATTTCTTCATTTTCTATGACTGACATATGATACATGCCAATATTCAGAAGAGGGGCATCAGATTGTAATTGAATCTCATGTTGTATTTCTTGTTTTGGAGGTAGAATTTTTGGTTTTTTAAACAAACCTTTATAAGAATCTACTATTTCAACCAATTTTTCCTTAAACTGAGTGTCACACCCTTGAAAAGCATCATACTTATCTTTAGGTTGTTCTTTAACAAACATGAGAACATACTTTTTACTTGAATTTATGAGCCTTTTCAATTGACTAACATTGATTAAATCCAAACTTGTATTAATCTTGTGTGCTCTGACAACGTATTCAATTCCATCCTTAACAAGATGATACTTATTCTCCTTTCTATGAAATATGGCATCTTGATCATAAATATAAGGACTACCCAACACAATTCCGCATATATCCAAAGGAATCACATCTAGCTCAACTTCATCAACAGAATTATTTGTAATTGCAAACCTTAATTGACACTATTTTGTGACTTGCATTTGAGTGTTTTCTTTTAACCATCCTAAAGGGTATGGTTTTGGATGATTTTTAGTTTCCAATCCTAATTTCCTTACTAGTTACTTAGATATTATATTTTCTTGTCATCCACTATCAAATAATGTGGCTATCTTAGTGTGCCTCGATATGATCCTTATGTGAAACAATTCAACTTTCTTATTTTCTTCAATCACATCATTAGAATTTGAAGAATATGCAGAGCAAGTAGAACTAGAGCTAGATTTAGAAGGATTTCTTCCCTTTCAACTTACTCTTCCCTTTGCCTTCTTTGGAATCTTTTTCTCTAAATGCTTGAAGGGTTTCTTTGAAATGTTTAACTGAAAAGGTCTACCACTTGATTCAATATGAATTTCTTGTACACACACTTCATCAAAGTCAATTGGATTAAACATAAGCAATGTATATTGCAAATAAGAATGCAAAATTCCAATATACTTCAACAAAGTATCCTGCATGTCTAATGGAACATTAAGTGCTAATACCTTTTTCATGAATTCCTATGTAAACTCTTGAACATTTTTTCCTTTATCTTTCCTTAAATCTTTCCAATCAACTACAACCTGTTGCATATATCCTAAAGGATAGAATTTCTTTCTAAGAGCTTTAACAAACTTAGACCATGAAGAGATAATTTTACCTTTATGCTTCAAATCTTATTGATTTTTACTTTCCCACCAAATCAAAGTTATTCCCCCCATTCTAAGTGTATCTAACTGAATTTTTGCAGATTCATCAACAATATTTTGAATTCTACAATACATCTCAAGTTTCCTTATCCAGTTATCTAAATTTTCAGGATTCATTTCACCATCATATATTGGCAACTCAAACTTAACATCAAGCTTCGAAAAAGGAGATTTATTTTTCTTCTTTTGTGAGTCCGAATCTGAACTGGAGTGATATGAGTATAAGGAAGAAGAAGAAGACGAAGATGGAGGAGAAGGAGGTTCATTACCATCAACATTTTCCTTGCCCTTTTTCACTTCTGTGGCTTTAGAAGACGAAGCTGCATCTCTAGTCTTCTTGTCTTCATAAAGTTTGGAAATCATCCTTTGCATATTAACATTTATTGAAATTTCTCCTCGCTCTTTGTCTCAGGAGCTTCTCCTTCATTTGAACTTGCCATCTTTTGTGAGACTTTCCTCTTTTCAATCTCTGGATTTATCTCTTCAAGTTTCCCTTCTCCACATCACAACCTATATCTAGTCAACATTCACATTGGAAAATATCCTACTTATACATGATCAACCTTGCTCTAATACCAAAATATGACTCGAAAACAACATAATTGATTATTTTCACAATTTCCCCAAATATTGATTAAGGTTGATTTTATGTGAATGAATGAGAGAAGATTGATTTTTAAGTGCCTTAAAAGTAAAACTTGAAATATGACAAATAAGCATGGGCATCACAAATAAGAAGAAAACATTGAATATTTGATGATGAAGTTCATCCCTCCTAAATTACATCTTCGGGTCTGCTTCGAAGTGGCCATCCACTATATTAAAAATGCTCATAAGTCTCTTTACATCAAAATTCACCATTCTGGAATGCACAAACATACATCATTGGATACAGTCATCTGATAGGCCTCGGCCTCAGCTATCCAACACAACTTACATATTTCAAAAGGGCCCAATATTGGTCAATTTATGCCTCGAAAGGCATATTAGGCACTTTACAAAACTATATTCAGAGCTTCAACTCACAAATCCTCTGCGCTCCGATGGAGTGGAAATTATTTTATAATGTTCATGGGAGGTCCTGGGATCAAATCCATGGGCCTCCCGGGATTGGCTTTGCAAAACATAACAATCGTTTTGATATAGAGCATCTATACAGTAATACATAGTATTTTTCTTATAACATATGGTTATATCATATTAAAACCCCACAATATTAATCTACAGTTATAAGAAATGTTTTAATATAGTTTACAAAGCCCGATGGTGAATCAACCTTCGACCAAACATAGCATATGGTTTTAAACCTTCGAGTGATGGTGATATAACATAAAACATTTGGCATATAGTGTAAACTATAGTCCGACGATGGTATACGACTGTGCCACATATATCAAATAATTATAAGAAAGCTTACACATTAGGCTTCGGCGATATATGAATCTTCCCCTAGATATGTGGACTCTGTCGATAACTTTGGAGCGTCGATAACAAACTTTGGGTTTGGCGGAGCTGCCAAATATGGCGAGCTCTGCCAACCCTTCCCCCACAATGTAATTCAAGCAAAGTTTAAATATGATAAATGGTCCATAGATTAACAAAGTAAGGTCGTGGGCCAAGAGTAAAGTTTTGTGATATCTATTTGGAGGTCGTGCGTTCGACCCTCGACCCTACCAGTTGACCTCTGACTTGCGATTTGACTTGAATTTGACTTCCACATGTGTCACCTTTTACCTACCACGTTTCATGATGTAAGACTGCCACTTGGCCTATAAAGGCCCATTTTTTTGCATGTTTGACAATAACTTCATAATGTTTTTTCTCACTCATACGGAGGCCATTTTTGAAACCAAATATACCACGAGAATCAACGCAACGAGATCTTCAACTTGGCGCTGGTTCATGAGCATATAATACTTTTGAACTTTTATCATTATGAGGATCGAATTGGATCAACTAGCCATGACAAGCATTTCGTCAAACATATCACAAATATTCATTCTATAAGTCATAACAACATATCTGAGCATAGGGGTCTCATACCTATATGATAATCATTAAGAAGCATTGATGCATTATCACAATAGTTGCATTATCAACTCTTAGGTCATATATTCACTTTTCATTCATTTACTAATCAAAACATGATGAGGGCCATGCATCATCACTACCATAAAACATTCTCATAACCAGCATATAAACAACAAAAATAACAAGGATATAACAACCATATAAGCTACATTGTAGCAACTACATTTACCCGTAAAATACAAGAGGAAGAGCTCTTATTGACATATGCAAAATGTAACCAAGTTTGGGAATTACATGAAGCACCCAACCGTAGACTAGGTTGAACCACATATCTCTTTCATCTAGAGGCCAAACCACCTGAACCCTAAACCATTGATTCCACCTCAAGGTCAGCCATCACTAACTCTCACTAGATTGGTCTCTACCCAAGATGTCAAGGAATTTAGAGAGTTTGTTCCAACCAGGGATTCCAGGACTACTAACTCAACCCACATCCGTTAGCAAGCTTCCAGATCATTTTTCCAACCAGCGCTTCCAAGACTAGTAACTCAATATACCAAGGGATTCCATAGTGTTTTTCCAACCAAGGCTTCTAGGACTAGTAACTCAACCTAAGTTGTTACAAGGCTTCCAATAACTAGTAACTCAACCCACAACCAAAGGAACATGAGAACCAACCAGAAACAAAAGGAAAAAAACCCACAATACCATGGTTATCCAGGAAATGACAAGGCTAGGTAAATCCACTATCAATCTAGGAAATCCTCCATGCCAATGATCATAACCAATAAGCCACATGCATGTGCCATGCATGCCAAAACTAGCAAGGAAATCATACATGCAACTCGGTACTTGTAATCCAAACCCATTATCGTTGTTGATCCCATTGTCCTCTTCCGTTTTCTTGCTCTTCCTTTCCTTCTATCTCCAAATCCCGAGTATTCCACACTCCTCTAAGAGTTCTCCAAGGAAACTATAAGTGTTGCAAAGTATGAAAGAGAGAGAATAGAAGAGAGAACACCAGCTAAAACTGACAAAAATCTAACACTAATAAAATCCATGAACTAATCCTCGAAAGCCTTTTTATCATAATGCCTTTATTTTCTTCATTTTCCTTTATTTTTCCTTCAATTTACTTCTGATGAAAAATTGTGACCTTTCACCTTCCTTTTCTCCTATTTTCCTTTATTTTCATATACAAATTCCAATTAATTCCTCTTTTCCTTTTCCAAATCCCATAGCCATAATAAACCGAAAGTGACACCCCACTAGGATTTTTTTCCCACCATTCAACTTGGAATACATTTGATCTGACCGTCGTATTATATTTTTTTTACATGGTGTTGGTTTATTGGGCCCTAACCTAAGTTTGGAAGAGTTATTAGCCAAACAAATCCCGCAGCTACCGACCCTTTCCGCAACACTTCTCAGAGCGCGGACTGAAGTCTCACCTGAGGTAGCAAAGGAGGGTGTTGGAGCCAGGTTTCTACACCCTTGGGATGTCTTGATGGGGTTTGGAGGGTTCGAAAACCATTGTGTCACCTTGCGCCACTCTGTAGTGTTATCAGACTCTCGCGTAGATTCACACGGGTTTACTTGCTTATTAATGAAATTATTACTAATCTGAGATTTTTATTACAGTATTTAAGCAAACATTTAATAGTAAAACCTGATGCGTGTAGTCATAAATAGCTAATACATAAATTCAGAGAAAAAGCAGTAAACAGATCCGCAGAATACACACAATGATTTAGAAATTCTTATCTTTATTAATCTTCTCTTCAGTACAACCAGCTCTGCCCTACGCACTCAGCTATAGGGGTCTGTGCATACACCTACGGACTCTACCAGGCCTCTGTGCACACAGCTGTAGAGCCTCTCTCTATCTACCAACACCCTTGACTCAGACTTACAGACGCTCCAGGACTTCTTGACTCATAAACCCATTACATTCCAGATCTAAACATACAAACCAAAAACTAACTTCTAATCATAGAGCCTTGCTCTATTTATACATTCCTATGGTCCGCGGACCATGGGTAAGCCAACTCATTTTACATTATTTTTGGGCGGAAAACCCTTTGACTTCACTCATTCCACTTCAGGCTTCGCACATCTCACGGAGTCTTTACCATACCTTTACCCAAAATTGTGGGCTTCGAGCCCCAAAACCCTTAAGCGGGGCCTTTTCTACCCAACAGGCCCCCAACACAATCATCATGACTCATCCTAAGTCACTCGACTGGTGCATTAATCTTCACGCAGAGGTCGGTCAGCAATTTTTGTGCATCACTTGTACTTGCAACAAAATCTTCTGCTATCTTCTATACCTATTCCATGCGAGCCGCCGATGCATCAGTATCACTTGTAGTTGCATGTCTGGGATCATATACTCCCTACATGTGCACTAACTTTCCCTTGATGGTTGTGGAGACCGCGAATGCTTCATCGAGCCATGGTTGGATGCATTCTTTAAGCACTGCCTCCCTTTTCCACGCAGCGTCAACTTGTGCCTTGAGAGCCTACGCCTCCTTCATTTTAGCTAACCACTGCGTGATAGCGATCATCTACGCAATCCCTCAGACCATGTCATAAGCCTGCTGCAACTCCCACACTTCTCTTTCTACTTGCTGGATGGTTGGGTCTTCTTGGAGGGAGGTGAGCGTAAGAAGGGACTGATCTAACAAGCTTCAGCAATCTTGGACAGTGCGCTTTATCACTCCCAGTCCTGCTTGAATTTTGTCACGGTGCCGCTCTCAAACTTTTGGTGATGTGGGCGGATGTGCCTTATGTCTTAGCTCTGCTATTTGTAAATTCAATTCCCATTGAACCTTTGCGGTCGCCTCTTGGGCTGTACGGAATCCTGCGGCCATGTGACGAATCTTGTCCGTTGTTGGAAGTTCGGCTGGGATAGCTAGCTCTGGTACCCTGCTGCAAGCTCCCATCACAACCTATTCTATGTTCTGGTTGTGTGCGACCATGTCATCGTTCTGGAGACTGACCTGCTCCAGATTGGCCTTGTGCTCTATTAAGGTTTGAAGGGCACGACCATCCCTAGCACGAAGCTCAGTAGTTACCCCAACTTGTATTTGGTATAGTGTTTCTCTTGGAAGAGCAGCCAGATTCAATCCCCAACTCTGCTCGTTGCCTGTGACTTCTGCTAGGACAGCACCTGCTAGCAACACTAAGGTATTCATTGTGTGAGTGTGCATCATCTGCTCGGCTGCAGCTATGTCCTTTGCTAGATTTAGGATGACCCCGCCCAAGGGTCGCACCTATAATTCTTGCAACTTCGCTCAGATCTCCCCCAACATAGTTGTCTGCTCTGTGATCAGCTCTGCCAACACACTGGTAGGGACATTTCTCGTTGGCTTGCTGCTGCCAATAAACTCTTTCTCCAAAGCCTTCACTGTTTTTTACATTTTGCGTGTGTGCAGCGATTCCTTGCTGCACTGTTGCTTGACTTAGGTCGACTCTGTAAGATGGTTCGTGTGTTCCTGTGTCTCCTTCTCCATTTGCGTGTCCTGTTCCAAGGCCATTTCCTAATCTGCCGTGATCTCTTTGGCTATCAGTTCCTTGGTTGCCTCCTGCTGCGAAGCTGCCTTCTGTCCCTATCGTGTCTTTTCTACCAATTGAGTGAGTCGTTGCTAGAGTTCCTTTTTCCGTTGTTGTGCCGCCATTTTTTCTAGGATGGCTTTGTATGGGGTGCGCCACTTTGGAGGCCATGCTACCAATACCTCGTAAATGGCATCATCTATTGCAATGACCAGAAGTGTGACCCATGCTTGCTTTGGATCCTTCCGCACCCAGATATATAAGTTATGCATGTCTGCTTTGAACTCAGTCGTGCTTTGAAAATTGTTTTATATCGTTGTAGACATCCATGGTCTGCGAGTGATCCGTGTCTGAAGACTCCCCTCCATGAAGGTCCAAAAAACCTTGATTTCAAAAACCCTCGCTGCGTCCTTTGTAGCCAAGAGCGAAGTATACCGCATTGCTTCCAGTAGGTTGTCCCCAATGCTAGGAAACTGGCTACCCTACGGTAGTTCTCCTACAACCAAAAGGATTGATAGTAGCAACCATGCATAATGAAATGTCTTACCTTTGTCCTGTGCTTCCTGACAATTTGTCAAAAATTCATCGCATAAAAGCTATGCCCAGTTGAACTGAACCCCTTCTACGCACTGCTCCACAAGTGTAATGACAGGAGCTAGCACCTCATCTGTGTAGAATTTCCTCATTAGTTTACTAGCTAGTAGCTGGGTGGTGATTTTCACCCCCCGATCTTTGATGCTTGCTATGACATACCCCGACTTCCGCTTCTCCAACTTATATTTATCCTTCATTTTTTCTCTAAGACCCACATCGCTACTCGTTCTAGCTATGTTTGTAGGGTCATTCCCTTTGACAGGAAAGTGGGTAATCTGATGTACTAAATTAGCTGTATAGGAATCGGCTCCTCCAACCAAAGATACCCATCATGTACCAGACATAGTAACTGCCGGATAACAAAAATGGTGATGGCTATGCGGTGATAGTGGGGTATCCACCGTAGATTAAGTAATCTCTTCTTCTCCACACCTAGTAACCACTTTCACGGCAGTAATTTGTCTTCGGCCAATTCAGGTAACTTTTCATTGTCAGCAAGGTCCTAATCTTTGAACTTCATGCTCAAAACTCGGCCCAGCGGTAAACCATCGAACCTTATCTCATCCAGAAGAAGCGGGGTCTGGAGCGTATTCTTTGCAGCGTCCAGGTCCTTTGGTATCTTGGCCATCCTATTCCATGGGGAGATATATGGGGGTCATGAAGGTATTTGGAAAACATCCTCTTTGTCCTCATCTTGTCCTCATCGTCATCCTCCTCAAGTTTGGTGGTGATTGATTTGCCCTTCTCGGCTATTGATAACTTACTGAATCTCGGTGATACCCTAACTGGCCCCATTGTCTTCTTGTTTTTCCAAGGCCGTGATGTGCATGGGGATTTTGGAACTTCAGGGGCCACAGCTGCTTCATCTGGCTCCTCCTGGGTTGAGTATAGCTCTTCCGCGAACCGTGCTCGGGTTCTCACCATGGAACTCATAGGATGCCTGGTAGCCGAGTGTTTGCTGGTCTTTACTGGTTCAAATCTCGAATAACCCAGTGCTGGCGACAAGTTTTGATAGGAACTCATACTTTTGAATGGATCCCTTCCCTCCACCTTCAGTTCATTAAAAGCGACTAGGTAGTAGAGCTATTTGTATCTAGCCCGGAACTTCTATCTTAATGGCTCGCCACTCTCTCCTCCCTACTATAACTTGAATTTCTTGTCAGGAATAGTGGTGCTATCGGTCACCTCTCGACCTTTCCGTGTGGCAGCGCAACCCCTGTGGCACAGTTGCGATTTTGCATACCGAATGACTTTGTACATGACCAGTTTTCTGCGTCGGCTTCCCGCAGACTTTTCTATAGTCTCACGCCTTCTTTCAACTGCTTGGGGCACTGAGACTATGATTTCTACAGCTAGTTAGGTGGTCACACCCCAGGTGCGATGTTTCAGCTTTCCTGCTAGCCCGGGCTGCGAGCACTTTTCAAGTGCCTTTGGCACTATTATTTCTTCGTGCGCTGTTGTGTGGGGTGTATCCTTCCGTAGGCGGGCACATCCATGATAGCAGGATCATGGCTCATTCTGGTTCTGTGGAAGGCCCAACCGAGCCTGGTTCCCTCATGTGTTGACACGTGCGGCCGACGTGGGCATCGCTACTATTCATCTTGCGGATTCCATCCCCTATTAGCATACTATTCTTTTTTAGCCGCACCCATAGTTCATTGATTTCGCGAGGCCTACTGCTACCTCACTTATTCTGGGCTCCCTTTTACCTTCTATTATAGGCCCATGGAACCCGTGGTATCTGTAACTCCCTATTGGGTCGTTTCTCGGGTGAAAGCTATGTGTGCTTCCCCTTGTTCCCCTCCTGACTTTGTCGCGAACCATTGGCGAACCAAAGTACTGTGGTGAATTTGGACTTATGATTGTGATTTGGTTGGGTGTCTACACAACATACACCTACAACCTACATTAGCAGTGGATGCTTACCCCGTTTTTCCCTCAAACTTGTGTGTGCAACTACCTTTGATATCCGCGCCACTTCTGCCGCATCTTTGTGCATGTACCCCCTCCTGAAGCAATTGTCGTGTACGGTGCCTCTGCAGATACCTCCTGCAGATTTTGTCTCAGCTTCATCGTTTCACATTAGGCGACTGGTTACTTCGCTTTCATGGCATCCTCACCAGTTGGCCACTCCCTTGCCTCTATCATTACATGGCGTAGTGATCTAACCATCCTATTACAATTTAGTGTCATTACCTCATGCAATCAATTCTGCCATCACTTAATCCCTTCGTTTGAGTCTGACGTGCAGGAACTGTCTTGGTCCCATGAGATTCTTTTGTCTGCTGTCGGATTCACTCGGTCCTGATCTTCTGCTGTGATCTAGTAGATACAGTCTAGTTCATCGTCACTGTCCTCATCACACACTGGCTCAGTATAGCGCCCCCCTTCGGCTGGGTCCAATAGAATCACTACGGGGAGAGATTTATTTTCGAATATCATTTTTCGTTTCTTTGGGTTGATGACTCCATTCATATCCGTTGCCCAGTCTATCCCTAACAACGCAGGATATGGGTTACTGTCATCCACAATTTCTATGACCTAAAAATCAGTTTGTGTGCTTGTATCATTGATGTCTATTGTAACTCCTTGTAGTCTTCCCATGGGCAGGATCTTCTGTTGGTTCGCCATCTGTAATTGGATAGGGGACCATTGTAGTGTAGGCCTGCCCATGCACTCCCAGGTCTGTTTAGGTAGAACATTCTTGTCTAACCCCAAATCCAGAACGACCTGATCCATCTCATAGTCCCCAATCTAGGCATTCAATCACATTTCCCGCTTGGTGTGCAACACATGCTTGCCTAGCTTCCGGACCATTCGAGGTTCATCCAATCCTGCGCACCTATTTATCAACTCTTGTAGTCCCTTCACCGCTTTAGAATCCCGTAGTAACTTCATGCATGTCTCTAAGAAGGTAGTTATCATAAATGTATCCCTCTCTGGCTCTATTTGATCCTTGCTACCCAAAGTAGAAGCTTCCACAAAGCTCTTCTTAGCTTCCATAAATGTTTCCTTCGCACGCTCCAAATCAAATTCCGGTTGTTTTGTGGGGGCCTTACGAACCCATGCATCCTCCTCTCGCTACTTCCCCTTATCTTCTCCTGTAGTTGGATCACTTCTTAGCATCATATTCACGTTAGGGTCTCCCTCGCGCAGTTTAGCCTTCATCATTTGGACGTTCTGAGTGGGGGTAGCTGGAAGCACCCCTTTTTCCCACATCTGAGCAATTAGCATGGGGAAATCGACTGCTTCATACTCAAATTCGAAGCAGTACAGGCAACAAGCTCTGGTTGGGTTCGTGCAATCGCGCATGTAGTGCCTTGGTCCTCCACAATTATAGCAGATTAATTGTCCCCATCTGCATCCAAGTCCCATTCCCCCTCACCCCCGTCCGTATCCTTGGAATCTACCCTGCGCTATTGCTGCACCGGGATCCTGCCTGCGTGCCTCCATCTGCATCCTGTAAGCAGGTGTTTGATCCATCAACATCTCATAACTTCAGCAATTTCTTTCGTCGTGGCCCATCCTCCTATAGAAGTTGCAAAATAATTGTTGAGGGGGGGTTGTCTTAGGTTTTGCAATAGATGACAATTGTCCATGGCATGCTTTCCTCCCACCTGAAAAATTGTGCACCAGAGCGCGAGCGCCGCACTTGACCCTGCTTGTACCTCTGGTCGCAATTGTATTGGTCCCCCTGCTGCCACATAGTTCGCAAAGATCGGACAGTGATCCTTATTGTGGCCCTGGCCTTTACATTTGATACACCAAAACTCTTCGCACACTTCTGACCGAGGTGCCTGTCCTTGTTTCAAACTTTGCATCTCTAAACATAGGTTTTGTATTTGCACGTGGATTTGCTGAACTCCCAACCTCGGATCCTGTATTGGAGTTTCGTGCAATCTCATTGCGGTCTCTAATGCTTCGGCTTGGGTTGAGATCTTTTGCTGTGATAGCGTCGTCCTCAGATGTGGTGTCAAAGACGGCACAAACCACGTGCAGTGCTGCATATCCATCAATGTCATGTTGGCCTCGCAGATGGTGCTTTTCAATCTCTGATCCAGATCCCATGGGGTTTCACTAGGTAGCATCGTAATTTCCTTGAACCCAATGACCGACTGTGCCTCTGATTTTGGCCAACCAAATTCTCTGTTCAATGCATCCTAGATTGTCGCTATTCCCGCATTTGGATGATCGCTTGAGTACTTTATATACCACGTCAATGTGCGGTCCTGCAGCACGCTAACCAGAGTAGCCTTTTTGATGTTATCATTCGTTATGCCTTGAGCTTCTCATACATCCCTTACCACAAACCAGAACTGACCTGGTTCCTCATTTCCTATGCCCCTAAATACCGAAAACTTGACTGCACTTTCCATCCTAACCTTCGATGGTGGCGGAGGTGGGGTCGGTGAAGATGGATTTGATGTAGGCGAAGTAGGTGATGGCGTGGATGGTGGTGGTATCAGTGGAATGTGTTGCTTAATCAACTGGACTGCGCTTCTTGGAGAGAACCCTGCGAGTTCTTCCTCACTTTCTCGTGAAATAGAAATCAAAGGATTGTTTTCTAATCCCTCGATTCCTCAGTAGCCTCTGCCTCTCCACGTTACGTCAAACATTAATAAATGCGCATAATCTGTTTTTCACATAACAACATTTTAATCCAAGTATTCAACGATTTGATATACTTACCCCACGATCCTTGGAGAAAGTGCCTTTCTGCTTCGCTATAACTCACAGTTGTGTCTATCACAAACTCAGTGATAAACCCTCTTATTACCTGATCCAACCAGTGATCTACTACACGTGCGATTTTATCTTTAGATGTTTCTAGCTTGCACACTAATTCCAGAGTCCACAAAATGGGTTGATCCAGTTTGACCTTCCCACGCTGTCAGCTAGCCTTGCGATCCACTCATACAACTCTGTCAGGAATAACGTGAAGAAGATCTCATGGATGTCTATATATATCTAATGACCCAACCACTGTTCTTCTGATATCCACGAATTTCTATTTTCTTGAACCACGAACTCGTGAAGCTTCTAATCCGGCCAATATTCAAGCTCTTTCTTTGTAGCGTTCTAGTGTTCCGGCATCAGACATCCCTTAGTTAGATCTTGGTCTTGGCTACGGAACCATTTGTTGGCTTATTGGGCCCTGACCCACATTCGGAAGAGTTATTAGCCAAAAAATCCCACAGCTACTAGCCCTCTCAGCAACAATCCGCAGAGCGCGGACTGAAGTCTCACCCGAGGTAGTAGGGGAGGGTGTTGGAACCAAGTTTCCTCACCCTTGGGATGTCTTGATGGGGTCTGGAGGGTTCACAAACCGTTCTGTGGCCTTGCACCACTCTATAATGTTATCAGAATCTCGCATAGGTCCGCGCGAGTGTACTTTCTTATTGATGAGATTATTATAGATATGAGCTTTTTATTACAGTCTTTAAGCAAACATTTAATAATAAAACTCGATGCGTGCAGTCATAAACAGCTAATACATAAATTCAGAGCAAAAGTAGTAAACAGATCCGCAGAATACACACAATGATTTAGAATTTCTTATCTTTATTAATCTTCTCTTCAGTACAACCAGATCCGCCCTGCACACTCAGCTATAGGGGTTCGCGCACACAATTGTGGACTCTACCAAGCCTTTGCGCACACAGCTACAGAGCCTCTCTCTATCTACAAACACCCTTGACTCAAACTTACATACGCTCCAAGACTTCTTACCTCATAAACCCATTACATTCCAGATCCAAACTTACATACCAAAAGCTAACTTCTAATCATAGAGCCTTGCTCTATTTATACATTCCCATGGTCCATGGACCATGGGCAGGTTGACTCATTTTACATTATTTTTGGGCAGACAACCCTTTGACTTGACTCATTCCACTTTGCGCTCCATGCATATCGCAGAGTCTTTACCATACCTTTACCCAAAATTGTGCGCTTCAAGCCCCAAAACTCTTACGCGGGGCCTTTGCTACCCAACACATGGAAATTCAACTATGGTTGTTACAAAACGCTCCCCTTTGGGGGAACTCCATTCTCAGTGTTCAATGACACCTATAACCATCAAGCTGATGAAAAGAAGAAAAGAAAAAAAAGAAAACCTCCCATGGAGCCTTATAATAGAATTCGTAGCAGTATTTACAATATCTTCAAGTGAAAATATAATAAACATAGTGCTTACTGGAGCTTTATAACACAAATCATTACTGTATTTATAATTGCAACCACATATATGCTCATGCACATTTTCTTCGACCAACAAATAATCATATTGTCTATGGATCTTTATAAATCCAGCTCAATACAATATTTACAGTAATGTACACATATAAACATATGCACATTTGATCATCCATTAAATAAAAGGATATAATGCCTACATCAACAACAAGGGAATATAGAGGCTCACACCTCTACCCTCAAAGTAATACTAGGATTCACCTCCTTTCCAGGAAATCCAAAATCCACTACCAATGTCAAATCTGCATCCAATGTCCCACACTAAAATCATGCGCCACTTGTCCTCTTAATGAATAGTTACCCACTCATTGTTCCATGGCACACTCCCATTATGCTTTTGATTCCATCTGACAATGCTAGTGACCAAAAAAAATCCATCCACATCCTTCCCTTCTCTGTTGTATAGTCCCTTAGGAAATTTGGTCACCCCCTTCCATGCAGTCACACACCTTCCAAGTTCCACAGGCATCCCCTTCTCTGCTACATAGTCCCTTGAGTGACCCCTCCCTTGGCAAAGGTTTCCTCGCATCGGAAGGCAGAAAAACCAAGGCATATCCTTGCCTCAAAACCATCATATCAGTCATAACATGCTCATGGAAATCAATGGACACTATTGGGTACCAGTGTCCCACAATGGCCCTACTCTTGAAGTGCTTTACCAGCATATTGTTGCCTGTTCCAATTTTTTTCTTTCTGCTACTATTGCTTGCAGTCGGTTTTCAACCACCCAACATGAGAATTTTCATGCTTTCCTACACCAAGCACATAATTGTCATTAGATTCAAATCAAATTGAAATAAATTCAAATCATACCTCATTGGTTGCTCATCAATAAGGTACACCTATGATTCTGTTTACATCCTGTCACAACAATTCAAACTAGTTCTTTGATCAAATCATCATGTATGAACATATCACATCCAGTTAGCTCAAAATGTAACCATCATATATCAAAATCATAAATCACATACAACCAGAATCATAGATCACATCCATAACAAAACTGAAATAAAATATTGATATTTATCCTTCAATCGGTCCTCTTCTTCTTCCTTTGTCCTTTCTTTACACACACTAGATTAGTTGCCACACTAGGAAGCACCCAATGTCTTTTCTTCTATTCAATCGCGTACACATACACATAATTTACATTACTCACATACACCCACAGATGGTGTACCACACCATACATACACCCACAGACGATGTACCACACCATACATAGACCCACGGACAGTGTACCACACCATACATACACCTACACCTAGTGTACAACACAATACACATATGTACACAAAGTACAACACAACGAATACACATGTCATGACACCATGACTACACAATTCACATATATAGTATCGCATGTACACAACACATCATGTGCGACATGTACACAGTACCACATGTAGAACATGTACACAATACCACTTGTACACAACACAATGTGCACAACATGTACACAACATCACATGTACACGACACCACCCACACAACGTGTACACAACGCCCCATGTACACTGCACGACCTGTACAATGTGTACACAATACCTCATGTACACACCATCGTATGCACGACATGTACATGACACCACATGTACATAGTTCCACATGCACGACATGTACACAACAACAACTGCACACAACACCACATACACAACATGTACACAACACCACATGCACATAGCACCACGTGTACAATCATGCCCACAACACCATATGTACATTACACCACATGTACAACATGCACACAACACCATATGTACATAGCACTACATATACAACATGTAGATAATACCATATGTACATAACACCACATATCCAACATGTGCACAACACCATATGCACACAACACGACATATCCATCAAGCGCACAATACAATATGTACAGAGAACTGCATATTTGATATGTATGTAGCACCAGCTATACCTAGAATTGCATATGCAATATGCACACAACACCATATATACAACAAGAACACACCACCATAGGTATAATCACTTAATATACAATATGCACAACATATACGCAACAATAGAATTGCACATCCAAAACCACATTATCTCTACCAAGCAAGCTTACTTCCAGTATCTCTCTACTATCCATGCTTATCCTAGCATGGCATGGATCACACTATTTTCATTCGACTGATGTATCTGTCAACATTACATGTCCATAACATAAACATAGGCATGGTATAAACACATATTATCAACTCATATCCACATGATACTGACCTCATAAAATTTTCAAGGCTACCCTTCCCATTTGGTTCCCCATAAGACCAGGAACCTCTTTTGTTCCATTTACTTACGTAAGAAATCATTCCTCCACAAGAATGATCCCTGACAACCTTGTCAGATAGTGACATAGATACATAAATACACACATATATATATATATAAACATTAGCATAAAACAATCATGATCCTATCATAAAATGACATGCATATGTCATACGTACATGTATACATATATATGGATATCAGCACAATCATGATCACAACTTAATTACCATATATCATAACGTCAAGGTTAATTAAACTCCCTTTATCCATGCACAACATTGAGAATCAATAATTCCCAACTTAGTCAAGGAATATGATGCCTAAAATATATTTAGTTTACCTTTTATGTTACCTTTCTCTTGGTTGTCCTACCATTGTCCATTTATCCCAATGGACCCAACCAACTCAAATGGTTGTAATAATTTTTCCTTCAACTTCCCTTTGCATGCACCAAGAATCATCTAGATCTTACAATACCTATTGAGTACCACATAGATTTCCCTGAGCTCCATTAAATTCCTCCTTCCCAACCAATTTCCAAGGTCCTCAAAACATAAAAGAAAGAACTAGAAACAAACAAGAAGAAAAAAATGAAACACCAATAGCAATACAACACCACAAACAAAGTGGCAAGGCCTTGCACCAAACATAATCAAAACCCATAAATGAAGCTCAAACAAATCACAAATCACCAACATCACAAGACTCTCAACAGACACCATGACTCAACCCCACGGGTTCCCAATGCCTCCAAGGGAAATTCAACCTAAGCCTTCTTCAAGTTTTTATGGCAGTCTCCTTTTCCATGCAAATGCCTGCATCATACTACCATAAACACATAACTACCAGTGTATAAATAGATATAACAATACACCAGTTACCTTACCTTGTTGTACCCAACACACTGACATGTAACTGAACTTGTACATATATCATCTCTCAAGGGACTCCATTCCCTTGACGAATCTAGCCATAGCTAAAAACCAGCTTACATATATATTTCAAATACATGTTTAGGAATATAACATATATCCACATAATATCATACAAAATATAGATTAAGAAGACTTTATGTATTCAAAGCATTCATTCTTTTGGAATTGTGGTTTCCAGACATATCCAAAACAATTCTCACCCAATTCCTTTATTTTACTTTTTTACTTTGTTGTAATCGAGTATTATCACATCACCCAACTATTAGTTATATAAAAACATCAACTATTACCTTGTCACGCTAATACCAAGCATGTTGCCCTGCAACTGATCGCACATGTCAGTAAAACATTCCAAATATCTAGACATCATGTCTATTAGTTTGAAACCAACTTTTACTAAGACTAACAACCATGTCATAATCAAGAGTCAACTCACAATCATTAATCATAATACTACAACTAGCACTCACTTATTCTCAAGTACATATCAACTATCTTAGCACATAATGTGTTAATACAACCATCTTAAAACAAGATCATTCCATTCATGCAATCTTATAGACACATACTCATGTCATGCAAGATATCAAACATTCAGACCATAGATAGACAACATAATAAACACCAAACAATCAAGCACCAAATAAATGACATAATCAAAATCTTACGCTAATGTATCTAAAGGGAGGCTATCTTTTATGCACAATAAATATATATTAGCGTGATATAACTTGAAAATACATCAACTCAGACATAAATAAGGCCTTGATATCCATAACAGTAACTAACTAACATGTTCACATATGCACTATCAGTGTAGATTAGTACAACACAATATCACAAATATCTTGGCTCATACCGGAATATCATAAACATAACCATCTTCATTCCTAAAATAAAAACCTCTATCATAATCTTCTCTTGCCCCAAGGTCTAGTGTTTCAACCTCACTTTGATGATATTCATCTCTTGCTTCATCTCAATCAACACATTAGTATCATATCATACCAATAGCATCATGATGACCTAAATTTCATACAATGATCTCACAAGGCATGTTTGACCTACTATATATGCATAACTATATCCATGACAATGCAAGCATAACAAGATATAGACATTGACATGCATAGAAAATGCATAACCAACATGCACTCATGATGACCACATCTAACATCAACACCATCAACTTCCACCTAACAACACAATTGTAACAATGGCCATCATCATGTATACATAACAAGCACATATACAACCTCTATACATACATGATGACCACAACCCCCCATCCAATCCAAGTGTTGAACCATGCTATGATACCACTCTGGGGTATCAGGATATCACCCAAAGAGAATGGAAAACATCCATCACCCAAACAGAATGAAAATACCTCTCATACCACTATGTAACACCCTCCTCCCAGATTTACCCAAGCTAACCTGTCCACCGGGGTAAACATGTGATGATAGGCCACTATAATGTGATTCAACTCCCCATGTAGATTTAAGTGGAACCGATGGAACTAACCCAAACTGACCTTCCATACATGCTACAGAATCTCCAGGAGCCAACCAACCCTTCTAGGTAACCAACCCCTCAGGAAACTTAACTTTTCACTGATCTAACACCCCAATCACTCCCTTGACAAGGAAATCATGTTGATTTAGGCCTCCAATAACTCCCACAAAAAGGCAAGGAAATGATTGTGGTCTTTTTCAACTAGTTTTGTACCAGCGACCCCCTATTTTGTGCCACCTTTTCAAGGCCATGACTCAGGCCACTACCCAAAACTCCACAAGACTTCCAGAAAGGATAAATAATATTGAAAAAAAGGTACTAATGCAAACATTTGGTCAATGAATTGACTAGACCCCTACTAGCCATGATAGGCATTTCGTCAAACATATCACAAATATGCATTATATGGGTGAAAACAACAAATTTGAGCATAGGGGTCTCATACTTATCTAAGAATTGTTAAGAATAATTGATGCCTTATCGCAATAGCTGCATTAGCAACTATTAGGTCATATATTCATTGTTCATTCATTTACTAATCAAAACATGATGAGGGCCATACATCATCACTGCCATAAAACATGCTCATAACCAGCATATAAACAAAAAAAATAACAAGGATATAACAACCATATAAAATACATAGTAGAAACTTGATTTACCCATAAAATACAAGAGGAAAGAGATCTTATTGACATATGAAAAATTTAACCAAGGTTGGGACTTCCACACACCACCCGAACATAAACTACGTTGAACCAAATCTCTCTTTTAGTCGTTCACCCCTATGCCATATTCCAAGCATGAATGCGGGATCTCATGGAACAATCCAAATAAACCCAAACTAGGTCTTCCGTAGGCCAAACCACCTCAACCCTGAACCAGTAATTCCACCTCACGATCGGACATCACTAACCATCACCAGATTGGTCTCTACCCAAGATGTCAAGGCCTCTAGAGCGTCTGTTCCAACCACAGATTCCAAGTTTCATAACTCAACCCACAACTATTGTGAAGCTTCCAGAGAATTTTTCCAACGAGGGTTTCCAAGACTAGTAACTCATTCCACAAAGGGATTCTAGAGCGTTTTTCCAACCAAGGCTTTTAGGACTAGTAACTCAACCCAAGTTGCTATGGCTTCTAGATGATTTGTCCAACCAAGGTTTCTAGGAACTAGTAACTCAACCCACAACCAAAGTAACATGAGAACGAAACAAAAAAAAAAAGGAAAGAAACCCACAACACCATGGTTATCCAGGAAATGGAAAGGCTAGGAAAATACACTATCAATCCAGGTAATCCTCCATGCCAATGGCATATCATAACCAATATCATAACCAAGAGACCATATGCATGGGCCATGCATGCCAAAACTAGAAAGGAAATCATACATGCAACTCAGTACGTGCAATCCAAACTTGTTGTCATTGTTGATCCCATTTTCCTCTTGCATTTTCTTGCTCTTCCTTTACTTATTGCTCCAAATCCCAAGTATGCCACACTCCTCCAAGAGTGCTCCAAGAAAACTATGTTTCCTGGAGTATGAGAGAGAGCAAATAGAAGAGAGAGATTCGAGCTAAAAGTGACAAAAATATGACACTTGCAAAAGCCATGAATTGATCCTCAGAAGCCTTTTTATCATTATGCCTCTATTTTCTTCATTTTCCTTTAATTTACTTCTCATGAAAATTTGTGACCTTTCACCTTGCCTTTCTCCTATTTTCCTTTGTTTCCATAAACAATAGCAAATTAATTCCTCTTTACCTTTGCCAATGCCTTTTCCAATTTCCATAACCATAATAAACCAAAACTAGTGGGATGTTTTTCCCACCATTCAACTTGGAATATGTGTCCCATGACCTTGGTCTTATATTTTTTTTACATGGAAATTCAACCAGGGTTGTTACATATCAGGTCTAGTTGCAATCAGGTACCAGAGAGTACCAAATAGACTTTTATACAATGTGGAATCAATTGGTGGTGCTACATCTTGTTTTCTGAAATTGGTGCCTTGAGTAATTTGAGTATCAACTGGTTTTCAATTGATCATTCTAAATTTTTAAAGGATGTCAATGGCATATTTTGTTGACAAACGAAAATGCCATTATCATATTGTTGAATTTCAATGCCTAAGAAGTAATTCATGAGCTCTAGATTAGTCATATAAAATGGTGTTTGCATGGCTACTTTGAATTTTTCTAAAATCATATTTCCTATATACAGAAGATCATCAACATAAAGGAAAAAAATGAGAATTTTATCTTCAGGAGTTTTGGTATACAGAGGTGGCTCATGACTACTTCTGCAAAATCCACTTTTGATGAGGTAATTTTCGATGCAACTGTACCAATCTTGGTCAACTTGTTTCAACCCAGACAAGGCTTTCTTCAACCTGCACACCTTATGCTCCTATATTGGAACTCCAAAACTAGGAGGTTTCTAAACCTCTTCTTGCAATATACCATTTAAGAAAGTAAATTTTACATCACGTCGAAAAACTTTCCATTTGTGTTGAGCTGTTGTGGCTAGAATAGTTCTAATGGTGTCTAACTTTGCTGCTGGAGCAAAGGTTTCACCATAGTCGACACCAAATTTTGGTGAGAATTCTTTGGTAACCAACCTTTCCTTATGTTTCTCAATTTCTCCTTTTTCCTTTAGTTTGTTCTTGTATACCCACTTCAAACCAATTTTGGTTTTGTCTATTAGGAGATCAACTAGTTCCCATGTCTCTTTATTCTCTATGGGAACAATTTATTGATTCATTGCATCAACCCAATGTTTTTGTTTTACTTCCTCTTCAAAATTCGTTGGTTGATAGGAAATAAAGGAAAACAAATTCTACTGATCAAATTCATGCTATTAGTCATATATTTCTCTGATGGTTCTAGTTTTATGATTGTCTTATGAAGATGATGAATCACTGCTGGATCCACTTCTGGAAGATGTACCATTTTCACAGTGTTATGGCTCTTCCTAAACCTGCAATATTGGCACCTGTGGTGGATGAACAGGATGATTTAAAGAGTCATCAATTTCATTAGACCAAGATTTATTTTCAAAAAAAATTAACATGTCTTTTTAAAACAAATTTCTTGGTAACTAGATTGTAGAGTCTATAGGATTTTGACTGTTCACTATAGCCCACAAAAATACAAATTTCAACTCTATCATCAAGTTTCTTTCACATGTTTTGTTGATATCGTGATCAACACCCTCCAAAATTTTTCCCACGCTTGAATTTTGGAGACTACCGAGGATATTATGGTCTGTCACCCTATGGTAACTCCATGGTCGATTGATGCTTTCTAAAGGTTTCAAGTCTTCTTCCTAATTTTGAACTGTCAATTCACCTGCACACACATGCTCAGTCTTCAATGGGTTCTTGGGCACACTTATTTTATGCAAACTTGAACAAGAATTACATCACTCCTTTAGAGATTGTTTATTCAATATTCAACTCATGTCAATAGTCAATGCACACGTTCGTTGACAATCTCCCTCACTTTGGTTGTGTTTGTATGTAACAACCCCTCATTAAAAAGTTCATGTAATAAAAGTTAATAAAGGAAAAATAAGACCACGGTTAAGGGACACTTATTCCAAGTTGAATGTTGGGCAAAGATATCCTAGTGGACATCACCAGATATCTTTATGGCTAAGGGAAACTAGAAAAGGCAAAAAGGCATTTTGGGAACATTTATTTATGAAAATAAAGGAAAATTGGAGAAAAGGGAGGTGAAAGGTCATCATGTGAGGAGGAAATTGAAGGAAAATAATGGAAAATTGAGAAAATAGAGGCCTCATTGATAAAAATTCCTCTGAAGATCAGTTGGTACCTTTTGACAGTTTAGTTTTGGAGCTCTCTCTCTCTCTCTCTCTCTCTCTCTCTCTCTCTCTCTCGCTCGCTCGCTCGCTCTCTCACTCACTCTTGGACACAGAGTTTTCTTGGAGAAATCTAGCCTTGGAGCAAGGAAGGCAAAAGCAAGCAAAGGAAATGAAGGAAAGCAAGGATCAAGCAATGAAGAGAAGAATAAAGAAGCTTCAACAAGAATAATTGCAGGTAATGTTTTCCATGTTTGATTTCCTAGCTAGTTTTGACATGCATTGCTTTGCATGTTGGTGTATGATTCTCTTGTTATCGGTGGCTTGGTTTTGTTAGGTTATGATAGTGGTTTTCATCCTAGCCTTGCCTTTTCTGGATAGCCATGGAGTAATGGGATTTTTTTCTTTGTTTTTTAGATTTGGAATTTTCTGGATGGTTTTGGAGTCCAGGGCAGAGCTAGTCTCAGGAAAATCCCAAAGGCGTAGGAATCCCTTGACCAATTTTGGCGGGATACATGATAAAGCCTACGGGTGGAGTCTCGGTTTAGGGCCTAGTGATCCAGTGTGGATTGCGGTAAATCCTGAGAGACTAGTGTCTCAATTTAAGGCCTAATGATACGATGTGGATTGCGGAAAATCATGAGAGACAAGGAGATACAAAATTTCTCAGGGATAGTGGTGGAGTCCAGAGGCATTCCTAGTTCAGTTTGGTTTTGTGATCGTGGTGTCGGTTTTGGTGAGATCATTGCTTGGTGAGGGTGGAGGTGGTTTAACCTTTAGATTCCATTTGTTTTTTTTGGATTGTTTTATCCATGAGATCCCAAATTCATTCTTGGAATATGGCACGATGAAAGAAATAATTGATTCAACCATGTCTAAGATTGGGTGGTATGTGGAAGTCCCGAACCTAGTCAACTTTGCCTATGTTTAATAAAATCTAAGTTCTCTTGTTTTTGTACTTGTTAATATGTGGCTTTAATGGCTATTATCTCATTGTTATTTTCATGGCTTAATGTTGGTTATAAGCATGATTATGTGATTGGTTATTGTCATGGTTATTTTATGTATTTACTTGTAATTGAAAGGATAATGGATGAAAGACCTAATTGATGTCAAAACAGTTAAGGGAAGAGGGTGATGATCTTTCTTGTTAGGTCTCATATGAGTTATCAGTCATTTATTCTCTGTCTTGTATTCATTTCCTATAGATTGCACTAATTACAAGTGTTTGAAAAAATGTTAGTCCCGGTTGGGGATGATCAGGCCTAGTCCTGAAGTCAATTTTTGATTTGTAAGACTTGTTATTATGTAAATCATGGATTCTGAAAGTGTCATTTAGTTTTGGGCAGTGACCTGGGCTCTGGGCCTAAAAAAGTGGCTCAAATGTCAGAGATTCTAGCACATAACTGAGCAGAAAATACCCTAGATGTTGGCATATCATGCTATGGGAGTGCCCAGAGCCTTTAAGACGTTGGCATACCCATATCATGGGACCGCCAGGGGGTTAATTGGTCTAAAAACTCAGTGGGACCCATGGGTTGGTTACTTAAGAGGTTGGGATGGTTCATGGGAGTCTTGTTACTGATGTGGAAGGTATGTATGGTGTGTTTCCGTCAGTTCCACTTCCTTAAGCTAACTTAGGATGTCGAATCATATCATACTAACTTCTCATCACATATTTACCCCAATTGTCCAGATACTTGGGTAGATGTGGGAGGAGGGTGTTACAAAGTGGTATTATAGCATGGTTCACCCCTCAGAATGGATGGGTTGTGTGTTGGCCATGCATTCATGTCGGTATCACATGTGTTAATCATGCTTTCAGTGTATGTGCTTTTTGCTTATGCATGGTGTTGGTCATGGTTGCAGTGATGTTGCCATGTGAAGGAAGATTTTTTTGGGTGAAGTGTAACATCATGGGTGTATGATTAGTTACATGTTGTTTATGCTTACGTGTTATTAGTATACATTGATATCATTGTTGTTTTCATGCATGAGGTCATGGTATGTGTAGTTGATATGGTCATGCATTGATGACTGGACTCTAGTTAGAATGATGAATATATGATTACATGCTTATGTGTTATATTTCTATATGTTGTCATGACTATGTTATACATGTATCATGGTGATTTGTTGATCTTGAAGACAAGGTACCCTCCGTGAATTATGCTAAGTTACGTTGGTTTATTTTGATTTGGTTTAGATGACATGATATACCTTGCAGGAAGAATATTAAAGATGACGAGCAAGATGGTGGACTGTAGTTATAGAGACTCTCCCTATGGATAAGATGAGCAACATGTTGTTAGGCACTCTTCTAATTTGGTAAAGACACTGAGAAGCTTAAAGGAAGATATAAGGAGTTGTAAGGAAAACAATGATAGAAGCATATAGGCACAAGAGAAATAAGAAGAGGTAAATGCAATAATACTTCAGAGTTTGCCAGAATTGCAGCGACAAGGAACCCTTCAGATCAGCCATGACTGGGAGGAAAAAACTAATGGGGCATATGGAAACAAGTGTCATGGTGAGTACAAGTTGAATGGAGAGGACACAATCAAAGATGATAGGTACTTGGATACTCTGGATAGGAGGGTTGATAGACAAAACTACTATTCTAGTTCTAGTTTTGACATGCATTATGATCGTCATCGTCATCATCATCATCCTTACAGGAGGTGTGACAAGGGGTATTGTCGGATGAGTTTAAGAAAGAAAAGCCACCGACATTCAATGGAGAGATGATGAAATCACAGGATGTAAAGGCATGGTTGCTTGGTATGAGGAAGCTCTTTAGATTGCATGATTATTTAGAAAACATGAAAGGAAAGATAGCCACTTTCAGTCTTAAAGGGAAAGTAAATATCTGGTGGGAAGATGTGAATAATGTTAAAGGTATTCAGGAAGATGACTTGATTTGGAATGAGTTTGAGAGGCTCTTCAAGAAGAAGTATTTATCGGAAATTTACTATGATGACAGAGCTAAGGAGTTTTAAGAGTTTCACGTGGGTTCCATGATAGATGATGAGTATACTAGCAAGTTATTGGAGTTGTTGAGATATGTGCCTTACATCAAGGAGGAGAAGGCCAAGGTTCAGGTATTCATCAATGAACTACTAGTAGCATATAGAGACAAGATTGTGTTTGATGAGCCTAGATCATTGGATGAGGCCATCCGAAAGCTAAAACATTATTATGAGCAGTCGAAGTGCAAAGACGAGCATAAGAGTGACTTGAAATGAAATGATAGAGTTAAAGGAAAATGGACACCAAAGCGAGGAAGGCCTCAAGATGCAAGTGAGAAAGAAAACGTAGTCCCTTGCAAGAAGTTCAATGAAACTGAGAAGGGACATGGAGAGAAACATACTAAAGGCGATGGTAGAGCACCCATGAAGTGTTGGATATGTGGCAAGGATCATCATAAGATGGATTGTCTGCAATATCAGGGTGGTAGACCAAAGATCTATAGTGCTCAGGAGGCACATATAATTGGTGATGTTGGTCATAAATTTCCTTGGATCTATGTAGTTGTGGACAATGGACAGGTAGATCATAAAGCATCTATCATTAAGATGGGCAGTAAGATTTTTGATCAATTTGTTTCTATTTTGATTGATCCCAGATCTAATTATAGTTATATTAATCCTGACCTGGTGGATAAGTGTGGTTTGAGAAAATAAGTGCATGTTGAATATTGGTTTGTTATGAAACCAGCTCACAAAAGATATAAAAGATAGATCAACACCTTAGAATTCAACCTCTTCGAGGGGGCAACCTCCTTTACATTACATAAATGAACAATTCTTGGATGATACAAATGAAAAGACCTCCTTTTTATATATAGGAGTCTAAGGGGTCATAATATAATCAAAGCCGACATAACAATAATAATGTAAGGGCACAATAATAACAATAGTGGGCTTCTATGGGGCATAATAATAACAATATGAGGACCACATGGGTACAACCATATAATAAGGGGGTTGTACTAATAACAATAAGGGATTACACTAGTAGTATAGGTGCCTAACATGCCCCTCTCCTTCAAAAAGTGTTGTCCTCAATGCTTGAGTAGTTCTTGATGCTTCTGTATAAAATTCTTATCCTTCCCTGTGAAATCTTCAACAGGTAAGTTCTTCCACTTGATGAGATGCTTTGAAATTGATCAATTTCGTCATTGTTGACTTCTCAGTTCTGTAAATGCTTCGGGTTCCAATATGCTTTTTCCTTCCTTGTTAAGTTCTGGCAATATTGTTGGAATTAGGATATTCGACAACTTTTGAATGAGTTCCCACCCTGCTTTGCCATTCTTCCATTCATACCTTCCTTTGTTTATCAAATTTAGTTGGGTAATTGTACCAACCTCTACCATTTATGCAACCATATGTTCAATTACACTCCTTTGGGCATATGGATATCTATAAGGCTTGACGTTTGGAGGAACACATCCTGGAATAAAATGAATAGCGTGATCATGATCACGAATACATGGGAGACCTTTGGGAGTCTCAAATACTGTTATGAAACCAGCTCAAGAAAAGATAGAAAAGATAGATCAATGCCTTAGAATTTAGCCTCTTCGAGGGGTCAACCTCCTTTACATTACATAAATGAACAATTATTGGATGATTCAAATGACAAAACCTCGTTTCTATATATAGGAGTCTAAGGAGTCACAATATAATCCATCCGACCTAACAATAATAATATAAAGCCACAAAAATAACAATAGAGGGATTCTATGGGGCACAGAAATAACAATATGGGGGTAATAGGGGCACAACAATATAAATAAGGGGTGTAACTACAATAGTAATGGGGTAATCACTAGTATTATAGGGACCCAACATGCCCCTCTCCTTCAAAAAAGTGTTGTCCTCAACGCTTGAGTAGTTCTGGATACTTCTGCATAAAATTCTCATCCTCCCATGTGGAATCTTTAGTGGATAAGTTCTTCCACTTGATAAGATACTCTGAAATTGATCGATTTCATAGCTGTCGAGTTCTTGTTTCTGTGACTGCTTCCGATTCGAATATAATTTTTCCTTCCTCGTCAAGTTCTGGCAATATTGTTTGAATTGGGAGCTTGTCGCCTATAACCTTCTTTAAACATGAAACATGGAAAACTGGGTGCAATCGAGAAGCTGCAGGAAGCTCCAATTTGTATGCCATAGTACCAATCTTTTGCAACACCTTGTACGGACCATAATACTTTGGTGATAATTTATTATCCTTCTTAGCTTGCTTTAGGGACATTTGCTTATATGGTTGTAGCCGTAGGAATACCCAATCACCTACATCAAAACTTCTTTCACTGCAATGTTGATCTGCTTGTTGTTTCATTCTATTTTGTGCCAACACGAGGTTATCCGTTAAGAGTTGGAGGACTTGTTGTTGATGTTCGATGTGATGTTCCACTGCCTGAACCTTAGAATTTTCTCTTAAATATGATTTGATGGATGGTGGTTGATACCCATAAAGTGCCATAAATGGGGTCATTTTTGTTGCTGTATGGAAGGAAGTGTTATACCACCATTCAGCCGAAGGCAACCATTTGACCCATTGTGTCTGTTTATCAGATACAAAGCAACGAAGATATCCTTCAAAACATTTGTTTGCTATCTCAGTTTTCCCATCAGATTGAGGATGATAAGATGAGCTATGAGCTAACTGAGTACCAAGAAAAGAAAATAATTCTGTCCAAAAATTTCCAGTGAAAATGGGATCTCTGTCACTTACAATAATCTTTGGGTTTCCATGTAGCTTTTGAACTATTTCCATAAATGCAGTAGAAACTATACTGGCTTTAAATGGATGTGATAATGCACAAAAGTGTGCATACTTGGTAAGTCTGTCATGTAGGAATTTACAGGGTAAGTTCCACAGAAAGAATACCAAAAGGACACCGCTCACAACCAGATCTCAAATCAATACACCAGTATTTTTGACGTGGTTAAAACCCTCAGAGTGCAAGGAGGGAAACAGTCCACGGCCTGTCCCAACGTGGGTACTACAGGCAATTTATTAATCAAAGAATGAAAATTTACATAAGCTTCTCTCATGCACGGATTACCCGAACAATGACCCTCCATGCGCTTTAAATAGAACTCATGGACCAATCGGGTGTCAAGCCACGGATCAAGTGTCGGTAATACCGAGGTGAGAGTGAACCGTCGGATCACTACATATCGTGACCGTCGGATTGTAAGTTACAAAATGTACAACGGTAAAGAAACACACTTTACCTAACTCTAACCTAACTCTATACTAGACCAAGTTGAACTTAACTATATCCTATGTGTCGGAATATCCTAACATCCCCCCTTAAGAACAACTTGGGATAGGATTGAAGGATTTACAAATATGACACAATAGGAGAAGGAAGGAGGCACTAGAGCCTATCCCCCCTTAGTGACAACTTCCTGAACTCCAAGCATATATCGAAGTTTAGTGAACTTCGCCTCTGTGAGAGCCTTTGTGAAGATGTCTGCAACCTGATCATCTGTTGGACAATATTGCACTTCAAGAACATGGTCATGAATGAGCTTTCTGATGAAGTGCATGTGTAGTTCAATGTGTTTGCTGCGCTGATGCTGGACTGGATCTTTGCATAGCTGAATGGCACTTTGATTATCACACCAAAGTGTGGTGGGATGCTGCTGCTCAAAGCCAAACTCTGATAGGATCTGACGAAGCCACAAGGCTTCCTTACTAGCTTCCACGGCACCACGATACTCTGCTTCTGCTGACGAAAGAGAAATGGCAGCCTGTTTCTTACAAGCCCATGTAATAGGTCCTGAACCAAGAGTGAAGACATAACCGGCAGTAGACTTCCGATCATCATGGTCACCAGCCCAATCAGAATCAGTGAAACCAACTAACAGAGGAGCTGCTTTGGCACTGTAATGAATCCCAAACTGTATTGTACCTCGAACATAACGAAGTATTCTTTTAGCTGCTTTCCAATGACTTTCACGGGGGTTTTGCATAAAACGAGCAACAAGGCCAACAACAAAGGAAAGATCAGGACGAGTATGGGTTAAATACAAGAGTTTTCCGACAAGTTGACGGTATAAGGTAGCATCAACTTCAGGAGAAGTACAAGAGACTGAAAGTTTGACTCCAGACTGAAAGGGAGAAGGGGCTGGCTTACAGTCTTCCATGTGAAAATGACGAAGAATATCACAAGCATACTTGGACTGGGAAAGGAAAATACCCTCTTGGGATTGCAAGACTTGAAGACCGAGAAAATAGTGTAAGTGTCCTAAGTCTGTCATTTCAAATTTCTTTTTAAGGCTGGACTTCACATGGTTTATAAGGTTGGGATCACTACCAGTAAGAATAAGATCATCAACATAAAGAACAAGGATGATAAGAGAGTTGCCCACTTTCTTGGTGTAGACAGTATTGTCAGAATGACACCTAGAAAAGCCAGATTCTAAAAGAAAGCTATCCATTTTGGCATACCAAGCCCGAGGAGCTTGCTTGAGGCCATAAAGGGATTTCTTAAGTCGACAAACAAGGCTGGAGTCTGTTTGTATGAAGCCAATGGGTTGTTCCATATAGATTTCTTCCTGCAAGTCCCCATGCAAGAAGGCAGATTTAACATCCATTTGATGGACTTCCCATTTTAAAGAGGCAGCAAGGGAAAGAACAAGGCGGATAGAGTTCATTTTGGCAACAGGGGAGAAGGTTTCAGTGTAGTCAATGCCTTCAACCTGTGAAAAGCCCTTAGCAACGAGACGAGCTTTATGTTTATCAACTTTCCCATCTGGTCCATACTTGGTTCTGTAAACCCATTTACATCTAACAAGTTTGCGTCCCTTTGGTAGAGGAACAAGATCCCATGTATCATTTGTCATCAATGAATGATATTCTTCATTCATAGCTGCTTCCCAATGTGGATGGCCTGAAGCTTCTGCAAAAGTGTCAGGATCATGATTAACTGGAGCTTGAGCCAGTAAAGAAGAGGCTCTTTCAAACTGAGAACGTGTACGTCGCTGATCTGTAGGATCACCGGCAAGATCACCTGCTGCATCCCGAGTAGCACGGACCCATCTTGGAAGTTGAGGATCCTGAGAAGGTGGGGAAGGATTATCATCCTCGCTTTCATCATCTGAAGAAGAAATGTTTTCAAAAGTAGAAGAGATAGGAAGAGGTGGCACATCCGCCGGACTAGGCTCGCAGGCCGATTTATTTTCATCAAATTTTACATCTCTTCTAATGATAACATTTTTGGACTTAAATGGAATAAGTCTATAACCTTTTACATCTTCAGAATATCCAACAAAAGTACATTTCTCACTCTTAGGTTCTAAAGCTTTATGCTTTTCATCTGGAATATGGGCCCATGCTTCACTTCCAAACACACGAAAGTGACTTACATCTGGTTTAATGGAACTCCAAGCTTCTTCTGGAGTGATATTCTCTAGAACCTTAGTAGGAGTGCGATTGATTATATAATTTGCACAATTAATTGCTTCGGCCCAAAAACTAAGACTGAGTCCTTTAGATTGCAGCATACAATTAGCCATTTCCTTTAAGGTGCGATTTTTCCTTTCAGCTACACCATTTTGTTGTGGAGTGTATGGAACAGTATGTTGCATTTGAATTCCATTTTCGGTGCAAAAGTTGATGAATGTGTTTTTAACATATTCTCCACCATTATCAGTTCTTAGCTTAAGAATTTGATGTCCAGATTGTTTTTCAACAAAGGCTTTGAAGGCCAAAAAAGTGTTAAATACTTCGCTCTTGAGTTTTAAGAAGTATACCCAAGTGCGTCTGGAGAAATCATCAATGAAAGTTAAGAAGTACTTGCAGCCAGAGAATGAAGCAACAGGAAGAGGACCACATAAATCACTGTGCACAAGCTGTAAAGGGGCTGAGGCGTGCCAAGAGGCACGTTTGTCAAAACTGTCCCGATGATGTTTTCCGAGTACACATCCGGAACAAACACCATCTCTGCAAGATACCATAGGAAGACCTGTCACCATATTTTCTTTACATAGATGCTGAAGGGAGCGATAGTTTAAGTGACCAAATCGCTCATGCCAAAGTTTGCTCACTTCATCATTATGAGCAACAAATACTGAGGGAAGATTGGATGACCCAAAGTTGTGAAACTTATACAACCTTTTGGAATCATCAGCAAGACCAGTAGCTAGAATCTGTTTAGGATCTTTTAGATCCTTGATTACAACATCATGAGGTGAAAATTCAACAATTTTACCTTCACCTGAATGAGTTATCTGATAGACAGATAGAAGGTTGCAGGATAAGGTTGGAACACATAATACATCATTAAACTGACCATTGTCTAGATGAACAGTTCCAGTCCCTACAACATTAAGAGATCTATCATCACCAATATATATATTTTTGGTGTTACAATCATTTAAAGAAGAAAACATGGCTTGGTTTTTGGCCATGTGACAAGAGGCTCCAGAATCAATGAGCCACTCATGAGAATGAGAAGAAGAAGAAGATACATTTAATGCATAACCAGACTGAGATGATTGATAATGACATGCAGAAAGTGCCATTCCGGAAGTTGAAGTTGAAGTAGGCTCCACATGGATGTTATGTTTCTTCATTGCGGCTTCCAAGGCTTCCATCTTCTTAAAGCATTTAGATTCTAAGTGGCCATCTCGATTACAAAAGTTACAATGTCTATCAGTCTTCTTCCATTTGTTTTTATTGGTCTTATCATTTTGCTGAAATGATCTTTCATTTTGAGGCTGAGATGGTTTAGGACCATTCTTTTGAGGATATGACTTCTTAGGATTCTTTGAATTTGGTTGCTGCTGGGCGGCTAACGCTTTCGTGGAAGAGTTTCCAAGATTAAGAAGACCAAGGTGTAAGAGTTTTTCTTGTTCTCTTATTAAGGAATCACAAAAGGAGTCAAAGGAAGGGGCCTTGTATTCTTGTCCTTGACAAATGAAAGCTTCCCTTGTAGAATGGAAAGTGGAAACAAATACAGAGTAGGCTGGTCCCAACTTAGTAAGGATGGAATAAATAAGGTTACCATCTTCTTTCTTAACTTTAACACCTTCCAAGAGATATCTAAGGGTCTTGAATTTGGACAAGAAATCTTCAATGCAAGAAAAATTATTAGGATCCAAAGTAAGCAGCTCATTTTCAAGTTGATGGGCTCTAATTTCATTTTTAATTCCAAAAACTTTAGCAAGTTTTTCTAATGCTTCATGAGGAGTCTCAAGTTCTGCAATGTGGAATCTAAGATCAGGAGAAACAGACATCCCTATCAAACCACGTGCTTGATCTTGTCTATTTTCCCATTTTGCCGCCTTGTCTTCATCTTTTGGTTTCTTCTCTTGGTCTGTGGCTATTCTGTAGAGACCTTTACTTCTAAGTAAATCTCCCATGTAGGCTACCCATTGGAAGTAGTTAGTGCTGTCAAGAATGACTTGGCATGGACTTTCCATTTTTAAAAAACACTGAAGCTGAAGATGCTGAAAGTAAGTGTTCCAATGGATAGATCTCGAAAAAATAGGCGGTTTTAAAAAAAACGGCTCTGAAAAAGGCTTCCGGATGAAGAAGTTATGGCTTTTTGAAAAAAAATTGTTGACGTTGCCGGCAAAGTGCGCGAATGTGCGGGAATGAAAAAATCCGCCCCCACAAAATGGAGACTTGAACCCAAGACCTCTACTCTCTTAAAATAGCTTTGAACCAATTGATCTATACAAAAAATTTGAGAGAGAGAGAGAGAGAGAGAGAGAGGGGGGGGGGCCTTGGTTTGCGTGCTTGCCTTGAGAAAGCTCTTTTTCCCTACAAAACACAAAACACAAAACCCAACACGAATATGCAAAGAAAAATGAACCTTACGGCTCGAAGTTAGCTTTAGCCAAAAAACTAGAAATTTTTTAAAAAAAAAATCTCAAAGTTAGCTTTAGCCGAAAAACTAAATATTTTTCTCAATGTTTTTGATTTTCCGAGATCACACTAAGGTGCAGGGAAAAGAGCATACGCATGAGAAAAATCCTTCCTTTCTGTTTCTGATTTGCCCAGATCGCACAGAGTCGCAGGGCAAAGAGCATACGCAGAAATGAAAGGTATAGATCCGGTTTAAAAAAAAGGCTAAATAAACTGAGACCGAAATAAGCAGAGAGAAAATAACAGTAAACTGCAAAAAAAAACTGTATACCTCCCGATCTGAAAAATGACGCAGCTAGGGCTACCGGAAACCTTTTCGCGTGAAACGAAAGGGGTTCCTCACTGGAACAGATGCTCCGAACGCAACAGAGTAGTCCTCTCGGCCTGAAAGCAGTCAGAAACAGCAGATCTAGGAAACGACAGCCGCATGCAGTTCTACCGGCTTCAGATTTGGATCACCAACGGACGCGGCCCTCAAATAGCTCCGATACCATGTAGGAATTTACAGGGTAAGTTCCACAGAAAGAATACCAAAAGGACACCACTCACAACCAGATCTAAAATCAATACACCAGTATTTTTGACGTGGTTAAAACCCTCAGAGTGCAAGGAGGGAAACAGTCCACGGCCTGTCCCAACGTGGGTACTACAGGAAATTTATTAATCAAAGAATGAAAATTTACATAAGCTTCTCTCATGCACGGATTACCCGAACAATGACCCTCCATGCGCTTTAAATAGAACTCATGGACCAATCGGGTGTCAAGCCACGGATCAAGTTTCGGTAATACCGAGGTGAGAGTGAACCGTCGGATCACTACATATCGTGACCATCGGATTGTAAGTTACAAAATGTACAATGGTAAAGAAACACACTTTACCTAACTCTAACCTAACTCTATACTAGACCAAGTTGAACTTAACTATATCCTATGTGTCGGAATATCCTAACATGTCAACTACCACCATGATGACACTCTTTCCCTTAGACTTGGGTAAACCTGTGATAAAATCCATTGAAACCTCCTCCCAACGTTGGCTTGGAATGGATAAAGGTTGTAATAGACCCGGTGTCTTAATTGTTTCAACTTTATTTTGTTGGCAAACCAAACATTCTGCCACAAACTTTTGAATATCTGATTTAAGGCCATCCCAAAAAAATTCCTTCTTAACCCTGTGGTAAGTTTTTAAAAATCCTGAGTGGTAAGTTTTTAAAAATCCTGAGTGCCCTCCTAAGGGAGAAGTGTGCAATTCCATAAGAATCTTTTGTTTTAGCTGGGAATTCTTACAGAGGTATAAGCGATCTTTGTACCATAACGAATCATTTTGCCAGCTAAATGTATCAGAAGTACTGGAATCTTGTTGTAGCTTTCGAATAAGTGCCCACACTTCTTCATCATTCTTCCATTCCTCCCTTGCTTCATTTATCCAATCTGGTTGGATAATAGAAATGGCGCACAACAATGCTTCCACATCCTCATCCTTTCTTGAGAGTGCATCTGCCACCACATTTTGCTTCCCTTTTTTGTAGATGATTTCAAAGTCATAACCCAACATCTTTGTGACCCACTTTTGTTGCTCTTCAGAGGATAATCTTTGTTCTAAAAAGTATTTAAGGCTATCATGATCCGTTTTTACCTTGAAGTGTCTTCCCATTAGGTAGGGTCGCCATTTCTTAAGTGCATGGAGTATTGCCAACATTTCCTTCTCATAAATAGCTTTGCTTAAAAACTTTCCCTTGATTGGACGACTTTCAAAAGCAATGGGTCTTTCATCTTGCATTAGAACAACACCAATTCCATTTCCTGAAGCATCACATTCCACAATAAAGGTTTTTGTGAAGTCCGGTGTAGCTAAGACCGGTGCTTGGCACATTGCCTCTTTAAGATGTTCAAAGGCCTTTGTTGCTTCCGGAGTCCATGAAAATGAATCTTTCTTCAATAATGTTGTTAGAGGTGCTGCTATTCTCCCATAATTCTTAACAAACTTGCGATAATACCCTGTCAACCCAAGAAATCCTCGCAGATGCTTTATGGATGTGGGGATTTTCCATTCCTTAATGGCTTTAATTTTGCTAGGGTCTACCTTAACTCCTTCATGAGATACAATATGACCCAAATATTCCACCTCCTGGACTCCAAAGAAACATTTGGATCTTTTTGCATATAATTGTTTCTCCTCCAATAGTTGTAGCACCCTGTCAACATGTTCAACATGATCCTTCCAAGACTTGTTGTAGATTAGTATATCATCAAAAAATACTAACACAAATTTTCTAAGGAATGGTTTGAAAATTGAATTCATCAAACCTTGAAATGTTGAAGGTGCATTGGTAAGGCCAAAAGGCATGACCAAAAATTCATAATGACCCTCATGAGTTCTAAATGTCATTTTCGGAATGTCTTCAATCTTCATTCTGATTTGATGATATCCCGAACGAAGATCCAACTTGGTGAAGTAAATTGATCCATGCAATTCATCCAGTAATTCATCAATGACAGGAATGGGGAACTTATCTTTAATAGTGAGCTTGTTGAGCTCCCTATAATCCGGACACATGCGCCATGATCCATCCTTCTTGTGCACCAATACTACTGGAGCTAAGAAAGAACTTTGACTCGGTTGAATTATACCAGCCTCTAGCATTTCTGCAACCATACGTTCAATTTCACTTTTTTGGACATAGGGATATCTGTACGGCCTGATGTTTGGAGGAACACTTCCTGGAATCAGATGAATAGCATGATCATGATCACGCATAGGTGGGAGACCTTTGGGAGTCTCAAATACCTTGGAATGATTGTCCAGGACTTTTTGGAGATCTGGAGAAATAGATGATTCCAATGTGGAAACATCTAGCGAACATAATTGTGCAATTACACCTCTTTGCTCCTTTTTTAGAAGCTTTGTCATGCCATTAGAGCTGATTATCTTTCCTGGTTTCCCTGCAATACCCCTTAATTCAACTTCCTTTCCTTCCGTAGAAAATTTGATGAAAAGTTCTTGAAAATTAAAAGCTATTGTACCCAAGGATTGTAGCCATTGGACTCCTAGTACAACATCAACACCTCCCATTGGAATGGAAAGCATTGGGCTAGTCAATACATATTCTCCCATGGATAGCTTGATATTATGGCACTTTCCAGAGCAATTTATTGTTCCTCCATTTGCAATCATCACTTGACACTCTGGTGCTGGATATAGGAAGCAATTCAATTCTTTTGCTACCCTACAATGAATAAAATTGTGGGTGCTTCCTGAATCAATCAACACTATTACCTTTTTCTTCTTGATTTGTCCTTCTATCTTGATGGTTTGAGGAGTGGTAATTCCCGCCAATGCATTACAAGATATGGTCGGATTTATTTGTTCTTCATCTAGGCTTTGTTCCTGGAGTATATCCTCTTCTTTTGACCTTTCTTGCTCCTTTTCTTCTTCCTCTTCACAATCTATGTAGAATAATTTCTTCTCAGCACACTTATGACCTTTTGTGTATTTGCTATCACAACTGTAACAAAGCCCTTTTGCTCTTTTTTCTTCCAATTGTTGTGGTGTCAACCTTGTAGGTTGTGGAAGACTAGGGGCAACAACACTTCCGTCTTTATAGTTGTGAGTGGTATGCTTCCTAGTTGCCATAATTTTGCTTTCCATTTTTCTTGCTAACCTGAATGCCTTCTCTAATGAATCAGGTTCCCAAAGGCGAACATCATGTTGGATATTATCCTTTAAAGACCCTATGAACACATCAATCCTATGCTCCTCTGGAATATCTTTTACCCTTATGTTCAATTTTTGGAACTCCTCAATGTGCTCCATTATTGAACCCTTTTGTTTGAGACTTATCAATTGGCTAAAAAAAGTGTTGCTTTTTGTATCCTCATAATGTGCTATCAATTCTTCCGTAAAAATTGCCCAAGTGATAAATTGTTTACGAGAACAAAGCCATTGATACCATACAAACTGATTTGGTTCCAAATATACAGTTGCCATACGTACCTTTTGTGTGTTTTGCACATTATTGAGATCGAAGAATTGCTCCATCTGTAATATCCATGTGGCGGGATCCTTGCCATCAAACTTCCTCATATCGATTTTTGGAATATGGTGATTCTTCGATCCAACATTAGCGTCTATGGAATCATGATTAACATTTCTTTTGTTCTCATCATGAGTTTCCTTTACTACCTTTTCACCATTAGTAAGTATTTCTTGTAGAAAATTTGTCAAATCTGTCTTCAAATCTGCCATGCCTGTCTTCAAATTTTTGTTCAAATCTATCTTCAAATTATCCATCTTAGCTTCCATGCCATTAATCTTAGCTTCCATGCCATTTATCTTAGCTTCTATTAACTTTTGTGAGCGTGACATTTGTTGCACTTGTTCTTGTAATTTTGATATATCATGTAGCATTTCTTCCTCTTCTTCATGAGTCATGCTAGAGCTTTCAGGTTCCTTACTAGGTGTTTTTATTTTCTTTCCTCGGGGCATCAGTTACTGATAATAATGCTCTACTATGCCCTTTGAATTCCTTCAAAATAAATTTTCAAACCAAGCTTAAGCAAAAATTTAAAAAAATCTACACACCTTTTTTCACTTTGTAGGAGCTCGATATTGCCTCTGATGTATCTCTGTACTTTCCAATCATCTAGTTCTGAATTGGTGATATGTAGTAGCTATTTGTGCCCTCTTTCCAATGCCACCAGCCTTATCCAACTTGGATTCTCCAAGAAAGAGTTATGCACAATCTCCCAAGATGACCTGATTATAGACCCTTCCAGATGAGAAAACTTGTATGAAGTGCCACGTGTACAATTTTCGATCTTTGGTTCTAAAAAAGATATAAAAGAAACTAAAGTATGTCCTGTTTCTGTACCTTCTTATGAAATTTCAATTTGATACCTAGAGAGAAAGTTATGACGATTTTCCCTAGGTCACCTGTTTTGAATGTAATTCAGGAGTCTGCAAAAAGACCAACTTCCTCAGATCATATCTCCGCAAATATTGCACAAAAAGCTCTAAAATTCGGACCCAAGGTTCAACGTGATTTCTTCTCAAATGGGTTTTTTTTGAAACTTCTGAAACGTCACAGAAAAAAAGTTATAGCAAAAATTCCACGATGACCTGTTTGGAGCAGCGAAACCCTAGAATCCAAAGCTCTAATACCAAATGTTATGAAACCAGCTCAAGAAAAGATAGAAAAGATAGATCAACGCCTTAGAATTCAGCCTCTTCGAGGGGGCAACCTCCTTTACATTACATAAATGAACAATTATTGGATGATTCAAATGACAAAACCTCCTTTCTATATATAGGAGTTTAAGGAGTCACAATATAATCCAGCCGACCTAACAATAATAATATAAAGCCACAAAAATAACAATAAAGGGATTCTATGGGGCACAGAAATAACAATATGCGGGTAATAGGGGCACAAAAATATAAATAAGGGGTATAACTACAATAGTAATGGGGTAATCACTAGTATTATAGGGACCCAACAAATACCTTGGAATGATTGTCCAAGACCTTTTGGAGATATGGAAAAATACATGATTTCAATGTGCGAACAGTTAGCGAACATAATTGTGCAATTACACCTCATTGTTCTTTCTTTAGAAGCTTTTTCATTCCGTTATAGTTGATTATATTTCCTAGTTTCCTTGTGATACCACTTAATTTAAATTCCTTTCCTTCCAAACAAAATTTCATAAAAAGTTCTTGAAAATTAAAAGCTATTGTACCCAAGGATTGTAGCCATTGGACTCCTAGTACAACATCAGCACCACCCATTGGAACAGAAAACATTGGGCTATTCAATACATATTCTCCCATGGATAGCTTGATATTATGGCACTTTCCAAAGCAATTTATGGTTCCTCCACTTACAACCGTCACTTGACACTCTGGTGCTGGATCTAGGAAGCAATTCAAGTCCTTGGCTATCTTACAATTAATAAAATTATGGGTACTACCCGAATCAATCAACACTATTACCTTTTTCTTCTTGATATGTCCTTCTATCTTTACAGTTTGAGGAGTGGTAATTCCGATGAATGCATTACAAGATATGGTTGGATTCATTTCTTCTTTCACTAAGGTTGGTTCCTGGTGAGTATCCTTTTCTTTTGATGTTTCTTGATACTTTTCTTCCTAATATTTCACTGATGAACCTTCTTCTTCTTGATATGTCATTTTATCATGAGATTTTGGGGAGTGGTAATTTCTTCCAATGCTTTACAAGATATGGTCGGATTCATTTCTTGATGCTCGATGTGATCTTTAACTTCTTGAACATTTTTCTTCTTGATATGTCCTTCTATCTTCATAGTTTGAGGAGTGGTAGTTCTGGCCAATGCATTACAAGATATGGTTGGATTCATTTCTTCTTTCTCGATGTGATCTTTTACTTCTTGAACCTCTTTCTTCTTGATATGTCCTTCTATCTTGAGAATTTGAGGAGTGGTAATTATTGCCAATGCTTTACAAGATATGGTCGGATTCATTTCTTCTTTCTCTGGGGTTGGGTCCTGGCGCATATCCTCTTCTTTTGATGTTTCTTGATCCTTTTCTTCCTCCTCTTCATACTCTATGTAAAATAATTTCTTCTCAACACACTTATGACCTTTAGTGCATTTCCTATCACAATTGTAACAAAGCCCTTTTTTTCTCTTTTCTTCCAATTGTTGTGGTGTAACCCTTGTAGGTTGTGGAAGGCTAGGAGAAACAACACTTCCATTATTATAGTTGTGAGGGGTTTACTTCCTTGTTGCCATAATTTTACTTTCCAATTCATAACAAAGCCCTTTTTCTCTTTCCAATTATTGTGGTGTTGCTCTTAAGAAGGTGTTGCTCTTTGTATCCTCATAATGTGCTATCATTTCCTCCATGAAAATTGACCACGTAACAAGCTATTTACGAGAACAATGCCCTTTATATTATAAAAATTGATCTGGTTCTAAATATGAAGATGCAATACATACCTTTTGTAACAGTGGTACACCATGTAGATCAAAATATTGCTCCATCTAAAGTATCCAATTTACCATATCCTTTCCATCAAACTTCCTCATATCGCCTTTTCTTGATTTTAGGAGCTCGATCTTGAAACGACTATAACTTTGTAATTTTAGTTCCTCCAGTTCTGAAATTGCAACCTACAGTAGCCCTCTGTGTTCTCTTTCCAATGCCACCAGTCTGATTGAGTTTAGATTCTCCAAGGTAGAGTTATGCACAATCTCCCAAGATGATCTGATTATAGACCTTTCCAGAAGAGCGAACTTGTATGAAGTGCCACGTGCACTATTTTGACCTTAGTATTTGAAAAGTATACATAGGAAACTACAGTCCATTCTCTTTCGTAACTTCCTACGAAATTTCAATCTGATGCTCGAAACAAAAGTTATGACGATTTTCCCCAAATCACCTATTTGGAATGAAAGTCGGGAGTCTACAAAAAGGCAAACTTCCTCAGATCATATCTCCGCAAATATAGCGCTAAAAGCTCTTAAATTTAGATCTGAGGTTCATAACGATTTCGGCCAAAATGGGATTTTTTTTTTAGCATCTGAAACGTTGTAGAACAAAATTTATAGCACAAATTCCACAATGACCTGTTTGGAGCAACGAAACCCTAGAATTCAAGATTTGATACCAAATGTTATGAAACCAGCTCACAAAAGATAGAAAAGATAGATCAACACCTTATAATTCAGCCTCTTCAAGGAGGCAACCTCCTTTACATTACATAAATGAACAATTCTTGGATGATACAAATGACAAGACCTCCTTTCTATATATAGGAGTCGAAGGGATTATAATATAATCAGAGCCGACATAACAATAATAATGTAAGGGCACAATAATAACAATAGTGGGCTTCTATGGGGCACAATAATAACAATATGAGGACTACATGGGTACAACCATATAATAAGGGGGCTGTACTAATAACAATAAGGGATTACACTAGTAGTATAGGGTCCTAACATGGTTGGTGCAGTTGGCTATAAGTACAAAGAAGAGAGTTCACCATTGGGTAAGATCTTGTGCATTTGAGTTAAATGGTATCCCTACAACAACACATTTGAATGTACTACCATTGGGATTGTATAGTATGATTTTGGGTATGGATTGGTTGTACCTTCACATGACCAAAATGGATTGCTTCAACATGGCCATTGAGTGTGTGGATGATATCGGGGAAAAGAGAATTTTGTAGGGAAAGAAAAATCCTACATCAGTGAGGATGGTTACCACTATGTAGGCTAAGCATAGTTGCAGAAAATGTTGAGTGATCTTAGAAGTGCATATACCTAATGCCAAGGGTAAAGATGTTGAAGATGTAGAAATATTTAAGAGATACCATGTATTGCAGTAGTATCATGATGTGTTTTCATTAGAGATTTCAGAGTTACCTACTCATAGGAAAGTAGATTTCTCTATTGAGTTGGTGTCGGAGGCAGCACCAGCATTGAAGGTACCTTACAATATGAACACTCCAGAGCTAGTAGAAATGAAATTACAATTAAAGAAGATGATTCACAAGAGATACATTAGGCAAGTGTATTGCCTTGGGTTGCACTAGTCTTGTTCATAAATAAGAATGATGGTACTCTCAAATTGTGCATTGACTATAGGCAGTTGACCAAGGTAACAATCAAGAACAGGTACCCATTGTCGAGGATGGATGATTTGTTTGATCAGTTGAAGGGAGCAACAATGTTTTCTAGGATTGAATTTAGATCTGGACACCATCAAGTACACAACAAGGAAGAGGATATCTACAAGACCACGTTCTGGAGGAGGTATGGGAATTATGATTTTGTTGTAGTTCCATTCAGTTTGACTAATTCCTCAGTTATATTTATGTTTTTTATGAATAGTGTTTTGCGTCATTATTTGGACAAGTTTGTTATTGTATTGATTGATGGCATCTTGATATACTCCAAGATTGAAGAAGATCATGCTAAGAATTTAGCATCAATATTGAGATTGCTAAGAGAGCATCAGTTGTATGCCAAGCTTAGCAAGTGCAGCTTCTTTCAAAAAGAGGTGCATTACTTGGGACATGTTCTTTCCAAGGAAGGCATAGCAATAGATCCAGAAAAGATAAGGGCCATCATGGAGTGGGCAGCTCCTAAGAATTTGGATGAGGTGAGATCATTCATGGGATTAGCAGGTTACTACAAGAGGTTCATCAGGAACATCCCATGAATTGAATATCCTATCACATCATTGTAGAGGAAAGGTAAAAAGTTCGAGTGGATAGAAGAATGTGCAATTAGTTTTGAGTAGCTCAAGTAGTTGTTGACACATGCAGCAATCTTAAAGATTGTAGATCTGGATAAAGAATTTGTAGTGTGTATAGATGGTTGCAAGAGAGGACTTGGTGGAGTCCTTATGTAGGAAGGACATGTAGTGTGCTATGAGTCACAAAAATTGAATGAGCACGAGCAAAACTATCTGATGTATGATCTTGAGCTAGAAGCAATCATACATGCATTGAAGATGTGGATGCACTATCTTCTTGGTAGGAGGTTTGTATTGAAGATAGATCACAGTGGGTTGAGATATTTGTTTGACCAGCCGAATCTAAATTCCAGGCAAGCTAGATGGTTAGCCACCCTTAGTGAGTTTGACTTCGAGATTAGATACATTAAGGGAAAGGAGAACTGGGTTGCAGATGCTCTTAGTAGGAAGGTACAGGTGAATCATATAGCATCTATGATCTCTTATCGGACAAAGTTACAGGATAGGACCTTGCAGGAAGGACAGCGAGATGACAGGTATATGGAGATTATGCACAGGTTAGAGTAGAGTACAGGTATAGGTACAGGTGCAAGTACATCTACATGTACAAGTGTAGGTACATGAATAGGTACAAGTACAAGTGATCAGGATGTAGACTATCGGCTCACAACAGATGGTTTGGTAAGATTCTGGGATATGATCTATGTGTCAAATTGCAATGAGCTCAAGAAGATTATCTTGAGGGAGTTTCATGCGAAGCCATACTCGGGTCACCCATGACATCAAAAGACATTGGCAGCTGAAGAAATTCTACTATTGGCTGAATTTGAGGAAGGAAGTGGCTGAGCTTGTGGCTAGATGTTTGGATTGTTAGCAAGTAAAGAAAGAATGTAAGCATCTAGGTGGTCTGCTATAGCCTATTATGATTTTAGAATGGAAATGGGAGGTAATTTCCATGGATTTCATTACAAGTCTTCCAAGGATAGTGAGATAACATGATTCTATTATGGTTGTGGTCGACAGGTTGAGCAAGGTAGCTCACTTCATTCTAGTGAAGACTACATATTTGGCTAGTGAGGTGGAACAGGTTTTCATCAGGGAGATAGTGAGTTTACACGGTGTTCCAAAGAAGATTGTGTTGGATAGGGATGCAAAGTTTGCTTCCAATTTTTGGAAGGAGCTATTTTCATGTTTGGGTACTAAATTTTCCTTCAGTACAACTTATCATCACATACAAAGGGATAGACAGAGGGGGTCAACAAGATCTTCAAGGATATGTTGAGGATGTCCGTGATGCACCAGCAGAGAAAATGGGAGGAGTGTCTTCCATTGGTTGATTTTGCATAAAACAATGGTTATTAGGAGTCACTAAGGATGATTCCTTTCGAGGCATTGTATGGGTGGAGTTGTAATACTCCCATCAGTTGGAGTGATCTAGTGAATAGGGTACTTATTGGACCAGATATGTTGGAAGACATGGAACATGAAATGAAGGTTATAAAGAAGAATCTAAAGGTAGCACAGGATAGACAGAAGACTTATGTAGACCACCATAGGGAATTCAAGGATTTTCAGGTCGGGGAACATGTGTATTTGTGCATCAAGCCCAAGAAGATCTCTTTGAGGGTTAGATCATGTGCCAAGTTGGCACCACAGTATTGTGGGCCTTTTGAGATCATTGAGAGGATTGAACCAATGGCCTATCAATTTTCATTGCCTCCAACTGTTATCACTCAGGTTGTCCCTTGGCTCCTTAAGGGATACGGCCGAGGTAACCACAAACCAATCTTTGGGTTGCAGGTCCTAGCCTACCTGCAGTCAGAGAGGGCTCTCTCTTTAAAATTTAGCTTTGTTTTGGGTTGATATTAGGCTAGTTATGGTGTGCATGGGTTTTGTTTTGATTTTGGTGGGAAGGATGATGTTTTCAAGTAGAGTTGGGATGCATAGTATGAGAAGTTCAAACCATTGGGCATGGAGTCATGGATTAGGCCTTTCTGTTGCGTTTTCTTGGTCACAAGAGGAATACAGAGCAGGATAGCTACACATAGAACAATATCAAGCTGGAATAAAGATGGAATGAAGGTCAGAGATGAAAAGCAACTAAGAATCTTTCATTAGCCAACAGAGAGGGAAGGTGAATGAAAGTTTGTCTAGGAGCAGTCAAGAATTCCTAAATAACAGTCATATGTGAAAGAAACAGGGTAAACATTATCATTTAAGTATGCATATTCATAACCATTTCTGAAGAAAACATATAGAAATAACAAGAACTGAGCATAGAGCTCAGTCAAGCAAAGCCTAAGCTATTCTTCTTTCTTTCTATTTAGATGGTAACACAATGGTGGCATAAACATATATAAACTGTAAACAGAGGTAAGAAAACACTTATTGAGCCATGTAGTAGCACAGGAATTCCACAATCACTCTTTGGCCATTAATAACACAACAGACAGTTCTTCATCCAAAGCATTCCAGCAGCCTTTGATTATAGAGCTCTCAAAGTATACAGCACAAGTCTCGAATGAGGATTATCAACCAACCAACCCTTTAAATAATGAATTAGGGTGCTTTATATAGAGAAAACATCCAAAAATATCTATTACAGCAGATCTTTAACAGATCTGAGAGAAATGAGTTCTTTAATCTAATCTTGTCCTGAAATTAATGCAAGAAGATATCTATTTGAGCTGCGCTGGAGGCAGCTACATCAAAATGAGTTAATATGGTGTCCTTGGTGGCTCGGTGCAGTGTTTCTACAATAACTGTTGCCTTTAATCTATTATCTGCACCTCTTAGGTGGTTTTGTTGCTTTTTAGGTGGCTTTAATGTGCACTAATTTCGATCTGATAAGCTTTGAATGGCCTTTACTGCTTCTTTGACTTGGATGGAGGCCTTTAATGTTCACCTGCTTTGATATTTCCGATCTGATACTCCTTTCCGCTTCACTGATACTATTTAATTAAATCTGGGCTTTATCTTTCCTCTGATACTCTTTAACACTTGAGTCGGGCCACTTTCTCTCCCTTGATATGCTTGAAACTATCAAATCGCCCCTTTTCTGCCCTTTCAAGGCAAAAAGCAACTGCTGCAAATGATTTTTGTGGCCTCTAGAATGCTATCGGCGCTGGCCGATTGAATATGAACATACATGAAGAAATCCTGTCAAATAATGGCGGAGGAATGCAACCTGATAACTGTGCTGGGCTGAGGCTGGATTTTCTTTAGTTCTCTATTTCCAGCGTTGCCTCTTGCAACTTTTTGGGTTTTGCAGGTAGCCGAGCAAAAGGAAGCTCTCAATTTTGAGCAATTTTTCTTCGAAAATTGCCTCTGTTTCTCGTTTCAGGCCTTCTTTGACGTGATTTTCGCCCTTTGCGCCTTTTCTGTGATGACATCAACGGTAGGTACTGGGTACGGCAGGGTGATGTGGCAGTGACGTCAGCGGAGGACATGTGGCAGATGACATGGCAGTACGGCAGAGTGACGTGGCAGAGGACAGAAGGCGGGGTAGGGATACGGAGGTGACGTGAGTAGCAACGTGGTGCTGACGTCAGGGGCGGAGAGATAGAAGGTGGTTTGTGGTTTTATCAGACCGCCTTCTGTACGGGGGCGGTATTTGTCAGAGCCCTCCCGATGCAATAAAAGACGGACACCTGTCTTCTGTACGACGGAAAAACTGCCGTGCTATCGGACGCTAACTGCCGAGCATCGGGGTGGCTCCGAAATGCACCTGGGCCGTTGGATCTGGGAGGGCGGATTGGAGGGCCGACGGAGCACAAAGCTGGCGGCAGGTTAATGTACAGGGGCCCGCTGTATATTTAATTTATTTATGTGGCGGGGGTTCAAAAACTTTGGGGTTTGTGGGTTATTAATGCATCGGAAGGGGTCCGATTGCATGGAAGAGGGTTTTTATGCTTTGGAAGGGATCCAAAGTATAGGAAAATGTTTAAAGAAGCAAACTAAGGGTTCTTACTAAGTTTCAAATAAACTTAGCAATTCCCAAGCATTATTTATGGTTATATTTCAACCAGAGGGAGGGGATATGTATATAAGGGGGATATTTAACATATTTTTAATAGGGGAAGGGGAAATAGATAGGGATTTACGTAGTAAGTTAGAAATTAATATGAATTTTGTTTAGAAAGCGCTAAGGATAGAAATCTTAGGCTGCAAAGGGGAAATAGGACTTACAGAAGAAATATGAGCACCTTTAAGCAAAGCAGATCTTTACTTAGGCAAATGTTTATGGAATATGATGACTCTTAAAGATATCAAGTAGATCTTAACATCTTATAGGGGAAATTAGTGAATGATTTGGGAAAAGGAAGAAGGGGAAGTTAGTCATGCCTCTCTTGAGTTGTTCCAAGGGAAAATTGCCTTGTACTTGTGATCTGAAGTTGATAAACACTTTGAAATACAAAATTGATCACAAATCCTCATTCTGCAACCACAAAACTGCCTACCTAGCCTACTTACCTAACATTTTTTATCCTTCTGAATGGGTGCACTTAGACTTGCAGACCCTAATTATCCTCTTTTCTTTTGACTGCCCTCCTATCTAAATGTACCCTTATCTCTTCCAAGGGCCTAGATTAAGCAGTTGGGCTCCTTCATTTCTCTACCTAGCTACTCATTTGCCAAGCTTAAGCTGTTTGGACAGATATTCATTCTCTATTTTCTAAAACAAGCAATTTAAACCTAGGGAAGCCAAGATTAAGCTGTTTGGCTTTCCCTTAACTGTAGAACTCTTCAAAAATGGTATGATTCTTCAAAATGGAACTTCATGGAAATATGGAACCTTGCAGCATGAAAAGATGACATATTTGGCATGTAAAATAGTCAATCATGAAATATGAAACCTATTGCAATAGGAGGCTAACAGTGGCTCCACTTGGGGATGGTTTTTCAAGATGAAAAGCCAATAACAGCAGGTCAGAATGCCTTGATCTTCAATTGTTGCTGTAAACTGAAATTTTCCTTCTTCTCAATGCCTTTGAATGAATTATTATAAGCTAATATGCAGTATACTTTTGAGCTAAATTGCAGAAAAATTACAACTCTGCTTCTTGCCTTTTGGGTGCTTGTAAACATAGTGAAATCTGCTTGAGCACTACTTTCGAATTATTTCAAAAAAAAGAGATTTGAGAAAGAGCTTTCTTTGGTCTTCCCTTCAAAATTTGCTGCGTTGTTCCCTCTTATTGGCCTGCTATAAGAAAAGTGCTGAAAATACAAATATTAATGTACAGATAGTATACAGAGCTGTGTTGCGTTCAATAAAAGGGATCATGATAGTGCTTTACCATTTGGCCATTGACAGGGCCTTCTTCAACTGTGCTGCCATCCAAACTCTTTAGAAAATATGTGTTGTTGCCTTGAACAGCAGAAATAATAAAGGGGCCTTTCCACAGGAAATCAAACTTTCCATGCTTTCCTTTGTCCTCTCTTCTTGAATCCGATCTTAAGACTTTGTTGCCTATGTAGAAATCTTCAGCTTTGGTTCTTTTGTCAAACATTTTCTTGAGCTTCTCTTGTAAAATCGGAGCTCTGTCGTACACTTTCTCTCTTTTTTGCTGCAAATGGATGGTTTGGTTTATTCTTCTTTGGATATCATTTGGCTCTGCCTGAATCTCTTGCAGCAATTTGATAACAGGGATTCCCAAAGAAGAGGGGAACTTGGCCTCCATGCTATAGACTAACTCATATGGGCTCATCCCAATGGATCTCTTGGTTGAAAATCTGTCTGCCCATAGGGCATTTATAAGCTTTTTGTGCCAGTTCTTCTTGTTCTTCTCGAAGACTTTCTTAATGATGTTAATCAGACTCTTGTTGGATGATTCGGCCAAGCCATTACCTTGAGGGTAATAGGTTGTGGAGTTACCTAAGGTAATGTGGAATTTGTGGTAAAAACTGATCAATTTCTTGGATTTGAAGGCAGCAGCATTGTCTGTAATGATCTTCTTAGGACAACCAAATCTGGACAAAATGTTGGTTCCAAGGAATTGGATGATGGTGGAGTCATTGGCTTGCCTACATGGGATAGCTTCAATCCACTTGGTAGAGTAATCTGTAGCTGTTAGAATCCACTTATGCTGGCCAGAAGAGGACGGATGGATTTCTCCAATGAAGTCAAGACCCCATTGTTGAAAAGGCTTCTCGGTTGAAATGGGCTTAAGGGGCAAGGGCAGAAGCTTTCTTTTGCCTTCAAAGATTTGGCATTTGTGGCATGAAACGACAAAATTTCTCACATCAGCAAACAAAGAGGGCCAATAGAAACCAGCCCTTAGTATCTTATCAGTAGTGGACTTCCAATATAAGTGCCCTCCACAGTCCCCTGCATGAAATTCTTTCATGACACTGTCAGTTTCATTCATAGTTAGACAATTCAACAATATTCCTTCATGATTTTTCCAAAACAGGGCACTATCTAAGACACAAAACTTTGATGCTTTCATCTTTAAAAATCTCTTTTTGGTTCTGGACAACCCTAGAGGAGCACACAGGTTTAGCAATATAAAACATATATCAGCATACCATGGGGATTGCAAAAAAACTTGACTGATCTGTGGAGTCGCCAACTCTTGTTCATTGTCTAGTTGATTAATGTCTAAGGCTTGAAAATTGGTTTCAGACATCAATTTGGCTAAACCTTGTCCCTTTATTAGCTTGGTGGGTTTTATCTCAAAGTCATACTCAAGGATATTGGCAATCCATTTGCCTCTTTTTCCTTCTATGCCCTCTTGAGTTAATATGTCTTTTACAATAGCATCTGGCACATAAGCAATCACATGTGAATATAAAATGTAAATTCTGAAATCTTTGATTGCTTTAACAAGGGCATATGCTTTCTTCTCCATGATTTGGTACTTCAAGGGTGCATCTCTAAGGGCTCGGCTAAAAAAAGCAATTGGCTTTTCATTTCCCTAATCATCTTTCTGCAAAAGGACAACAGTAATGGTGTGTTCAGATGCAAATGAGAAAATGATGAAATCCTTATCAAATTGAGGACTTGTGAGGACTGGGGCTTGGGTTAAGGCAGATTTTATGCCCTCAAAGGCTTGCTTGGCCTCTAAAGTCCATTTTACCTTGGAATATGTCATGAAACCAGCTCAAGAAAAGATAGAAAAGAAAGATCAACGCCTTAGAATTCAGCCTCTTCGAGGGGGCAACCTCCTTTACATTACATAAATGAACAATTCTTGGATGATACAAATGACAAAACCTCCTTTCTATATATAGGAGTCTAAGGAGTCACCATATAATCCAGCCGACCTAACAATAATAATATAAAGCCACAAAAATAACAATAGAGGGATTCTATGGGGCACAGAAATAACAATATGGGGGTAATAGGGGCACAACAATATAAATAAGGGGTATAACTACAATAGTAATGGGGTAATCACTAGTATTATAGGGACCCAACATGCCCCTCTCCTTCAAAAAAGTGTTGTCCTCAATGCTTGAGCAGTTCTGGATACTTCTGCATAAAATTCTCATCCTCCCATGTGGAATCTTCAGCGGATAAGTTCTTCCACTTGATAAGATACTCTGAAATTGATCGATTTCGTAGCTGTCGAGTTCTTGTTTCTGTGACTGCTTCCGGTTCCAATATAATTTTTCCTTCCTCGTCAAGTTCTGGCAATATTGTTTGAACTGGGAGCTTGTCACCTATAACCTTCTTTAAACATGAAACATGGAAAACTGGGTGCAATCGAGAAGCTGCAGGAAGCTCCAATTTGTATGCCATAGTACCAATCTTTTCCAACACCTTGTACGGACCATAATACTTTGGTGATAATTTATTATCCTTCTTAGCTTGCTTTAGGGACATTTTCTTATATGGTTGTAGCCGTAGGAATACCCAATCACCTACATCAAAACTTCTTTCACTGCGATGTTGATCTGCCTGTTGTTTCATTCTATTTTGTGCCAACACGAGGTTATCCTTTAAGAGTTGGAGGACTTGTTGTTGATGTTCGATGTGATGTTCCACTGCCTGAACCTTAGAATTTTCTCTTAAATATGATGTGATTGATGGTGGTTGATACCCATAAAGTGCCATAAATGGGGTCATTTTTGTTGCTGTATGGAAGGAAGTGTTATACCACCATTCAGCCAGAGGCAACCATTTGACCCATTGTGTCTGTTTATCAGATACAAAGCAACGAAGATATCCTTCCAAACATTTGTTTACTATCTCAGTTTGCCCATCAGATTGAGGATGATAAGATGAGCTATGAGCTAACTGAGTACCAAGACAAGAAAATAATTCTGTCCAAAAATTTCCAGTGAAAATGGGATCTCTGTCACTTACAATAATCTTTGGGTTTCCATGTAGCTTTTGAACTGTTTCCATAAATGCAGTAGAAACTGTACTGGCTTTAAATGGATGTGATAATGCACAAAAGTGTGCATACTTGGTAAGTCTGTCAACTACCACCATGATGACACTCTTTCCCTCAGACTTGGGTAAACCTGTGATAAAATCCATTGAAACCTCCTCCCAACGTTGGCTTGGAATGGATAAAGGTTGTAATAGACCTGGTGTCTTAATTGTTTCAACTTTATTTTGTTGGCAAACCAAACATTCCGCCACAAACTTTTGAATATCTGATTTAAGGCCATCCCAAAAAAATTCCTTCTTAACCCTGTGGTAAGTTTTTAAAAATCCTGAGTGCCCTCCTAAGGGAGAAGTGTGCAATTCCATAAGAATCTTTTGTTTTAGCTGGGAATTCTTACAGAGGTATAAGCGATCTTTGTACCATAACGAATCATTTTTCCAGCTAAATGTATCAGAAGTACTGGAATCTTGTTGTAGCTTTCGAATAAGTGCCCACACTTCTTCGTCATTCTTCCATTCCTCCTTTGCTTCGTTTATCCAATCTGGTTGGATAATAGAAATGGCACACAACAATGCTTCCACATCCTCATCCTTTCTTGAGAGTGCATCTGCCACCACATTTTGCTTCCCTTTTTTGTAGATGATTTCAAAGTCATAACCCAACATCTTTGTGACCCACTTTTGTTGCTCTTCAGAGGATAATCTTTGTTCTAAAAAGTATTTAAGGCTATCATGATCCGTTTTTACCTTGAAGTGTCTTCCCATTAGGTAGGGTCGCCATTTCTTAAGTGCATGGAGTATTGCCAACATTTCCTTCTCATAAATAGCTTTGCTTAAAAACTTTCCCTTGATTGGACGACTTTCAAAAGCAATGGGTCTTTCATCTTGCATTAGAACAGCACCAATTCCATTTCCTGAAGCATCACATTCCACAATAAAGGTTTTTGTGAAGTCCGGTGTAGCTAAGACCGGTGCTTGGCACATTGCCTCTTTAAGATGTTCAAAGGCCTTTGTTGCTTCTGGAGTCCATGAAAATGAATCTTTCTTCAATAATGTTGTTAGAGGTGCTGCTATTCTCCCATAATTCTTAACAAACTTGCGATAATACCCTGTCAACCCAAGAAATCCTCGCAGATGCTTTATGGATGTGGGGATTTTCCATTCCTTAATGGCTTTAATTTTGCTAGGGTCTACCTTAACTCCTTCATGAGATACAATATGACCCAAATATTCCACCTCCTGGACTCCAAAGAAACATTTGGATCTTTTTGCATATAATTGTTTCTCCTCCAATAGTTGTAGCACCTTGTCAACATGTTCAACATGATCCTTCCAAGACTTGCTGTAGATTAGTATATCATCAAAAAATACTAACACAAATTTTCTAAGGAATGGTTTGAAAATTGAATTCATCAAACCTTGAAATGTTGAAGGTGCATTGGTAAGGCCAAAAGGCATGACCAAAAATTCATAATGACCCTCATGAGTTCTAAATGTCGTTTTCGGAATGTCTTCAATCTTCATTCTGATTTGATGATATCCCGAACGAAGATCCAACTTGGTGAAGTAAATTGATCCATGCAATTCATCCAGTAATTCATCAATGACAGGAATGGGGAACTTATCTTTAATAGTGAGCTTGTTGAGCTCCCTATAATCTGGACACATGCGCCATGATCCATCCTTCTTGTGCACCAATACTACTGGAGCTGAGAAAGAACTTTGACTCGGTTGAATTATACCAGCCTCTAGCATTTCTGCAACCATACGTTCAATTTCACTTTTTTGGACATAGGGATATCTGTACGGCCTGATGTTTGGAGGAACACTTCCTGGAATCAGATGAATAGCATGATCATGATCACGCATAGGTGGGAGACCTTTGGGAGTCTCAAATACCTTGGAATGATTGTCCAGGACTTTTTGGAGATCTGGAGAAATAGATGATTCCAATGTGGAAACATCTAGCGAACATAATTGTGCAATTACACCTCTTTGCTCCTTTTTTAGAAGCTTTGTCATGCCATTAGAGCTGATTATCTTTCCTGGTTTCCCTGCAATACCCCTTAATTCAACTTCCTTTCCTTCCACAGAAAATTTCATGAAAAGTTCTTGAAAATTAAAAGCTATTGTACCCAAGGATTGTAGCCATTGGACTCCTAGTACAACATCAGCACCTCCCATTGGAATGGAAAGCATTGGGCTAGTCAATACATATTCTCCCATGGATAGCTTGATATTATGGCACTTTCCAGAACAATTTATTGTTCCTCCATTTGCAATCATCACTTGACACTCTGGTGCTGGATATAGGAAGCAATTCAATTCTTTTGCTACCCTACAATGAATAAAATTGTGGGTGCTTCCTGAATCAATCAACACTATTACCTTTTTCTTCTTGATTTGTCCTTCTATCTTGATGGTTTGAGGAGTGGTAATTCCCGCCAATGCATTACAAGATATGGTCGGATTTATTTGTTCTTCATCTAGGCTTTGTTCCTGGAATATATCCTCTTCTTTTGACCTTTCTTGCTCCTTTTCTTCTTCCTCTTCACAATCTATGTAGAATAATTTCTTCTCAGCACACTTATGACCTTTTGTGTATTTGCTATCACAATTGTAACAAAGCCCTTTTGCTCTTTTTTCTTCCAATTGTTGTGGTGTCAACCTTGTAGGTTGTGGAAGACTATGGGCAACAACACTTCCGTCTTTATAGTTGTGAATGGTATGCTTCCTAGTTGCCATAATTTTGCTTTCCATTTTTCTTGCTAACCTGAATGCCTTCTCTAATGAATCAGGTTCCCAAAGGCGCACATCATGTTGGATATTATCCTTTAAAGACCCTATGAACACATCAATCCTATGCTCCTCTGGAATATCTTTTACCCTTATGTTCAATTTTTGGAACTCCTCAATGTGCTCCATTATTGAACCCTTTTGTTTGAGACTTATCAATTGGCTAAAAAAAGTGTTGCTTTTTGTATCCTCATAATGTGCTATCAATTCTTCCGTAAAAATTGCCCAAGTGATAAATTGTTTACGAGAACAAAGCCATTGATACCATACAAACTGATTTGGTTCCAAATATAAAGTTGCCATACGTACCTTTTGTGTGTTTTGCACATTATTGAGATCGAAGAATTGCTCCATCTGTAATATCCATGTGGCGGGATCCTTGCCATCAAACTTCCTCATATCGATTTTTGGAATATGGTGGGTCTTCGATCCAACATTAGAGTCTATGGAATCATGATTAACATTTCTTTTGTTCACATCATGAGTTTCCTTTACAACCTTTTCACCATTAGTAAGTATTTCTTGTAGAAAATCTGTCAAATCTGTCTTCAAATCTGCCATGTCTGTCTTCAAATCTGTCCTCAAATCTGTCTTCAGATCATCCATCTTAGCTTCCATGCCCTTTATCTTAGATTCCACGCCATTTATCTTAGATTCCACGCCATTTATCTTAGCATCTGTTAGCTTTTGTGAGCGTGACATTTGTTGCACTTGTTCTTGTAATTTTGATATATCATGTAGCATTTCTTCCTCTTCTTCATGAGTCATGCTAGAGCTTTCAGGTTCCTTACTAGGTGTTTGCATTTTCTTTCCTCGGGGCATCAGTTACCGATAATAATGCTTTACTATGCCCTTTGAATTCCTTCAAACCAAGCTTATGCAAAAAATAAAAAAAAAACTACACACCTTTTTTTTACTTTGTAGAAGCCTGATATTGAATCTGATGTATCTCTGTAATTTCGAATCATCCAGTTCTGAAATTGTGACCTGTAGTAGCCTAGTATGTCCTCTTTCCAATGCCACTAGTCTGATCCAAATTGGATTCTCCAAGAAAGCGTTATGCACAATCTCCCGCAGTGACCTGATTATAGACTATTTCCTTAGAGAGAACTTGTATGAAGTTCCACGTGTCACTTATTCAACCTTTGACTCTAAAAATTATATAAAAGAAAACTACAGTCCATCCTCTTTATGTACCTTCTTACAAAATTTCAATCCGATGCTCAGAAAGAAAGTTATGACGATTTTCCCCAGGTCACCTGTTTTGAATGTAATTCAGGAGTCTGCAAAAAGACCAACTTCCTCAGATCATATCTCCGAAAATATTGCACGAAAAGCTCTGAAATTTGGACCCGAGGTTCAGCGCGATTTCTTCTCAAATGGGTTTTTTTTGCGACTTCTGAAACGTCACAGAAAAAAAGTTATAGCGAAAATTCCACGATGACCTGTTTGGAGCAGCGAAACCCTAGAATCCAAAGCTCTGATACCAAATGTTATGAAACCAGCTCAAGAAAAGATAGAAAAGAAAGATCAACGCCTTAGAATTCAGCCTCTTTGAGGGGGCAACCTCCTTTACATTACATAAATGAACAATTCTTGGATGATACAAATGACAAAACCTCCTTTCTATATATAGGAGTCTAAGGAGTCACAATATAATCCAGCCGACCTAACAATAATAATATAAAGCCACAAAAATAACAATAGAGGGATTCTATGGGGCACAGAAATAACAATATGGGGGTAATAGGGGCACAACAATATAAATAAGGGGTATAACTACAATAGTAATGGGGTAATCACTAGTATTATAGGGACCCAACAGAATCCTTCTTTAACATGTTATTTAGCATTCTTATCAGCTCGGCCAAGTTTGGGATAAATCTCCTTAGGAAATTGATCTTTCCTAGGAATGCTTGCAATACTTTGATGTTTCTCGGATAAGGGATTTGCAAAATGGCTTGGATTCTTTCCGAATCTATTCTAATTCCATCTTTTGAAATGATATGGCCTAGCAATTTGCCTTCTTCTAGGCCGAAGAAAGATTTCTTAGGATTTAAGGAAATGCCATATTTCCTACAGGTTAGGAACACTTGCCTTAAGTGTTTAAGGTGCTCTTGATTAGATTTTGAGAAAGGAGTAAGGTCATCAAGGTAAACCACTAGGAAATCATGGATTTCCTTGGCAAATGCAATGTCCATGGCCCTTTGAAAGGTAGCACCTGCATTCTTTAGTCCAAAAGGCATTTTCACATATTTAAAGGTTCCCCACGGTGTTGTAAAGGCTGTCTTGTCTTGGTCATCCGGGTGAACAAGTATTTGATTAAAACCTGAAAAGCCATCTAGCAAAGAAATTCTTGAAGACCCCACTACTCTTTGTAGAATGTGGTCCATTTTTGGCAATGGGTAGTGATCTTTAAGGGAGACTTGGTTCAGATTTCTTTTGTCCACACATAGTCTAATCTCCCTTGTTTTCTTCCTTGTGGAAACAAGATTGGATACCCATTCTGAAAATCTAATGGGTGCTACGATACCAGCCTCAAACATTCTTTTCACTTCTTTCTCAATCAAAGGGAGAAGCACAGGATTGATTCTCCTTAGTTTCTGTTTGAAGGGCTTTTGATTTGGCTTTAAGGGAATGGTATGTTGAATAACAGAGGTGTCATAGGACTTAAGGTCCTCATAACTCCAGGCAAATACATCTTGAAACTCTTTAAATAAATCAATATATTTTGGTTTTTGATCGGGAGGCAAAGACTTGGACAGTTTAATCATTTTGGGCTTCTCTGCTGTCCCAATATTACAATCTTCCACAGCAGTCTTTAAGGGCTGCATCTTTGGCTTTTTGGGGACATCGTTTGAATCAAATATGTCTTCTAATGGAGTTAGGCTAGCAGGTAGAAAATTGTCTTTTAAATCAATCACTTCGGCCTCTGCTTCAGCTATTTCATCTAAATGCATTTGCTTCAGCTCTTGCATGTTTTTCTCATCAAAAATGGTTGGGTGCAGCATTTGATTTGCTGCTTCAGGTGTTGTAGTTTGCTCATTTTGGCTCATTTGTTGTTGTGGGTCATCCATGGCATCTTCATCAATGTTTAAGCTTGAGAATTCTTGTTGTAAGGTAAGAAAATTGTTGATTTGAGCATCATCCTCAAACACTTGCCAATATTTGATATTGTTAGGGACAGTAGGCCTGTGCTTTATCTCAGTAGTAAAGTAGTAATTGGGCTCAAAGGGAAGCTTGCAAATGCTAGCAAAAGTAGCTAGACTATGAGCATGCATGTTATGGCTTCTAGAAATCTTAGCAAGCTTGGATTCGGTGAAGGAATTGAGTATTTTTGTGGCAGCAGACCTATAAGCTCTTAGCCTATTGTCATTAGTAACAAAGTTACCTTTCATCTGTTGAATGATCAAATTGGAGTCACCTAGAATGGACACTTTTGCAGCTCCTAGAGCTTTGAGAAGTTTAAGGCCTAAAAGGAGAGCCTCATACTCTGCCATGTTGTTGATACATTTGAAGTTTAGTTTGTAAGCATGACCCTCTGCATGGCTGTTATGTGTACTGCGAATCCATATTCCTGCCCCTACTCCTAGCTTATTAACAGAACCATCAAACTCTAAATACCATGTGATTTCTTGCTTGTGGTTAGTATTAAGAGTTTCAGTCATTTTAGGATTGGGTGGACCTAGGTTTTGTGCTTCATGTGGTTCTTCTTGTATGCTGGTTGCACTAATTGTTTTAACAATTTCACAGGTATGGGTAACCGACTCTTCATTGATGCATGTTTCTTGTTCTAAAGGCAAAGGCTTCTCATCAGTGGGAGGGCAGCTATCATCATTGAACAATATAAAGGAATCCATATCAGAATGGATTGAGTAAATGGGAAAGTTTTGGGGTTTTTCCTCACTACTTACCACATACTTCATCAGTGTTTCTCAATACAGTCTCTTTGGTTGCCCAAAGACTAAAATAGTGGCATAGGAGAGGTCTAGTTGGAGAGATCGTTGGAGTTTTGCTCCCCAAGATCTTGATAAGAGCATGCCATACTTTGGTGGAATGTCAGCAACCACCACGTCCATTACGATCGTTTTGTTGGGAAATTGGACTAAAGACACACAAAGGTCTTTGATTAAGCCTAAACACTTGACCTGACTAGAATCAAATGAGAATAAGTCTTTGTAGGGTCTAGTGACATCAAGGTTTAGCTTTTCCATTACAGCTTTGGGCATTAGATTGTGTGAAGCACCTAAATCAAACATAGCATTGTGCAACACTTTATCATGAATGTGCAAACTGACATAAAAGGGTAGAACAGCCCCATGTCCTGATTTCCCATTGACTTCAGGACCAAAAAGTAATTCAGGTTGATTATCTAAGACATTAACATCATCCCTGTTCTCTGGCATTTGCAGTGATCTTTTGATTTGCTGTCTGTACACATCATGTTTGTCAAGCTCAGAGAGAGGAATAGATATCTTTAATTTACCAATTTCTGCTTCTAAATCAAAAGGTTTTTCTGACTATGCTTTAGTATTGTGACTGGCAGATTTTCCCTTTTCAATTGTATCTTCAGTGATCTTCTCTTGGTTATCAGTGATTTCTTGAGATTGTTCTGTTTTGGGAAGGCTTCGAGGAGTGCTATTTACATTGTCTTTTGAGGGAAAGGATACAAAAGGCTGGTTATTAGAGGGTTGCATGTCAGATACATCCTCTATGGTCACTTCTTTTAATTTTGGGTCTGTTTTATCAGCAGGTTCTGTGATAGCGGCCTTGTCTTTTACTTTCTTAGGCTGCTTGGCATCCTTTGGCTTGATGGGATCAGACACATCAATGGTTCTTGTTCTCAATTTGTATTGTTTATGGACTTCGTAGACAGCTGAATCATAGCCTTGTTTGAAGTCAAATGACTCTCCAGACTTGGTCTGAAATTGATTTGTATCATGGTCATCTTGGTCTTCTTGGGTTAGAAATACTTGTTGTTCACTCTTCAAACCCATCAAGTTTATGTGAGTGTCCTCTATCTGCTCACTAGATGTGGATGCTTCAGCATAGTTTTCATGAAAAGGAGGTCTTATATCATGGTCAGGACTTGCCCTTCCAACGTTTGGGTTCTGATTTTTTCTAAAGTTTGGATTTCTGATAGGATTGTTTTGCTGTCCTTCCCATGAGGCTTTTCTTTCAATAGTTCCCATTCTATTTTCAAAGCTGTCCATACCTTTTATGATTGTGTCCATTTTTTGCTCAAAGGCTGAAGGTTCATCTTTAAAAGTGGTTCTTCTCTCAGCTCTTGCTGTATTTCGCTTGGCAATCAGATTTGCCTCCACACTAACAGCTACATTTTGCATGTCTGCTAAGGTTTGAGGGGCTCTTTCCCTTAATTGACAAGCCATGTCTGAATCAAATCCATCAGGGAATTTGTATAAAGCAAGATCAGGTGGAGGTCTAAGGTTTTATGGAATAGCGTTGTAAACATTGTTAAACTTGGCACAATAGTCTAAGACAGCTTCTTGAGGGCCTCTTTTGATAGTGTCATACTCAGATAATATGTGCAGAGGGTCCTTCTTCTTCTCCCATCTATTAAGAAATGTTTGGTAAAGGGCCTCTGGGTCAGCTATGGAATTTGCAGGAAGAGCTCTGAACCAGGGCCTTACATCTCCTATTAAACTTTGGACAAAAATCTTCATTCTTACACTATCATCATCTATTTCATAACTCTCAAAATAGTCCTGCATTTTCTCGGTATGTTGCAGGGCTGTGCCAGAACCAGTAGCATCAAAATATGTGATTTTGGGTTGATAATCCTGCGGCATAGCCCCTGCATTTGCAGGTAACTGTAAAGGTGCATATCTGTTAGCTATATTAAAGGGATAAGTGGAACGACTGGAACAACTGGGATAGCTGTAATAGTGGTGGTAGTGGTAGTATGCGCAGTGAATGGAGGTGTGGAAAAGATGCTTGGAGAGGTTGATGACGAACAAGGGGAAGTAGGGGTTGAACGAAACAAAACTTTAACAGGGGTTGGAAAATAGCTTGGCTGAACTGTTTCAGGACTAGAATCAGCAAACTCTTCTTGTTTTTGTTTGCTAAGGTTTCTAGAGATTAAATTGGGATTTTCAAAAAAAGCTGGTGGATTTGGGTCTGGATTTGACCTAGTATTACGTGTTTTCTTCTTGGGAGCCAGCTTCTAACTTGTTTTTTGGGAATTTTCTGAATAAGTTCCCCAGCGGAGTCGCCAATGATGTTATCACTCAGGTTGTCCCTTGGCTCCTTAAGGGATACGGCCGAGGTAACCACAAACCAATCTTTGGGCTGCAGGTCCTAGCCTATCTGCAGTCAGAGAGGGCTCTCTCTTTAAAATTTAGCTTTGTTTTGGGTTGATTTTAGGCTAGTTATGGTGTGCATGGGTTTTGTTTTGATTTTGGTGGGAAGGATGATGTTTTCAAGCAGAGTTGGGATGCATAGTATGAGAAGTTCAAACCATTGGGCATGGATTCATGGATTAGGGCTTGCTGTTGTGTTTTCCTGGTCACAAGAGGAATACAGAGCAGGATAGCTACACATAGAACAATATCAAGCTGGAATAAAGATGGAATGAAGGTCAGAGATGAAAGGCAACTAAGAATCTTTCATTAGCCAACAGAGAGGGAAGGTGAATGAGAGTTTGTCTAGGAGCAGTCAAGAATTCCTAAATAACAATCATATGTGAAAGAAACAGGGTAAACATGATCATTTAAGTATGCATATTCATAACCATTTTTGAAGAAAACATATAGAAATAACAAGAACTGAGCATAGAGTGCAGTCAAGCAAAGCCTAAGCTATTCTTCTTTCTTGCTATTTAGATGGTAACACAATGGTGGCATAAACATATATAAACTGTAAACAGAGGTAAGAAAACACTTATTGAGCCATGTAGTAGCACAGGAATTCCATAGTCACTCTTTGGCCATTAATAACACAATAGACAGTTCTTCATCCAAAGCATTCCAGCAGTCTTTGATTATAGAGCTCTCAAAGTATACAACGCAAGTCTCGAATGAGGATTATCAACCAACCAACCCTTTAAACAATGAATTAGGGTGGTTTATATAGAGAAAATATCCAAAAATATCTATTACAGCAGATCTTAAACAGATCTGAGAGAAATGAGTTCTTTAATCTAATCTTGCCTTGAAATTAATGCAAGAAGATATCTATTTGAGCTATGCTGGAGGCAGCTGCATCAAAATGAGTTAATATGGTGTCCTCGGTGGCTCGGTGCAGTGTTTCTGCAATAACTGTTGCCTTTAATCTCTTATCTGCACCTCTTCGGCGGTTCTGCTGCTTTTTAGGTGGCTTTAGTGTGCACTAATTTCGATCTGATGAGCTTTGAATGGCCTTTACTGCTTCTTTGACTTGGATGGAGGCCTTTAATGTTCACCTGCTTTGATATTGCCAATCTGATACTCTTTGCCGCTTCACTGATACTATTTAATTAAATTTGGGCTTTATCTTTCCTCTGATACTCTTTAACACTTGAGTCGGGCCACTTTCTCTCCCTTGATATGCTTGAAACTGTCAAATCGCCCCTTTTCTGCCCTTTCAAGGAAAAAAACAACTGCTGCAAATGCTTTTCGTGGCCTCTAGAATGCTATCAGCGCTGGCCGATTGAATATGAACATACATGAAGAAATCTTGTCAAATAATGGCGGAGGAATGCAACCTGATAACTATGTTGGGTTGAGGCTGGCTTTTCTTTAGTTCTCTGTTTCCAGCGTTGCCTCTTGCAATATTTTGGGTTTTGCAGGTAGCCGAGCAAAAGGAAGCTCTCAATTTTGAGCAATTTTCTTCGAAAACTGCCTCTGTTTCTCGTTTCAGGCCTTCTTTGATGCGATTTTCACCCTTTGCGCCTTTTCTGTGATGACGCCAGCATGACGTCAGCGGCGGGTCTCGGGTACGACAGGGTGATGTGGTAGTGACGTCAGCGAAGGACATGTGGCAGATGACATGGCAGTATGGCAGAGTGACGTGGCAGAGGACAGAAGGCGGGGTAGGGATGCGGAGGTGACATGAGCGGCGACGTGGCGCTGACATCAGGGGCGGAGAGACAGAACGCGGTTAGTGGTTTTATCGGATCGCCTTTTGTATGGGAGTGGTATTTGTCAGAGCCCTCCCGATGCAATAAAAGATGGACACCTGTCTTCTGTATGACGGCAAAACCGCCGTGCTATCGGATGCTAACTATCGAGCGTCGGGGTGGCTTCGAAATGCACCTGGGCCGTTGGATCTGGGAGGGCAGATCGGAGGGTCGACAGAGTGCAGAGCTGGCGGCAGGTTAATGTACAAGGGCCCGCTGTATATTTGACTTATTTATGTGGCGGGGGTTCAAAAACTTTGGGGTTTGTGGGTTATTAATGCATCGGAAGGGGTCTGATTGCATGGAAGAGGGTTTTTATGCTTTGGAAGGGGTCCAAAGTATAGGAAAACGTTTAAAGAAGCAAACTAAGGGTTCTTACAAAGTTTCAAATAAACTTAGCAATTCCCAAGCATTATTTATGTTTATATTTCAACCAAAGGGAGGGGATATGTATATAAGGGGGATATTAAACATATTTTTAATAGGGGAAGGAGAAATAGATAGGGATTTACGTAGTAAGTTAGAAATTAATATGAATTTTGTTTAGAAAGCGCTAAGGATAGAAATCTTAGGCTGCAAAGGGGAAATAGGACTTACAGAAGAAATATGAGCACCTTTAAGCAAAGCAGATCTTTACTTAGGCAAATGTTTATGGAATATGATGACTCTTAAAGATATCGAGCAGATCTTAACATCCTATAGGGGAAATTAGTGAATGATTTGGGAAAAGGAAGAAGGGGAAGTTCGTCATGCCTCGCTTGAGCTGTTCCAAGGGAAAATTGCCTTGTACTTGTGATCTGAAGTTGATAAACACTTTGAAATACAAAATTGATCACAAATCCTCATTCTACAACCACAAAACTGCCTACCCAGCCTACTTACCTAACATTTTTTATCCTTCTGAATGGGTGCACTTAGACTTGCAAACCCTGATTATCCTCTTTTCTTTTGACTGCCCTCCTATCTAAATGTACCCTTATCTCTTCCAAGGGCCCATATTAAGCAGTTGGGCTCCTTCATTTCTCTACCTAGCTACTCATCTGCCAAGCTTAAGCTGTTTGGATAGATATTCATTCTCTATCTTCTAAAACAAGCAATTTAAACCTAGGGAAGCCAAGATTAAGTTGTTTGGCTTTCCCTTAACTGTAGAACTCTTCAAAAATGGTATGATTCTTCAAAATGGAACTTCATGGAAATATGGAACCTTGCAGCATGAAAAGATTACATATTTGGCATGTAAAACAGTTAATCATGAAATATGAAACCTATTGCAATAGGAGGCTAACACCAACAATGAAATTCCATGATGTGTCCCATGTTTCATTTCTTAAAAGGTATATAAAGGATGTTGATCATGTTATTGATTGATGTTTATTGTAGGTGGAGAAAGAAGGAAAATTCCAATTGGAGCCTAAGTGCATATTGAAGTGGAAGCATCTCATACTTAGGAACAGAGCCATAGAGAAAGTTAAAGTGTAGTGGAATCACTTTGGGTGCGAAGAAGCTACATGGGAGATGGTCGATCAAAAGCAGGTCATGTATCCCTCTTTGTTTTCGGGTGGAGTGTTATAGACATGTTTGGGCACTGCAACCCCAATCATAAATGTCCATAAACCAAGGGCTCTTAAGTCCCTAAAAGTGTTGTTCCAACCTCTAAAAGAACATGGTCAACTGATTACATCTTCTCCCAGAAGTTCTCCATGAAAAACTACTCAGAACTATTCAAAACTGGACCATCTCACCTGCTCCATGGTCAAAATGCGCTGCATCCCACCTGAATACACACGGGAGGTTCGATGCATACTGAAAAGCCCTTCTATGGGGTACGATGGGCGAGAGTGGACAAATGGCAGGGTCAATCTGCAAGGTGGAGGATCATGGAATCTTCCAGAAACTTCTCCTGTGACACTTGCCTCTCTGCGTTCGCCCAAGGATGAGTAAGAGATCATCAATCTCCAAGTGGAATCAAGAACTATCAGAGAGAGGACACTAATCAAATCTCAAAAGCTGACTCACCCCCCTTGCAAACATCTATATATGGATCCCTCATCCTAGAGATCTAGAGGTTGGAATTTTGTATCTTGTAAGGAAGTGCTGCTGGTTTCTTGGTGTAACATCATGGTGTTGGGTGATCTAAGCTTTTCATGAGGTGAAGAAGGGCTTTCTTGCTGAGAGGATGATGCTGGGTCAGAACAATTGGTTGTAATCCTCTTTGCTATTCTTGATTATTAATAAAGCTATTCAAGTTTTCCTCCACATTCTTGTATGATTGATGATATATACATTTGTATGGTCAATATATATCTGGTCCTATATTGTTTATGATAGTAGATCTATGTTCTTGGATAGTGTTATGCTGCTTTGATTCTATAGATGCTCTTTGAAGCTGCGTAGACGAGGAAGCGAGTGGCGAAGATCTATCGGAAGGGAGAGGAATCAAGTAAGGAACCAAGCGCAAGACAGAGGTTGGTCTCCTTCTTTCCCCTCTTATCTACTTCTCATAAAGGAAAACGAAAGTAGTTTTAGTTTGTTTGTTTCTAAGGCAGCTACCAGCCTTAGTGGGACTAGCAGCTCTGGATAGACACTAGATTTCCCGATAACAAAATGGCGACTCCGCTGGGGAGAAAATAGATTGTTTGTTTGTCTACATTTGTTTGCTTTATAAACTTACAGACAGAGCCTGAAGTCAAGCCAGCTAGCCTTTGAACTGCATTTTATATGCAAGTGTAAAGTAGATCAATGTTGTTTCAGTCTATCTTCGAGTTTTGTTTATAAACTAAACAATCGATTTACAAGCTCTCTAATTGCCCTTGTGGTGGCTCTAGTAACCTCCTTAGATCTACCCCTGTGATTTATTTACTGATTATCACTTGCTCGGCCTAAATCCCTGAACTGAACTGCAAACTGTGACTCGGAACCCAGTTGAAGTCTCGTCCCTAGACCATCGCACTGTCTCTTCTTTGGGATCTGGATGCATCGCACTTCCCGTGTGTAGTAGGTGTGCTGCATCTCACTTTCCCTATGTTACAGGTGCGCCGATCAGACAAGACCTCTTCTGCTCTTAGATTTTGGTTTCTGTGTTCACTCTTTTCAGCTCTATTTAGGAGTTTTGCTGTCTGTAGTCAGTATACCTCTATTGGAACCCCCTTCCTTACCATTATTCCGCCTCCATTGTGCAAAGAACTGTAAACGTTTTTATGTATTGTGATCCATTTCCAGTTCTCTTTGACAAAGAAGTAGCGTAATTGAACTGTCGTTTCTTGATTTGGAAGTGTCGCAAGTGTCGTTTTCAGTCATAGAAGAGAATTCGATTATTCTTGATAGTCGATTACACTGTTAATCTTGTATCTGATTTGAATTAGTATTTTTTCAAGTGTCGAAAGCAAGTTTTCAATTCCAAATCGCAAAGTGTCGTCATTGCCTTCATTTTGTCTTGAAAAGAAACTTGTTAGTAATGTTGCTTTGAAAAATAATTCAGATTTGTGCTTAGCTTTCTTTTTATCATTCACACATTAAGAAGGCTGAAAACAAATACATGTATGTGCATTTGCATTTAGACTGTTTGTTGGCTTGATTTAGGACAGTGCATATAGTGTGTGCTCTCTGCTCTATGTTGAAAGAATATCGTCTCTCTTTCCTTAGTAGCTAGGATTTTCATTGCAAAAAAGAAGATTAAACGATTGTTTATCATCTTAGATTGCATTTTAGGAATTGTACATCTGCATCACGTGGTGAACCTAAAAGGAAAATTTCTTAAGCAAGATCAACTGTAAAATAAATTCAATGAATCTAAAAACGCTTTGTAACCTAACACACAACATTTAGAAGTCTAGGCTAGAGACGTATTCCGGCATCATAAAGCCTGGTAACTGTTGTTTTCATTGCTGGTTGGGTGATTCCTCCACTTTGAGACGATAAGTGCCAGTACGGACTTGTGCTCCCACGTACCATCGAGTATATATTCGGAGACCACAATAGGATTTATCCTTTATCCATAGGAAGCCGTGTCTTCCGCCCTATCGATCACAATGCACTGAACACATCATTCGGGAAGATTGACTGCCGTACCGTAAAAAGTATTCTGTAGTTTTGCGATTGGTTTGGTAATCCCTCTGTCTAGATTTCTAGAGCAGTCTCTTTCATTCCTTTTTAGACTCCTTAAAGGAAAAAGTCCATTTGAGCACTTGTCACTTCAGGCTCATTAAAAATCGAAGGCAACTAGAGTCATCTTTTGTTTTTTCCCGACTCTTAAAAATTGAAAAAACAAGTTGTGTCTAAGCATCTAAAATTTATTTTAATCGGAATAAACATCACCTTTCCTATGTTGGTCTTAGGTTGAGAAAAATGGAGTCCACCAACCGAGGATTTCCCATTGGAGGAAATCCTAGTCCTTTCTCCTCTTGGGGAGATGTTGGTGCACCCCATATGGCCACATTGTTGCTTCCAAGGTTGACAATCGGCCTGCCCGTATGGCTCTTCTCGACCTTCGTCGTTCAGAACACCGTGGTTCCTGAACAATCAAGTTAACAACTAAACGATACCAAAGTTACCCCCCAACCTTCTACTTCGTCCAGTTCTCCCTCTCCTCCTTCCTCTTCACTTGATCAAGCTGGTAAAGCCAAAAATCAAGTAATTGAGAAGAAGAAGAAGGAGCCAAAGGCAAAAAGGGGCGACCAGGCATCGTCTAGCGAAAATCCACACACTACACCATCCAGGCCTAAATCGCCATGTGTCATTTGCAAAGGAGACCACTATCATCGAGATTGTCCTTGCATCCCTCGGATCTTAAGGGATTGGTCTCCTCGTTTGCACAATCTGGTGTCATCAACCTCTGATGATCATGTTGAAAATACACCGTCAACTAGTGAAAGTGAAGCCCCTGGACAAAAAGGAAAATGTAAATTTCCTTGTAAACTGTGTGAAGGCGATCACGCCGTCCACCGTTGTCCCTTCTTAGATGAGGCTAAAAGAGTTTTGGACGACCGTCCGGTTTCACCGTTACGACTTCCTCCTGGATATAAGAAACTCTTGCCGAGTCCGTCACTAGTTGAAAATCCGGCTGACACACCATTGTGGTCGGCTGAAGCATCTATCATTGAAGATAAACCATCTGAATCCACACCAGACGAAAGTCAAAAGGTCGAGGCGGCAATTGACCCAGTCTTGCCTTCAGAGGATCTGTCTTCAGATGATACAGTCACCGGAGAGAACAAGAACAACACCATCAAAATTCTCTTCATAAGCACTGACTCCAATGAACATGGGGGCAGTCTACCCATTCCTTTACTGCAGGAAGGAAGTTCATCAGAGTCATATCCGGTCGTCTATTCTGTCCCACCTCCAAGCGACCTAGTTGTTTCCTTCGATTGGAATCTACTAGGCAGACCCCGCTTACCGACTAGTGTACCATTTCGAATCATTGCTCAAATATACAGAATGGTCATGGCTGGTACCATCATAGATGAAGGGGCTTCTGTGAGTATCCTTTCCTCAACTTCTTGGAAAGCGCTTGGTTCGCCACCGCTTTTGCCTGAAATGAGAAATCTAACAGGCTTTGACAAAGGAACCAGTCGACCATTAGGGATCCTTCCCAATGTGCCGATAACATTGAGAAGGAAAACCGTTCACATGAACGTAATGGTAGTCCAAGGACCCCTGGATTATAATCTACTCCTTGGACGTGACTATATTTATTGCATGGGAGCCATTGTCTCCTCACTCTTTAGAGTAATGTGTTTTCCGCATGAAGGAAGAGTGGTCAAGCTTGTAGACCAGCTTTCATTCCTCGGTTCACACATAGCAAATAGTAATATACCATACCTGAATGGTCTTTTCACGCAAGGAATGTCTCATCAATCCCCAGTCCATCCTCCTGATGAGCGCGACTGATTCAGAGGATATAACTGAAACCCAGGGGGCATGCACCCTGGCCTGTTTCGACAGGAAAACCTTGGGTATAGGGTAGGTTTCCGCGAAGGATATATGACTAGTTGACACACCCATCCATTTAGGAAAATGGGGTTAGACTGGAATAAGATACCTCTGTTAAAAGGTAGGCCTTTCCTGATAAAACAAATGTTTTGTCTGCAAATTGAGGGATAACTTGGAAACTCTACTTCACTATACCTAGGGGCATGCAAGCGAAGAGAGACTATTTATTTTTTTTAAATTTGTATGTCCTCTAAACCTTTAAACTTGTAGGATTGGTCGTTTCCTAACTTGCATAAAGAAAGGATGCAGGGCAAAGCTTTGAAAAAATGCCATTTTTAAATGAGACATCCTTATTATACGACTAGATCGAGCAGTTTTAACGCGGAATTCAAGCTCGTTAAAAAATAAACATAAGCAATGAGCAAATGTTCCCCCAAAGTTTAAGCTCATTAAAAATGAACCAATTTCCAGTAAATAACCATCACAAATGTATTATCATCAGCCTTTGAAGCCTTGGTCGTGTTCTCATCATCACCTCCACTCTGTATTGGCCGATCATTCACCTCCATTTGATTGTTTACCCTTTTTGAGGAACAACTGCGAAGAGTGATCCTGTTAGCCATCCTTGTGACACTGTTGTGATTAGAAAATTCCAAACCTTACCTAGAATTAGCTGCTACCCGAATTTATCACTCGTTCCTCAAAAAACGAGTCTCCTTTAAGCTCTTTTCAACTGAATTGTAAAATATGAAAAGATTGCCAAGCAATTGGCCTCTCCAGCTCGTTAAAGTGACCGAAACTACTATCCCTCCTTTAGATTTTAATCTTTTTGGACCAAAGGGATTATTACACAAAAAGATCGAGTGCTTGTTTTGTTCAGCTCGTTAAAAGTACTGAAAATTCATCCCTTTTGTATTGTTTTATACTTTTTCGGACTCAAGGGATCATATGACGAAAAAGGATTATTGGATTTTTCTTTACGTCCCTTTTCAAACTCTCTAAAATTGAAAAGGACCGAGTTATCTTTGTCTTTAAACTCATTAAAACCCAATAGCGACAAACTTGTCCATACAGACAAGAACGAGTTTCACTATCGCTAGGCTCGTTAAAACATAGCGATGGGTTTGCCCGAAAGGAAAATTATAGAACAAGAATATGTTATCCTCCTCAAGCTTGAAAAAAATAAAGAGGTACTGGTCAGCAATGACTGGGGAAAAATTGGGAAGAAAACTTGAAGAAACTTTATTGGTAGCAAGTCGCTCTTGAACATGACACTTTCACTCCACATCCGAGTCGGGTTGGGTTGTTCCGTTCACTAGTCATATCACCATGGGTCCATCACACCATCCATATTTGGGGTTAACGCTACCAATCCATCATGTCAGTGTCGCCGATATGTTCAAGAGAAGTCGCTCAAAGAATTCACCTGTGTCTCATCCACTGCAATACATTTACGCTCCATCTTTTCATGACCGCCACCCTGAACCTTATATCATCAGATCATTTTCACCTCCATTAAAATCATTTGCTCTGTTTTGTATCATTGATGTGGGATTCACTAATGCCCTCCTATGATGGATCTCTTCTTGTCGACATCAGCTCATTATCCAAGAAGTCGATCTAGGAACAACCCTTTCAGTACTTTGAAGCTTGCATGCCTCAGTGGCAAGTTTCTCACTTCTGGCGACAGGTTTACATCAATGGCCTTCGACCGAAAGATTTTGCGTGGTGTTCGACGCCAAGTCCCTTATTCACACCACGTGAGTTGTACTGTAGTACCTTGAGGGTCATCATCATTATCGGTGATTCCTCTCGTGCCTGTTAACAGCTTACATCATTGGCTAGTAATCAAGCGATGTCTTTCCATGTTCGACTCCAGAACATCTCTCACATGGATTGACTTGTACTTTGAGTGAAGATCGAACGAGATTGAAGACCCCGGATCTAGTTTCATCCATCCGGGTTGTGATATATATTCAGGAAAATAAAGACATCAAATGTACATCATTGTTGCACAGATAATCATCCAACCTAAGGGATGATGACTCTACCAGAATCATCAGTCTGCACACAGATGATTTTCTGTCTTATGTACATGAAAATGAATTTATAAAGTTGAGCATGGGAATGCCCACCTCAGCTAGATCATGAAAATATGATGAAGATAATGTATTGTATTGTATCTTATTACAGGTCGCCTTCCAGCTCAAAAAAACTTCAGATCCTCATGATAAAGCATTTCACCCGACATCAAAAAAGATTAACGACCTCATGCTTTAGGGGGAAACTGTTATAGACATTTTTGGGCACTGCAACCCCAATCATAAATGTACATAAACCAAGGGCTCTTAAGTCCCTAAAAGTGTTGTTCCAACCTCTAAAAGAACAAGGTCAACTGATTACATCTTTTCCCAGAAGTTCTGCATGAAAAACTACTCGGAACTAGTCAAAACTGGACCATATCACCTGCTCCATGGTCAAAGTGCGTTGCATCCCACCTGAATACACATGGGAGGTGTGATGCATACTGAAAATCCCTTCTATGGGGTGCGATGGGCGAGAGTGGACAAATGGCAGGGTCAATCTGTAAGGTGGAGGATCATGGAATCTTCCAGAAACTTCTCTTGTGACACTTGCCTCTCTGCATTCGCCCAGGGATGAGTAAGAGATCATCAATCTCTAAGTGGAATCAAGAACTATCAGAGAGAGGACACTAATCAAATCTCAAAAGCTGACTCACCCCCCTTGCAAACATCTGTATATGGATCCCTCATCCCATCGATCCAGAGGCTGGAATTTTGTATCTTGTAAGGAAGTGTTGCTGGTTTCTTGGTGTAACATCATGGTGTTGGGTGATCTAAGATTTTCATGAGGTGAAGAAGGGCTTTCTTGCTGAGAGGATGATGCTGGGTTAGAACAATTGGTTGTAATCCTCTTTTCTATTCTTGATTATTAATAAAACTATTCAAGTTTTCCTCCACATTCTTGTATGATTGATGATATATACATTTGTGTGGTCAATATATATCTGCTCCTATATTGTTTATGATAGTAGATCTATGTTCTTGGATAGTGTTATGCTGCTTTGATTCTACTGGTGCTCTTTGAAGCTGGGTAGATGAGGAAGCGAGTGGCGAAGATCTATCAGAAGGGAGAGGAATCAAGCAAGGAACCAAGCGCAAGACAGAGGTTGGTCTCCTTCTTTCCCCTCTTATATACTTCTCATAAAGGAAAACGAAAGTAGTTTTAGTTTGTTTGTTTCTAAGGTAGCTACCAACCTTAGTGGGACTAGCAGCTCTACATAGACACTAGATTTCCCGATAACATGGAGGAAGCAATTTTGGTTTTATTTTTGGTATGTGTTTGGCATATGTTTTGTTGATGTTTTGGTATATGTACATATGTATATGGACGTAAATACCACTCCATGGGCAGTATGTTATATTTTCAATAGTTTTGTTGAGGTCTTGGTGTGGTTTAACACCGAGGATGGTGTTCCCCAAGGGGTAGGTGTATGTAACAACCCTTGGTTAAAAATTTGATGTAATAAACGTTAATAAGAGAAAAATATGACCACAGTTAAGGGACACTTATTCCAAGATGAATGTTGGGAAAAGTTATCCTAGTGGGCATCAGTAGATGTGTTTATGGCTAAGGGAAATTGGCAAAGGCAGAGGCAAAGGAAGTAAAAAGGAAAAAAGGAATTTTTGGCACATTTATTTATGAAAATAAAGGAAAATAGGAGAAAAGGGAGGTGAAAGGTCATGAGTTGCATGTGAGGAGGAAATTGAAGGAAAATAATGGAAAATGAAGAAAATATAGGCCTCATTGACAAAAATGCTTATGAGGATCAGTTGGTACATTTTTTCAGTTCAGTTTCAGATCTCTTTCGTTGTTTTCTCTCTCTATCTCTCTCTCTTGAACAGTTAGAGTTTTCTTGGAGCACTCTAGCCTTGGAGCAAGGAATGAAAAAGCAAGCAAAGGAAAGGAAGGAAAGAAAGGATCAAGCAAGGAAGGAAAAGGAAACGAAAGGAAAGGAAGAAAATAAAGGATCAAGCAAGGAATATTCGGATCATGCAACTTCAACAAGAATACTTACAGGTAACATATTGCATGTGTCATTTCCTAGCTAGTTTTGACATGCATAGATTTGCATGTTGGTGTATGGTTCTCTTGCTATTGGTGACATGGTTTTTCCAGGTTATGATAGTGGTTTTCAACCTAGCCTTTCCTTTTTCTGGATAGCCATGGAGTGATGGCATTGTTTTCTTACTTTTTGAGCTTTGGAAATTGTCAGATGCTTTTGGAATCCTGGGGGGAGGTGGTCTTAGGAAAATGCCAAAGGCCTAGGAATCCCTTGACCAGTTTTGGCAGGATACATGGTACATCTTGAGGGTGGAGTCTTAGTTTAGGGCCTAGTGATCTGGTGTGGATTGTGGTAAAGCTTGAGAGATTTGTGTCTTGGTTTAGGGACTAGTGATCTGGAGTGGATTACGATAAAGCCTGAGAGATTGGTGTCTTGGTTTAGAGCCTAGTGATCTGGTGTGGATTGTGGTAAATCCTGAAAGATAAGGAGACAAAAAATTCCTCAAGGATAGTGATGGCGTCCGGAAGCATTCCTAGCTTGGTTTTCTTTTGTGATATCAGTGCTATTTTTGGTGAGATTAGTGAGGATGGAGGTGGTATAACCTATTGAATTCTTTGGTTATTTTTGGATTTTCTTATCCATGAGATCCCACATTCATGCTTGGAATATGGTACAAGGGTGACTGGCTAAAAGAAAGAATTGGTTTAGCCATGTTTATAGTTGGGTGGTACATGGAAGTCCCGAACCTAGTCAGTTTTGCCTATGTATAATAAAATATAAGGTATCTTTCTTTTGTACTTTTTAAGATGTGGCTTTAATGGTTTTTATCTCATTGTTATTTTCATGTTTTAATGTTGGTTATAAGCATGGTTATGTGACTCGTTATTGTCATGCTTCTTTCATGTATTTACTTGTAACTGAAAGGATAATGGATGCAAGGCCTAATTGATGTCAAAAAGGTTAAGGGAAGACGGTGGTGATCCTTCTTGTTAGGTATCATATGAGTTATCAATCATTTATGCTCTATCTTGTATTCATTTCTTGTAGATTGCATTGATGCCAAGTGTTTGAAAGAATGCTAGTCCTGGTTGGGGATGGTCAGATTTAGTCCTGGTGTCAATTTTTTAGTTGTAGGACTTGTTATTATGTAAATCATGGATTCTGAAAGTGTCATTGAGTTCTTGGTAGTGACCTAGGCTCTAGGCCTGAAAAATTGGCTCAAATCTCGAGGACACTAGCACAACAATGAGCAGAAAAGTCCTTGGACACTAGCATACCATGTGGTAGGAGCATCCAAATCCTTCTGTATGTTGGCATGTCGATATCATGGGAGAATCTAGGGGATAGTTTGTCTAAGAACTTAGTGGGACCCAGGGGCTAGTTACTTGAGAGGTTGGGATGCTTCCTAGGAGTCTTGTTGTTGATCTGGAAGGCATATATGGTGTGTTTCCATCGGTTCCACTTCCTTAAGGTGACTTAGGAGGTCGAATCAAAACATAGTAACTTCTCGTCACATTTTTGCCCCAGTTGGCCGGTTACTTCGGTAGATGTGTGTTGTTGGGAAAAGTATCCAATACGGAATGACCCTATCCCACTCTAAGGGTGATAGTTCCTTAGCAACAATCAAAGCAAAGCTATCTAAGATTACTTCTTTATGAGATGTAAAAGGGGGAATAAAGAGATCCACTAACCGATGTCTTCCGCTAATGGTTGATCCAATCTTATCTCCTTGCTGCTTGCTCCCAGCTCCTTACTCTTTCACGGGCCCAGCTACACAAAGATCCTGCAAAATGACAAGAGAGGGAAACTACAAGAAGCATACATTCATAATTGATTCAAGGATTAGAATAAATCAAATACACAAGTACATCGATACATCATTGAAACACATGCATATAGAAGAACCTCAAATGCTTTATTAATGGAAGAAAGTAAGGTTCAAGAAGTGATACAACCATAAGAGGCCCAATCCAGCATCACCTTCCCGGCGGAAAGAAATCTCCTCTTCACCTCCTTCAAAGAAAATCACCTCAATAATTCTATACTAAAACCAATAGCAATTCTTTGCACAAAATTCCAGCCTTTAGATCTCATAGGGTAGAGATCTTTATATAGAGTTTTGGAGAGAGCATGAGTCAGCTTGATGTGTGACTAGTGTCCTCTCCAACTCCAGTTCTTCTTCAGTTCTTGAGTCCACTTGGAGATCCTTGCTTCCACTTGGAGTTTTAGAACCTCTTACTCATCACTAGGCGAATTCCCTGATCCAAGTGTCATTTTGGAAGCTTCCTGGGCATTGACACATTGAGGAATGAGACCTCCACATGTCAAAACTCGCTCAGCGCAGGTAGCCTTTGTTGGAGTTGACATTCAACGCAGGTAGACCATGGAGCAGTTGACATTCAGCGCAGATGCTCAGTGGAGCAGTTGACATGATCCAGAATTGACTTGTTTTTGAGTGTTTTTCAGTGGAGAACTGATTTGAATTGCTGTGGTTTGCTGACCTTGTTCCTCTAGGGGTAGGAACAACATGTTTAGGGACTTTGGATCCCTTAGATTATGGAAATTTCATGCTTCATGCCATAAGGCACAAAAATGTCTATAACAGTTGCCCCCTAAAGTATGAGGTCATTTATCGGGTGAAATGATTTATCAGGAGGATCCGAAGTTCATTCATTCGCTGGGAGGTGACCTGTAATAAGATACAATACAATACATTATTTTTCATACTGCTTTCATGATCTAGCTGAGGCGGGCATTCCCATGCTCAGCTTCATAAATACATTTTCTGTACATAGAACAGACAATCGTCTGATGGTAGACTGATAATTCTCTGCTGAAATTATCATCCTTTGAGTAGGATGATTATCTGCTGCACATGTAAATGTCTTTATTTCTTGAATATATATCGCAGCCCGGATGGATGAAACTAGATCCGGGGTCTTCAAACTCGTCCGATCTTCACTCTAAGTACAAGTCGATCCATGTGAGAATTTCTTGGAGTCGAACATGGAAAGACATCGCTTGATTACCAGTCAATGATGTAAACTGTTAACAAGCGCGAGAGGAATCACCGATAATGATGACGACCCTCAAGGTACTGCAATACAATTCACGTGGTGTGAATAGAGGACTTGGCGTCGAACACCACGCAAAATCTTTCGGTCGAAGGTCATTGATGTATACCTGTCGCCGGAAGTGAGAAACTTGCCATTGAGGCATGCAAGTTTCAAAGTACTGAGGGGGGTGTTCCTAGATCAACTTCTTGGATAATGAGCTGATGTCGACAAGAAGCGATCCGTCACAGGAGGGCCTTAATGAATCCCACATCAGTGACACGGAACGGAGCTAATGATTGTGATGAAGGTGAAAACGATCTGTGAAATATGATTCAGGGTGGCGGTCATGGAAGGATGAAAGATGATGTATGGCAGTGGATGGGACACGGTTGACTCTTTCTGAACGACATCTCTTGAACATATAACGACACTAATGCGATGGATCGGTAGCATTACCCCAAATGTGGATGGTATGGCGAGACCATGGCGATGAGACCGATGAATGAAACAACCCAACCCGATGTGGTACAGAGGAAAAGTGTCATGTTCAAGAGCGACTTGCTACCATTAAAGCTTTGAGGTTCTCCCAATTTTTCCCCAGTCATTTCTGACCAGTACCTCTTTATTTTTGTCAAGCTTGAGGAGGATAACATATGCTTGTTCTATAACCTGCCCTTCGGGCAAGCCCATCGCTATGTTTTAACGAGCCTAGCGATAGGGAAACTCGTTCTCGTCTAAAGACAAGTTTGTCGCTATTTAATATATTTAACGAGTCTAGCGACAAAGACAACTCGATCCTTTTCATTTTTAGAGAGTCTGAAAAGGTACGTAAAGTTAACTCCAAAGGTCCTTTTTCGTCATCTAATCCCTTAAGTTTGAAAAAGTATAAAACAATACAGAAGGGATGAATGTTTGATAGTTTTATTGAGCCGAACTAGACAAGCGCTCGATCTTTTTGTGCAATAATCCCTCAGGTCCAAAAAGATTAAAATCTAGAGGAGGGATAGCTCTTCCGGTCACTTTAACGAGATGGAAGGCCAAAACTCGGCAAACTTTTCATATTTCACGAGTCAGATGAAAAGAGCTCAAAGAAGACTCGTATTTTGAGGAACGAGTGATGAACAGGGATAGCAGCAGATTCCAGGTACAGGTTGGAATTTTCCAATCACGGCAGTGTCACAAGGATGGCTAGGTGAAATCACTCTTCGCAGCTGTTCCTCAAAATAGGTAGACAATCATGTGGAAGTGAATGATCGGCCAAATGAAAAGTGGAGGTGACGATACAAACACGACCAAGGCTTTTATGGCTGATGAATTTACGATCTCAAATGGTTATTTACCGGTTCATTTTTTCTGGATGAGCTTGAACTCTGGAGGAAGCTTGCTCACATGCTTATGTTTATTTTTTAACGAGCATGAATTCCGCGTTAAAACTGCTCGGTTTTGCGTTTATTTTTTAACGAGCATGAACTTTGCCAAAACTTCTCGTTTGATATGGTCGATTTTATATTTACCATGACTAGCTTTTCCTTTTTCAGAGATAGTACTGTATCATCAATTGTTGCAACAAACTAGTTAGAAATGAACAACATGAGGTTAAAACTCTAATGTTTCACTTTGAACTACGTAAAAAGCAATTAAAAGGTGTTTTTACCTCTCATTTTACCATTTCATTTGCATTTCTCTTGTTGGAGCTCTAGAGGTGCCTCTTCCTTTTGATTTTTCACCTGCTGATTTCAGGAGATTCTGTGGACGATTCTCAGCGCCGTCTGGACCAGGTAGGAGCTAAACCCTAGCTCTTTCTTTTCATGGTTTCCTTCTTCCATTCTGTGCCTGTTTTCCTGTTCCCATGAGCCCCTGGGGTTTCATTAGGGCGTTCTGCCATCAGCGCAGGTGATCCATTCGAAACCTGCACTGAATGTCAATCTGCCTTAGGGCAGTTTGACCTTCAGCGCAGGTGGAACACTGGGTAGCTGCGTTGGGCGTAGAAAAGGACTTTTGTTGCACAGTTTTTGATGAAAATTTCGCCAGTTTCTCATCAAATCCAGGATCTTACTCCTCCTCTTGTTTGTTTTGCAGAGTTTATTGGAGCAAAATGACCCTTACATGGCGAGAACGAGAACATGAAGAAGAGGACATGATTGCCCTCCATGATCCTGTCACGGTGAACGCGCTGCGGAACTGTGGCCTGCTGAAATTCTTCCGTATCTCTAGCATGAGAGCACAGATATCCTTACTGCAGTACATGCTTGATGCTTGGGATCCTATCAACCAAGTATTCCAGATCAGGGGCAAGTCCATCCCCTTGACCATAGTAGACATTTACTTCTTGACTGGGTTGTCAAGGCGGGGTGCCCCCATTTCTTTGTCTGGTTCGGCCCGAGGGAGTGATTCCGTGAGAGATTATGTCCGCCAGTATTGCAGGGAAGGGTCCCAGCCGAGCAGAGATGGCAAGGTTGTTATCCGTGAGATTACTGACAGGTCTCTCAGGTCCATACTGTATACGATTGGTAGGATGGCCGGTAGCGCATCCCTTCATGTTGCCAACAGATCCTATGTGCAGCACGCCCTGGAGTGTCTCCAGCCGAAAGTATTCAACTGGTGTGATGCAGTACTTGTTCAGATGAAAAGCCAGTTGACCAAAGTAAAGGACGGGAAGCTGAAGAACTTTGGTTTTGGTTCAGTTTTGACCGCCTTCGCTTTGGAGAAGATACCACTGATGCAGCCTCAATATATTGCACTCGACAGGCCTTTTCCTACCGAGCCACGCATGCAGAGATGGGTTGATCACATGTCTAGACATGCAGGTCAATCTCAGGTTTCTTTTACTGATACCTTCTTCAGGTGGTTCGAGCGTCAGGAGATGGCCTTTTCCGAGTATCCATATGTTGGTATGGATTTCCGAGGCGATCCGGATTTGGCACTACCGGATGGCGAGCAGTGGGGCGCTATTGGTAAAATCTTTGACCATATCACTGTTTACTGTTTTTCATTTATAATGTCCTTGTGCTTTATTCTGTCAAGACTCTAATCAAACTCATGTGTGCGTGCAGATGTTGGTCCTGTCCGTCCAGCAGTTCGCCCGAGAGCTCCAGTTGCTGCCCCAGCAGGGGAGACTCCTGGGAGAGTTATTCTTCGCGACCTTGACGTGGCCGAGACTCTTGCAGCTGTGCAGGAGCAGGTTGAGGGCCTTACTCTTGGCATTCCGGATGTACGGATTGACGAGTTACCTTTACAGTTGCAGCGGCATACCACTGGTGTACCCAGACGATGGACTCGTCTCTTGCGCATGATTGCACAGGCCGTGACTTGCTATCATGAGCATCACTAGGCTAGGGTGCCCCCCAGCCATTTTGAGTTTTTGAGGTCATATGACCGATTTTGTCTTGGTTACAGAACATTATATGTAAACCGTAAACAGCTATATATTTTTGATTTTCGGAGTTTATTTCAGTTTTTATGTGATCCATGTGCGAAACATTGATGATGCTTCTCTTTTTATCAATTTTGCAAATGTCTATCTAACACATAGTTTGCTAATGAGTCGATTAATGTGTTTAAGTTTCTAGAAATGTGTTGATATTGGATGAAATCAAACTATCTTTCCAAGATTTTAACTCTTAGGAACTTGCGATAAATAGCTGGATTTCGGACAAAGTAAGTACCAGTGAGTTGTAGTACTACGAGCTGTGAGACTAGCCTGACAATTAGTCGGCGTATGCCATGGGTGATGGCATCAGAGAGCAGTTCTATCAACGCGCTATACTCAGCGATGTTATTCATTGATTGACCAATACATACCCCTCTGAAACTCACTAACTCGCCGCTTGGATCAAAAATGGCCCATGCTGCAGAGGATAGATTCCTCGAACTACGACTCGCTCTGTCGGCATATCCAACCCACGGTTCCAATGGATTGGACATCTGCAATAAAAAAGTGGATTACTTAACTGAAACAAACACTTTAGCGAAAACAAAAATGTAACAAAAGCATACAGGTTACTATTAGGCATAGTAACGCTTAAGGTACAACCCGTTGCGGGGTTGCGCCAGTGGAATTCCGTCATAATCCATCAACTCGTAGGCTCCTTTTGCTAATACTCTCTTAACAATATAGGGGCCCATCCATAAAGACTTAAATTTCCCAGCTCCCAGTTTATCGGATTCTTGGTCGTAAAGCAAGACCAAATCACCTTCTGAGAAGACACGGGGTTTGACATTTTTGTCGAACTGCGCCTTGACTCGTTTCTTATGGGCTTCGTTAGCCAATGCGGCATCACGACGGGTTTCATCCAATTGGATTAATTCCAAGAAACGAGTCTCTTCTTCTAAAGTTCCGGGGAGAAGATCAATTGCGAGTTTAAGAGACGAAATTTCACACTGGATTGGTAGGATTGCTTCCAGGCCATACACCAGTTGGAACGGTGTGAACCCAGTCGCATTTTTTACCGACGTTCGGTAGGCCCACAAACGAGTACAGGATTAAATGCCATCTTCTTTTGTGAACCCCAACCATCCTTTGCAGCATGCGCTTCAGGACCTTGTTGATTGCCTCAACTTGTCCGTTAGCTTGTGGATAGTATGGGGTAGAGCTGTCGTGAGACAACCCTAGTTTGGCAGCTAATTCAACCATCATGTGATTGCGAAAATGCGATCCATGATCTGTGACTATGGCCTGTGGTACGCCGAACCTGGCGACTACATGATTGAAAAAGAATAGGGCAGCTGTTTCACCAGTATTATCCAATGTAGGCATCGCCTCGGCCCATTTGGTAAAATAGTCAACTGCGACTATAATATACCCATGCCCCCCGGTCGAGGTGGGGTTACATTGCATGAAATCGATGCCCCATTTGGCAAAAGGCCCCACAGCTATTATTGGCTGTAAAGGAGCGGGGGGTCTTCTGGTTTTGCTATCAAAAATCTGACAAGCATGGCAACTTCTGACTGCGGTTATGCAATCTTTGAACATGGTTGGCCAAAAGTATCCTGCTCGTAAGATTTTTTGTGCTGTAGCATATCCAGATTGATGCCCCCCACAGGCGCCTGAATGACACTCATTCAGGGCTTTTTCGGCCTCCTCATGGGTGAGGCACCTCCTCAGAACCGTATCGACACCACGACGGTAAAGCGTATCACCGACGATCATGTAGTCTTTTGCTTGGTATCGAATGCGTTTTTGTTCTGAGTGGGAGGTGTTTGGCCGAAATCTTTGGGTTTGGAGATAAACTATTATATCTCCATACCACTCATCATTTGCCGATATCAGAAACAAACTTTCGTCCACGATTGATTCTTGGGATGTTTCATCGTTGGACGACGATGGGAGATCGCATAATAATTCTGCGAAAACTAAAGCTTTCTTTGATTTGGATTTTACAAATTCCAGATCAAACTCTTGAAGGATTGCTATCCATTTTGAATATTTTCCCCCAAGCAACTGTCGCGACAGTATATAAGTCATGGGGTTGCAATCTGACAAAACGGTAGTCTTCCGGAAGAGGACATAATGTCGAAATCTTTGTATCGCTTGAACAGCAGCAAGTGCTAGCTTTTCAACGTGAGAATATTTACTTTCTGTATCATTTAAGTTTTTACTTAAATAATATATAGGGTGTTCAATTCCATCGACTTCTTGAACTAAAACCATCGCAATGGTCGTATCTGCTGTAGCCAGATACAGGTTAAAGTCTCTTTGATAGTCCGGGGCATACATTAATGCTGCTTTTACTAGAGAAACTTTCAGAGCATCAAAGGAAGCTTGCGTAACCTGGTCCCAGACAAAAGGTACATCCTTTTTCAAGAGACGGGTATAACCTTTAGCAAGTTCTGCGTAATTTGGGATGAATCTCCTCAGAAAGTTTGCTTTCCCTTGGAGTTTCTGAATCTGAAGCAAATTCGAAGGTGGAGGCAAATTGATGATTCCCTGAACCTTGAAAGGGTCGAGACGAATCCCATCCTTGGAGACTACAAAGCCAAGTAAACGACCAGAACCGACGCAAAACACACATTTGTGCGGATTGAGCCTTATCTTGTAGTGTCGGCAACGTAGAAATATGGCTCTTAAATGCTGCGGATGATCAGTCCGCTTTCGCGAATGAGCCGGAAGATCGTCGAGATAAGGTTGAACAATGTTTTTGATGTCATGGAAAGCATAATTCATTGCTCTCTGAAACGTCGCCCCTACGTTCTTCAGACCAAAGGGTAATTTTCGATAAGCGAATGTGCCCCACGGACAAATAAATGCAGTCTTTGACTGGTCCTGTGGGCGGATATTTATTTGATTATACCCGGAAAATCCATCCATAAATGAAAAGATTTCACATCCGGCGCATTCATCAATTATCTGGTCGATGAAGGGTGTAGGGTAGTTGTCCTTTGGACAAGCTTGATTTACATCCCTATAATCGACACACACTCTTATTGTTCCTTGTTTTTTCATAACAGGGACAATATTCGATACCCAATCGGTTAGAGGAACTGGGTAGATGAAACCAGCATGGAGAAGCTTCTCAACTTCTGCCTTAATGGCAGCGGCTTTCTTGGGGTGCACCTGCCGAAGCCGTTGTCTTACTGGTTTGACATTAGGATACATCTTAATTTCGTGTTCAACGATACTCGAGTCAATGCCTGGCATTTCATCATATGACCAAGCAAAGACATCTCTGAATTCGCGGAAAAGAGCGTTATATATTTCCAGTTCTGAAGGGGAATAACCTTTGCCGACATAAATATTCTCTACAACATTTGTTTTGGTCGAGATATTTATGGCTATAGTCTCTTCAATATTGGATAGGTTCCGCTCGGAATCCACCGTATTTACAGTATTTGCTAGGAATTCAAACACTGAAGGGTGATAAAGGTCATCCTGAGTATCTTCCGGAGGAAGGGAACGATGGTGGCTATCATTCCATGGTGCCCCCTCAATCAACATTGATTGCAGGATTCCTTCGTCACTTCCATGCACTCGTGACCAGGGATCCAAAGGGGTGCCATATTCTCTAGACCTATCTACCCAAACGCTTGACGAGCGTTGACTCGGGTTCGCCTCCCATGCCTGAAACATTGATTGCTACAATATTTCTATTGGGCTTGGGGGCAAAACCATTGCATGATCCATGTCGACCTTGTCTTTTGCGACCTTCGTGGAAGATATCATGTTGCAGGTTGCTACAAACGGTATATTTCCTATGTAGATAGGAGGTGGTAGCGCGAAAGTTCCCATCATTGTGGGGTCCTTCAATAGGCCTACTCCGATATCTTGAATTGAATGGTCGCTCCCATGGATCATGGGAATGCTTCCTGTAACTTGTGAACCATTAGGGAGGATGTTTTGTTGGTCGACGACCGTAATCCCCCCTTCAAAAGGGAATGCGATCTTCCTAAAATAAGTCGACACAACAGCTGCCATGGCATATATCCATGGTCTTCCCAGTAGGATGTTGTAATCAAGATTCCCATCGATGACTTCAACATCTATTTCTACTGTTTTTCCACCTAGTTCAACCTTCAATTTATTTAGGATACCGTAAGGGGTATATGTCCTACTGTCGAATGCTTTCAATGTTGTCGAAGATCTCGACAAGGTTGGCGACCCTAAAGTTTTCCAGCAACTCATCGACATAATACATGTAGATGCCCCCTCATCAATAATTGTTCGGTGAATAGTTTTGTTGAGGGCTTTCACTTGGATAAGGAAAGCTAGTTGAGCTGGTAACTGAGGGTCGTATCCTTTGTGATCAAAAGATACAAGATTGGAATCCTTAGGATCAACCCCACCAATTGCTGATAACAACGCCTGCCTTTGGGATGGACAATTTTGTAGTACCTCAAGAGTCGACATAGCGGATGGCGATTGGGCCAAATCTTCTACTATGTTATAATGTTGTGCTGCTCTGGTGTGAGGATTAAACGTCGACTTGTGTACTACTCCCTTTGGCAGTTTTATTGTTAATTCAGGAATTATGGGTGGGACAACTTCTGTCGAAGTTGTTGTCGAACTACTTGTTTGATCTTTACCTTTATCGTTCGACAGTTGCGGATTCCCGTAATCTTTGTTCCTTGTCGAAATCAAAGCATCATTTTGTTGCTTGGAGATCGATAACATTAGCACTTGCGATGGGGAAGAATTTCCGCTATCAACCAGATTTTGACCTGGATTGGGAAACGGATCAGTCAACACTGCTGAGGTTTGGGAACTCTTAAAGAATCTTTTTAGCTCAGCTTTGTATGGACAATCAGCTGTCCAGTGATCCTTGTCATCGCATATATAACATGGATTTTTCGGTTTCCCTTTTCCAGGAGGGTTTGAAGAGGTTTTTCCAGGTGATGACTCACCTTGTTTCTTCTTCTTCCCTTTCTTTTGATTCTTCTTGCTTCCTGGTTGATTGGTTTCTTTGCCTTTATTTGCTGATATGGCATTTACTTCCGAAGCAAGAATCTCTTCATTTGCATTTTGATCTGAAGTCTTACGGGCTTTCTGAGACGAAGCCTTTTTCGATTTCGCGCTTGCAGTGCCAATCACACCATCGCCGGCATGAGAGTCAATATTTGATTTAGGAGGGGGAGGAATTGAGAATTCTGGTCTAGGGGCGTCAGGTATCTTGTCGTAGAGCGTGCCAGACTGAGTATATACTAAGTCTAGATATTGAGCACGAGCAATGACTTGCTCCTCTGTTACGACTCCCCCCTTGGCCACATCTTCCATTATAGCCGGAAGTAATGACTTGATAAACCATTCAGCTAATAGCTGATCGGGAACGTACGTTTTTACCATCCTACGACGACGACGCCACTCATGTATATGATCAGATATGTGAGTAGCTGTTGTCTATTTGAAGTTGGTTAATATTTCGGTTCTCGTTTCATACCTTATGGGTAATTGAAAATGGGTTAAGAAAGTCGTGGCTAAGGAGCTGAAATTGTCGAAAGAGGCTCTTGGCAATTCAATATACCATTTAGCCGCTGGACCTGTCAATGTCCTCTGAAAGAGGCGAAGTCTTATCGAATCATCGTTTAGAGTGTTCGATGAACACCAAAGATGAAAAGTCATCACGTGATTCGACGGGTCTTCACCTGGATTTCCATTGAATTTAGGAATGTCCGAAGGAAGTTTGTGAGGAATCGCTGGCCACCAAGGGGCATAAGCAATCGGATCATTTGTCAACCAATGTAAATTGGGTAACTCTAGAGTTGCCACGAATGGTAACTATTGACTCAGATTAGGCGAAGCATACCCAGGATATGATGGAATCGCCTGAGCAGTTGGTCTTTGCATACCAGCATAATGTAATTGATGTTGGTATGATTGATACGGTTGGTGGACTACCCCACTGTAAAGTGGTTGGTTTTGACCGTGTTGTATATACGGTTGTCCACTGTTCGCAAAAATCTGCTGCTCAGAACCTTGGTATACTTGCTGGAATTGCGGTTGTTGGTACTGCACCAGCCACGGTTGTGAAGCCATGTGCTGTTGTGCTATACTAACCGTTGGACCAAGATGTGGGGTAATGGTACCCGTTTGTACTTGTGTCGCCCCGCCAGTTGGCGATTGTGGTTGAGTCACAGGGTCAAAGGGCTGTTGCATTACAACCTGAGAAATCTGAGGTTGACATACAACAGGCATCGTTTGAACTTGCGACACGGTTACAATCGCTGGTGTTGTCGGGATGTTCGTCACAGGTACACATTGTTGCATAGAATACACAACTCTTGGTTGCTGGGGTAGCATAGGTACCCAACCACTTGTCGTAATTCCAGTATAACCTGAATACTGTTGTGAACTCCCGTATGGGTGACCTCCCGGAGGGGGTAACGAAAGGGCATACCGCCCCCCATACGGTGGTGATCCGGTACTGAAAGGAATTGTTAAACCTTGAGGACCGGATTGCCCAAACTGACCTCCAAACGGATCAATTTGTTGAGTCCCAACATAAGAGTTACCGGGTATTATCCCGGGAGAACAAACAAGAACAGACCACATTGTCGTTATAGCCCCTGAAGGGGCTCCTTCCAGCTATTGAGAGCTAGTTGGGACAGATGGTATGCCGGCAAACATTGTCGGAGTGACGACAGGAGGTTCCATTGTCGCTGCGTCATTTGACATAGTCCTGGATGTTGACGGTTGTTCAGACATTTTGAGTCTATCCAATAGATTGCCTAGCGATTCTACAGGAACTTCCCCTGGTGATAGGCTAGCTTCTGATGTAGAGGGAAAAAGAGTGACCCCTACTCCAAAATGGGTTGGAGTAGTTGCTTGCGGATCTTCTACAATTTCCTCTATCGCAATCAGACCAGGTGGAAGGGGAAGACCGTCAGGTCCGTAAAATATTTCTGGTGCCGAAGAAGGGGTTGTTTCGACAGCGACAGTTGTTTGAGGAGCAAGACTCTCTGAACCGGTTACAGATGGAACTGATTCAGTAACGCAAGTATTTGCTCTCAGACTAGGATCAGTGTTACTGTCCCTCTGGGGCTGTTGAACTTCTTCAATAGAGGCAGGGTTCCCAGAAATGTTTGGAGTAACCGGAACCTCAGATGTTGTTGGAACACTTGTTCTAACTTTGATAGGAGATTTTGAACCGGTTAAACGAGTTCGCTTTGTCCGTACTATTTTCGATTCCGGAGACAAAGACGGTTGACTCGTAAGCCTCCGCGAACGACGGGGTTTCAATTGACTTTCTTCCATGATTGCGGATTACTCGATCAACCAAAATACAAAGGGGAAAATGTGTTTCCGAATTGAATTAATTTTAGACGCTTTTAGACACAACTTGCTTTTTCACTTTTTAAGAGTCGAGAAAAAGCTAAAGATGACTCTAGTCCCCTTCGATGTTTTAACAAGCCCGAAGTGACAAATGCTCGGATGGACTTTTTCAGTTATAGAGTTTGAAAAAGGCCAAAAGAAACTACTCTGGAGTTCTAGGCAGAGGGTGTGCCAAACTTTTCGCAAAACCACAGAATACGTTTTACGGTACGGGTGGTCGATCTTCGTGAATGCTGTGTTCACTGCATTGAGATCAGTAGGGCGGCCGACACGGCTTCCTAAGGATAAAGGCTTTATTCCTATAGGGGTCTCCCAATATATACGCGACGGTACGTGGGAGCACAGGTCCGTATTGATACTTATCGCTTCACCGTGGAGGAATCACCCAACCACTCGATGCTAAGATATCACGTTTAACGACGCCGTAACACGTCTCTAGCTTAGACCTCTATGTGTTTGTGTTATGTTTCAAAGCGTTGTTATGTAAATTCAATTCATTTTAGGTTGATCTTGTTTAGCAGTTTGCCTTTATGGATCACCACGAGATGTATGGTACAACTCCTAAATGCAGTCTAAGAATGAGAAGCAAGCTTTTTCAATCTTTTCAACTTAGCAAAATCTTAACTACTGAGGGAAAAGAAAGACATCATCTTTTCACACAGATCATAGAGCACACACTAATGCACTTTTTCCTAAATCAACATGCAAGCTGTCAAAATGCTAATGCACAATGCAGGTATTTCTTTTCTCTTTCTTAATATTGATGTATTACAAAAAGACACCTTAAGATTTACTTGTTTCAACACTAGAAATACATAAATTCAAACCATATGACGAAAGCAAAAGCTCAATCAGCTATGAACAGCAAACATACTAACTCTTAAGATCAAAATGACACTTATCACAGGTCTAGATCTAAGAGGCCACAGCAAGACTAGTTCACTTTCGTTATGGGAAACTGCAAATGATGTAAGAAATACACAAAGAAAAAATACAGTTTCTTTATACAACCGAGGTGGAATAGTGGCAAAGAAAGGTGGTTTCAGATAGGTACATTGACTGGTAACAGGCTGCAAAAACAAGACTGAAAACTGGGCAACAGAAAGCAGAGAACCCCAGCCACACAAGGCTTAACTGGTTCAGTGCAACCTCAACACTGTCAGTTTGACATTCAGCGCAGGTAGCCTTCACGGGACCTGCGTTGAAATGCAGACTACCTTCACAGTAGTTGCGCTGAAGAAGAAACTCTCGTTTCTCTCAGGTTCTGGGTCACAGATTGCTCAAAAATCAACAGTTTTTGGCCAAATCAAGGCTATCAATCAAGTACACACTAGAGGATGATTCAAAGGAGGATGAAGACTATCACGAAGAGCTATTCAGAGTCCTTGTGGATCAGCTCTTCAAATCATAAACATGCCCAGAAACTGAGCTAGAGTAGCTGCCCTCTACTTTGCATTGGAAAGATCCAAATGCAATTCGATTCGGTACTCCCTGTGTTTATAAAATGAATAGCAAGAAACAGAAACAACCAACAAGATACGATCCCCAGTGGAGTCGCCAATTTGCTTTTGGGAAAAGTATCCAATACGGAATGACCCTATCCCACTCTAAGGGTGATAGTTCCTTAGCAACAATCAAAGCAAAGCTGTCTAAGATTACTTCTTTATGAGATGTAAAAGGGGGAAGAAAGAGATCCACTAACCAATGTCTTCCGCTAATGGTTGATCCAATCTTCTCTCCTTACTGCTTGCTCCCAGCTCCTTGCTCTTTCACGCGCCCAGCTACACAAAGATCCTGCAAAATGACAAGAGAGGGAAACTACAAGAAGCATACATTCATAATTGATTCAAGGATTAGAATAAATCAAATACACAAGTACATCAATACATCATTGAAACACATGCATATAGAAGAACCTCAAATGCTTTATTAATGGAAGAAAGTAAGGTTCAGGAAGTGATACAACCATAAGAGGCCCAATCCAGCATCACCTTCCCGGCAGAAAGAAATCTCCTCTTCACCTCCTTCAAAGCAAATCACCTCAATAATTCTATACTAAAACCAACAGCAATTCTTTGCACAAAATTCCAGCCTTTAGATCTCATAGGGTAGAGATCCTTATATAGAGTTTTGGAGAGAGCATGAGTCAGCTTGATGTGTGACTAGTGTCCTCTCCAACTCCAGTTCTTCTTCAGTTCTTGAGTCCACTTGGAGATCCTTGCTTCCACTTGGAGTTTTAGAACATCTTACTCATCACTAGGCGAGTTCCCTGATCCAAGTGTCATTTTGGAAGCTTCCTGGGCACTGACACATTGAGGAATGAGACCTCCACATGTCAAAACTTGCTCAGCGCAGGTAGCATTTGTTGGAGTTGACATTCAACGCAGGTAGACCATGGAGCAGTTGACATTCAGCGCAGATGCTCAGTGGAGCAGTTGACATGATCCAGAATTGACTTGTTTTTGAGTGTTTTTCAATGGAGAACTGATTTGAATTGCTGTGGTTTGCTGACCTTGTTCCTCTAGGGGTAGGAACAACATGTTTAGGGACTTTGGATCCCTTAGATTATGGACATTTCATGCTTCATGCTGTAAGGCACAAAAATGTCTATAACAATGTGGGAGGAGGGAATTACATTTTACTTTTATTACATTGAGTTTTCTCAACTGTAATTTTTACAAACTTTCACTTTCACATTCATAGCCACTCCTTTTGCTTGTTTTTAATTTCATTTTCATGTTATCTTCTCTCTAACATGTGTCACTTTCAAGGTTGTTCACATTTTTCAAGTGTCGTCTTATGTTTTCCTCATGTCACAGGCATCGCTTTTTTTATTTTCACTCCTGCATGTGTCACATCTTTGTGTATCAGAAAAGTTAGTTTTGGAGAACTCTTCTACATTATATGGTCATACATATCATTATAATATGCTCTAGACACATTCCTATAGATCAACGCACCTTTTCGTCACTATCGTCATTCCTGTCATAAGTTGTGTTCTAAGTGTCGTAATGTTTCATTTCATATGTCGCACTTAGAAATAAGTCTCTCTTTGTTTTTGATTTTGAGGTGTGATGCTTATTTATGAGTCATGTGTTTCCTTCCGATGATCCATGTGGAAATAAATTACCACAGTTAATAATTATTTCTATAAATGGTTGTTAAAGAAATGGATAATGAATGATAATAAACAAACTAAATCATAATATTAAAGTAAGAATCTAGTTACAAGATGATTTCAATTTTACCATTGTATAGATGATACTCACCCATGGATTTTGTAAACCATGGTATTTACCCATGGTATCATAATTTATTATATGTACCCATGTTGTCCTAATTTATTATATTTTCCCATGGTATTCACCCATGGATTTTGTAAACCATGATATTTACCCATATTATTTTGAAATGTAAAAGGGGATAACTCTTTAGTGTAAAGGCACCTGTAAGAAAATATAAACACGGGAATTCACTGCTAGAAAAGAATGATAGCAAGTCCCATCACAAACTCCGGCCTTTGGAGTTTTGATGTTTCGAATCGATTTGCAAAGAGTCCCACCTATGTTTGTTCATAATGTAGTCTCATGAGATATTATCAATTCAATAAATATTTGAGTTTCTTTTTATTTTTTTCTTTCTACAATACCTCTCTTCCGCATGTGCCATATTCTGAATTATCTTTATAATGTAAATACTTTTTTATGCAATGTGCCCTATTCTCAATTATTTTTATAATTCTTTTACGCAATATTTATCTCATGCATAGACATCTTTCTTTGTCACTCATGAAGTTTCATCTTTTAAACAACTTAGATCATGCCAAAATTAATGTATCATATTGGATGAGAACTTTGTAGTTAAACACACTTCGGATAGAGTAGTACTAGGATGGGTGAATTGTTGGGAATATTTTAGTTCTTATTATTTTGTCATTTTCCTTGGTCTTGGTCGTCCAACAATCCAGATCATCCAGCTTTCAATGATGGTTTTATGTGTGTGATCCATATTTGAGTCATGTTCGGATTCATTTCCCTCTTTTACTCTCTTGATATCACACTTAGCCATGTTGGCTTTAGGGGGCCTGACCCAGGTTTGGAGTTATTTAGCAAAACAAATCCCTACACTATTGTCCCTTTCAGCATCAGCCCACGGAGCGTGGACTAAAGTCTCACCCGAAGCAGTATGGGGGGATGATGGAACCAATTTTCTGCATCCTTGAGATGTTTGGGGTGTTGATTTAGTCCAACTATGCCTACCTCCAGACAGATCACTTCATGCACTGTTCTAACCTTCAATACCTTCGCGATCTATTATAATCACCTTTCACACAGCCCTAACCAGGGGATGAGATGCTTTCACACTACTATGGTAGCGACCTGCGCTATTTCCCAAAACTACACTGAGTATCTTACTTATCTTCCTACATATGTTAGTTAGCTTCGCATAAACAGATACTCTGTCTCACATTTACTTAATCAACACAGTCGTATATGTTCTCGCATCATATAAATAGTAGAAATGAAATTCATACCCAATATATTCAATGTAACAAATGCATAAAACAAGAAATAAATACGCATAATGGATATGAAACTTCTCTTTATTAATTCTCCAACAGTTACAAGCTCGACTCGCCCTATGCACTCAATTGCGAACTACTAGGCCTCTACGCACTCAGCTGCAGAGCCTTCTCCTACTCTACGACCCAAAACTAGACTTTACACTTCAGATATGACTCAACTCTTCATCCTTATCATTATTATTGAGTGATCTCTTAACTACTTAGAGCCTCGCTCTATTTATACAATCCCATGATCCACAAACCATGGGTAAATCTCTACAGCCAACATTACATTACAAAATTGAGGACAGACAACCCTATGACTCTTTTACAAACTACGTGCTCCGCACCCACAAAATGCAGAGTCTTTACATTGAAGTTACAATTTTTGACCAAAATCTGGGCTCTAAGCCCCAAAACTTCCCTTGGGGGATCCCATGCCCAACAAGCCATTTCGGAGCCATTCTTGGTCCTTCATCCCAGTGCAAGTTGTCAAGCCATTATCCCTCTTATTGAGTGTGGAGATTAACCTATTCATGGGCCTCAATGATGCAATCCTACTCCCCAATATTGGTGCACTAAGTACCCCTCAAGATCATCCCAAATCTGTTGCACATTATGATCCTCCCAAGGGAACTCACCTAACCCTTCTTGCCCATATTGACTCACTACACTGATTTTTGGTCAATTTTTCCTTGCATGGAACATAGATAACTCCTAGCTAACAACATGGACTTCTTCCACCCTTTTGCAAAGGAAAATCATGTAATGAAAAACCCTCCTATCCTATCAGTGTAGTGAAAACCTCCCTAGGCAAAGTGGCTTCCTCCTATGGGCTCCCACAATGAAAAGAACATTCCAAATGGTCAATCACCCCATGTTTAGTCAAATTTTGCTAGCCTAATATTAAAAGTGCACTCCAAAGCAACAATGACCCCTTTTTTATAAAACCTACACTTTTCTTAAGGCCTTCTCTCCCTTTGAGCACATGGAGCAAACCTAATGGTTGAAGCTTTCACCTTCCCCCTTCCCCAATGTGCTTTGTTCCCAAGACTTGCTTAAACTCTTCCTCTAGAGTGCATGGCACAGTATGGAAGGCTTAAGGAAGCCTCCTCTCTATCTTTCACCATTTACATTGTGCTCTCCTAGAAGCCTCCTTCTCCCAATGCACTTTGCACCCTAGTCTTCCTTAGACCCTTCATTTGAGTGCATGGCATAGTAGGGAAGGGTGAAGGAGGTCTTTCCTCAGCATTTATTGGTCAAAGTACACTTTCAAGCCTTCCTCTCTTTTCTTTAGGGAGCATGGCGCAGTATTGAAGGTTGAATCCTTCACCCTTCCTCCTTCAAGATTCCCCATTGAGCTCGACCAAGGAGAGCCCCTATTCATAGTGTATGGTGTAGTAAAAATGAACATTGGAGCCTTCCTAAGCCAATGATGAGTTTTACTGTGCCCTCTTAATGAAGCGTTCTTCTTTTAACCCTCGCACAGGCCTATCATGACCAGATCATTCCATGAGCTAGGTAGTGATAAAATGTATATTTTTAAGACTGATCTTGCCTCGTCATGAGTGATATTTACTGAAAGGAGTACCTTCCTAGCATGAAAAAGGTGATTCTCAAAGTAGATAGCAAGGAGAAAGCATAAACAAACACCCGTGGAGAAGAAAAAAAATAGAGCTATCACGAAGACATGAAGAAGAAAGAAAGAAGGCATTGCATGATGACTTGGAGGATTCAAATATTGATCAAATACCCTTTGGAGGGTGAAAATGAGCAACAAAGAGGATCTTTCATGAAGATGAAGTGTTAATATGACCTCTCATGAAGATAAAAGACAAAGTAGTTGGAAAGAACTTAAGATTTTGGATGGAGAGGGCTGTACCGATGGCAAGCAAAGGATTCGATCCCTCGCCTTTCATCCGCAAGGTAAATCTGAGGCGCAGGTTTCGATTCTTCACACAATGGGGTCAGATCTCGATGGTTCGTGGGTCGGATCCGGCGCTGGGAGCGTGGGAAAAGAAGCAGAGAATGCAAACGACGCCTTGTCTGCAGGCCGCGGAGGTTCTTGGTCGGCATACAACCCTCATCAAGCCGCACGATATCTCTTGCAATTACAGTCATCTTATCTTTGACGACCAGCAAATCTGCCTCAGATCGGGAACCGGCAAAAGCTATGCTTTCGCTCTTCCTCAAGGCCTCCTTGATGAAGGCTCCGTCGAAATATACGAACTTTGGCAGGAAAAAGAAGATGAAAAGGCCCCGAACGCGCGGATCAATGGCACGAGGGGAAGAATAGAAGGAACCTGGGACGCGGCAGGGTTGGGGATTGCAGTTTTTCATAATGATTCGGTTGTTGCATTCAAAGAAGGGGGACTGCATGTTGCAGATCTGCTCCCTCTCACAATGGATTGGCACAAATACTGCAGATCAGGGCTGGATCCATCCGATCTGACCAATATTCGAGAACACCCAGAACCCAGGTAGCAGATCGGTGGCAATTTACATCGATTGAGCAAAGGGGATGCAGATCTTGACATGCAAATGGAAGATCAACCCAATAAGAGGTTAGATCTGGAAGACTGCCTACAGCCAGAGCACATGGCAATTAGTAGCGACATCGGCTCAGGCAGATCAAGAACTCAGCCAAAACCCAGACTTCAGGTAACAACAACTCGTTTTCATATTTTTATTAAAACCCCTGAGGGGAAATCCTATATAGTATGGGTACATGCAGGAAGCACTATCATGTTAAATTTTAGGCTTCTGTGGAGGTTTCTTGTAGCTTCATGACCCAGATTATCCACAGTTTCTTGTTTATTTTGCCAACGTTTCAAACCCCAAAGGGGGTCCATCATCAGGACGAAACAGAAAGAATATGAATGAGAAATTATTATTGAGAGAAGAGAGCAAGCGACCTGGATATAAATAAACTAAGAACCCTAATTTTATATAATGGCCGACACATGTTATAATTTTAATTTAATTTAATTTATATAAATCCTAATTGATTAATTCTTTTTATTAATTAAATTAGTTTATTTATTAATTTTATTATTATTTTATTTTACAATTGGTTAGTTAGTAAATTTTTGTTTATTAATTAATAAAATAAATTTGTTTATTATCAATTAATAAGACTTTCTTATTTTCCTTTAATTTTAATTTTAAAAATTTTTAATCCAAATGATTAAAATTATTATTATTATTTCTTTTTTAAAATTTTTTATTTTAGTTTATTTAAAATTTTTTATACCAATTGAATTTTTATTTTTAATTGATTAAAATTATTTAATTTTTATTTTTAATTGATTAAATTATTTAAAATTGAATTTTTATTTGATTAAAATTATTATTTCATTTAAAAAAAAAAAATTATTTTTATTTTCATTAATTTTAATTTCAATTTCATTAAATTTTTATTAAAATTTTTTATTTAATAGATTAGATCAAATTAAATTAAATTAATTTGATTTATTGATTTGATTGATTATTAATTTAATTTAATTTGATCTAATCTATTAAATAAAAAAATTTAATAAAAATTTAATGAAATTGAAATTAAAATTAATGAAAATAAAAATAAAATTTTTTTTAAATGAAATAATAATTTTAATCAAATAAAAATTCAATTTTAAATAATTTAATCAATTAAAAATAAAAATTAAATAATTTTAATCAATTAAAAATAAAAATTCAATTGGTATAAAAAATTTTAAATAAACTAAAATAAAAATTTTTAAAAAAGAAATAATAATAATAATTTTAATCATTTGGATTAAAAATTTTTAAAATTAAAATTAAAGGAAAATAAGAAAGTCTTATTAATTGATAATAAACAAATTTATTTTATTAATTAATAAACAAAAATTTACTAACTAACCAATTGTAAAATAAAATAATAATAAAATTAATAAATAAACTAATTTAATTAATAAAAAGAATTAATCAATTAGGATTTATATAAATTAAATTAAATTAAAATTATATCATGTGTCGGCCATTATATAAAATTAGGGTTCTTAGTTTATTTATATCCAGGTCGCTTGCTCTCTTCTCTCCATAATAATTTCTCATTCATATTCTTTCTGTTTCGTCCTGATGATGGACCCCCTTTGGGGTTTGAAACGTTGGCAAAATAAACAAGAAACTGTGGATAATCCGGGTCATGAAGCTAAAAGCACTATCATGCAGCTGAAACAGCAAATTTGGGCACTGACAGGATATCCTGTTCAGATCCAACATTTGGTCAGTGGTAGGTGGTCTCTCCAGGACAATAGAACTTTGGAAAGCTACGAGATTAGTCCAGAAAAAACCATTGTTTTAAACCTCAGGCTGAGAGGAGGGGCTCTGCCTCAGGGACAGCCAAGCTTCTCAGGAGGAGACAAGGGGAAAAAGACAGCATCTCAGCATCAACCCAAGGGAGGGTTCTCCTACAAAAACATTCTACAAGGTAACAGAGATTCAGGGTCCTCTCCAGATCAAGGCGGATATATACCCAGGCCATACATAGTAGATCAGCTAGGGCAAACTCCAGCCCTTAACTTTGATTCTACAGGGCTTGATGATTTCGTTAAGTCTTATGAAACGCAGGCCCTAATCTGTCGCTTCAACAGTTTTTGGCCAAAACCATCGGATCTATTTCACTGGATTTTCACCAGTTGGACCATGGAATGTGATATACATTTATGCTCCAAGGGGTTTTTCATAGTTAGATTTGCATCCAGGGCAGTCAGAGACACAATCATCAGTGCTGGACCTTGGTTTTGGGGAACGTCGGGGTTGTTCATGACTCCATGGTTTCCAGATTTCGATCCAAACAAAATGACTGTATCCAAAGTGCCGGTCTGGGTCCGTCTATACAACCTTCCCCTTCACTTTTGGAGTGAACGAGTTTTGGAAGGAATTGGGAACAACATAGGGAAATACATCAAAATAGATCTGGAAAGGATTGATGAAAGGGTCTACACTTTTGCACGCATTTGTGTGGAAGTAGATCTAAGTAAAGGGCTGCCAGACAACATAAGGCTGATCTACAAACAACAAAATTGGTTGCAAGCACTAGACTATGAAAATACAGCTTTCAGATGCAGGCTATGCAGGCAAACAGGACACCTGCAAAGCACATGTCCAGAAGCCAAGAAAGCAAACAGTAAAAGAAAGCAGAAAGGGAAGCAGAGGAAAGGATGGAAATTCCCCCCCCCTAACTCAGAAGATGAAGAATCAGAAGTAGAAGAGGAAGATACCCCCGCAGAGAATGCTGAGGTATCCCAAGAAATGGAGACACAGAAGGAAACTACATCAGACAACAAGGTTTCACAGCTTCACCCAAATCAAGCAGAGAAGGCAAACAAGGATCAAAGCATGGGAGGGATCAAACGGCATCACCACTCAGATACTTCGGATTCAGACAAGGAAGCAGGATCTTAGAAAGCAGAAACACAGTTAGTCATAGCTTCGATCGAGCCCACCCATGGAGAGTGGCGCAAGGTCGAAAAGAAAAAGGGAAGAAAAACGTAAAGTGTGAGTTTTTACTCACTACCGAACTCAGTTTTTCTTGCCTCCTCCATTTTTCTCTTCTTTCCCTTTTTTCTTCTTCATCTGCACGTTAGCTTTGTAACGTTGCGTGGGGTGCGAAAGCACTCGAGCCCAATGGGCGTCTTATGGAAATGCTTCAAGCATCTGCTAGTGTAACTTTACATTTCTTAAATAAAAAGTTACCGATTTTTCCACTGGAAAAAAAGACAAAGTAGCAGGGAATACAACTTAGCATTGCCATCTCATCCTGAAGTACATGTCATCATTGTCAAGTTGTAACTTGTACAAGTGTTATCATAATAGTCAATGTGTGTCCATGTGTCATGCCACATCAGCATGTGGAATGTGATGATGTTTTCTCAAGGAAAAGGATAAAATGTAATGTGTGGAAGTCGAAGAGTCATATGTGGAATATGAAAAGTCACTAAGTAATAAATGGAAAAAAATGTCTTTAGGAGAAGTTCAAAAGTCACATGGAGAAGTCCAAAGGTCATTTAGAAGTTCAAAGCACATAGTAGATAGTCCAAGAGTCATAAGGATATGAAACGTCATTCCTCTTGTTATAAAAGTAACCACATAAATCAAGAAAAGGGATTTTTAGAGACTTAAGATTTGGAGATCTAGTCTTGGCTTCTCTACTTGGCATAGGAGGGAAAACTATTCTTTGGAGAAGAATGAAGTGACTTAATGTTCCACTATTGGAACTAGTCCCTCATCATTGTAACTGTGTACTTGGATTTTTCACCTAATTGAAACTCAATGAATCAAAACATTTTTCATGCATGTATCACAAATGTTTTAGGGCTATTCTTGGGATGTTTACGGTATATGTTGTGTTCATATGTACTGGACAAATTGAACTATTTTGGTGGCTTTGGCACTCATCTTATTGAATGTGTGTTGTATCTAGTTTAATAATTGTTATGTGAACTATTTTTCTAACAAATATTTTCATACTCTCCCGTGTCTCTATTAGGTTAGTATTATTACTTCCTTCTAGATGCTCAATTTTGTCTCCCCCCTTGTGAAAGCCTCCTTTTACACATTACAATTGGTGTTTCACAATGTCAACTTACTTGTGTGTTGAAGGGTTATTTATATAATCTCTTATGTTATTCATTGAAACCAAAGCGAACCTTAAAGTTATAGTGGTCAAGCTAATACTCTGGATGGGGCTTCCACTCCAAACGGTGTGAGTTCAAATTGGGACTTCACATCGGGGATACCCACATATATGTTTACAGTATCTAGCATCGTCAACAACTTCTCAGGAACATGTGAAAATGCTATAAAACAAAAAATTCAAAAGTGAGAGACATTCACCTTCTTACCTTTCTAAGCTTCTTGAGGTATTGCATCTTAGACATTGGTTGTTGGAGATCTGTTGAGAACATATATAGTAGTAGCAACAACTTCGACCCAATAATCATTGGACAACTTCTTCTCACGAAGCATACATCTCGCCATATTCATGATTGACTATTTTTTCCTTTCTGCTACTCCATTCTGTTGTGGAGTGTATCTTGTTGTGTTCTGCATGATGATTAATTTTCATTGAAAAAGAACTTTGAAGTCATTGGAACTGTGTTCTCCTCCTCCGTCTGGCCTAAGTACTTTTAAAGGCTTTCCACTTTTCTTTTCTGCTAATCTTGAGAAAGTATCAGATTTATTTTTGAGAAGATAAACCCATATCTTCCTGGTATAATCATCAATGAAGGCCATAAAATAAAGACTACCACCAATGGACTGTGTTGGCATTGGGCCACATATATCTCTGTGGACTAACCCTATGGACTCTTTTGCTCTAGAGGAAGATGTGGGAAAGCTATCTCTTTTATGCTTTGATGGAATAAAAATTTCAAAATTACAATCTTTTTCATTCACAATAGAGAGACCAATGACCATAGAATGTTTATGAAGTAGACTTAGAATCTTGAAAGGGATACGACCATACCTAGAATTCCATAGTTGATATTCCTCTATCTTTGACACATTGTGTGTGAAATACTGTGAGAGATTTCGAATTCTAATTGTTAATAGAAACATCCTATTATTGGGTTTTTCAACATTTGCTATCAGTCTTCTATTAGGAGGTTTGTCATAGATATAACATGTGGTCCCTTGGAATATTACATCATAACTATGTTCCATCAATTCACCTATGCTAATGATATCATGCTTCAAATATGGAACATAATAAACATTAGGTATATATTTCTGTTGATTATGTTTAGTAAGAACAAGGACAATACCTTTCCCTTCAACTTTAATATGGAAACAGTCTCCAAGAGTAATTCAGATGTTATCGAAGCATCAATGCAAGAAAGTAGATTTTTATTACTTGTCATATGGTTGGTTTAGCCACTATCTAGCTACCAAAGGTCCTCACTGTGATTGTCTTTAAAAAAGATGGTAGGAAAGAAACATGGTTTTAGGTGATTCTCCTTCATTGTTGGAGAGAAGGACACTTCCCCTTTGTTGATTTGATCGTTTCTTTCTACATTCATGTTCATAATGCCCACATTTCTTGCAGTAATAACATTGGACAACAGATTTCTCTATGTTCTGCTTCTTCGTGTTTGGTTTTGTGAAGATCTCGACTGCTCTATTGCATGATGATGTTCTAATTTTCCTTTGCCTCTGCCTTTGCCTCACTTGCTGATGTCTCTATATCCTCAACCTCAACCTCTTCCAAGAGAGGCTTGTGCTTTGAAAGCTTGTTCCATGGAATCTTCTCCTAGGTTACAACTTGTTTTGTGTGACAAAAGCAATCCAATCAACTATTCTACCGAGAAAGTTGTAATATCTTTGGATTCTAGAATGGTTATTACAACCATGTCATATTTCTTTGGCAAGTTTCAGAGGGATTTTTCAACTATCTTCTGATCCGTAATGGTTTCACCCATAAGTTAGATCTGATTGACTATGCTCATGACTATAGTCATGAATTGATCAACTTTCTCTTTGTCAGTCATCTTTATGGTTTTGAACTAAGCTCACAATGTCTACAATTTAACAATCTTCACTGTATCATTAACCCGATATGCAACTTTCAAAATACCTCAGGCTTCTTTTGTTGTTGATGTGTTGGTTATCTTGTCGAAGATAGAGCCACTCACTGAGTTCTGTATCGAACATTTGGCTCGGTGCTCTTTCTTTATGAGTTCAATAGTTGCATTCCTCTCATTACTAGTCATGGTTGCCCATGCCTATTGGATTGGTTGTACACAAGTGTTCTGAAGTGTATCCCAAGACTTTTGGGCTTGCAAAAATGTCTTTATCCATAAAAACCAAAACTCATAATTTTTCCCAAACAAAATAAATATCTATAACAAAGTGCTAAAAACACAAATTTTAAATATAAATTCACAACTTTTTTAACCAACTCCTTTTCAAATCCTTTTGATTTCTTTTGACCCAAAAAAAATATTTGAAATTAAACAACCTGCTACCATTATAACGAATTTCTTTTAAAAGAAACTTGATTAAACAAACTCCTTTTATATATAACAAATTTCATTAAACAAATTCCAAACTCCTTTTACACCAAACAAACTCTTTTTATCGAACCCCTTTTTTTAAAACAATACATGTGATTTCTCAAAATAATACCTCTTTCTAAAAAAATCACATAAGCCCTTTTTCAAAAATTCGTAAGCCTTTTCAAACTTCACAACGAAAGTGTGGCTGTTGACTTTTTAAACAAGGTTTTAGATAATGTGCTCGTTTTTAATTGGAGGTTGGAATTTCTTTTTTGGCACCTTTCTTGAAACTGAGGCTGTCGACCAACTGCCTTTCAACTTTTTATGCATTGAGCTCCTAATCCGCTGCTTCTGTTGCGTGGTCTAGTGAATTTCGTGCTTCCTAGACTTGAAGGCGGACTTTTCCTTCTTTTTTATAATGTGTTACTGCGGACTTTTCCTATTTTCTTTTTTAAAATTGTGTTGCTGTCGCATCTGTCGACACAAACAGCTGCCACGAGTCCAAGAAATTCTCTGAACTTTCTCGTCTTCATCGCATTTTCTCTCTTTTTTTTTTTTAATGCGCTGTGCTCATCGCATTTTCTTTGTTTGGAGAGTGTATTTCATCCTAATCTTTTCCTTTGCAGCGTGCGTTGATTCACACTGATTTTTTCTTTGAGAATGCGATGTTCTCTGCAATTAAAAAAATTTGTTCTCTGCAATTAAAAAAATTTGTAACTGGCTTTTTCTTGACTTTGATCTCCTCTCGAACTTCGAGCTCTTATCTATTTTTGTTAGTTCCATGTGTTCACAGATAAATTTGAAACTCTGCTCTTTTTGGAGTTTCATGTAACCTCATGTTCTGATACAATCACAAAAAATGCAAAGACATAAATACATAGAGAATAAGCTCAGAATTCAGCAAAGTCAAACCACCTACTTTTGACAGTGAGGTCAAATGCGAGTAGGAAGCTGAGGCTTGGCGTCTTGGGATAAGGAAGTAATAACTCTTCTTATCATTCAAAAACCATTAATCAAAAAACAAAAAGCAATAAGGAATTTTTTTAATTAAAATTCAATTAACTCAACTGAATCTAAATTAACTTATGTATCTAAACAAATTTCATATGAATAAATTTAATAAATCCAAAATTAAAATAAATTTATACTAATTAAATAAATAAATTTCATAGGAATAAATTTAATAAATCCAAAATTAAAATAAATTTATACTAATTAAATAAACAACAAGTATCTTTAAAATAAATATCAAATCTTTAGCCCGGTTTGTTATTGAAGGCATTGCAATGAACGCATCTAGCCTCCCACTAAAATTCTGCCTTGAACCTACTACTTCTACTTGTGTCATTGTGTACATTTCAAAAAATTTATTTACTATGTGTGATTATTTTAAAGCTAGCAGAGATAAATTAGTTTTTAATGTAATGTAGGGTATTTATGTAATTTAAATAATTAATAAATTTGAATTAATATTAAAATAATAATTTTATAAAATATTTTATGTTTTTTATATTAAAAAAAAATTAGTAATAAAATTATATTTTTGTTTTAAATTATTAGGTTAATTTTGTAATAAAGTTTTCAAAATTTTAATTTGATTATCAATAATTATTAAATAAATGAATGATAAGTATTTAATTAAATATTTTAGAATATTCATAATAACATAAACAAATCAAAGTTCACGGGGCTTTGGATTGATGGTGTGACTGCACTGTTAAGGCACTCTTTGGGATAGGTCACTAGTTCAAATTTCTCTTGGGTGCTTCCCTACCAAAAAAACATAAACAAATCAAAACCTGAGATCTATCTTCAAAGTAATTATTATTATTTTCTTTTTTAATTAAATGGATCAATTGAAAATTTAAACAATTTCCTACTGTGGAATAAATTTTTTGATGCTTATTATGCATTGATGCTCATAGGTATGTATCAATCATTTAACTTATATAGCCGTGCTAGTGATGAGGCAAATGGTAGGGATCTAACATCCATAAAATATTATAAAATATTGTTAGTACTAGTCATAAGTAAATATTGCCATATATTTCAAAACTAATCATGCCCTTATGGATTAATTGAAAGAATGACATACAAACATGTGCCATATGGACAAAGTTACTTTTTTTTGACATGTGGTATTGATAAGACAAATTATTGGCTAATGATATTGAATCCCTATGTAAAAAGAGAATATATCTACATGGTTAAGAATCTTGTTCCATGTTTTCTTAAATGTATAAATGTTGAACTTATAGGAGAAGTCTAATTTATAGACGAAATAGCCTTTTTGACTGTGATTCACCAAAATATATAATTTCAAGATTTTTTGTTGTTCTTTAAAATACATTTTTGAATGCATATATGGATTCAACACCCTCAAAAACCCGCACTTGAATTATTCATATTAAAAAATTCAAAATCACAATTCAAAGTCAAGATTTTAAAAAATGTCGTGAAAAAAGTCATTTCTTCTATAAGTGCTTATATATTGATTTATTATTATTATTTTAAATAATTTTATAATTTAATTAGTTTTTATGATTCTTTTAGCACCATGAGATGGTAAGTGTTTTGATGCTTATTATACACTCCAATCGTTTAATTTATATGGTTACTCTAGTTATAAAAATAATTAATATATTAGTTAAATATATATACATTTAAACAAACATGTAACAATTTTTTGAACCATGGAGACTACCTTCATTTTACCATACAATTTCTCAACCTCTAAATAAGCTTTGTGATAATCCTATGAGCCATTTCCATGTCTTACTAATACTACATACCCAAAAAAATTACAATTCGTGTTTATATGCCAAATGTTTCGTGACATTTTCTAATTAATCAATTTAATTAAGAAGGGGAAAAGGGCATAACTGATTTGTAGATACATTTCAACTTTTATCTATGACTATTACTAAGAATATTCTAGAAAATTATATGCAAATTAAATCCCTACCATCTACCTAATAATTAGCCTAGCCATATAAATCACTATATATATCCATCTTAACTCTTGATCTACCAAATGTGGAGAGAGATCAAATCTCTTAATATGCAAACTTCTTTTAAGTGCAAAATTTGAGAAAAGACTTGCACTTTGAGAGATATGATTCCTCTCATAACTTGGTAGATACTTAGTTAATATAGATCCACGATGGTTCTTAATAACATTACTTATATTGTATAAATTTCAAATATTTGTATATAAAAGTATTCCCATTTACAAAATTTCCCTCGAATTAGGCTATCTATTATTATTAATGTTTTAATATTTATTATTTGAGCAAGGATCTAAATGTTTACAAACATTTACACCACTACTACATCACCTCCATATTGAGCTATAGAGCACCTCTCGGACCAATTAAATGGTTTATAATTGAGGATAGGAATCAATTTATAATAAGTATTAAAATACTTATTTCATGATATGCCTCAGTGTGCTAAAATTTAAAATTTTTTAAAATATATAACTAGATTATAACTTTTATTATTATTATTATTATTATAAAATAGTTAATATAACTATTAAACATGTATACATTCACAAAAACACGAAACAAGATTTTTAACCATGGAGATTTACCGTCACATTACCATGGAGATTCTTAATTTGTATATATACTTTGTTATAATGGAATGGTAAAAGGCAATGGTTTATCAATACACATATCCAAAAAAACATAACTCATTTCAAATCGCGCTCATTCATATGGAATTTTTTTTATAATTAGTCAATTTAATTAAAAGGTAAAACAGAGTATAACTAAATTTTGGAGATAAATCTCGACCTTTGATTTGTGTATACTATCATGAATATTCTAGAATATTCCATAGAAATTAAATCCTTACCAACTAACTAATAATTATTGATAGTTAAACATTAAAATTATGAAAGTCTTATTCTAAAATACACGTAGTTATCTATAATGTAATTATTAGTATTTAAATTAAAATTATCAAATTCCAATTTCAAAGTAGACATGATTCTCCATGTAAATATTTGATATTTTAAGTAAATAAAAATTTAAACTTCTAAAATAATATAAACAAAATTAATTAATAATTTAAATTTTGGTATTAATTCTAATTATTTTTTTTAAAATTAAAAATAGTCATATGTATGTGTATTATTTTAGATGTTTACAAAGAATGTTGTCATCCTTTCCCTTAAATTCGATTATTGTAGGTGATATTTTGAATTTATATTGAGTATATCGTTATAATATATTTTGACTTTGTTTTTAAATGACCTTAAACCTTTTATATATATATATATATATATATATATATATATATATAGATAGATAGATATAAAAAGTAAAACTTTAAAAATTGCATAGTTATTATAGTCAAAATATAATTATCCTATTAATTATAGTACAATATTTGTTAATATATATATTTGACTATATTCATGATAATGATAATGATCCAAATTGGATTTATAAAAGAACTGTCAAAGATAACCATGACTGTATCAGGTCGGGAAAAACTTCTAAAAATTCCAAAACAGCGATCAAAAACACCCTGACCCAGTGGCAATGGCAGCCAACGTGGAACGACGAGGGCCCCAGTCAAAGCGTATTGACCGAGGCCCATGGAGACTGCACGAGAGGCCGAATTATCCCCTGGGAGCCCCAGATTGGGAAACAGAGGTGGATTTTGATGTGCGACTAGCGCTAATCGCGCATCACTGGGCGAAAAGGGCCGAAATGGGGAAGCCCCGAGCACTCGAACGCGTGGGAAGTCGGAGAACCATAGGCGAAAAAGTGCTAAAGGACAAGGCGGGACCCGCGCTCTGAAAAACCGGCGGTATTGATTCGGGCGCCCTCAAACGGTAAGTAGAATTGGAAAAAATGGAGCGATCCCACTCAACGATCGACACGTGGCAAGCGAAGGAGAGAGAAAAATGATGTTGATCGCACGCTAATGGCTAAGCAAGTCAACTGTGTGGGACAAGCGAACGGCGTCAGATCTGGGGACTCCAGATCGGACGGCTGAGATCATGCCTGATGGGGGAAGCAAAATCGACGAAGGAATGAGCCGCGATTTGGAAGGATTTGAAGTTTGTTTTGACCGCCATGGTGGAGGAAGACTCATTCCATGACATAACCGAAGAATTGAACCAATGAAAGGTTGGCATAGTTCGCAGGAGGACATGTGGCCACTCCCTGTGAGCCAATGATGACGCCGAGCCATGGAACTCCAAGCGCAACTGCAGAAGGCGATTCGATAGAGGCGAAAGAGGAACTGAACAAACATGGAAATGAATGGCTTAAAGCCATGAACAAAGAAAGAATACACAGGCAAAAAAAAGAGACCAAAATCCCGAGAGGAGGATGGAACACAGGAGGGAAGAACAGAGAGAAGAAAGATAGTGAAGCAATAGCAGAACGGAAGACAGAGGGCTGAGCTGACCAAAGGCAGCATCGAGCACTAGAGAGCCTGAAGGATTCAAGCCATCCTAGAGAGGATTTGTCTGGACTAAGCACCACATTAGGCTCTCCCCATTGTAGACCAGAAGGTCACAGAGTTGGTAAGGGAAAAGAGTCTGTGCACTCTAGTGGCTTGGGGCACCAAAGAACCACCCTGCCAAGCAAATTCCGTTTCAGGAGACTCACATTGAGCTCTTTCATTGTAAATTCTTTGCTTCAAGACACAATAAAAGAAGGCCACCACTGAGAGATGGACCGAAGATGTAGCCCTGGAGGATAGGGTGGACTCCTTATTAAATTTCTTGTGTTCTTGTATTTGCTTACTGTACTTCTCTGCTGTTTTCCATCTTTAAGTGTCTATGTATTGGCAATCTGATCGATCCATTGCTTAAATAACTTAGACACACCAACATGTGAGTCTGTAATACCTTTAACTAATAAATCTTTAATTGGGGTCACTCATAAGGTGATTATCAGATCAAGTGGTATCAGAGCTCTAGGCTGTAAGGTTAGACAAGCTTATGTTGGTTTAGCTGTTGAATGCTCATTAGATCAAAGATCAAATTAGGAGAAGGAGAGTTGGTAGAAACTAATTATGAAGTTGGGAGAGTCTATCCTCGGAAGACAATGTCAGAGGAAGGTTATGTGGGGCCAGACCCTCAATTCATAGAAAGTTTCCTAGCTATAAAGTCTATGGTAGAAGAAATGTATAGGGACTTTAGAAAGCATAAGGATGAAGATTCATCAAGTTCTAAACAAGATAAAGAAGAAGATGAGTCTCATTCCCATGACCACTCAAAAGGAAAAGGGAAAGAGGAAAACTTTCTCACACCTCCTAATAGCCCTATGCATAATAAGAAAGCATCTTTGATTAAGCTAGATGTTAAATTTGATTTGCCTATATATGATGGAGAGTTAAATGCTAAAAAGTTGGAGAATTGTATTTGACAAATTGATGTGTATTATAGAGTGCAGAACATCAACTCAGACAAGAGCAAAATTCAGCTGGCAAGCCTACGCCTGGGAGGCACTGCCTTGGATTGGTGGGAAGGCAGAACCCAAGCTGACATGAAAAGACATGGTAAGACCATCTCTGTCTGGAGTGACTTTGTTTCTCCAATTAAGAAGCAGTTCTATCCATTGGCCTACATGTAACAAGCCATGATGAGTTGGCAAACTCTTCGGCAATTGAAAGGGTAAAGTGTGCAAGGGTATACTCAAGAATCTAGAAAGAGAGCATTGATTCTAGGGATCTCATTAGACTCACCATAGACTCTTTTGAAGTACATTGGTGGTCTACACAGCTACATGAGGCATACCATCCTCATGTTTAATCCCACTAGTATAGATGAGGTATCTGTACAAGCTACTCATCTAGAGGCTAGAGGAAAGAATGGAAATCCAGAAGTTGGGGGACCATCCCAACCCACTGCAAGCAAGAGAAAGGAGAAAAGAAAGCAGAAGTGGAAAGCAAGGAAGGCTAAAACTGCACAAAAAGGCAAAGCTTCATGCACTCACTGTAAAAAGGATGGGCATGATGATGAGCACTATTGGATTCTGCATCCAGAGCTGAGACCTAAGAAGTCCGAGGGCAAGAAGAATAAGATTGCTGCAAAAATATTTGGGGTCAGACGCGGGAGATGAAACAATCATTGCAACCATAGGTATAAAAGGTTATCTGCTTTAGAGAATGTTTAAATCAAGAAGCAGGTGTAGGAGTTGTTCAAGAAGGGGTTCATCAGGCCTAGCACATCGCCATGTGGTTCACCAATCGTTTTGGTGAAAAAGAAAGATGGCTCGTGGAGAATGTGCATTGACTATTGAGCACTGAATAAGATAACAATAAAAAATCGTTATCCCCTTCCTCGCATAGATGATATTTTAGATCAATTAAAGGAAGTTATTGATTTCACCAAGCTGGATTTGCACAATGGATACCATTAAGTCAGAGTTGCGGAGCAAGACGCATGGAAGATTGCTTTCAAAACAAAGCAGGGATTGTATGAGTGGCTAGTTATGCCTTTTGGCTTGACCAATGCCCCTGCTACTTTCATGAGATTAATGAATGATGTACTCAGACCTTTTCTCGATGATTTCATTATTGTATATCTAGATGACATTCTGATTTTTAGTAAAACATGGGAAGAACACTTAAAGCATGTTAAGCAGACATTAGATGTTTTGAAAAGAGAAAAACTTTATGTTAAACTCTCAAAATCTGAATTTTTCAAAACATCTCTAAATTATTTGGGTCATATAGTAGGGGGTGGTGAATTGAAAATAGATCCCTCTAAAGTGGCAGTCATTGTAAACTGGCCTAAACCCAAGTCTGCTATAGAAGTGAGAAGCTTCTTAGGAGTAGCACAATAATGGAGGAAGTTCATTTCTAATTTTTCCTCAATTGCAGCTCCCTTACATGCTTTGACATGATTGAACAAGGTGTTTCAGTGGGAAGGCAAACATCAGAAAGCCTTTGACACCTTGAAAGAAAAGATTAGTACAGCACTTGTATTAGCACTGCCTGATCTACAAAGACCGTTTGAGATCCAAACAGATGCTAGTGACTATGCCATGGGAGCAGTGTTGAAACAACATGGTAAACCCATATGTTATCATTCTGAGACTTTTAATCATGCAGTAGTTAACTATCCTACATATGATAAAGAATTGTATGCATTAGTTCAGAGTGTGAAAAAGTAGAAACATTATTTGATGGGAAAAGAGACAGTAATACATACTGGTCATCAACCACTTCAATATCTACACTCCCAAACTAAGTTGAAGTAATTAAGACATTTCATGTGGATGGGTTTTCTACAACAGTTTCATTTGGTCATCAGATATAAAAAGGGCATAAACAACAAAGTTGCAGACATGTTATCTAGACCCATTATAAATGCATCTACTATACTTAAGCATAATTCTGTACTAAATGAAAGTTACATTGAACAATATGCTCAAGATATAGACTTTAAAGATATATATGGAACTTTGAGTCAAGGAAAAAGGTAGAAGAATTATATTATCATGTGAAAGACCAACTCTTGTATTATTGTGGGAAATTCTGCATTCCACAAACTGAGAGAGTAAAGATAATTAGAGAGGCACACACTTCTCTAATATCAGGTCACTTTGGGGTAAGTAAAAAAGTTGCACAACTGCAAAGATTTTTTTATTGGCCGAAAATGAATGAGACAGTTTTTAGATATGTAAAAGGGTGTACTATGTGTGCTAAAAGCAAGCCCAGCAACAGAAAACTAGGCTTGTACACTTCATTACCAGTTCCTTCTCCCCCTTGGGAAAGTGTTTCCATGGATTTTGTTGGAAGACTGCCTAAATCTAGGAAAGGTCATGATTATTTGTATATGGTTGTGGATAAGTTCTGAAAAATGTGTATTTTGATACCTTGTAATAAACAGATTATAGCTGAACAAACTGCAAAATTATTCTTTGAACATGTATGGGTTCATTTTGGATTACCCACTTCTATTGTATCTGATCGAGACACCCGATTTGTGAGGAAGTTTTGGTCAAGTCTGTGGGAGTTGATGGACACCCAACTGAATAAAAGCACAACTTTTCATCCACAAACCAATGGCCAGATAGAAGTAGTTAACATGACAGTGATCCAGTTACTCAGAGGATATTGCAGCAAACATCCCAAGCTTTGGGATGAACACTTATGTTATGTGCAACATGCTTACAACAGAGCAAGACACTCTTCTACACAGAGATCTCCTTTTGAGACCTGTTTTGGGTTCAGACAAAGGTCTCCTTTGGATTTTGTCTTTGGTAAAGATACCATAGTTGATGAACACAGTGATGTGGACAAGGCAACTAGATTCATTGAACAGATCCAGGAGATCCACCAGGTAGTACAGGAATAACTAGAAAAGAGCCAAGCCAAATACAAGGAAAGGCATGACAAGCATCGGATGGAGCATAGTTTTCAAGTTGGAGACCAGGTCTGGCTATATACCAGTAAGAACAGGATGCAAGGTGAAGGTAAAAAGCTAAAGCCTATTAGGTATGGACCTTTTAGGATACTTGAGAAGATTGGTGAAAATGCTTTTCACTTTGATCTACCAGCTTACATGCACATCTACTTAGTTGTAAATGCAAACTACTTGAGATTGTTTGAACCTTCAATGATTGAGGATCCTGAAGAGCAAAGTCAATTTCCTTCTATTGCTGACCTGCTACTCGAATATCTGAATGAATTACAGGAAGACACAGTCTTGGATAGGAAGGTGAGGACAACGCGCAGGGGAGATGTTGAGTACCTCAGAATTGGACTCAAAGGTTCGAAGCTGAGTAGTGAAAAGTGGACTGAGATTGGGCAAGTGAAACAGCAGTACCCTCACTTAGTCGATGCTTGAAAGAAAAATAACTTTTGGTGGTCCAAAAGCTTTTTAGTGGGAAGGCTGTGATCTGAATTGGATCCATAAAAGAACTGTCAAAGAGAACCATAACTGTATCAGGTCGGGACAAACTTCTAAAAATTCCAAAATAGTGATCAAAAACACCCTGAACTAGTGGCAATGGTAGCCAATGTGGAACGATGAGGACCCCAGTCAAAGCGCGCTAACCGAGGCCCATGGAGACTGTGCAGGAGGCCGAATTAGCCCCTGGGAGCCCTGGATCGGGAAACAGAGGTGGATTTTGATGTGTGATTAGTGCCATCGCTGGGTGAAAAGGGCTGAAATGGGGAAGTCCCGAGCACTCGGACACATGGGGAGTCAGAGAACCGTGGGCGAAAAAGAAAAAAAGTACTAAAGGACAGGGCGGGACCCACGCTCCGAAAAACCGACGGTATTGATCAGGGCACCCTCAAACGGTAAGAGGAATTGGCAAAAATGGAGCGATCCCACTCAATGATCGACGCATGACAAGTGGAGGAGAGAGAAAACTGTTGCTAATCGCGCACTAACAGTCAAGCAAGTCAACCGCGTGGGATGAGCAAACGGCGTCGTATCTAGGGACTCCAGATCAAACAGCTGAGATTGCACCCGATGGGGGAAGTGGAATCGACGAAGGAATGAGCCGCGATTTGGAAGGATTTGAAGTCTGTTTTGACTGCCACACTGGAGGAAGACTCATTCCACGACATAACCAAAGAATTGAACCGACGAAAGGTTGGCGCAGTTTGCAGGAGGACATGTGGCCACTTCCTGTGAGCCGATGATGATGCCGAGCTAGGGAACTCCAAGCGTAGTTGTAGAAGGTGATTCGACAGAGGCGGAAGAGGAACTGAACAAACATGGAAACGAATGGCTTAAAGCCATGAACAAAGACTTAATACACAGGCAAAAAAAAGAGACTAGAATCCCAAGAGGAGGACGAAACACAGAAGGGGAGAATAGAGAGAAGAAAGACAGTGAAGTAATAGCAGAATGGAAGACAGAGGGCCGAGCTGATGAAAGGCATCATTGAGCACCATAGATCTTGAAGGATTCAAGCCATCCCAAAGAGGATCTGTCTGGACTGTGCACCACATTGGGCTCTCTCCATTGTAGACCGGAAGGTCACAGCGCTGGTAAGGGAAAAGAGTCTTTGTACTCTAGTGGCTTGGGGCATCTAAGAACCACCCTGCGAAGCAAATTGCGTTTTAGGAGACTCACATTGAGCTCCTTCATTGTAAATTCTCTGCTTCAAGACATAATAAAAGAAGGCCACCACTGAGAGCTGAACTGGAGATGTAGCCCTAGAGTATAGGGTGAACTCCTTATTAAATTTCTTGTGTTCTTGTATTTGCTTACTGTATTTCTCTGCTGTTTTCCATTTTTAAGTGTTTATGTATTCGCAATCTGATCGATCCATTGCTTAAATAACTTAGACACACCAACATATGAGTCTGCAATACCTTTAACTAATAAATCTTTAACTGGGGTCACTCATAGGGTGATTATCAGATCATATAATGATGTCAATATTAATATATAAAAATTTAATTAAAAAATGTTTGTTATAAGTTTTTCATTATAATTATTTGTAAAGTAGTATAGTCATATAAATAAAATGGTCAGTAAATGTTGATAGGTATCAATTCATAATAAACATCAAAACAAATCATAATACATTTCATTAAAATTTAAAAAATCATAAAAATAAATTAAATGATAACTTTATTTTAAATTATCATTATTATTAATTATAAAAAGCATTAGAATATAACTTAAATATATATACGTTTAAAAGCATTGAACAAATTTTTTAATTATGGAGATTTACCCCCACTTCTCTACAAAGATTCTAAATTTGTAAATAGGCATCATTACAATACCAATACTACAAGTCCAAAATATCATAAATCATTGCATATGGCATTTGTTCATATGTCATTTCTTAAAATTAATCAATTCAATTGAAAAGAAAAAAATGATTTAATAATTTGGAGATAAATCTCAATCTTTGATTTAGGTACACTACTAAAACTAATTTAAAATATTCCACACAAATTAAATCCCCGATCACTTAATAATTATTAATAATTAAATTAAAATTTTAAAAAGCCTATTCCAAAAACAAACATATATATATATATATATATATATATATATATATATATATATATATAATATTTGTACATCTATTTTTTTAATGTTAATTATAAAATACTATTAATAATATGCATTTTCTTAAATCATCTTTTAATATCGAAGCAGGTGTCTTTATTGAGATTTTTTGGAAGCTTTTCGAGTGGATTTTTCCACTCTAATTTCTCTAAAATCCCGCAGGAATTCATTGAAATCACAAGTTTCATGGGTATGCCCTACACAATAAAAGTGTCTTAAAAGTTTTTCAGGATGATGAATCAATATATACAGTAAAAAATAACTAGTTTAAATAACACAAATCAAAATTTCACCACAAACTTTTCTACGAGATCCAGCACCAGAAACTCTAAAAAATAACACTAAAAACAACTCCATATCAAATCCTCTAATATATACTTTATTTTAAAAAACAATAATAGAATTTGAAGTGTCTCTTTTCTTTACTTATAAATATATAAGAAATATTTTATCACAATGTTACTCTGCACGTGGTCCAGTAGCCTTTGCAACCTTTACAAGATGGAGAGCATAAGGATGATTTCTTTTAATTCTAAGATTATGTATTAGAAAACTTGTGTGGATTATATCTATATATATATATAATTTAATATGTAATAAATATTTATTTTAATAATTATAAATGGATATATATTTAGTATATATTTTTTTAAATTATAATTAACAAATAATATCAATAAACATCACAATAACTTAAGGTATTGGAGAGCACTTTAAATTTCATAGCTTGGAAAGATAGAATGGAAGTTTTGTTGGATGACAATGGAGCATTGGAGTACACATAAAATGATATTCCAAAATTAGTAACATCAAATGCACAATAGTTGGCTCAGTGGAAGAAAGACATAATAAAATCTAGGAGGATTATCCTGGAGGGAGTCAAAGACCATGTGGTTTTGAGTTTGCATGGCATGAAAATTGCTTATGCAATGTCAAAAACCCTCACAAAGATATTTGGAAGTAGTAGTGATGCCAAAAATTTGGCATTGAAAGATAAGCTTACGAACATTCAAATGCAGAAAAATGAAACCATAGTTCAATACCTATCCAGATTCACTTAGGTCAAGGATGAACTTGGAGGAGTAGGGGAGATTGTGTCGCCATATGATCTTGTGAGCTTAACACTTCTTGGTATTCTAAAGTCATAGCACAACTATCAAGATTCAATTAATGGAACAAATAAGCTCCCAAATTGGGAGAGGCTTTGGTCTAACTTGGTGTTGGAGGAGATTAGAAGAAACACTAGAGATGGAGTCTCATCCAGATCTGATGAGGAAGAATATTGAGCTCTAGTTCAAAAAGGAAATAATTCCAAAGGAAAAAAGGCCGAAGGCGAGGAAGAATACAACTGGAATCTTGGGAAGAAGAAAGACCTGAGTAAAATTAAATGGTTTCACTACCATGAGTATGGACACTATGCAACCAAGTGTCCACATAAGAAAGCCAACAAGGATCTTGCAGCAATAGCAATAGGAGATGCTCTCACATCATGATTCGAGTTGGATTTCACCCTCATTGCTTGCATGGAAAACACAATAAGAGGGGGTGAGTGATACCTAGACTCTAGTGCTTCATATCATATGACAAGAAATAAGGAGTTCTTCAAAATCTTAGAGGAGAAGGACCTACAATTACACATAGAGGTTGGATATGATGGTAAATATAGTACCAAAGGGATTGGAACTATCACCTTTGAGAGGGGGTGTGGCTCTCATATTCACCTAAAGAATGTAATGTATGTTCCTAGCCTCAATACAAATATAGTTTTTGTAGTTGTACTTGAAGACATAGGATATGATGTGGTGTTCAGTAGAGGGAAGGCATATCTAAAGGACGTTGCTACTGGACAAGTAAAAAAAAAATGGTGTTTGAGTTAAAAATATCTACAAGCTAGAGGTATATTTTGCCATGCATGCAATTATACCTCCAAGAGTGAGCTAGGGCGATGTAAGGTCTTAGTCCCAGAGGTGCAAAGATTTGGGCAGGGTTCATAGGAGAGCAACAACAATTGCAGTATACTCTTCTCATAGATCATTTCCCTTGCTACAGGGCCTACATTATTCAATAACAGAAGGATCAATGTCAGTTGATGAAGTCAAACCTTGAGTTCCAGAGCATAGCATAATAGTAGTCAGAGACTTATGAGACAATTGTAACTCAAAGACACAATTGATTTAGTAATATAGATGCTTCTCAATTGCAGTTGTTGCAATATAAATAACGACAATGAGAGGGAGTGTCAGTTGTGTTACAATACATTCCTTACGAGGAGTAGGATTAGGGTTGTGCAAAACCCTTTTCTTGCTAAGAGGGAGTGTTAAATTGTAGCAAGAAAATGCTTCATTTGACTTGTGCCTTAGTGAAATGGAGAAATTTAAATTTCCACTTCAACAAGATGATTTGAGTTTCAGTTAGTAGGAGTGACATGGCCAAGCCACTTCGATAATTCAGTCAATTCGTTTTTGTGTGCAAAGAGTAAAGTTATGTATGAATTGATTGCTAAGATCTAGCTATCTAGTGGAGTTATAGTTAGTGAAACTTAGTTATCTGAGCTCTAGTCATGAATAAAGTTAAGATGTGTTCAATTGAGTAGTTGTAATTGTTGTTAACTCATTGATCTCTCAGCTAACTAGTCTATTTACTAAAAAAAGGCCCTAGTCATGCATACAAATCAAATTGCTTAGTTGAGTGAAAGAAAAATATATTAATGTAATCATTATTATATACTAGTGAGTGTACAGAGTTTTCATGTAGCAGGTGAAGAGTTTTTATTATTAAATTTATTTAAATTAAAAATCAAAAAATAATTAAAATATCTTTCTTCTTGACTTTGTGACGAAGGACAACTATCAATTCACTCAATTTGACTTGTGATCTTGCCTTTCCTCGGCATTAAATCAAAAGAAAATTTACGAGAAATGACTTGTACCTAAACCATTATAACCAAATCCACGACCAGAAGTTTATAAAAATCCCGACAGTAAGACTATTTTAATTTGACAGCACACCTGCAACATCCTCAGTGCCAATAGCGCGCTGACGTTTTGACAGAGCAGGTATTCCATTCAATATTACAAATCAAAGATATGGAGACATTTCGTGGAGCAGGTATCCCCACGACATGCTGCATGTACCCGAACCTATACCTTGTTCACTGCAATAAACTAACTCCCAGACGTGTTGGGTTGTTAAGGTTCCAGCCATAGAAATGACAGCATGTATCTCTGCTCTTCTCAAATTCGTTAATTGAATATAACTTGAAGGAAAATACACCAGTTCGGAAAAATTATGGAGCGCCCTACATCAGAAGGAGCCCATATTCTTAAGGAATCAGACTCGGCGTCATCTGTATGGGGATGGAGAAAAAAAGTTGCAGTCTTTGATTTCATTATGAGGATATTCGGCATAATTGCGACGCTGGCTGCAGCGATCGCCATGGGCACAGCAGACGAAAAGCTTCCTTTCTTCACGCAGTTCTTCCAATTTGAGGCCAAATATAGCGACTCGCCAGCCTTCACGTATCCATTAAAACGTATCCAATTTCTTTCCTAGTTGGAAAAATCCTTTTCTCAGTTTGAGACGAGTTTGTTCATACTCGGACTATACTTTCATTTCAGTTTTAAACCTAACTGAAATATTTTGTTAGATTGTATGCAGGTATTTTGTCATAGCTAATGCCATAGCAGCAGGATACTTAATACTATCTCTACCAATTTCAATATTCAATATGATCAGACCCCATGTAGAGGCCTCGAATCTTATTCTCATCTGATGCGGTAAATATAAATCATCTATCTAGAAGAGTTCTTAGCGAAAATCACATCAAAATTTATTTGTTGACGTTTTCGAACCAACGAGTGTGGTTCATCGTCATGGCAAGTTGAAAAACAAGATAGAGAAGCAAGTTGAAAAACAAGATAGAGAAAGCAAATCATCCGGCAGCTATATTTCACTGGGCAACTAGACTGCGTCGAAGACTACTAATAAACAGCTATATTTCACTGAACAACAAGACCAAAGAATAGAGAAAGGAAAAAAAAAAATAGTTAATTAATTTGTAAGTTAGTTTAGTTATATTTATTATCATATTTGAATAAACAAAATGCTAGTAATTAATTATTAAAAGTATAAATCAATAATCTATTAATTATAAAGTGTATCACAATTGTCTATAATGCGACTTTTTGGAAGCCTTTACGGTGGGTTTTTCGGGTCAAAATCCGGCAGCAATTTATTGGAATCGCAAGTTTGATAGCTAGTTTCTGCACAATCAAAGCATCACATGGGTTTTTCAAGGTGCTGAATCCAAATATGCAGTTAAAAACCCATTTTAACTGCAACAAATCAAGATTTAACCTCAATTTCTTTGGTGTCACTGGAATCTCCAAAAAGTCGCATTATAGACAACTCCATCTGATAATCTCAAATTAGGAATAAATTCCATAATAAAATAAACCCTAAAAATCTCCAAAATACATTAAAAAAATGGCATTGTCTCCAGATTGGAGCACTGCTTTGCTTGCTTTTTAGGAGTATTTAGGAACCCACAGTCAGAAAAATGATGGCACTGTTTTCCTATTGGCTAATTGCTTTAATTAGTTGACTGCTTTGTTTGTTTTTCCAAAATATTTCAAAATTAGACAGACATTGATTGCTTTGCTTGTTTTCCCAGAATATTTCAAAATTAGACAGACATTGATTCCACAATTGTGAGATATTCCTCAAATCTACACTCAATTAAGATAAAAAAACGGCTATATTTGACTGGGCAACAAGATCAAAGAATAAAAAAGAAAAAAAATAATTAATTAATTTATTTATAATTTAATTTAGTTATATTTATTATCATATTTGAATAAACAAAATGGTAGTAATTAATTATTAAAAATATAAATCAGTAATCTATTAATTATTAAGAATATGAATCAATAATCTAATAATCTCAAATTAAGAATAAATTCCATAATAAAATAGACCCTAAAAATCTCCAAAATACATAAAAATGGCATTGTCTCCGGATTGGCTCACTGCTTTGCTTGCTTTTTAGGGATGTTTAAGAACCCACAGTCAGAAAAAGGATGGCACTGTTTTCCTATTGGCTAATTGCTTTAATTGGTTGACTGCTTTGCTTGTTTTCCCAGGATATTTCAAAATCAGACCGACATTGACTCCACAACTGTGAGATATTCCCCAAATCTACACTAAGTTAAGATAAACTTTTTGCAACACCAAAACCAATCAGTGGAAAAACAAGTTTAATTTTAGTGGAAAAACAAGTTTAATTTCAAAATTTATGCAGTGCCGAATACGAGGCAGCAATTCATTAAACACAATGACACCTGGAAAGTAACTCATTTTCTGTTTAAATGAGCCTACACAACACAATACAATTCAGCTATATTAAAGTGCCATACTCAACACATTGGTTCTGTCATCCAACTGATTCACACACACGGACTGTTTGCAACAATCAAACCAGCGTTGCATGAAACACAAATAACTCTGGCAATGCAGAATTCTAAGCCTTCGAGACTCGACCTTGGTTTCTACTTTCAAGACCAATTACATAAAGACTCACGATCAGCTGGTCATGAGAATGAAATAAGATGCGCCGGTAATTAACTGGACATTTTATTTGCAGAAATACAGATTCTGCCAACAAAATATATACACAATAAATAGAAAATCGCAAATTTCATTTTGCAGGCCATATCAAGTGACTGAAATATAGCAACTGTGATGTAGTTCTTATTCCTACCATAAGAGAGAGAAGGAACATTACCATTGGTTGTTCACTGGCTTTTATCCTGTCACCCAGGGTATCTGTTCCTTCCCGAGATTTCCTATTCTCATATGTTGCAAATGCAGGGTAGAAGGCCAAATCACCACCCCTTACTCATGTTTCTGCGACAGTGGCTACCACTCATGAATGTACAAGCAGCCCACGAGCTTCAGCCCAAGGCTGTAAGAACGACGATGCTCTTCATTATCATATTACTTTCTGCATAGAAATAACAACTCAAAAATCGACGAGAAAAAGATGGTGCAGAAAAAAAAACTCGAAAATAGACGGGAAAAAGACGTGTACCAAAATTCTAAGGCTCTGAAAGGAAATGATGTGTCCACCAACATGAGGACATTTGATGTTAACAAGACTGTTCAGCAGCAAGAACAGCGAAGGAAACAACAAAACCTTAGATTTATCAATAGAAACAAGGTTTGGCTAACCACTAATCGAGCGGTTCTACATTGCAGTTTGAAAGAGCGAGAAATTTCCGAAACAAGATATGAATATTGTGATTGTTATCCATGTTACTGTTCAATATGAATATTGTTCAATATGAACATTGTGATTGTTATCCATGTTATTGTTCAAACAAGTAGGGGTAACAATGTATCAATAGCTTATTGTCACTTTAGCTAAAGCTCTTTGCTCTTTACATACTTTCACAGATAGGAGGAGTCCTAATATGAGAAGAATCACTTGGAGAGATAGATCAATGGTAGGATGTATAGTGATTCCAAAACATATACACAAGAGAGGCTCAAATTATAAGCTTACCTGTTTAGAAGCAATATGTATGGCTCTCTAAGAAGGGGTAAGAGGATGCTCGGGTCTAGGTTTGAGAAGTATGTTTTGATAAGGGGTGCCCTAAACCAAAAAATCCTAGAAGAATAAGGTTTCTAAGCAATCCTTGTGAAGTTGGAGTTACAAAGTTACGGGACCACAAAGAAGCCCTAGTGGACCCAAACAAGGTGAAGGGTTTGGGGTTGAAAAACAAACTAATGGACTTGACCAAGTTACGGATGAGAAGAGGATCAAAGGAATTAGATTTCTCTTGAAATTTGAATGCAATCATCCTAATGAAGGTACTAATCCAAGGAAACCTAGGAAGAAAAATGGTCTTTGAGCTAGGGTTTGCAATATCTTGAGATGCCACGGTCAGATTAACCTCAAATTTGGAGGACCTCTTAAGAAGACCCCAATGCAGTTCTTGACAGTTTTTCAAGGATTTTTGACTGCTAGAAATAATTTCGTGTGATGCCTTAGGAGACCTACTAGGGTTAGGCCTTAGAAAAGGAGAAGAGGTGAGAAAAGTTTTCTTTTGATGATCACCTAGGACTACACCAGTGCTTAGCTTATTGGGGGAATGAATTCTAATGAGATCAATGTTTAGCGAGGCTTATTCCCAACGAAGGAGTCTTCCAATAACTTTGTATGGCTCTTGAAGCTGCAACTAGGTCACTAGTAGAATTTACACTTCTTATTGTTGCAATTGATGAATTATCAAGGCAAATCTTGAGTCTTCATGTACCCCTAGGACATCAATTCACCATACTTGACAATAATCATATGAAAAATCCCTCAGAAAGATAATATTAGCAACTTTGCATTAACATTAGGGTAGCTTCACCAACTTCATGAACGAAAATACTTCATAGACCATCACATGAGACAAAGTACAAGATAAAACATGAAAAATAGTACTCACACATATAGTGAAATTATTCCAATCATCAAAGTGCAAGAAAATCGAAGCTCGAAGACAAGAATTAAGCTCTTCCAAACATCAAAATGCATTAATAATCCAATTCATCCATCAATATGGATAGTGAAATTTCCAGAAGAAACAATGATCCAAATCTGAGTGATGATCATCACATCAATATATATCCTCCCTAAGGGGTTCAATTTCCCTAATTATGCCTAATAATTCCCCAACTAATAAAATAATGTGAAAAAATAACATCCCTTGGTGATAAGCCCATCAAAATAGCTCCATAATACAATTATAAGCCTCCCAAGAGGGAAAATAATAGATACAATGGATCGAAGGGCCATTGAAGGGGCCAAATAGAGTCAAATGTGTGCCAAGATGGATAAATGAGTTTGAAACATAGTGATTAGGGAGTTGGCCCCTTCATATCCAAGAAAACAACCTATGGTGCCCCCAAGTGGCTGTGAGGGCACAAAACATCATCATCGGTCTCCAAATGGATCGAACAAAGCTATATCCCAACTGTAAGGGCTAGAAGAATGGTTCGATCCATCCCATTGTCTTTCGTGGTGAGACACATCCTCATCTAGGCCCTAGATCAATTGTCAAGTATGGTACAAGAGTGGAGCAGGTAGGGAAAGGTGGTCCAGGTGCATCATCATCATCCAGAATGTGGAACATGGGCAAGCAATAGATGGAACTGAAAGATCCCATGAAGTGGCAATCTTCTCTGAGATATGGTGGAGACCCATGACTCTAAACGCTCACCCTACAAATGCTAATTGTTAGGACTCAGAATTGACCTATTTTGACCTCATATTTTTGCCTTAATATTATCCTTTTCAGTCATAAGCTGTAAGCTTTTGATTACATAATGACTTATCACCCCAAGGTATGAAGTGACTTTCCGCATATCTATATGTTTAATTGTTCATAGCATATTCGTGAGTATCTTTATATTTATCTTGGAAAAGCTGATTAAATTGTCTTAAGCCTGGAGGAATTATAAGTTATAGTTGTTGTGACACCAGAAACAACAACTACACAGTTGCTGCAACACCAGAAACAGCAACTACGCAGTTGCTGCAACACCAGAAGCAGCAACTACGCAGTTGCTACAGTCAGCAACAGCAACCATCTAAAGCAGGCTATTTTGCAACAGCTGGAAATAACAATCGGCTACTATCTGAAGAACGCTGACGCAGCACGATCTACAGTTATCTAAAGCGGGTAGAACACAGTTACCACTGCTTAAATCAGGAACAGCATGGGGATACGACAAAGGAATGTGAAGATCCCAAGAAGATGGTCGAAGACAGTTACCAGCTGTGTAATAGCCAGCACTTAAGAAAGAATATATTGTTATACTGTTGTAACAGCGATCTGTAACTTCTATTTTTGATCAAATGAGTTAACTGAATGAACTGTAATGATCTATTGTAATAGATGTCTCCTCTATAAAGAGGAGACATCTACATTAGAAGGGGGTTAATGTGTAATCTGTAAGGGAGATTTTGAGAGACATCAGCAAGTCTGAACTTTATTGTACTTGAGTCTTTTGGCAGATGAATAAAGAATCGTTCTGAGCATTTAATCTCATCTTCGTGTTCTGGGGAATCTTGTGAGAGGGACTGGGCCCACCTTCCTCACAAGATTCACCCATTTACTTTTCTGTTAAAGTGTGTAAGTGTGTGATAGTTTCTTTCCGCTGGTACTCTGTTTGGATTCTGTAGCATTACCTCTGGTATTTCCGCTTTGCTAGTACTCTGTTTCATTCATTGCTTGAAATTGTGCAAGGATATTTCACCGGTGAATTTAAGTGCAGTGTCTGTTAGCAATCTGGTTACAGAGGCATGTGCTGAACGTCCTCACCTGGAGGATAGGGTCCTGATCCTCTGCCAACACAGCATCCATCATTTCACTTTTCAAATTTGTAATCTTAATTAATTACTTTCATTTTAACAGTACAGTGATAACTTAGCGTAAGGATTACATATACTACAGCTTTTTAATGCTTTTAGGAGTAAGTACATACAGTACGCGGTAGCCTTTGTAATAAAAAGACTTTCCCAGGTTGACAATTAATGTGGTACTTGAATGTTTAATCCATAAACAATTCAACTAGCCAACATTTTGGCGCCGTTGCCGGGGAAGGCAACTAGAGATTTCTAAAAGCATTAATGATTTCTTTCTGAGAATAACAGATGCATGAGAGGACGCAAGAAACCTAATTTCACAGGCGGCAAAGGAGGAAGAAAGACTTATATCGACGAAATCATCTCAAAGGCCGAAACATCACAGAGGACGAGTTCCCGGAGACCTCAGATCCAATACTCCTCACAAACAGACCGATAGACGGAGGAAGTAATAGGACCTGAAAGGAAGTTGGAAGTACCAGAGTACACTGAGGAACCGGTAGAAGAACCTGAAGAAACAGAAGACACAGAAGATAAAGCAAGTGATTCAGGAAAAAGACCAATGGAGGATAACAGAATAGAAGGAAGAGGGGAAAACTCGCTCTCTACCCTGGAATTCCCTATTGGGGAGCTCCCGAGAGGAACAACCCCCATGAAAAACATTCCACTCTCGGCATTACCCAACTTTCATGGGTTATCCTCTGAAGACCCGGATGAATTCCTCTTTGAATTCGACATACTATGTAGAAGTTATGATTATATAAGTCCTAATCAAAAGCTAAAACTGTTTCCAGCAACACTAAAAGGGAATGCGTTGAGGTGGTTTATGAGCTTAGGAGCTCAGGCAATCACCACCTGGGACCAGATGAAAGAAGGATTTCTGGCCAAATATCAAGACTACTGCCGGACAAGAGAAAGGAAGGAAGAATTGTTTAAAATGGTTCAGAAAGAGGACGAGAATTTGGAAGATTTCGTGGAAAGATTACAGTATAATCTACAGCGGTCTGATCATCCTAATATGAGTAAAGATATATTGAAGACCATATTGCTGAAACGGGTAAGAGATGAATGCCTGGACATGTTGAACATGCTTGGAAAAGGGGACATTTCCAAAGAACCCTTTGATGAAATTATTAATCTCTGCATGAGATGTTCAAGGGGAGCAACAGGCAGATCAAAAAGCAGAGATAATGTGTATTCAAGAGTTCAGAAGTCAGCCAGTGGAGGAGCAACAAGAGCTGAAATAGGTAACTTATTAGAAGAATTTAAAACTGAGATGCTAAGTTCTTTTGCTTCACAAATTGATGCTCTGCAGGTTAAGAAGAAACAGGCGGAAGCAGAAGCTGCTCTGGCAATTTTCTGTTCCAAATGCAGAGAAAAACATCCACTCAGAGAATGCCCACTGGATAAGATACCTATCTGCACAATCTGCGAGAAGGACCATGAAACACAGCAATGCCCCTCTCTGCCTGGAATCAAAGCAGCACTGCAGTCAACTGAAGAAGAAGCTGAAGCAGTGTACCTGATGACACAGAGGAGGCAATGGCCACAAAGACAAGGTATGAGCTCTAACACATCATTCAATCGTTGGAATAATAACTCTCCTTTTCAAACAAACTACCCACCCATGAACCAAATGCAGTACCCACCCTTTAATACAATGAATTTTCCACTTATGCAGCAAACAAATCTTCCTTTTCCTGATCCTACTATATGGAATCCTTGGGATCCCCAGCAACCGTATTTTAATCAATGGAACCCAAACTGGGCAGCCCAACAGATACCATTTCCTCAACAACAACAATCTCTTTCCTTACCATCTAATACTCCTCCGAATAACCAGGCAATGAGACCACAGCTGCCTGTACAACCTAACCCCAATCCAAATAATAATAAAGCCTTGCAAGTTATTGACATTCAAAATCAGCCTATCTCTCCCCTGCAATGTAATGATATTCACCTTCGCTCAGGGAGAATTTTTGAACCCATTATAGATGATATTACTGACTCTGACAAAGAAGAGGCTAGAAAAGAGAAACCAGCTAACAATAATGCTGAAACAGCAGAATCATCACCTAACAATAATGATCAAACAATAGATCCGCCATTCCCTGAACGGCTGACTCTCACTAAAACACCTGAACAACCTACCTTTAACCTTTTAGGAGAGCTACAAAACTTGTATGTCAAAATCCCATTATTGCAAGCACTAAGGGATGTTCCTATTTATGCTAGAACTATTAGAGACATTTGTATAAAAAAGCCTGGAAGGAAGGCTAAAGATCCCCTCACAGTTCATGTGATGGGGGAATTAACTACCTTAATGACTGAAAAAGATTATCCTGTGAAGTATGGTGACCCTGGTCACCCTACAGTAACAGTCCAGGTCGGAAAAACCTTTATCTCTAAAGTCCTAGTAGATTTAGGAGCCGCAATAAATATTATGACACTCGAAACAGCACAATTGCTCCAGCTAAAAAACTTTATCAGGGAAACTCCAACTATCTTAGAGTTAGCTGACCGTTCTACGATTAAACCTGAAGGGGTCATTGAAGACCTTATAATCTCTGTAGAATCCTGGAATTACCCGGTTGACTTTGTGGTGTTATAAACTAAAAGAAAGTTGGGGGGTCATCCGTTGATTCTAGGGAGACCTTGGTTGGCTACAGCAGATGCTTTCATCAGCTGTAGATCTGGATCAATGACCATCTCTAATGGACAGGAAACTAAGCAGCTTACCCTCTATCCTCATGCCACACCCATGATTAATAGTGACAATTCTGTATGGGTAGACTATGAGGATGAGGAGACCCAACCTATATTAACTATTGGACAAGCTTTGACTTTTAAGGACTCCACCGAAGATGAATTAATCAGCAGCTTTATTTCTGAACCCTCTTCGGTCAGCCCTGAAACATATAATCACTTCACTACAATCTTAGAATCTGAATCCCAGCAAAACATGAAAGATGAAAACTTATTTCAGACGGTAGTACAGGTAGCCCTTCCAAAAGTACAACAATCGAAATTGAACCTGGTAAAACATTAAATATAAATCCTGACTTGACTGATAATGAAAAACAGAAATTAATAAAGTTACTCCAAGAAAATAAAGAGGCATTTGCATGGGACTACACAGACATGAAAGGGATCTCTCCTGAACTATGCACTCACCGTATTTATATTAAGGAGGGATCCCGACCAGTCTGTCAACCCCAGCGAAGAATGAACCCCAACCTTAGAGAAATTGTCAAGGAGGAACTTCAAAAACTCTTAAATGCAGGATTTATATACCCCATATCTGATAGTGAGTGGGTTTCCCCACTTGTAATTGTACCAAAGAAAAATGGGAAATGGAGAGTATGTGTGGATTACAAAGCATTGAATAAAGCCACCCAAAAAGACAATTTCCATTTACCATTTATCGATCAGGTATTGGATAATTTAGCAGGAAAGAAATTCTTTTCATTCTTGGATGGGTTTAGTGGATATAATTAGATCAAGATTGCACCCCAGGACCAGGACAAAACCACATTTACCAGCCCATGGGGAACCTTTGCTTATAGAGTACTTCCATTTGGGCTGTGTAACGCTCCAGCAACATTTCAAAGAGCGGTAATAGGGATCTTTTCTGATATGTTAAATGATTCATTGGAAATTTTTATGGATGACTTTACTCCCTATGGAGTGACCTTTGAGGATGCACTGCAAAATCTTGAAAAAGTACTTAAGCGGTGTATAGAAGCACACCTTGCTTTAAGCAATGAAAAGTGCCATATGATGATGAATCAAGGTATTGTGTTGGGTCACTTTGTTTCATTTTTAGGGATTCAAGTCGATCCAGCTAAAATACAGGTAATTCAGAACCTCCCTATCCCAAAAACACAAATGGATGTAAGAAGCTTTCTAGGACATGCCGGATATTATAGAAGATTCATTAAGGACTTTTCCAAAATAGCTTCTCCTCTATTTGTGTTGTTAATGAAAAATGCTGAATTCAAGTGGACTGATGATTGTGAAAATGCATTCAATAAACTTAAACATCAGTTGTTCGCAGCTCCTATTTTGAGAGGACCTGATTGGGCATTACCCTTTCACATCTCCTCTGATGCCTCAGACATAGTAATTGGAGTTGTCTTGGGTCAGGAAGAAAACAGTCTCCCCTATGCCATCTATTTTATCAGCAAGAACATGACACCAGCTGAGCTAAATTATACAGTTACCAAGAAGGAATTTCTAGCAGTTATTTATGCTATTAACAAATTTAGACATTATATTACTGGCTACACTACCTTTGTGCATACTAATCACTCGACCATTAAGTATTTAATGAATAAATCAGTTACAAATGCCCGAGTCACCAGATGGTTATTACTGTTGCAGGAATTTGACATCACAATTGTAGATAGGCCAGGTAAAGAAAATGTAGTTGCTGATTTCCTTTCTCGTTTAAAAACTGATGAAAATGCTCCAGTAGATGATTCTTTTCCTGACGAGTATTTATTTGCAGTATCTGCTCACTCACCTTGGTATGCAGACATTTCCAATTATCTAGTTGCAGGAAAATTACCATCACACCTATCACACAGGGAAAGAAGAAAGATCATCCAGCAAAGTGCTAGGTACAGATGGATAAGCGGGTGTCTATTCCACACAGGAATAGATCAAGAAATCCGGAGATGCATTGGGGAAGACGAGATTTATGATATACTGAAAGCTTGTCACGATGGTCCTTGTGGAGGACATTTTGCAGATAAAAGAACAACTCACAAGGTACTTAGAATGGGTTATTACTGGCCATCACTTTTTAAAGATGCTAGAAAATATGTGAAGGCTTGTGACAGTTGTCAAAGAATGGACCAGCCCAACCATAGGGATGAAATGCCACTCAATCCCCAGGTAACTCTTGAACTCTTTGAGAAATGGGCATTAGATTTCGTAGGTCCCATTAATCCTCCATCTAATCAAAGAGTTTATATTTTAGTATGCACAGATTACATGACTAAATGGGTAGAGGCCAAAGCACTCATTAAAGCTAATGAAGAAGCGGTACTAACATTCTTATTTGAAGAAATCTTTGTTAGATTTGGACTACCCAGAGAATTAGTCACTGATGGAGGACCTCCTTTCAATTCTCATGGCTTTAAAGATATGCTCCAAAAATATCATATCAAGCATAAAATGACCACACCATACCACCCCCAAGCAAATGGGCAGGTGGAAAGTACTAACAAGGTCATAGAAGCTATCTTAACAAAAACGATAAAGGAGAATAGAAGGGACTAGTTTCAGAGGTTGCCCGAGGCTCTATGGGCCTATAGAACCACTTGGAGGAATACAACAGGCTTTTCACCCTATGAATTAGTTTTTGGAAAGAATGCTATTTTTCCTGTAGAGTTTGAGATTAAAACCTTAAGAACTGCCTTAGCTGTTAACTTTGATTTAACTGATGCACAGACAGCTAGGTTGTAGCAGCTGCAGGAATTGGATGAGAAAAGACTGGATGCCGTCCATCAAACAACTATGATACAGCAACAAAGAAGCAGATGGCACGACAGAACCATCAAGCAAAAGCAGTTCCAGAAAGGTAACTGGGCTCTACTTTATGATTCACGTTCGAGAATTTTCAAGGGAAGCTGAGAACAAGATGGTTAGGGCCGTACGAAGTGGATACTATCTTCCCAAATGGAACAGTTAGACTTTTAACAATTGATGGAAGCAGAACACCGCTATTAGTGAATGGCTATCGACTTCGGCTATATCAGCGGCCGGTTTCCAAAGAGACTTTTAAAGCCACTTGCATGGCAATAAAACAGTATTTTTTTCCAGGGGAACTTGCTGTCCCTCAAAGCACTTGAGTTTCTATTATTTATGTAATTTTTTTTAGGTTAGATATTCTTTTTTTAAGAAACGAATAAATCCTGCCAAGGATTGCGATATTACATTTCAGCATTTTGCAGATTTTGGCCCGGGAAGTAGCTGAGAACAAAAGTTTCAAAGGAATTATTTTGCGGACTCGGAACTCCTGTTGCTGCAACACCATTTCCCTGTTGCTGCAACACCATTTCCCCGTTGCTGCAACACCACTCCTGTTGTTGCAACACCATTTCCCTGTTGCTGCAACACCATTTCCCCGTTGCTGCAACACCATTCCCTGTTACTGCAATATCATTCCGCGTTGCTGCAACACCATTCCCCGTTGCTACAACACCACTCTCGTTGCTACAACACCATTCTCTGTTGCTGCAACACCATTCCTATTGCTACAGCACAATTCCCGTTTTTACAAATGCCTCACATCATTCCCTGTTGCCACATCAGCAATTTTCCGTGGCTGCAACACCAATCCCGGTGCTACAACATCACTTCCGATCACAGAGTATCTTTCCCAGCAGATTACTTCATGTACGAAAACGCCAGTCTTACCACTTCAGCCCCAAGGAACAAATTTTGATAAAACATACCACTCCTTGTGATGATTATAGCACCCTACTATCACTTCCCGTCATTATCATTACAAATTACCGGTATTCCCATGCTTGTAGATCCGCGGTAATCATTATGATCCAGCACAAGACAAGACAAGACTTTTTGACGCAGCAATCAAAAAGGTAAAATACGAAGGTACGCATGATTATGTATGGACACTAAATGATAGGTAATGCGGAGAAGTTGATAGGACTATTAAATCATTGTACTTCCAATCATATCATTGACACGTAGGGGGGGGGATTACCAAAGAAACTCTCATAATGACATACCACGCCAACTACCGCCACCCTTAACTCTCCCGGTAATATGTAAAAGCCACCCTATCATAGCATGTTACCATTTGCGACGTTCTACTCTGAACTGAAATTGGAAGCTCGGCTCTGAACTCTGAAAGTTACTGAAACAACAGCTATGGGAGGAACCCTCATTACTCATGAGCCTGGCTCAACAACAGTCCTTGAACTCTTTCTGGAGATTTATCAAATTTTCTTACAAGCGGGTTGGATAGAGTACTTCAGGAGACTTCCGGACTTTGACGAGCAACAAGTCCTTGAATTCGCATGCAATTTAACAGAAGGATTCACGGTTGTCCAGGGAATTCAAGTTCCAGTCACAGAGGAAATCATAGCCGAAGTTACCAGGCTACCAACTAATGGCACACGATGGTTCAGCAGAAAGCACCTGATTCTTAATGCGCAGAAGGATTTTCTCCGACCAGGAGAGCATGTAGAGACCAAAGGCAGAGGCGTAGCACTTCGGTCGTTACCTCAACCGTGGCCGAAAGTCGCTGAATTTGTCAAGCAATATCTGACGTGCGAAGGCCGCTACCAGGTAATTTACCAGCACGACTTTGTCCTGTTAAATCATCTAAGAAATGGTCAGTTAATAAACATGCCATATTATCTATTGGGTTGTCTCCAAAATATGTCACGATATGCTGTGAAAGCGAAGCATCCACTAGTTTCCTTAAAACACCACCGCTTAGCCCAATTACTGATTAATAGAGCCCTCGCTCTAAATAACCCTCCACCCCCCATTAATCCCCATCAGGAGGCACAAATTCCACAGCCGGAGCATGAAATTCCTCACCAAGAAGAGGGAATTCTTCACCAAGCTGAGGACATACCTCAGCAAGATGAAGAACTTCCTCAGCAAACGGAGGATATGCCTGAACAAACCCCCTTGGAAAACCCTCAGCAAGCAGAGCACATTCCTAAACAAATCCAGCAAACACCCCCGCAAGATGCTGAGAAAGCCACAAGGACAACCCCATCTCCCAAAGGAATCAATCCTTCCATCCCCATATTAGGTATCTCTACTAATGACTCCGATGACAATATCCCCATTACCCTGCTTAAAAGAAAAAGGCAGCAGGAAAAGAAATCCTCGTCGAAAAGAAGGAGAACCAGGGTTTCAGCTAAGGCACATGCTACTCCGGCTACTGTCCCTATCCTAAAGAAAGCTAGCCTAAAGAGAAAAATGCCTGAATTCCCTGCTTCTCTACCAAAAAGAAGAACTCGGTCATCGGTAGTAGCTAAATCTCCCAATTCCCCCAGTTCACCGCCCATCACTATAAAGATCCGTACTCCCACCAGTCCCCAAAATTCCTCTCCTTCACCCTCGGAAGCAGAGATGTAGAGCGTTCATAGCTTCGTGACATCATACTTTAAGGCAACTGACACACAAGAACCAGCTACCGACACCCAAGATAATAGTGACCAAGTGGCTGCAACACAAGAAACAGCCACTACCCCAGGCGACACACAAGAACCACTTGTGGGGAATACTGATCAGAATGATGAAACACAACCTCTGCCTCCATTGGAATCTACTGCTCTGCAGGACCAGCCTACCATACCTGCCCTACAGGAAGAAATTGAATTCCTGAAATCTCAGATTCAGGACTATCAGGAGGAAATAATAAGGGTTAAGGAAGCATATCAGAAGGAATTCAGCCTGCATGTTTTAGCACGAGTAGCATCTGCAGCAGAAAAAAGTAAGGATAATGAATATGTGTGCACCAATTGTGGTGAAATATACACTCGGGCAGGATATAAGGTAGTGACAGAGCTAATGAAGGAAGCATCTGATGTTGTTGATGAAACGAAAGAACCTGCTATTATACAGATGGAAACGCCGCAATCCTCTGATGAAATAAAGGAACCTGTTGTCACACAAGAACCAACAGGTACTCCAGAAGAAGTGCAGACAGAAGACCCTGTTGTCACACAAGAACCAACAGGCTCTTCAGAGAAGATGCAGGACCAAACTGAAGGACTTACTGACACACAAGAACCAGTAAGTTCCCCAGAAACTGCACAAGACAAAGCTGAAGGGCTTACTGACACACAAGAACCAGTAAGTTCCCCAGAAACTGCACAGGTGCAAACAGAAGAACTTACTGCTACACAAGAACCAGTAAGTTCTCCAGAGATTGCGCAAGAACAAGCAGAAGGGCTTGCTGATACACAAGAACCAGCAAGTTCCCCAGAAATTATGTAGGAAGAAATAAGGAATGAGAAAGAGGAGAATACAGACTCACCCTGGCCTACCCAAGTTACTATGGAAGAAATTGTTGCACAAGAATCAGGAAATGTAGAAGAAAACACAGACTTACCCCGGCCTACCCAAAGTACTATGGAAGAAGTAGTTGCACAAGAAAATCAGGAAAAAGGTATGGACTTACCCCGGCCTACCCAAACTGTTATGGAGGAAAAAGAAATAGTTTCAGGAAGGAATGAAGAAAAATCAGACTCACCCAGCTCTATTCAAATTGCCAAAGAAGCAGAAAAAGAAGAAGAAAATCAGGAAGCAGAAAAAGAAGAAGAAAATCAGGAAAAAGAAGAAGAAGAAGGAAATGAGGAAAAAGGCACAGACTCACCCCGGCCCACCCAAATCACCATGGAACAAAATGAATCAGCACAACAGGAAGAAGAGACACTAACCAGAAATGAAGAAAAAGATGTTGGATCATCCCAGACTATTCCTACAGAGCAGGTTATCCTTGTGGATGCCTTTACACACACAGAGCTTCCCTCCGTTACTGATGTATGCACAGAAACAGATAGCTTTGAAACATTGAAGGGACAGTGGTGGAGGGAATATGAGCAGTCGCAAGGCAAGGCATTCGAGCAACAAAAAGGGATCTGGTTTAGTCACGCATACAAGAACTGGGAAGCACTGGAACAGTGCAGAGCCCAGTACAAGGAGATCAAAGAACTAAAATCCAGATTAACCCAGATGTTTGAATTGTTTCAAAGACTACTTGCCACAATGCAACCTTCTTTTAATTATGCAACATTTCTAAGGGAAAGACTCACATTTTTGCAGATAAAGGCTGTCAAAGAAGGTAGACCTCATCAGGTAGTCACGTCAGAACAGTTTATGCAAACCTTTGCAAAGGCACCTAAAAACGATCAACATTTGTTATGCGAGCTCTATCTCCATAATGAAGCCATGTTCGAGGAAAGAAATATGAATATGATACCTGTAGTCGGCGACATACAGTTGAGAGCCTTTATCTCCTTTTTAGCTAATCAACTTACATGGCAGAACGCCTTTGTTTCAGCTCAGCATAATGAACAGAATTGTCTGCTGTGGATTAGAGCTGAGCCGCAGAACGCAGCCACCTTTATTGCACAACACCTGAGCATGGTAAGTGATCCTGAAATGAAGGACCATGTTAAGCAACTGCAAACAATGGTCCTGAAAGACTGTCAGCATTATGTAAAGACTAAGGCATCCTTGGCTGTTAAAGCAAACAAACTGTTTTGGGAGAACTGCCCCAAGGAGAGGCAGGAATACCACCCTTATAATCCACCTAATTTGCAGGTGGCACTCTCAAGGGTACCTGATTATGTTAATTGCATGCAGCACTGTGCTGAAAATTGGATGGGTTACAGATTTAGATTTCCACTTTTATGGCTGTCTGGTGAACAGTATAAAGGACAGTTTGGATTGTCCAGCAGGGAAGAAGCAGTAGCATGGAGACAGATACAGACTGCCTGTGGATTCAGAAAGAAGTTTGATGCCACTGCCTATAACTATTGTCTCAGTAATCTACATTGTTCATCCCAGTACTCCGACTCAGACTCAGAGTAGCCATTGCATGGGGACATGTAATCTCTTCAGTTGGGGGGGATGTTAGGACTCAGAATTGACCTATTTTGACCTCATATTTTTGCCTTAATATTATCCTTTTCAGTCATAAGTTGTAAGCTTTTGATTACATAATGACTTATCACCCCAAGGTACGAAGTGACTTTCCACATATCTATATGTTTAATTGTTCATAGCATATTCGTGAGTATCTTTATATTTATCTTGGAAAAGCTGATTAAATTGTCTTAAGCCTGCAGGAATTATAAGTTATAGTTGCTGTGACACCAGAAACAGCAACTACACAGTTGCTGCAACACCAGAAACAACAACTACGCAGTTGCTGCAACACCAGAAGCAGCAACTACGCAGTTGCTACAGTCAGCAACAACAACCATCTAAAGCAGGCTATTTTGCAACAGCTGGAAATAACAACCGGCTACTATCTGAAGAACGCTGACGCGGCACGATCTACAGTTATCTAACGTGGGTAGAACACAGTTACCACTGCTTAAATCAGGAACAGCATGGGGAAACGGCAAAGGAATGTGAAGATCCCAAGAAGATGGTCGAAGACAGTTACCAGCTGTGTAACAGCCAGCACTTAAGAAAGAATATATTGTTATACTGTTGTAACAACGATCTGTAACTTTTATTTTTGATCAAATGAGTTAACTGAATGAACTGTAATGATCTATTGTAATAGATGTCTCCTCTATAAAGAGGAGACATCTACATTAGAAGGGGAGTGTGTAATCTGTAAGGGAGATTTTGAGAGACATCAGCAAGTCTGAACTTTATTGTACTTGAGTCTTTTGGCAGATGAATAAAGAATCGTTTTGAGCCTTTAATCTCATCTTCGTGTTCTGGGGAATCTTGTTAGAGGGACTGGGCCCACCTTCCTCACAAGATTCACCCATTTACTTTTCTGTTAAAGTGTGTAAGTGTGTGATAGTTTCTTTCCGCTTGTACTCTGTTTGGATTCTGTAGCATTACCTCTGGTATTTCCGCTTTGCTAGTACTCTGTTTCATTCATTGCTTGAAATTGTGCAAGGATATTTCACCGGTGAATTTGAGTGCAGTGTGTGTTAGCAATCTGGTTACAGAGGTAGGTGCTGAACGTCCTCACCTGGAGGATAGGGTCCTGATCCTTTGCCAACAGAGCATCCATCATTTCACTTTTCAGATTTGTAATCTTAATTAATTACTTTCATTTTAACAGTACAGTGATAACTTAGCGTAAGGATTACGTATACTACAGCTTTTTAATGCTTTTAGGAGTAAGTACATACAGTACGCGGTAGCCTTTGTAATAAAAATACTTTCCCAGGTTGACAATTAATGTGGTACTTGAATGTTTAATCCATAAACAATTCAACTAGCCAACACTAATATAACCCTCTCAAGGGCTTGGACTCCATATAGAGAGACCAAACCCAAGATGAAGACCAACCTACAATATTTTATAAGATCTAATGTGTCCCCTCACCTTCCAATACAACAAATTATTAGTGTATTTAAGTAAATGAGCATGGGAAGGGGCTAATATTTGTAGATGGGCTAATTTTCCATGATTTTTCCAAAAAAAGATTCGCCAATTTCCATTTTTTATAAAAATGATTCGCCCAAATTTTATAATATAAAATTATTTTACCTTAAAAATAACCAACATTATATAGAGAGTATATATAAAATCATTATAAATTTTAATAATTTTACAAATACATCAATAAACATTTTATACTTTATATATTAGGGACTAGTGAGATTCACCAATGTTTTTAAACTTCAAGATAATTTTCCATCCTTAAAATTTTCCCTGTAAATGAGTTTACAAATCATGGAACCAAGTGGGCACTCATGGTGGCATACCCTTTCATAGTGGGCTTTAGAATATAAAAGTGACTCCAAGTTCAAGAAGAAGGTTATCCAAAGACCCTATAATGTGGTTTTAGCCTCTAAGGGAGTAACTTGTCCATGGTACATCGAACAAATGTTAAGGGGTGTGTGATATAATGGTGGAATGGAATGGGGCATCAGGGGAAGGCTCCAAGTATTTGATTTCATTATGAGAATATTTGGCATAGTGACGACGCTGGCTGCAGCGATCGCCATGGGCACAGCAGACGAAAAGCTTCCTTTCTTCACGCAGTTCTTCCAAGTTGAGGCCAAATATAGCGACTTGCCAGCCTTCACGTATCCAATAAAACCTATCCAGTTTTCTTTTCTCAGTTTGAGATGAGTTTGTTCATACTCAGACTATACTTTCATTTCAGTTTTAAACCTAACTGAAATATTTTGTTAGATTGTATGTAGGTATATTGTGATAGCTAATGCCATAGCAGCAGGATACTTAATACTATCTCTACCCATTTCAATATTCATATGATCAGACCCCATGTAGAGGCCTTGAAGCCTATTCTCATCATCTTTGACGTGGTAAATATAAATTATCTATCTAGTTAATCTAATTTTTTTAATATATTATTTAGCAGTTAGATGAGAAGGGAGAGAAGCAGTGCTAGAGTATTATACTAGATTCCATTATAAAATTCATGAAAATTAGTTCTTATCCTAGCAATGTTCATTTTATTTTAATACTAATTTTTAAAATTGAATTGATCATCTCTTTATAAGATCTTAATTTCCTTTTAATTAAAATTTTTACATCTATAATTTAAAAATAATAATAATTTTTAAATTTTTTTATATCTATAATCTAAAAATTACAATAATTTTTTAATATATTCTTTTTATGAAAAATGATATTATTTAATAAATTGACCATCGATTGATAAATTCATATACCAATGGTTTAATTTTAGTGTGAAAACATGGCATTTATATATCCACCTTGTTACAGGTGATGGCCGTTGTGGATACGTCAGAGCCTCCGCAGCAGCTGCTATTGTGGATGTGGTTCGCTGGGGAGACTCTCGAGCCAATTGGTTTTCTTTCTGTCAGCAGTTCAGTTCATTCTGTGAGCGTGTCAGTGATGTATTGATTGCTTCTTCCGGTGCAGCCGTCATATTTGTTCTCCTCGTTGAATTTAATTCGTCTGCTCTATATAGGCGTGGACCTTAAAATTACTGGCCAACTTGTGTTATAGACATTTTTGTGCCTTGCATCACTGAGCATGAAATGTCAATAATCAAGGGATCCAAAGTCCCTAAACATGTTGTTCCTACCCCTAGAGGAACAAGGCCAGCAAACCACAGCAATTCACTGAAGTTCTCCACCTGAAAACACTCAAAAACAGGCCAATTCTGGATCATGTCAACTGCTCCACTGTCTACCTGCATTGAATGTCAACTGCAACAAAGGCTACCTGCACTGAGCGTAACTGGACAAGTGGCAGGCTCATTTCTCAATGTGTCAATGCCTAGGAAGCTTCCAAAATGACACTTGGATAAGGGAATTCGACTGGTGATGAGTAAGAGGTTCCAAATCTCCAAGTGGAAGCAAGAACCTCCAAGTGGACTCAAGAACTGAGAGAGGGAGAGGACACTAGTCACTTCTCAAGCTGACTCATCCTCTCTCCAAAACTCCTATATATAGATCTCTCCTCAATGAGATCAGGAGGCTGGAATGTTTTGATTGCAAAGAATTGTTGTTGGTTTGTGGTTGGATCATTGGGTGTTTATGCTTTGAAAAGGGGCTGAAGAAGGAATTCCATTCTGCTGGGAAGGAGATGCTGGGTTGGAGCCCTATGGGTTGTATCTCTTCCTAAACCTTGTTATCAATCAATAAAGCTTCTTGGTTCTTTCCTATATGCTGGTGTATATTGTATGATTTGCATTAGTATATTTGATTTACTTCTAATCCTGAATCATTTATGAATATGTATATTTGCCTTTGTGTTGTGTCCTTCTCTTGTCGCAAGTAGTTGTTCTCTTGTCACAGGTAGCTGTTCTCTTGTGATCTCGTGGGAATCAAGTAGCTGTTCTCTTGAGCAAGCGAGGAGGCATGTAGTTGTGGACACCCGAATAGGAGAGGATCTAGATTGAGGGACAACCGGAAGATAACGGTAAGTCTACCAATCTCCTCTCTTTCACATTTCATAAAGGAAGAAACCGAAGTAGTTGTATTCGTTTGTTGCTAAGGTACTGTCACACCTTAGGTGGATAGGATCATCCTGCATAGGCATTTTTCCCGACAACAAATTGGCGACTCCGCTGGGGAACATTTGTTTTAGTCATTTTGTTTGTGTTTATATCATTGTTTACTTCATAGACTCAACGGCAACAATCGAACTGCTTTGCAAAGTAGAATGTTGCTGCCTTGATCCTGTACTGGATTTTTGTCTATGATCTCAACAATGGACTCACAAATGACTTGATGATCCTTTGTGATAGTCTTTAGTACCCTCTCAAAGCATCCCTCTGTTTATACCTTGCTTGTGTTTCTGATTTGGCCTGAAACAGTTGATTTTTGAGCATTTTATGACCCGGAATCCAAGAGAAACGAGAGTTTCTCCTTTCAGCGCAGACACTGTGAAGGCAGTCTGCATTTCAACGCAGGTCCCGTGAAGGCTACCTGCGCTGAATGTCAAACTGACAGTGTTGGGCTTGCGCTGAACCAGTGTGGCCTTGTGCAGCTGGGGTTCTTTGCTGTCTTTTTCCCTGTTTTGATCTCTGTTTTTGCAGCCTTTAACCAGCATAGGTACCAGTCTGATAACCCCCTTTCTTTGCTTGAATTCTACCTCATTTTTGTACAAAAAGGCTGTAAGTGTTTTTATGTATTTGTGGCGTCGTTTACAGTTTTCCTTTGCATGAGTAAAGTAATCATCCTGTAGCCCTTGATTCAGATCTGATTGATTGATTGATTGTGATCTTAGGAGAGAGTTCATTGGTTGTTTGCAGTTTGATTATACATTTGCTTTTGCTTATTGGTTTGAGTTTGTCACTTTTAAGTGTCGAAACAAGTATTCTTTTCGAAAAATCGCAAAGTGATTGTAATCTCTTCTACCCTTGTTGATTTTGGAAAAAGTAAACTTGTTTATTTCAGTCATTTAAAAGCAAATTCAAAGTTGTACAAAAAGCTTTCTTTGTAGGCATTTATACTAAGAAAGTGGAAAACAAACACCTGCATTGTGCATTTGCATTTTGATAAGTTTGCATGTTTGATTTAGGAAGAGTGCATTAGAGTGTGCTGATTGCTCTTTGAGAAAAGATAGTCGCTCTCTTTTCCCTTAGTATCTAGGGTTTTCAAAGTTGAAAGATTATAAAGCTTGCTTATCATCTTAGATTGCATTTAGGAATTGTACCATACATCTCGTGGTGATCCTGAAAGACAAACTTTAGAAAGATCAACTTAAAATAAACTGAATGAACCTAACAATGCTTTGAAACATAACGCACAACATAGAGGTCTAGGCTAGAGACGTGTTCCGGCGTCGTTAAGCCTAGTGACTGTCGATCTCGTAGAAGGTGGGTGATTCCTCCTGAGGGACGATAGTGCTAGTACGGATTGTGCTCCCACGTACCATCGCGTATATATTGGGAGACCCCTATACGCATATATCCTTTATCCTTAGGAAGCCGTGTCGGCCACCCTACTGATCGCAATGCAGTGAACACAGCATTCACGAAGATCGACCACCCGTACCGTAAAAAGTATTCTGTGGTTTTGCGAAAAGTTTGGCACACCCTCTGCCTCGATCTCTAGAGCAGTTTCTTTTGGCCTTTTTCAGACTCTATAACAGAAAATGTCCATCCGAGCATTTGTCACTTCAGGCTCGTTAAAACATCGAAGGAGACTAGAGTCATCTTTAGCTTTTTCTCGACTCTTTAAAACTGAAAAAGCAAGTTGTGTCTAAAGCGTCGTTAACAATTTATTTTAAACGGAACAATCATCCTTTATTCCTGCGTTGATCTTCGAAGTTACTCTACCTTCATCACAAAGTTCTTGTAGAATCGTTAGGAAATCTTTTGGATAGACTAAATATGTCTGAACAACCATCGACATCAAGGACTGTGTCATCCGACACAGCAGCGGTAGAGCCTCCTGCTGCTACTCCAACGATGTTCGCTGGTATACCATCTGTCCCGGCAAATTGTCAACAACAAGCTGGAGTCCAATCAGAGACTGTTTCGACGACATGGTTAGTTCCTATTTCTTCATCCGGATTATCATCTGGTATTACTTATGTTGAAACTCAAGGAATTGATCCAATATGTCTTCAAAGGCCAATCTACCCTTTAAGCACTGGATTGCCACCATATGGAGGGCAGTATGCCTTTTCATTGTTCCCCACCAGAGAACAACCATATGGGAGTTTACAACAAAGTTCAGGTCAAACTAGAATTACATCCAGCGGATGGGTACCAATACTGCCTCAGCAACCAAGGGTTGCATATTCAATGCAACCAGTCCACCCTGTGTCGAATGTTGCCACTATACCTGGTATGTTGATTGCGTCGCAAGTACAAGCGCTACCTGTTGTATGTCAACCCCAAGTTTCTCAGGTTGCCATACAACAGCCTCTTGTCTCGAAAACTCAATCACAACCTCCGGTTAGTGCCTCCTTATCTGGAGCGACTCAGGCTCAAACAAGTACTATGACTCCTCATCTTGGTCAATCATCCAGTATTGGACAACAGCAAATGGTCCAACAACCAGAGCTGGTTCAAACTCAACAACCGCAATTCCAGCAATCATATCAAGGACCCGAGCAACAAGTCTTTGTAAGTAATGGGCAACCGTATAATAATGGTTATTCCCATCAAACTTGTCAAAGTTGCCAGCATCAAATACATTATGCTGGTATGCAAAGACCCACTGCTCAGGTGATTCCATCTTATCCTAGGTATGCTCCGCCTAACCTGAATCAACAGTTGCCCTTTGTAGCAACTCTAGAATTACCAGATCTAAACCGGCTGACGAATGATCCAATTGCTTATGCCCCTTGGTGGCAAGCGATTCCGCATAAAATTTCATCGGACATTCCTAAATTCAATGGAAATCCAGGTGAAGACCCATCGAATCACGTCATTACTTTTCATCTGTGGTGTTCGTCGAACACCCTAAACGATGATTCGATAAGGCTTCGCCTTTTTCAGAGGACATTTGTTACACAGTAATTTGTCACCATTGATCACCGTCCCTATCGCCCCGTTTCCATACAGTGGAGGACGCATTCCAGGACCTGTGAGCAGTGACATAACCCAAAAACACTTGCATTATGTTCCCCTGAGTATGTACTTCATGTTCCCTGAAGACACCTTCTGCAAATTATCCCTGGAAAGTACTCTTTTTCCATTGGCGCAGGTCCATAGTATCTTACCCGCGCCAATTACTGAGGTCCTCAAAAGAGGGCGTGACCATTGGTGCTCTGTCACAGAACAACACCCGCGCCAGCCCAGTTTGGTAATGATTTTTGACAAACGCATGCCCATCTGCTTTTTCCCTTCAGATCACGAAGTCTTTTGAGGGAAAAATCCACCGGATAGAGGTCGAGAGTCATCATCTATCCTTGACATCTATCCACAGTAGCTTTTCAGAGATAATGCCAATCCACAATGGGTGTCCTGGTTCAGCGAATCTTTCTCCCTTCTCCATCTATAAATATCTGTCCTCATGCATTAGACAAGGTAGTTTTTGAGTTCTTGGAGGAATGCTAGTTGTGATTATGCTTGTCATGAGTGATAGTGAAGCATAGAGAGGTTATGCTGCCGGAGAGGAGGTACATTGCAAGACACATATAGTTGCTCGCCCAACCAGAGGAGAGGTTCAACGTCAGAACCTTGGTTGTAACTTTTCCTGTCTATTATTCGTTAATGAACGACTGCTATTATAGTTCCAATCTCATTGTCTATTATAGTGATGTTTGATTTATTTCCTTTCTGACTGAAATATAGTTGTGCCTTGGTGGATTTTATGCTTGTATCTGTTTCTTCCTTTGCATGTACAGGTGTCCGTTTGCAAGGATCGCAAGGATTGTGACCTGCTGGAGCGAGGGAGCGGGAATACCAACTCTGCTTCGACTATAGCGTTGGATTCCAGGTTGGTCTTCTTAATTCACTTTTAGTGTACAACTAGGAACTTGCGTGGCAGCGTGAATCGATTGTGGCTAGTTCTGTTTTAAGCTAGTGGGATCGCCTCTGTCCGCAGAGGGGATTTACCTATCCAACAATTTGGCGACTCCACTGGGGAGAAGCTATTTGGAGTTTGTCTTGCATGTTAATTTTCTCTTGCTTGCTTGAGTGAATGAGTTTTCTGGGTCCGTTTTGAGATTATTCTTTACTGTTTGATCCATCTTAACACTGTCAACCCGACCTGGGGTCGTGTTATTTATTTTTTAGCTGGCAAGCTTAGTTGGCACGGTTTTACTCTGACAGTCGCGCTAGTTGGCGCATGTTGCCCAACAGCAACCCGCGCCAATCCTTTGGTAGCGCACGTTGCAGGCTGACAGTCGCGCCAGCCCTGTAAATTTTACCTGTGTGTTGGTGGGAAGCTCTTTCAACTCAGATTTTTATCTTTTTATATCTCTTACAGCCTCTGGAAGTGTGTCGAACTTCTGTTTGACTGGTTCTACCCTTTATCCTTCAGTTGTTTGCTTATTTCTATTGATTTACGTCTCAGCCCTAGAACATCTAGTGGCTTCGCATGTCTAGCCTTCTGTGGGAAGTTTCGGTCTTTTGATTTTCCAGTCAACTTGTTGGTTGTGTTCCGCACCTATCTAGTGGTTTGTTAAAGCTTGGTCTTCTATGCTTTGGGTGATTCACTTCTAGTCTCTTTGGATTTTGCTCGACTTCATTTGAACTTAGATTACATGGTTCATTGAAAGTCTTTGTGTTTTTCCTTGCTTGCATAGTTCATGTTGGTGTTTCAGAATTGGTTCTATTTCATTGAGTGAACTTGGATTGTTTATACTTGTGAATATCTGTTAAGATTTGTTTAAATGCATCATGCCATCTTAAAGGAAAGAAAAACAAAAGATCTTTTGCATCATATTAGTTAGCGTTTATTGTTATTTGTTGCTATTAAAAAGAAAAAGAAAAAAATTTCATTTCTTGTTATTAGCCGCATTAGGATCTTTGTTTTTTGCTGAGTGATCATTTCGTTTGTGTAAAGATCTCAACCCTCCTGTAGATAGAATTCATCGAATGAAATGGTATAGTTTTGGCATGTAGTTTGCATTTAAGAAGTTTTTGAGATATCACATACGGTAGGACCAAAAAACTGAAACATAATTGAAGATAAACTTTAAAATAAACTCAATGAACATAACAATGCATTGGAACATAACGCAAATACTCTAGAGGTCTAGGTTAGAGACGTGTTCCGGCGTCTTTAAACCCGGTAGCTTACCGTTGAGTGGTTGGGTGATTCCTCCACGGTGAAACGATAGGTGCCAATACGGATTGAGCTCCCACGTACCGTCGCGTATATACGGGAGACCCCACTAGGCTATTATCCTTTATCCATAGGAAGCCGAGTCTGCCGCCTTACAAGCCGTAATGCACTGAACACAGCATTCGGGAAGATTGACTGCAGTACGGGAAGTCCTTGGTTTTCATCTGATTGCCAAGGTGTATAAGCAGTTTTACGGATTGTTTGGTAAACCTTTTGCCTAGATTCTCCAGAGTAGTCACTTTTGATCCTTTTCGGACTCCCTAAAAGAAAAGGTGCCTGTGAGCGTCTTGTCACTTCGAGCTCATTAAATATTCGAAGGAGACTAGAGTCATCTTTTGTCCTTTTCTCGACTCTTAAAACATGAAAAGGTCAAGTTGTGTCTCAGTGTCTTAAAATTTATTGGCCACGATAACATCTACCCAATTAGATTTTGTTTGCGTTAGCTTGAGTAGGATTCTTTCTCGTTCAATGGCATCCTTCCCTGAGCCCACCGACCAAGGTGTTCCTCCTGATGGAAACCCTCGTCCATTTCCTTCTGTTGGAAATTTCGGTGTTCAGTATATCGCAACTTTGTCTTTGCCTCGGTTAACCATCGGTTTGCCCGTATGGTTGGTTTCAAACTCGCCCCTTGTCGTCGCAGATTGACGATACCTTATCAGCTCGTAAGGGAAAATGGAAGGTTCGTTTCCCTTGTCGACTTTGTGAAGGTAATCATCTCCTTCGCCTTTGTCCACTTATGGATGAAGCCTCCCGTCTTTTGGAAAGTCTGTCAGCTCCCTTACCCCAGCTACCCACTGGATATCAGCGTCTTTTTGCAACTGCAGATCATCTCTCCGCTAACCAAGAGATCAAGCATGATTCCTCTTTGGTCCAGCCTTCTCTTCCCGAACCTGGCTGTGCTCAGCCTGTTCCAGACCAGTCCCTGGTCGGAAAGAGTGTTGATTTACGTTCATCATCTATGCACCACTTTATCATCAAGGATGAACCATCTGAATCCAAACCAGACGAAAGTCCAAAGGTCCAGATGACAGTTGACCCGGTCTTTCAAACGGTCCAGATGACAGTTGACCCGGTTTTCCCTTCGGAAGTTCCATCCTCAGATGATATTACATCTGAATCCAAACCAGACGAAAGTCCAAAGGTCCAGATGACAGTTGACCCGGTCTTTCAAACGGTCCAGATGACAGTTGACCCGGTTTTGCCTTCAGAAGTTCCATCCTCAGATGATATTATCACTGTGAAGAATGAAGACCCCACCGTCCAAATTCTATTCATCAACATAGACTCTAATGATCAAGTGAGCATCCCTCTCATTCCTTCGCAGCAGGAAGGAAGTCCATCAGAATCATATCCGGCCGTTTATCCGGTCCCACCTCCAAGCAACCTAGTTGTTTCCTTCAATTGGGATCAACTAGGCAATCCTCGGTTACCAGCTTCCATACCATTTCGAATTATAGTCCAAGTCTACCGAATGGTTATGGCCGGTACAATTATTGATGAGGGATCTCCTGTGAGCATCCTTTCTTCAACAGCTTGGGAAGCACTTGGTTCGCCACTGCTTCTGCCTGAGATGAGAAACCTTACAGGTTTTCATCGAGAAACCACTCGACCTTTAGGAATTCTTCCCAATGTACCTATCACATTAGAAGGGAAGACCGTTCAAATGGGCGTCATGGTAGTCCAAGGTCCGTTAGATTACAATTTACTCCTTGGACGAGACTATATTTATCGCATACGTGCAATTGTATCCTCACTCTTCAGAGTGATGTGTTTTCCGCACGAAGGACGCATGATCAAGATCGTAGACCAACTTTCGTTCCCCGGTTCACACTTCACATATAGTCATCTACCATTCCTAAATGGTCTTATTTCCATAGGAAATGCCTCAACATCCACTCCGTCATTTTGATGACGACAGCTGACCCGGGCGCGTGACTGAAGCCCGGGGGGCATGCATCCTCCTTTTCAAAATCGAGTCTTTCCAAATGAACCTTCATTCCATCCACTCTGTGAATGCCATGAAGCTTGGGGGGCGTGTACCTCGATTTGCATTATCATGCTGGGGGCATGCAAATTTATAGCAAGCATAGTTTTTCGTTTCAAGCTTGTGTAAACATGAAACCGAATCCAAGCAAAGTTCTCCATGGTTCAAGCTTGTGTAGAAATGAACCTATACCTGATTTACATCCCGTGTTTGCCTTTTATCTGCTAAATTCTGCTAGATGAGCCTTGGTTGTTTCATTCCATCGCCACCATCTCTTTGGCCGATCATATGCTTTCACTTGGTTGTTTATCCTTTCCTGAGGAACCGCAACGATGAGTGGTTTTATTAGCTAGCCTCTTGACCATTACATGTTTTGAGCAAGTTCCATCATTACCAGAACCAGTTGCTACCCTTTATACCACTCGTTCCTTTAGGACGAGTCGCCTTTACGCTCTTTTCTGACTCGTAAAATATGAAAAGATTGCCGAGTATTTTTCCTTTTTGACTCGTTAAAGAGAATAAAAATGGAGGTCCGCTTTCAGCTCTTTTTCTGACCATTTAAAGAGGAAAAGATTGCCGAGTTTTCCCTCTTGACTCGTTAAACGTTAATAAGGGGCGGTCGTTTTAAGTTCTTTTTGTCGACCGTTAAAACATAAAAAGATTACCGGGTTTTTGTCGTTTCAAACTCGTTAATGGTTACGAAACGACGTGATTTTGATCACTTTTTTACTTTTTCAGGTCGAAATCACTAATTATGAAAAGTACTCCTCGATCGTAATGGTCGGGCGGTTCTTTCGGGCATTATTTTATACTTTTTCGGGCCCGAGAGACACAACTTTACGAAAAAGGACACCCCTGGAGTTTCCTTTTCTGCTGTCTTTTCAAACTCTCTAAACATGAAAAGACGCCGAGTTCTTCATTTGTCAGACTCGTTAAAACCTGATGACATCGGATTTTGTCGAAATGACACACCACAAGCATATGCTATCCCCATCAAGCTTGTTAAAAATAACTGGGGTACTCGCCAGAAATGGTGGGGGAAAAGAAAATTTTGGAACCATAATTATTATCGTGTCGGCAGTATGTCGCTCTTGAACATGGCACTTTTCTGCTTTTGTGTCCAGGGTGGGGATATCTCATCTCATATTTTTCACTTGCTTCCATGGACTTGGGTACCCTATTTGACCTCTCATCCACTCATTGCCTCGTCATCATGACCCTTGATACATTGATGTCAAATACTGCCAATTCCATTAATGTGCCGCCGATATGTTCAAGAGAAGTTGACCTCTGCAAAGAAACAACCTCCCTCTGATAGTTCGTACAATCTTGATTCACAACATTATCTCTTTGTCTCGTGTCGATGATGTGGGAAACATTATGGCCCACCTTTGATCAAGGTCACTTCCTGTCGACTTCAGCTCATTATCCAGGAAGTTGATCTAGAGACTCCCTTCCGGTGCCTTGGAGCCTGCATGCCTCAATGGCAGGTTCGTCGTGTTCGACGTGAGGTTTTCATCATTGGCCTCCGATCGAATGATTCTACGGGTGTTCAACTTCAGATCAGTAATTCGCAGGCCGTAGATTGTTCCTATAGTACCTTGAGGGCCATTGTCATTATTGGTGGTACCTCTCGCATCTGTTAACGGTTTCTACTATTGACTGGTAATCAGACGATGTTCATGCATGTTTGACTTCAGCTCATATATTCACATGCTTGAACTTGTACTCTTGTTCGGGTCGAGATGGAACGCAAGACCCTGGATTGTGTCTATTGTAATCCAGGTGTGATTCTTGATACATGACTCATTCACTGGATGGCTGCGACCATACCTGAGTCAATTCATTGATCCTAACCAGATGGTTGCGTCCATACTATGGATCTAGATTATTTATGTACTCTCTTATGGATGGCTACGACCATACCACATACATCATGTAATTGAACTATCAGTCGAATCTCTTAATGCAGATCCTCGGCGGCAGCTATATATGTGTTCTTGTGTGTTCTTGTGTGTTCTTGTAAAGCATTTCACCCCTCTCTCTACCTCTCGGACTTCATGCTTTAGGGGGCATCTGTTACACAGTAATTTGTCACCATTGATCACCGTCCCTATCGCCCTGTTTCCATACAGTGGAGGACGCATTCCGGGACCTGTGAGCAGTGACATAACCCAAAAACACTTGCATTATGTTCCCCTGAGTATGTACTTCATGTTCCTTGAAGACACCTTCTGCAAATTATCCCTAGAAAGTACTCTTTTTCCATTGGCGCAGGTCCATAGTATCTTACCCGCGCCAATCACTGAGATCCTCAAAAGAGGGCGCGACCATTGGCGCTCTGTCATAGAACAACACCCACGCCAGCCTAGTTTGGTAATAATTTTTGACAAACGCACGCCCATCTGCTTTTTCCCTTCAAATCACGAAGTCTTTTGAGGGAAAAATCCACCGGATAGAGGTCGAGAGTCATCATCTATCCTTGACATCTATCCATAGTAGCTTTTCAGAGATAATGCCAATCCACAATGGGTGTCCTGGTTCATCGAATCTTTCTCCCTTCTCCATCTATAAATATCTGTCCTCATGCATTAGATAAGGTAGTTTTTGAGTTCTTGGAGGACTGCTAGTTGTGATTATGCTTGTCATGAGTGATAGTGAAGCATAGAGAGGTTATGCTGCCGGAGAGGAGGTACATTGCAAGACACATATAGTTGCTCGCCCAGCCAGAGGAGAGGTTCAACGTCAGAACCTTGGTTGTAACTTTTCCTGTCTATTATTCGTTAATGAACAACTGCTATTATAGTTCCAATCTCATCGTCTATTATAGTGATGTTTGATTTATTTCCTTTCTGACTTGAATATAGTTGTGCCTTGGTGGATTTTATGCTTGTATCTGTTTCTTCCTTTGCATGTGCAGGTGTCCGTTTGCAAGGATCACAAGGATTGTGACCTGCGGGAGCGAGGGAGCGGGAATACCAACTCTGCTTCGATTATAGCGTTGGATTCCAGGTTGGTCTTCTTAATTCACTTTTAGTGTACAACTAGGAACTTGCATGGCAGCGTGAATCGATTGTGGCTAGTTCTGTTTTAAGCTAGTGGGATCGCCTCTGTCCGCAGAGGGGATTTACCTATCCAACAACATTGACAGGTCTAGCGGCTAAATGGTATATTGAATTACCTAGAGCCTCTTTCGATAATTTCAGCTCCCTAGCCATGACTTTCTTAACCCATTTTCAGTTACCGATAAGGTATGAAACGGGAACGGAAATCTTAACCAACTTCAAGCAGACAACGGCCACTCATATATCCGATCATATACATGAGTGTCGTCGTCGTCGTAGGATGGTGAAAACATACGTTCCCGATCAGCTGTTAGCTGAATGGTTTATAAAGTCGTTACTTCCTGCCATAACGGAAGATGTGGCCAAGGGGGGAGTCGTAACGGAGGAGCAAGTTATTGCTCGTGCACAATATCTAGACTTAGTATATACTCAGTCCAGCATGCTCTATGATAAAATACCTGACGCCCCTAGACCGGAATTTTCAATTCCTCCTCCTCCTAAATCAAATAGTGATTCTCATGCCGGCGATGGCGTGATTGGCGCAACAGACATGAAATCGACAAAGGATGTATCTAAAAAGGCCCGTAAGATTTCCGGTCAAAATACAAATGAGGAATTTCTTGCCTTGGAAGTAAGTGCCGTGTCGGACAACAAGGGAAAACAACTGAAGCAACCAGGGGGCAAGAAGAAAAAGAAAGGGAGAAAAAGGAAACCCCCTACGGGGTGTCATATATGCGATGAGGATCATTGGACATCAGATTGTCCATACAAAGCTGAGCTTAAAAGATTCTTTAAGAGTTCGAAAACCTCAGCTGTGTTGACTGATCCGTTTCCAAGCCCGAGAACCGAACTGGTTGCAAATCAAAATGCTTCCCGATCCCAAGTGCTTATGTTGTCTGTATCAAAGCAGCAAAGTGATGCTTTGACGAGGAATAAATATTACAGGAATCCAAAGCTGTCGAACAACAGGGCTAATGAACAACCTAGTAGTTCGACAACAACTTTAACTGAACTTGTGCCACCCATCGTTCCTGAGCCAATGATAAAGTCGCAAAAGGGAGCAGTGCACAAATCGACATTTAATCCTTGTGCGGAAATAGCACAGATAAAGGACATGGCCCAATCGCCGTCTGCTATGTCGACACTTGAGGTACCGCAAAATTGCTTCTCCCAAGAACGAGCTTTATTATCAGCTATAGGTGAGATTGACCTAATGGATTCCAATCTTGTGGCCTTTGATCATAAAGGATATGACCCTCAGTTACCAGCTCAACTAGCTTTCCTGATTCAAGTGAAAGCCCTCAACAAAACTGTTCATCGAACAATTATTGATGAGGGAGCATCTACATGCATTATGTCGATGAGTTGCTGGAAAACTTTAGGGTCTCCAACCTTGTCTCGATCTTCAACGACACTAAAAGCATTCGACGGAAGGACATATACCCCATATGGTATCCTAAGCAACTTGATAGTTGAACTAGGAGGGAAAACAATAGAAATAGATGTTGAAGTCATCGATGGGAATCTTGATTACAACATCCTACTAGGAAGACCGTGGATCTATGCCATGGCCGCAGTTGTGTCGACCTACTTCAGGAAGATTGCATTTCCCTTCCAAGGAGGAATTACAATCGTTGACCAACAAACTTTTCTCCCCAACAGTTCACAAGTTACGGGAAGCATTCCAATGATCCATGGAAGCAATCATTCGCTCCAAAATATCGGAGTAGGTCTACTAAAATACCCTGCTTTAATGGGTACTTTTGCCCTACCGCCTCCAATTAATCTGGCGGAAGTGGCCACAGTGGAATATGAAACCTTCTACATCTAATGGATTTGGATGCCGAGGACGGTTCTTATCTCGTGTCAACCTTGTTAAAAAATGAAACAAGGAGTCATGAGGATAGTTATTTTACTATGTCAACCTCATTAAAAAATGAAACAAATCCCCTTTTCAAATCTCAAAGGTAAACCTTCATTCCAACCACCGAGTTGAATGCAATGAAGCTTGGGGGGCATGCACCTCGATTTGCGTTATTATGCTGGGGGCATGCAAGCTTATCAACGAGCAGTTTTAGCATAAAGTTCATGCTCGTTAAAAAATAAATGCAAGAACCGAGCAGTTTTAGCAGCATAGTTCATGCTCGTTAAAAAATAAACATAAGCTTGAGCAGTGTTTTGGCGCATTCAAGCTCGTTAAAAAATGAACCCATCCCGGTAAATAACCATTCAGTATGTAACCTGATCAACCATAAAAGCCTTGGTCGTGTTTTGTGTACCGTCACCTCCACCGTTCATTTGGCCGATTGTTTACCTCCATTTGATTGTTTGCCCATTTTGAGGAACAGCTGTGAAGAGTGATTTCACCTAGCCATCCTTGTGACACTGCCATTCCAACCTATACCTAGAATCAGTTGCTAACCTTGTTCATCACTCGTTCCTCAAAAGACGAGTCTCCTTTAAGCTCTTTTCTATTGACTCGTAAAATATAAAAAGATTGTCGAGTTTTGGCCTTACAGCTCGTTAAACGACCAGAAGTGCTATCCCTCCTCTAGATTTTAATCTTTTTGGACCTAAGGGATTATTGCACAAAAAGATCGAGCGCTTGTTTTGTTCAGCTCGTTAAAAATACCGAAAACTCATCCCTTATGTATTGTTTTATACTTTTTCGGACTTAAGGGATTAGATGACGAAAAAGGAATTTTGGAGTTAACTTTATGTACCTTTTCAGACTCTCTAAAAATGAAAAGGGCCGAGTTTTCCTTGTCGTTAGACTCGTTAAAATCACTAAATAGCGACAAACTTGTCTTTAGACGAGAACGAGTTTCACTATCGCTAGGCTCGTTAAAACATAGCGATGGGCTTGCCCGAAGGGCAGGTTATAGAACAAGCATATGTTATCCTCCTCAAGCTTGACAAAAAGAAAGAGGTACTAGTCAGAAATGACTCGGGAAAAATTGGGAAAAAATCAAGAAAACTTTGATGGTAGCAGGTCGCTCTTGAACATGACACTTTTCCTCCGTACCACATTGGGTTGGGTTGTTTCATTCACCGGTCACATCACCATGGTCTCGCCATACCATCCATACTTGGGGTAATGCTACGAATCCATCACATCAGTGTCGCCATATGTTCAAGAGAAGTCGTTCAGAAAGAGTCAACCGGGTCCCATCCACTGCCATACATTATCCTTCATCCATTCATGACCGCCACCCCGAATCATATGTCACAGATCGTTTTCACCTCCATTAAAATCATTAGCTCCATTCCGTGTCACTGATGTGGGATTTATTAAGGCCCTCCTTTGACGGATCGCTTCTTGTCGACATCAGCTCATTATCCAAGAAGTTGATCTAGGAACAACCCCTTCAGTACTTTGAAGCTTGCATGCCTCAATGGCAAGTTTCTCACTTCCGGCGACAGGTATACATCAATGACCTTCGACCAGGAGATTTTGCGTGGTGTTCGACGCCAAGTCCTTTATTCACACCACGTGAATTGTACTGCAGTACCTTGAGGGTCATTATCATTATCGGTGATTCCTCTCGCGCTTGTTAATGGTTTACATCATTGACCGGTAATCAAGCGATGTCTTTCCATGTTCGACTTCAGCGCAATTCTCACATGGATCGACTTGTACTTAGAGTGAAGATCGAACGAGTTTGAAGACCCCGGATCTAGTTTCATCCATCCGGGCTGCGATATATATTCAGGAAAAAATAAAGACATTTGGCATGTACATCATTGCAGCAGATGATCATCCTACTCAAAGGATGATAGTTTCGCCAGAATTATCAGTCTACCATCAGACGATCGTCTGTTCTATGTACCAAAATGTATTTATAAAGCTGAGCATGGGAATGCCCGCCTCAGCTAGATCATGAAAGCAGTATGAATCATAATGTATTGTATTGTATCTTATTACAGGTCTCCTCCCAGCAAATGGATGAACTTCGGACTCCCCTGGATAAAGCATTTCACCCGATAAACGGCCTCATACTTTAGGGGCCAACTGTTATAGACATTTTTGTGCCTTGCATCACTGAGCATGAAATGTCAATAATCAAGGGATCCAAAGTCCCTAAACATGTTGTTCCTACCCCTAGAGGAACAAGGCCAGAAAACCACAGCAATTCACTGAAGTTCTCCACTTGAAAACACCCAAAAATAGGCCAATTCTGGATCATGTCAACTGCTCCACTGAGCATCTGCGCTGAATGTCAACTGCTCCACTGTCTACCTGCGTTGAATGTCAACTGCAACAAAGGCTACCTACGCTGAACGTAACTGGACAAGTGGCAGGCTCATTTCTCAATGTGTCAATGCCCAAGAAGCTTCCAAAATGACACTTGGATCAGGGAATTCGACTGGTGATGAGTAAGAGGTTCCAAATCTCCAAGTGGAAGGAAGAACCTCCAAGTGGACTCAAGAACTGAGAGAGGGAGAGGACACTAGTCACTTCTCAAGCTGACTCATCCTCTCTCCAAAACTCCTATATATAGATCTCTCCTCAATGAGATCAGGAGGCTGGAATGTTTTGATTGCAAAGAATTGTTGTTGGTTTGTGGTTGGATCATTGGGTGTTTATGCTTTGAAAAGGGGCTGAAGAAGGAATTCCATTCTGCTGGGAAGGAGATGTTGGGTTGGAGCCCTATGGGTTGTATCTCTTCCTGAACCTTGTTATCAATCAATAAATCTTCTTGGTTCTTTCCTATATGCTGGTGTATATTGTATGATTTGCATTAGTATATTTGATTTACTTCTAATCCTGAATCATTTATGAATATGTATATTTGCCTTTGTGTTGTGTCCTCTTGTCGCAAGTCGCTGTTCTCTTGTCACAGGTAGCTGTTCTCTTGTGATCTCGTGGGAATCAAGTAGCTGTTCTCTTGAGCAAGCGAGGAGGCAAGTAGCTGTGGACACCCGAAGAGGAGAGGATCTAGATCGAGGGACAACCAGAAGATAACGATAAGTCTACCAATCTCCTCTCTTTCACATTTCATAAAGAAAGAAACCGAAGTAGCTGTATTCGTTTTTTACTAAGGTACTGTCACACCTTAGGTGGATAGGATCGTCCTGCATAGGCATTTTTCCCCACAACAACTTGTATGTTTGTATAACAGTGTGACACCAATTTATATTAGAATAGATTTAGAATGGCACCATCAAGATGCCATTTGCTTCAGTAAAATTCTCTCTAAAAATATGAGCAGCAGGAGTTCTTTCAGGAGCCTCCGTGTTTCATAGAATGTGAGACTGTCATGTTAAAATTGAAATGCGTATGCCTCTGGTCAATTTGAAATAGTTTTAACAGATGGATTTGTTTTCTATTTGATCCTTGTTGAAATGTACTTTCAACTACTGGGTTCGTTCCAGAAAACCGCCAGTTTTTTTCCCGCATCGCCTTTTGCCGAAAGTTGTTTTTCCTTCGAGGGCAGCGAGCATGTACGCCGGTTGACACGTGGTTTCCAAAACCACCATTCCCAGGCACTTAAAGTTCAGCAAGTTGAGCCTTGCAATATTGTCAACAGTCGTCCGTTTAAGGAGGGGTAGATCTACGGTTCTGGTAGCGGCACATGTTTTTTGGTTAATCGGAAGGACCTCTGTATGACTGACATTGGCCGTATGACTGAATCGTTTGCATGGTTGATTGAATGTAATTAATATATTTTATTACGGTTGGTAAAATATAGTTAAGGTTTTAATTTTATTGTTTTTTATTTTCACAAGAGTTTGTTTTAGGGCATAAGTAAAAACAAAAAGTTAAGTTATTTTTTGTTGTTCTGGAGTATGTAATATGCGCAACAACACGAATGTTTTTCTTGAGGGCATATGTAATGTAACACAATACGCAGTAGCGTGAGAGCGTATGTAATAAATTTTCTTTACACAGCAGTGTAAAAAAAATAAATTTGAAAGCAGAGACAGTTTTGTTTTAAAAAAATTGTAGCAGTGTGAATGAAGAGATTTTTACACACAGCAGTGTAAATTTTCAAAGGAGAGACAGAGTAAACTTTTTTTGTGGAACTGAAGCGTTCTCTGGTTGTAATCCCTCTGTTAGAGGAAGATCTTATTTTGTAATAACAATTTTATTAATGAATACAAGTTTCTCTGTGCATATGTGAAACTCTGTCCTCTAGAAACATTATTTTTGTCTTCTCTGTGTTAAGAAACAGAGCGTCGACAAACGATTGATTATGTGATTTTGCCGAAGATTATCTAAAAAATTTTCCTCTGTTTATTTGTTCTGGAATTATCAGAAAGTCCCAACATGGTATCAGAGCTTGTCCAAGCTCTTTGAAGGTGTCAAAGAAGCTGAAGGAAGGATTTCTTGTTGCAGCAGCTTCTCCAGCAGAGTGAAAACTCAGTCAAGAAAGAATCCAAGGTATTTCTCAAGTTAGTTTTTGTGTTACTGTCCTCACAGTCAGTTATTTTAAATACACAGTCAAGCATTTTGAAGCATAGTTAAGAGTGCAAGAATGGCTGGAGCCAGCACTAGCATGGGTATCTGTAATACCCAGCTCCCACAATTTAATGGGAAAAACTATGACTACTGGGCAATAACTATGAGAGATCTGCTTGCTTCCCAAGACTTATGGGAATTAGTTGAAGATGGTTTTGAAGAACCAACAGATGAAAATGAGTTTAATAATTTAACTCAGGCAGGGAAAGATCTATTGAAGAGCAATAAGAAGAAGGATTCTAAAGCCCTCTACTTTTTGTATCAAGCAGTGCATGAAAGTGTGTTTCCAAGGATAGCAACAGCTAAGAGATCCAAAGAAGCATGGAAAATTCTCAAGATAGCCTATCAAGGCATGGAGAAAGTGAAGACAACAAAACTACAGTTGCTGAGGAGAGATTTTGAGACTCTCTGCATGAAGGAGTCAGATAATATCGACTCATTCTTCACACATGTGATTGGTGTGGTCACACAGATAAGGTCTCATGGAGAGATTCTTGAAGAAAGGAGGATTGTGGAGAAACTATTGAGGATCCTACCCTCAAGGTTCGATGCGATTGTCACCACCATAGAAGAGACTAAGGATCTCACAAACTTCTCGGTTGATGAACTACATGCATCACTGATAACACATGAGCAGTAATTGAGTAGAAATGAAAACTCATCTCTAGAGCATACCTTTAAGACCCAGATGTTCTTTGGAAGAGGAAGAGGTCAAGGCAGAGGAAACAAGAGAGGAAGAGGCAGAAGCCAAAACAGAGGTGGAAGAAACAGTCCAGCAAATGCTTAAGGAAGAGGCAACAATCCAAATCAGAACCAAGGCCAAGGCAGCAACCAACAAAGTGGACAACATCATGCTCAAGGACAAAGGTATGATAAATCCAATGTCCAATGTCACTATTGTAAAAAATATGGGCATTATGCAAATGAATGTACGAAGAAGCAACATGATATGAGTAATAAAAATAGTGCAAATTTCACTAGAGAAAATATCAGCCAAGATAATTTGTTTTTAGCCTATGATATGATTGAAGCAAAGAGTGAAGATGTATGGTTTCTAGACTCCGGTTGTAGCAACCATATGACAGGAAACATAGCCCTGTTTTCTAAGTTAGATCAGAGTGTGAAATCACAAGTCACACTAGGGACTGATAGTAAAGTTTCTGTTATGGGAAAAGGAGAAGTAAATGTCTTAACAAGGAAAGGTGAAAAGAAAACCATAGCAGATGTTTATTATGTTCCTGGAATGAAATGTAACCTCATAAGTATTGGATAGCTTATTCAAAAGGGGTACAATGTTTTCTTTGTAAATGATGTATGCACCATCATGGACAAAACACCCAGCAAACAATGTATTGCTGAAGTGAAGATGACTAGGAACAGGATGTTCCCTCTCAGAATGACAACAGATTTAAAAAATGGAGAAGAAATAGTAGCGGTGACACAAGAGGCTTTCCAAAGCGAACCAAAGGATGAAAATTGGTTGTGGCACTTGAGATTTGGACATCTCAACTTTGTAGGTCTTAACTTGTTGAATAGAAAAGGAATGGTAAGAGGATTACCATTGATAGAGAAACCAGACAGCCTTTGTGAAGGTTGTATCTTGGGGAAACAACACAGAGAAATTTTTCCATCTGGGAAAAGCATAAGGGCAAAAGCACCCTTAGAGATTGTCCACTCAGATTTATGTGGACCGATGCAAACTCCATCACTTGCAGGCAGCCACTATATACTAACATTTATTGATGATTTTACTAGAAAAACTTGGGTTTATTTCCTGAAGAACAAAAGTGAAGTGTTTGAAAGATTTTGCAATTTCAAGGCACTTGTAGAAAACCAAAGCGGGCTGCATATCAAAGTTCTAAGAACTGATAGAGGAGGTGAGTATATCTCCAAATAATTTCTACGTTTTTGTAGAGAAAATGGAATTCATAAGTAGTTTACCACTAGGTACACTCTGCAGCAAAATGGAGTTGCTGAAAGGAAGAATAGGACAATCATGGATATGGCGAGGAGTATGTTAAGGGCAAAGCATTTTCCAAATGATTATTGGGCTAAAGCTGTACACTGTGCAGCGTACATTTTGAATATATGCCCTACAAAAGAAATCATGAACAAAGTGCCAGAAGAGGCATGGAGTGGGACAAAGCAAGGAGTCACCCACATGAAAGTTTTTGGATGTGTGGCTTATGCACACATTCTAGATCAACTAAGGAAGAAGCTGGACAACAAAGGGGAGAAATGTATTTTCATTGGATATAGTGAGGAATCCAAAGCTTATAGGTTGTATAACCCATCCACCAAGAAGCTTATTGTGAGTAGAGATGTTCAGTTCATTGAGGAGGAAGCTTGGGATGGAAGCATAAAGAAAACAGTGAATGTTAAAAACTCTTTGTCTCATGATGAAGATGATGAGGAGATGGCTGAAATACATCCCCAAACAGCAGCACCAACACAAGGGCAGCAAGAGACACCCTTGAGGAGAAATGAAGGTGCTTCTCCAAGCACACCAAAAGGATGAAATTGAAGTACTTCTTCAAGCACTTGTACACCAAATGAAAGAGGAAAGAAGTTCAAAAATTTAAGTGACATTTATGAACAAGAGGCAGCAAATGAAGGTATGAACTCTTTGTTTGCTTTATATTGTCATGTTGATGACCCTTTTCATTTTGAAGAAGCAATTAAGGATAGGAAATGGATAGAAGCTATGGATGAGGAGATCAATGCCATAGAAAGAAACAAGACATGGGATTTAGTTGAACTACCAAAAAGAAAAGAAGTCATTGGAGTTAAATGGGTTTACAAGACCAAGAGTAATGCTGAAGGCAAAATAGAAAGACACAAGGCAAGACTTGTTGTCAAAAGATATAAGCAGCAGTATGGGAGAGACTATGAGGAAACTTTTGCACCAGTTGCTAGAATGGAAACCGTGAGAGCAGTGTTTTCCATAGCAGCACAAAACAAGTGGAAATTTTACCAAATGGATGTGAAGTCAGCATTCCTAAATGGAGTGTTAATGGAAGAGGTTTACATTGAACAACCTCTAGGCTATGAAAAGAAAGGCCAAGAGCACAAAGTGTGCAGATTGAAGAAAGCTCTTTATGGGCTGAAGCAAGCACCAAGAGCATGGTACAGTAGGATAGATTCCTATCTACTGGAAAATGGATTTGAAAAGTGTGAGGGAGAATCCACTCTCTACATGAAAGAAAAAGATGGTAAATTACTAATTGTTGTGTTGTATGTTGATGATGTTATTTTCATAGGTAATGATGATTACCTTATTGAAAATTTCAAAACAGTCATGAAAGAAGAATTTGAAATGACTGACATGGGTTTTCTGAGATACTTTTTAGGAATAGAAGTAGAACAAAATGGAAATGGGATTTTTATCTCACAAGCGAAATATGTTAATGAAGTGTTGGAAATATTTACTATGCAGGAGAGCAAAGCAGCAATCACTCTCACAGTGATGGGATTAAAACTCAGCAAAGAGGACAACAGCAAGGATTTTGATCCTAGTTTGTACAAGAGCATAGCAGCCTCATGTATTTGACTGCAACTAGGTCGGATATAATGCATGTTGTTAGTTTAATTTCCAGTTTCATGGAGAGGCCAAAAGAAGCACATTGGCAGGCAACAAAAAGGATTCTGAGGTATGTTAAAGTTACTAAAAGGTTTGGCATTTTATATACTACTTCAGAATGTTCAGATTTAATTGGATACACTGATAGTGATTGGGATGGAAGTGTATATGGTCGGAAAAGTACATCCGGTTATTTTTTTCACATGGCTTCAGGAACCATTTCATGGGCTTTTAAAAAACAGCTTATTGTAGCATTGTCTACAGCAGAGGTAGAATATGTGACAGCTACAGCAACAGTGTGTCAAGCAATTTGGATGAGAAGGATGTTAAGAAAATTATGCCAAGAACAAGCAAAAGGAACTGTGATTTTTTGTGACAATAGCTCAGCTATTGCATTATCCAAGAATTTTTTGTTTCATAAGAGAACGAAACACATTGACATAAAGTTTCATTACATTAGGGAATTGGTAAACAATGGAGAAATTGTTTTACAACACTGCAGAACTCAAGAGCAGGTTGCTGATATTCTGACCAAACCATTGGGGCAAAAAAGTTTTGAGTTTTTGAGGAAATGTCTGGGTATGACTGATAACCCAGTAGTTGAAATTAAAGGGAAGTGTTGAAATGTACTTTCCACTACTGCGTTCGTTCCAGAAAACCGTCAGTTTTTTCCACGCACCGCCTTTTGCCGAAAGTTGTTTTTCCTCTGAGGGCAGTGAGCATGTACGCCGGCTGACACGTGGTTTCCAAAACCACCATTCCCCAGCGCTTAAAGTTCAGCAAGTTGAACCTTGCGATATTGTCAACAGCCGTCCGTTTAAAGAGGGGCAGATCTACAGTTCTGGTAGCGGCACATGTTTTTTGGTTAATCGGGAGGACCTTCGTATGACTGACATTGGCCGTATGACTGAATCGTTTGCATGGTTGATTGAATGTAATTAATATAGTTTATTACGGTTGGTAAAATATAGGTAAGGTTTTAATTTTATTGTTTTTTATTTTCACGGGAGTTTGTTTTAGGGCATAAGTAAAAACAAAAAGTTAAGCTATTTTTTGTTGTTCTGGAGTATGTAATATGCGCAGTAGCGCGAATGTTTTTTTTGAGGGCATATGTAATGTAACGCAATACGCAGCAGCGTGAGAGCGTATGTAAGAAATTTTCTTTACACAGCAGTGTAAAAAAAAAAAAATTGAAAGCAGAGACAGAGTTTTGTTTTAAAAAAATTGCAGCAGTGTGAATGAAGAGATTTTTACACACAGCAGCGTAAATTTTCAAAGAAGAGACAGAGTAAATTTTTTTTGTGGAACTGAAGCGTTCTCTGGTTGTAATCCCTCTGTTAGAGGAAGATCTTATTTTGTAATAACAGTTTTATTAATGAATACAAGTTTCTCTGTGCATATGTGAAACTCTGTCCTCTGGAAACATTATTTTTGTCTTCTATGTGTTAAGAAACAAAGCATTTTTCCTCTGTTTATTTGTTCTGGAATTATCAGAAATTCCCAACAATCCTCTGCCAAAAACAAAATTTGGTATTTGCTGTCAGTGAAAGCATTTTCTATTTTTAATGGTATAGTCTAATTATTGTATTATTATTTTATTTTTTTTGTTAGAATTTGGTTAAATAATATTTTAGTAGTAAAAAAAAAATTTGGTTGGAATTTGCTAAACAAATTTTATATTTAAGTATTAAGGGGTTTTCGTAGTGCATTACATTAGATATCATTTTGGGATTCAATCCCATTAAGTCATTCATCTATGACCATTTCCATGACAGGGAGTAGTAACTGACTAATTTCTAGAGATTTTTTAATAGTCTACTTAGCACTAATTGAATCGGGTGATGCTCACAGGGGTGAAAAAGTGGAATTGAAACTAGTGAAATGGGGTAGCAAGGTAGCAAGTTAAGTGGGCTTGATTGTGGGGAAAAATCGACAGTTAAGTGTGCTTGAGCCAAAGGCGATCTAGGATGGGTAACCTCTCCACTTCTTCACCCGTGTGAGCATTATTAGATACAATGAGTGCTAAGTGGACTATTCAAAAATCATAAGAAATTAGTCAGTTATGACTACCTCTCATGGAAATGGTCATAGATGAATGACTTACTTAAGGGAGTTGAATGCCAAAATGATATCTAATATTTTATATTTTAGTGGTAAATAAATTTTCATTAAATTTATTATATGTTTTTTTATTGGAATTTGGCTAAACAATATCTTATATTTTAATTGTAAACAAATTTTCATTAAATTTTAACACAATAAAATATATTTTTAATTTTATATATAATAGAAATTTAATTACTCAAACTTGTAATTCCAATAAATTTCTCTCAAATTTATTTAGGAGAGTTTTCAGCGAAAATTACATCATGATTCATCTGTCCACGCATTTAGAACCAACGAGTGTGGTTCATCGTCAGGACAAGTTGAATAACTAGATTATAGCTGCATGTTAAATAGAGAGAGAGCAGATCATCCATAGACTGGATCAACGGCTACTAAAAAAACGGATATATTTGAGTGGACAACAAGACCAAGAAATAGAAAAAGGAAAATAATAATTAATTAATTAATTTGCAAATTAGTTTAATTATATTTAATATCATATTTAAATAAAAAATGCTAATAATTAATTATTAAGAATATGAATCAATAGTCTATTATTTATTAAGAGTATGAATCAATGATCTCAAATTATAAATAAATTCCATAATAAAATAGACCCTAAAAATCTCCAAAATACATAAAAATGGCACTGTCTTCATATTGGTTCACTGCTTTTCTTGCCTTTTAGGAATATTTAGGAACCCACAGTCCGAAAAAGGATGGCACTGTCTTCCAATTGGCTAATTGCTTTAATTGGTTGACTGCTTTGCTTGTTTTCCCATAATATTTCAAAATCAGATAGACATTTGTGAGATATTCCCCAAATCTACACTCAGCTAAGATAAACTTTTTGCAACACCAAAACCAATCAGTGGAAAAACGAGTTTAATTTCAAAATTTATGCAGTGCCGAATACGACGCAGCAATTCATCCAATACAATTGACACCTGGAAAGTAACTCATTATCTGTTTAAATGAGCCTACACAATACTAAAATTCAGCTATATTAAAGTGCCATACTCAACACATTGGTTTTGTCATCCAACCGATTCACACACCCGAATTGTTTGCAACAATCAAACCAGCGTTGCATGAAACACAAATAACTCTGGCAATGCAGAATTCTAAGCCTTTGAGACTCGACCTTGGTTTCTACTTTCAAGACCACTTACATAAAAGCTCTACTTCTCTAAAGATGTGCAAATCGCGGTGACAATCAGCCAACAAACTATATACACAATAATTTAAAATCACAAATTTCATTTTGCAGGCCATATCAAGTGACTGAAATATAGCAACTGTGCTGTAGTTCTTATTCCTACCCTAAGGGAGAGAAGGAACATTACCATTGGTTGTTCACTGGCTTTTACCCTGTTACCCAGGGTATCTATTCCTTCCCGAGATTTCGTATTCTCATATGTTGCAAGTGCATGGCAGAAGGCCAAATCACCACCCCTTATGTTTCTGCGACAGTGATTACCACTCATGAATGGACAAGCAGCCCATGAGCTTCAGCCCAAGGCTGTAAGAACGATGATGCTCTTCATTATCATATTACTTTCTGCATAGAAATAATGACTCGAAAATCAAAGAGAAAAGATGATGCAGAAATAACAACTCGGAAATAGACGGCAAAAAGAAGTGTACCAGAATTCTAAGGCTCTGAAAGGAAATGATGTGTCCACCAACATGAGGACATTTGATGTTAACAGGATTGTTCAACAGCAAGAACAGCGAAGGAAGCAACAAAACCTTAGATTTATCAATAGAAACAAGCTTTGGCTAAGCACTAATTGACCACAAGGCAGTGGTTGTACATTGCAGTTTGAAAGAGCGAGAAATTTCCAAAACAAGATATGAATATTGTGATTGTTATCCATGTTACTGTTAAATATGAATATTATGATTGTTATCCATGTTATTGTTCAAACTAGTAGGGGTAACAACGGAGCAATAGCTCATTGTCACTTTAGCAAAAGCTCCTTGCTCTTTACAGACTTTTACAGATAGGAGGAGTCCGGATATGAGAAGAATCACTTGGAGAGATAGATCAATGATAGGATGTATAGTGATTCCAAAACATATACACAGGAGAGGCTCAGATTATAAGCTTACTTGTTTAGAAGCAATATGTGTGGCTCTCTAAGAAGGCGTAAGAGGATGTTCGGGTCTAGGTTTGAGAAGTATGTTTTGATAAGGGGTGCCCTAAACCAAAGAATCCTAGAAGAATAAGGTTTCTAAGAAATCCTTGTGAAGTTGGAGTTACAAAGTTACGGGACCACAAAGAAGCCCTAGTGGACCCAAACAAGGTGAAGGGTTTGGGGTTGAAAAACAAACTAATGGACTTGACCAAGTTACGGATGAGAAGAGGATCAAAGGAATTAGATTCCTCTTGAAATTTGAATGCAATCGTCCTAATGAAGGTACTAATCCAAGGAAACCTAGGAAGAAAAATGGTCTTTGAGCTAGGGCCTGCAACATCTTGAGATGCAACGGTCAGATTAACCTCAAATTTGTAGGACCTCTTAAGAAGACCCTAACGCAGTTCTTGACAGCTTTTCAAGGATTTTCGATTGCTAGAAATAATTTCGTGTGATGCCCTAGGAAGCCTACTAGGGTTAGGCCTTAGAAAAGGAGAAGAGGTGAGAAAAGCTTTCTTTTGATGATCACCTAGGACTACACCAGTGCCTAACTTATTGGGAGAATGGATTCTAATGAGATCAATGTCTAGCGAGGCTTATTCCCAACCAAGGAGTCTTCTAGTAACTTTGTATGGCTCTTGAAGCTGCAACTAGGTCACTAGTAGAATTTACACTTCTTATTGTTGCAATTTATGAATTATCAAGGCAAATCATGAATATTCATGTACCCCTAGGACAACAATTCACCATACTTGACAATAATCATATGAAAAATCCCTCAGAAAGACAATATTAGCAACTTTGCATTAGCATTAGGGTAGCTTCACCAACTTCATGAACAAAAATATTTCATAGACCATCACATGAGACAAAGTACAAGATAAAACTTGAAAAAAAGTACTCACACATATAGTGAAATTATTCCAATCATCAAAGTGTGAGAAAATCGAAGCTCGAAGACAAGAACTAAACTCTTCCAAACATCAAAATGCATTAATAATACAATTTGTCCATCAATATGGATAGTGAAATTTCCAGAAGAAACAATGATCCAAATTTGAGTGATGAACATCACATCAATATATATCCTCCCTAAGGGGTTCAATTTCCCTAATTATCCCTAATAATTCCCCAACTAATAAAATAGTGTGAAAATATAACATCCCTTGGTGATAAGCCCACCAAGATAGCTCCATAATATAATAAGCCTCCAAAGAGGGAAAAATAATAGATACAGTGGATTGAAGGGCCACTGAAGAGGCCTAATGGAGTCAAATGTGTGCCAAGATGGATAAATGAGTTTGAAACATAGTGATCAGGGAGTTGGCCCCTTGATATCCAAGAAAACAACCTATGGTATCCCCAAGTGGTTGTGAGGGCACAAAACATCATCATCGGTCTCCAAATGGATCGAACAAACCTATATCCTATCTGTAAGGGCTAGAATAATGGTTCAATCCCTCCCATTGTCTTTCGTGGTAAGACACATCCTCATCTGAGCCCTAGATCAATTGTCAAGTATGGTACAAGAGTGGAGCCGGTAGGGAAAGGTGGTCCATGTGCATCATCATCATCTAGAATGTGGAACACGAGCAAGCAATATGTGGAATTGAAATATCCCATGAAGTGGCAATCTACTCTGAGATATGGTGAAGACCCATGACTCTAAACTCTCACCCTACAAGTGCTAATATAACCCTCTCGAGGGCTTGGACTCCATATAGGGAGACCAAACCCAAGATGAAAACCCACCTACAATCTTGTATAAGATCCAATGTGTCCCCTCACCTTCCAGTACAACAAATTATTAGTGTAATTAAGTAAATGAGCATGGAAAATTTTAGGGGCTAATATTGGCAGTTGGACTAATTTTCCATTTTTTTTCCAAAAAAAAGGTTCGCCAATTTCCATTTTTTATAAAAATTATTCGCTCAAATTTTATAATATAAAATTATTTTACCTTAAAAATAACCAACATTATATAGAGAGAATATATAAAATCATTATAAATTTTAATAATTTTACAAATACATCAATAAACATTTTATAGTTTGTATATTAGGGACTAGTAGATTCCCCAATGTTTTTAAACTTCAAGATAATTTTCCATCCTTAAAATTTTCCCTATAAATGAGTTTACAAATCACAGAACCAAGTGGGCGCTCATGGTGGGATGCCCTTTCATAGTGGGCTTTAGAATGTAGAAGTGACTCCAACTTTAAGAAGAAGGTTATCCAAGGACCCTATAATGTGGTTTTAACCTCTAAGGGGGTGACTTGTCCATGGTACATCGATCAAATGTTAGGGGGTGTGTGATATAATGGTGGAATGGAATGGGGCATCAGGGGCAGGCTCCAAGCCACATGCAACAATACAAGGGTAGCCATAATAAAGTAAGCCCACACTTTGGGTATATGAATGTAGGAGAGATTAATCATGGTACATGAGTTACCCAAACCTTTGATTTTCCACCCTTATTCATGTGCATTTTGTCTTTTATTGATTTTTCTTTTATATCTGCTCGAGGCTCGAGGGGATGAGAGCATGATGTGTAAGATATAACATTGGATACCCCCTTTGAAGTGGGGCAGTGCATCACCCACCAGGGGTTGGGACAACCATGGGTTCCTTAATGATGAAATGCGTTAATATAAGGGACCCTAGGAACTAGGGTGATGGCCATAATGATAGGGTAAAGCTCATGTTTAGCTTTTGCCCACATGCTAAATGTGTATTTCCCTACCATATTTTGCATTTTATGGTACGTTTCTTGTTGAGAGTGACCAAATTATGCTTTTTCTTATTCTTTTAGCTACATCAACTTCCAGGGCATCGTTCTAGGCCCGACCCAAGGTGTGGACAAGGGGAGGGTAAGGTTAACTCCTTGTGGTCCCAATGGACAAATGTGGACCCAAATGGGAAATATGGTGAATGAGGTTATAATGAGTGGAGGGGGGGTTACAATATATGTGGTGTTGGGAAGTGGGACCACAGAACCAAAATCTAGGAGAAAAAAATTTCTCCTATGCATACCACCCATGGATGGTGGGTAACATTTGGTTCCAACTGGGACATGATCTCTCAGAAGAGTGCACAAACGTACTCAAATAGGGAGGTTGTGAAAACACCAACAATCTCTTGGGACAGAAAACCTATTACCTTCACATATGAAAGACCAAGCTCATGGGAAACATGGTTTTGTGGTGTTTTATGATCACCCATTCTTAATATTAGGCTATAAAATCAACAAGAAAAAAAATTTACTCTAAATGCAATTTGTAATCTAAATGTAGCTAATCTATCATGATAATATCATATGATGTTAGTTCTATTGAGAAAATCAGCATGCAATGCATCTACCCTAACATGCATATGATACAATGTCAAGTGTCAAGAAAATGGGTGATACGACTCAATTTGACCAGTTGTGGCCAAAGTTTGTCATTAAGTTTGACAATGTAATAATAATCCTCTTCGACCTTTCCATGAATCTTGATAGGTATATGGGATTTATCTACCAAGACCACATCCCCGACCTTATATTCCTCTTTGGGCTTCCATTTCTTACTTTGCTTGTGATTAGGCCTTTTGAGGATACAAACCTCTTGAGAAGGAAGAATAATGGTGAGTTTCTCTATCACAAGGATCTTGTAATAAGGGATGGACCCGGGTTTTACCACATGAGTTCCCTATAGAGGTTAAAGGGAGTTCCATCATACTGTGGAATGGTGACATACGATAATTCCATTTGGAGTTGGCCACCCACAGTAGGACCCCATTTTCCACTCAATAGCATCCCTCATACATTAGGAATATCTATGACTATGAAATCCATGAGCAGCGATATATTGGGATTCATAGCTAAGGAATCTTCAGATTCTTTATGAGGCCTTCTAGTTCAACAAGCTTAGAATTGAAACCACAGACCCCTGTTGTTATTGTTGTGCCCATGTATCCCTCATGTTTTTATTGTTGTGTCCCATAGAAGCCCGCTATTGTTTTTTTTCTAAGTAAGGTTAATCTATTAATATGATACAAAAAAGGGGAATTACAGTGAGGCTTGGCCATAGAGGAACCAAGCCTCAATCAGCACACATTCATAATAATTGTCTTTGACTGCCCCAACAGAGGGGAAACCAGTCCAAAAATTGGTCCAAAAATAACCCACACAGGGGTAATGAATTTAAACAGAGCATTACTGAGACAAGGTAACTGTTGTTGGGAAAAGCATCCAATACGGAATGACCCTATCCCACTCTAAGGGTGATAGTACCTCAGCAACAACCGAATGCAAAGCTATTCAAGATTACTTCTTTACGAGATGTAAGAGAGAAGAGAAAGAGATCCACTAACCGTTATCTTCCGCTAATGATTGATCCAATCTTCTCTCTTTGCTGCTTGCTCCCAGCTCCTTACTCTTTCACTGGCCCAGCTACACCAAGATCCTGCAAAATGACAAGAGAGGGAAACTCCAAGAAGCATACATTCATAATTGATTCAAGGATTAGAATAAATCAAATATACAAGTATCAATACGCCATTGAGACACATGCATATAGAAGAACCTCAAATGCTTTATTAATGGAAGAAGTAAAGTTCTGAGAGTGTTACAACCATAAAAGACCCAATCCAGCAACACCTCCCAGCAGAAAGAAATCTCCTCTTCACCTCCTTCAAGCAAATCACCCAATAGTTCTATACTCAAACCAACAGCACTTCCTTACATTCACAAGATTCCAGCCTCCCTAGACCTCATGAGAGAGCTCTATATATAGGAGTTTTGGAGAAAGGATGAGTCAGCTTGAGGCTGGCATGAAGCTGACTAGTGTCCTCTCCCACTTTAGTTATTCTTCAGTTCTTGAGTCCACTTGGAGGTTCTTGCTTCCACTTGGAGATCTAGACCCTCTTACTCATCACTAGGCGAATTCCTTGATCCAAGTGTCATTTTGGAAGCTTCCTGGGCATTTGACACCTTGAGGAATGACTGTGCCACTTGGCCAATCTCGCCCAGCGCAGGTAGCCTTTATTACTGTTGACATTCAGCGCAGGTATAGAGTGGAGCAGTTGACATTCAGCGCAGATGCTCAGTGGAGCAGTTGACATGATCCAGAATTAGCTTGTTTTTGAGTGTTTTCAGGTGGAGAACTGATATTTAGTGCTGTGGTTTGCTGACCTTGTTCCTCTAGGGGTAGGAACAACATGTTTAGGGACTTTGGATCCCTTAGATTATTGAAATTTCATGCTTCATGCTGTAAGGCACAAAAATGTCTATAATAGTTGCCCCCTAAAGTATGAGGTCGTTTATCGGGTGAAATGTTTTATCAGGAGGATCCCAAGTTCATTCAATCGCTGAGAGGTGACCTGTAATAAAATACAATACAATACATTATTTTTCATTCTGCTTTCATGATCTAGCTGAGGCGAGCATTCCCATGCTCAGCTTTATAAATTCATTTTGGTACATAGAACAGACGATCGTCTGTGGTAGACTGATAATTCTCTGCTGAAATTATCATCCTTTGAGTAGGGTGATCATCTGCTACAATGATGTATATATCAAATGTCTTTATATTTCCTGAATATATATCGCAGCCCGGATGGATGAAACTAGATCCGGGGTCTTCAAACTCATTCGATCTTCACTCTAAGTACAAGTCGATCCATGTGAGAATTGCGCTGAAGTCGAACATGGAAAGACATCGCTTGATTACCGGTCAATAATGTAAACCGTTAACAAGCGCGAGAGGAATCACCGATAATGATAATGACCCTCAAGGTACTGCAGTACAATTCACGTGGTGTGAATATAGGACTTGGCGTCGAACACCACGCAAAATCTTCTGGTCGAAGGTCATTGATGTATACCTGTCGCCGGAAGTGAGAAACTTGCCATTGAGGCATGCAAGCTTCAAAGTACTGAAGGGGGTGTTCCTAGATCAACTTCTTGGATAATGAGCTGAAGTCGACAAGAAGCGATCCGTCAAAGGAGGGCCTTAATGAATCCCACATCAGTGACACGGAACGGAGCTAATGATTTTAGTGGAGGTGAAAAAAATCTGTGAAATATGATTCAGGGTGGCGATCATGGGTGGATGAAGGATAATGTATGGCAGTGGATGGGACACGGTTGACTCTTTCTGAACAACATCTCTTGAACATATAACGACACTGATGTGATGGATCGGTAGCATTACCCCAAATGTGGATGGTTTGGCGAAGACCATGGTGATGAGACCGGTGAATGAAACAACCCAACCCGATGTGATACGGAGGACAAAGTGTCATGTTCAAGAGCGACTTGCTACCATTAAAGCTTTGAGGTTCTCCCAATTTTTCCCCAGTCATTTCTGACCAGTACCTCTTTATTTTTGTCAAGCTTGAGGAGGATAACATATGCTTGTTCTATAACCTGCCCTTCGGGCAAGCCCATCGCTATGTTTTAACGAGCCTAGCGATAGGGAAACTCGTTCTCATCTAAAGACAAGTTTGTCGCTATTTAATCATTTTAACGAGTCTAACGACAAAGAAAACTCGGTCCTTTTCATTTTTAGAGAGTCTGAAAAGGTACAGAAAGTCAACTCCAAAATTCCTTTTTCGTCATCTAATCCCTTAAGTCCAAAAAAGTATAAAACAATACAAAAGGGATGAGTTTTCGATAACTTTAACGAGCCGAATAAAACAAGCGCTCGACCTTTTTGTGCAATAATCCCTTGGGTCCAAAAAGATTAAAATCTACGGGAGGGATAGCTCTTCCGGTCCTTTTAACGAGCTGGAAGGCCAAAACTCGGCAAACTTTTCATATTTTACGAGTCAGATGAAAAGAGCTCAAAGAAGACTCGTCTTTTGAGGAACGAGTGATAAACAGGGATAGCAGCAGATTCCAGGCACAGGTTGGAATTTTCCAATCAGGGCAGTGTCACAAGGATGGCTAAGTGAAATCACTCTTCGCAGCTGTTCCTCAAAATAGGTAAACAATCATATGGAGGTGAACGATTGGCCAAATGGAATGGAGGTGGCGGGTGCAAACACGACCAAGGCTTTTTATGGCTAATAAATTTACGATCACAATGGTTATTTACTGGGGTATGTTCATTTTTTAATGAGCTTGACTGCTCAATCTTATGTTTATTTTTTAACGAGCATGAACTATGTACTAAAACTGCTCGGATCTCGCTTTTCTATTTTTTAACGAGCATAAATTCCGCGGTAAAACTGCTCGATAATACCAGTCATAAGATACGAAATGTCTCCTGCAAGATTCCATTTTTTATAGAACTCGCACCTCACATAAGCTATGCTCCCACTCCTCCTTTCTTTATGCAAGTTCGGAAATGGCTAATCCCAAAAACAGATAAATAACCGCTCTTAGCTTTCACTCCAAAAGGTTTGCATGCCCCCAGGTATAAAGTACAATTTCAAGGCTGCCCCTACTTATCCGATAAAACATTTGCTTCAAAGGGTGAGGCTTGCCTCTTTCTGGTTACCCAAAGAGATTGTTTCATTAACACCATCAAACTAAAACATTTCCTCGGCACTGTCTACCGAAGTAGACAATGATGAATGACCTTTGTCAAACAAGTAACCTTGACAAAAGAATCCTGTTCTAGAACAACCCCTCTTCCATCCACGGACGGGGTACGGACTAGTCATATTCTTTCGCGGAAATTCTACCTTATACCCAAGGTTTCCTCTGCCCAAAGCAGACCAGGATGCATGCCCCCTGGGTTCCAGTCCCATCTTTCTGAATCACTCGCACTCATCGGGAAGGAGGACTGGGGGTGGAGACATTTCTTGGGTGAATAGACCATTGAGGGTTGGTATGTGACTATTTGCGATGCGTGATCCCGGAAATGAAAGTTGGTCTACGAGCTTGACCATTCTTCCTTCGTGTGGAAAACACATTACTCTAAAGAGTGAGGAGACTATAGCTCCCATGCAATATATATAGTCTCGTCCAAGGAGTAGGTTATAATCCAAGGGTCCCTGAATGACCATCACGTTCATTTGAACGGTCTTCCCTTTCAATGTAACAGGCACATTGGGGAGGATCCCTAATGGTCGACTGGTTCCTTTACCAAAACCCGAGAGATTTCTTATCTCAGGCAAAAGCTCCGGGGAACCCAGTGCTTTCCAAGCAATAGAGGAAAGGATACTCACAGATGCCCCTTCATCAATGATAGTTCCAGCCATTACCATTCCGTAAATTTGGACTATGATTCTGAATGGTATACTGGCTGGCAACCGGGGTCTGCCTAGTTGGTTCCAATCAAAGGACACAACCAGGTTGCTTGGTGGTGGGACCGAATACACGGCCGGATATGACCCTGACGATGTTCCTTCCTGCGATAAAGGAATGGGCGCATTGCCCTGATGCTCATTAGAGTCGGTGTTGATGAAAAGAATCTGGATGGTGTCATCCTTATTCTCTTCAGTGAGGGTGTCATTTGAAGATGAATCTTCATTGACGGTGTCATTTGAAGATGAAACCTCTGAAGGCGGAACCGGGTCAACTGCCATTTCGACCTTTAGACTTTCGTCTGGTCTGGATTCAGTAGGTTCATTTTCAATGACTGACTCTTCAGCTGACCACTTGAGCGGGCCAGCTGTATTTTCAACCAACGAAGGACTTGGCACGAGTTTTTTGTATCCAGGAGGAAGTCTCAACGGTGAAATCGGGGGATCTTCCAAAACTCTCTTCGCTTCGTCTAAGAAGGGACAACGGTGGATGGCGTAATCGCCTTCACACAGTCTGCAGGGGGATCTTGATCCCCCTCTTTGTCTTGAACCTTCACTTTCGCTGGTTGACGGTAAGCATTCAACATGGCTATCAGAGGTTGATGCTCCCGAATTGTGCAACCGAGGGGACCAGTCCCTTAGTATCCAGGGAATACAGGGACAATCTCTATGGAAGTGGTCTCCTCTACATATGACGCATGGCGATTTGGGCCCGGTCTGTGTTGTGTGTGGATTTTTGTCAGATGTCTTTTGCTTGCCCCCAGTCCCCTTAGGCTCCTTCTTCTTCTTCTCCTTCTTCTTCTTCTCCTTCTTCTCCATGGGAGCTTGGCTTTTGCTGGCTCTACCTTGCGAAGATGAAGGATCGGAGGAAGAGTTATAGGAAGTAGAAGGCTAGTGGGCAGCTCTAGACTGATCTAACTGTTGACTCGACTGTTCAGGAACCATGGTGTTCTGAACTACATTGGTTGAGAATAGCCAAATAAGCAGGCCAATTGTTAGTCCTGGAAGCGACAATGTGGCCATGTGGGGCGCACCAACTTCTCCCCAAGAGGAGAAAGGACTAGGATTTCCATCATGTGGAAGTCCTTGGTTGGGGCGTTCCATGTTCTCAACCTAAAGATCAACGCAGGAATAGGAGGTGATTATGTTCCGTTTAAAATAAATTTTATAACGACGCTTTAGACACAACTTGCTTTTTCACTTTTTAAGAGTCGAGAAAAAGCTAAAGATGACTCTAGTCTCCTTCGATGTTTTAACGAGCCCGAAGTGACAAATGCTCGGATGGACTTTTTTAGTTATAGAGTTTGGAAAAGGCCAAAAGAAACTGCTCTGGAGTTCTAGGCAGAGGGTGTGCCAAACTTTTCGCAAAACCACAGAATAGGTTTTACGGTACGAGTGGTCGATCTTCGTGAATGCTGTGTTCACTGCATTGCGATCAGTAGGGCAGCCGACACGGTTTCCTATGGATAAAGGCTTTATTCCTATAGGGGTCTCCCAATATATACGCGACGGTACGTGGGAGCACAAGTCCGTATTGATACTTATCGCTTCACCGTGGAGGAATCACCCAACCACTCAACGCTAAGATATCACGTTTAACGACGCCGGAACACGTCTCTAGCTTAGACCTCTATGTGTTTGCGTGATGTTTCAATGCGTTGTTATGTAAATTCAATTTATTTTAAGGTTGATCTTGTTTAGCAGTTTCCTTTATGGATCACCACGAGATGTATGATAACACTCCTAAATGCAGTCTAAGATGATAAGCAAGCTTTTCAATCTTTCAACTTTGAAAATCTTAACTACTGAGGGAAAAGAAAGACAACATCTTTTCACACAGATCATAGAGCACACACTAATGCACTTTTCCTAAATCGACATGCAAACCGTCATAATGCACATGCACAATGCAAGTATTTCTTTTCTCTTTCTTAATGTTTGTGCGATACAAAAAGAAAGCTGTTGTATAATTTTGAATTCAATTTCAAGTGAAAACAAACAAGCTTGTCCAAAATCAAAAGACACCTTAAGATTTACTTGTTTCGACACTAGAAATATATAAATTCAAACCATATGACGAAAGCAAAAGCTCAATCAGCTATGAACAGCAAACAAACTAACTCTTAAGATCAAAACGACACTTTATCACAGGTCTAGATCTAAGAGGCCACAGCAAGACTAGTTCACTTTCGTTATGGGGAACTGCAAATGATATAAGAAATACACAAAGAACAAATACAGTTTCTTTATACAACCGAGGCGGAATAGTGCCAAGGAAAGTTGGTTTCAGATAGGTACATTGACTGGTAACAGGCTGCAAAAACAAAGGTGAAAACAGGGCAAGAAACAGCAAGAAACCCCAGTAGCACTAGTCAAGACTGGTTCAGCGCAGGTGGTACACTGTCAGTTTGACCTTCAGCGCAGGTAGCCCCTTCGGGAACTGCGCTGAAATGCAGACAGCCTTCACACAGCATGCACTGAAGAACGAAACTTTCGTTTCTCTTGGTTTCCGGGTCACAGATTGCTCAAAAATTCATAGTTTTTGGCCAAATCAGAAGCTATCAGTCAAGTACACACTAAGGGATGAGAAGGAGGATGAAAATCTATCACTAAGAGCTGTTCAGAGTCCTTGTGGATCAGCTCTTCAAATCATAAACTTGCCCAGAAATTGAGCTAGAGTAGCTGCCCTCTAATTTGCATTTGAAAGATCCAAATGCAGTTCGATTCGGTACTCCCTTTGTTTATGAAATGAATAGCAAAAACACAAACAACCAACAAGATACGATCCCCAGTGGAGTCGCCAATTTGTTGTTGGGAAAAGTATCCAATACAGAATGACCCTATCCCACTCTAAGGGTGATAGTACCTCAGCAACAACCGAATGCAAAGCTATTCAAGATTACTTCTTTATGAGATGTAAGAGAGAAGAGAAAGAGATCCACTAACCGTTATCTTCCGCTAATGATTGATCCAATCTTCTCTCTTTGCTGCTTGCTCCCGGCTCCTTACTCTTTCACTGGCCCAGCTACACCAAGATCCTGCAAAATGACAAGAGAGGGAAACTCCAAGAAGCATACATTCATAATTGATTCAAGGATTAGAATAAATCAAATATACAAGTATCAATACGCCATTGAGACACATGCATATAGAAGAACCTCAAATGCTTTATTAATGGAAGAAGTAAAGTTCTGAGAGTGTTACAACCATAAAAGGCCCAATCCAGCAACACCTCCCAGCAGAAAGAAATCTCCTCTTCACCTCCTTCAAGCAAATCACCCAATAGTTCTGTACTCAAACCAACAGCACTTCCTTACATTCACAAGATTCCAGCCTCCCTAGACCTCATGAGAGAGCTCTATATATAGGAGTTTTGGAGAAAGGATGAGTCAGCTTGAGGCTGGCATGAAGCTGACTAGTGTCCTCTCCCACTTTAGTTATTCTTCAGTTCTTGAGTCCACTTGGAGGTTCTTTCTTCCACTTGGAGATCTAGACCCTCTTACTCATCACTAGGCGAATTCCTTGATCCAAGTGTCATTTTGGAAGCTTCCTGGGCATTTGAAACCTTGAGGAATGACTGTGCCACTTGGCCAATCTCGCCCAGCGCAGGTAGCCTTTATTACTGTTGACATTCAGCGCAGGTACAGAGTGGAGCAGTTGACATTCAGCGCAGATGCTCAGTGGAGCAATTGACATGATCCAGAATTAGCTTGTTTTTGAGTGTTTTCAGGTGGAGAACTGATATTTAGTGCTGTGGTTTGCTGACCTTGTTCCTCTAGGGGTAGGAACAACATGTTTAGGGACTTTGGATCCCTTAGATTATTGACATTTCATGCTTCATGCTGTAAGGCACAAAAATGTCTATAACAGTAACCAGATGATAACTTTATCCTGAAGACACATAAGACTAAACATAAATTGAACCAAGAACATGACAAAACTTCCACCTGGCCGGCACAACACATGGCACTCATTCTTCCGGAGCTGGCTCCTCCACAATTAGACATGCCCAGTCATCCGGGTTGTCTAACTCGCCACTTCCCAGTGCTTGATGGCCTTCCTCCATGCTGCATGCCTCAACACACTAGCCTGACGTATCACCTCGGTGGCTACCAGAAGCCTGCATGTAACTGTGCTTTCCCATCTCAACATGTTGACTGCCAGCAATAGCTTTGCCATGCATTCTGGTTCGACCTTCATCAGCTTCCAGTTCACCATTGTTGTCTCGGTTCCTGCTACTCAAGCCAGCTCTGTTCACCTCCTCCATAGGATCATCCAGAGGAACATGTGGCTCGGTCTCTTCCGTGATGGTAATTGAGACGGTGGCAACGATAACAGGGCAGTTCAGAGAACTACGAAAGTGAAACTGCGTGGTGTGAGGAGCAGGATGCAGAGGCAGGGGAAAGGTTGCAGTGCGAACTGCTGCATCTCCACGACCTGAGCTATGGAGACAGGTTCTGCCTCTGCCACTTCGCGTGTCTAGGTACCGGACCACGAAACTGTGCGGGTTGGGATTATCTGCAGAGGAGGTAGGTGATGCTGAATCAGGGCTAGGCAGAGCAGGGCACCGAGAGCTGCCACTTCGCGTGCCCCCTCTTCGTCTGCGCATACGATGACAGACCATGGTGGGTATGGGAATAGGGAGAGTGTCAGCAGGAACGGTGGATGAATTGACAGAGGAGCTATGCAAAGACGTTACAGAGGGAATGAGGTTATGTGAAAGATTGCAGAGGTTGGTGTGGGAATGGTGGAAGCCATTACCCAAATCAATACAGCTCAACAACCAACATCTGCAGCCAGTGCTGGTGCACACATTCGGCTCTCCCACCTGCGGAGGACAGACACAATGAATCAGGGGCAGAATAACAGAGAAATTCTCTGGCTCCATTGTTATGTGGGAAATGGCTCTACCTCGGCCTGTGCAGGCATTAAATGGCTCCTGCGAGGTGCCATGAATGCCATTCAGGGTGGCATGGGGAAAGTTGCAGGGGGCCATGTGGCCTCCCCATCCACCGCCGCTCCGTCTTATCATATTAACTCCTGGGATTAACACCCGCATTCGGGTGCGTCTCTTTTTCCTGAACCATTTCATTCTGCACCAATTCATTGTATTCCTGTATCTGAAGAGTAGTGGCCATAGAATTAAGTGTGCCAGCATAAAAAGACTTTCCACTATCTACCCCAATGTTAGCGAGAAGGTCTGCTACTTTATTCCTTTCCCTACGAGTGTTTAAGATTTACAGCTCTGTGGGTTGAGAGCCAGTTTTCAATGTGCTCAAGATGCTCTGCCAGTCTCCAGCTGCTTCCTACCTTGTGCGAGGGCATCCCTTGCAGGATCTGATTTACCATGTTGATGAGAATCTGGGAATCCCCTTCAATTATAAGGGGGAAAAAGCATGGAGCTGAGCAAGGAGAAGTCCTTGCCATAGCCCTTCTAATTCCGCCAAGTTATTTGTATCCCAACCAATTGAGCCGAAATAGGATAGAAGCGGAATGCCTTTGTGATCTCTGAAAACTCCTCCATATCCTACTTTACCTGGATTACCTTTAGATGCCCCATCAAAGTTGAGTTGAATCATGTGCTGGGGCGGAGGGGTCCATCTGTCGTCTGTCTTTTCTTGTGAGGAAGTTTTGCTCTATTTTGCATGTGTACTATTCCATTGAAGGTTCCAGTTTGCCCAGATAGTCTGTTCCTGAGAGATGGCTGGATAATCTTCTTCTGACCAGGCTTGAAGCATCAAGGTTTCTTGAAGGTTTTGACCTGTATTATTCCATAGAACTTCTAAGGAGGAGGCTCAGTCCTTGAAGATGTGACGATTCCTTTCTTTCCAAACATTCCACATGAGGAATCCTGGGATTAGTTTCCATAGGGCATTTAACAGTTTGCTTTTGTAAGGATTGTTTGCCCAGGAATGGAGAGTGTTAGAGATATTCTCCTTGCCTCGTCCTTCCTTTTGACATCTGAAGCTTACTTTTTCCCAGAGTCCATTTTCCAGTGGGCAGGAATTGAATAGGTGCTCGATGGTTTCTTCTGCCTTTTTGCAATTGGGACACATAGAAGGCCCATAAAAGCTTCTTTTCCGTAGGTTGTCCCAAGTGAGAATTTTATTGTGGCATAACAGCCAGAGGAAAGTGGAGACTTTTGGCCAAATGGTGGGGGCCCAAACTTTGTTCCAAAGTGGATCTTTGATTATTGGAGTTCTTATTGTCAATTTGTAGGCTTCTTGTGTAGAGAAAGTTCCTTTTTCTTCATAACCCCATCTGATTTTATCCCTTTTATCAGAGTAGCAGATTTGCCTGGTTGAGAGCTCTGTTTCCAGACAATCCTTGGTGAGCTGAGTGCCTTGCCTGATAATGTGATCCGATCTTATCCATTGCCTGTATCCTTGAGTGTGGGCATGCGTCCAGTATTGATTTACCTTTGCCATCAGTTGCCCTTCCCAATCCTGTATGTGTTGAGGTTCGACAAGGTCTTTCAACTTAGGTCTTTGCTGCCAGGAGTCTGCCCAAAACCGGGCACTACTACCATCCCTTATTTCCCAGAAGCTGTGCTACTGTATTAAGTCCTTGTGTTGTTTGGTGGCATTCCAGATGAGAGAACCTGATCCTACTTCTGTGAGTCTAATTAAATCATCCTCTGGTCGATTATTGGCATATTTCGTTGTCCAAAGGTTAGCCCAGGGAGTATGTGGCTCCGAGATCCATTTCCACTAGATGCGAGCTCCCATGACTGCATTACTATGCTGAGGATCACGAAGCCCAGTACCTCCATATATTTTTGGGAGGCAAACGGTGTCCCATTTTACCAGAGCCCATTTTCTCTTTTGGCTTGTGTTTCCCCACAGGAAATTTCTTTGGAGATTTCTGATTTCTTTGAGGACCCATTTTGGAGCTGCCATGATTGAGAAAAGGTAGAGCGGCATGGATTGCAGCACGACTTTGATTAGGACTAAACGGCTGGCCATGTTTAGCGCCCGGTAAGTCCAGGAAGAAAGGCGAGCTTCTAATTTTTCCAAAAGTAATTTCCAAGAAGAGTGCTTTAAAGCAGAGTCCGTCATGGGAGCTCCCAGGTATTTGGAGGGAAGAGCAGCTATTGAAAAACCCAGGATTCGAGCAATAGATGCTTTGGTTGTAGCCGGGGTGTGAAAGAAGAAGATCTGGGATTTGGTCTTGTTAATGCAAGCCCCGGAGGCATCCGAAAAGTCAGACAAAATGGTTTTTAATTTGAGAGCTTCCTGAACTGAGGGATGGCCAAATAGCATATTGTCATCCACAAATTGCTGGTGGGTGAAGACCAAAGAGTTGGGGAAGGAAAGACCTCTTAGATGTTGGGAATGAAGCGCTTCTTTGATGGAATGTCCCAGTCCTTCTGCCATTAAAACGAAGAGGAAAGGGGAGAGGGGATCACCTTGCCTGATGCCTCTGGAGGGGCGAAAGGGAGAGGAGGGGATCCCATTGATCAGAATGGAGAAGAAGGAAGAGGAAATAAGACTCATGACCCATCTAACCCAGGGAGGGGAGAAGCCAAAGGCTATCAGCATTTTGTGTATATAATTCCAGCTTAAACTATCAAAAGCTTTAGAAAGATCGATTTTTAGGAGCATACCTGCCTTTTTGAATTGCTTCAATGAGTGTATAATTTCATGAGTGAGAATGATTCCATCCGTGATTTGCCTTCCTTCCACATAACCAGATTGCTCAGGAGATATGAGGAGTGGGAGCAGAGGTTTTAATCTGGAAGCAATTACTTTGGAGATGATTTTGTAAATGACGTTACATAGAGAAATGGGCCTGAATTTGTCCAGAGTTTGCGAGTGATCTTCCTTGGGGATGAGAGCTAGAAAGGTTGCATTCAGGGAAGGAAGCAACCATCTACTAGTTTTGGATTCCTCCACGACTTGCCAGACCTCGTCTTTGATAAGATCCCAAAATCTGTGAAAGAAATTAGAAGTAAAACCATCGGGGCCAGGCACTTTTCCTTCTTTGAGATGTCGAACGACATTCTCCACTTCCTGTAAAGAGATTGGCCTGAGGAGGAGCTGATTGTGTTCCTCAGTTATGATTTTAGGAATATTCTTGGTTATTTTCTCAATAGCCTGTCGTCTATCAATCTGAGGTTCCTGGTGTACCTTCTTGAAATGGGTAATGAACTCTTGTTCAATGTCCTCATGTTTTTCCAACCAATCCCCCTGCAGATTTTGAATATTGGTGATGTTGTTATGCATTCTTCTTTTGATGGTAGTGCGATGGAAGAACTTTGTGTTTCTTTCACCCTCTTTGAGCCATCTGATTCTTGATTTTTGCTTCCAAAGTATTTCTTCTTGCTTATCTCTTTCAGATAATTGTACTTGCAGGTGCTTTTCCAACTCTGAGGTTTCTTCAGACCATCCTTCCATGATGATCCTCTGTTGTAGTTGTTTCATTTCTTGATCTAGTCCACGTTGAGCCTGAAAGATATTGCCAAAGGTATTTTGATTCCATTGCTTAATGTTGTTCTTGAGATTTTTGAGTTTTTGCTGGAACTGATACATTTTGGTACCATCCGGGGGTTTGAAGTTTTTCCAGACCATCTGAATCAGATTGTTGAAATCTGGATGCAGCATCCAGAAAGACTCGAAGCGGAAAGGCCTTCGAGTGGCATTACTCGGCCGCTGCCATTGAAGCGCAATAGGCCAATGATCTGAACCTGTGATTGGTAAGATCGATGCTGTGAAGTCCCCACCTACGTGGATTGCATTGTCCGAAAGCAGGAATCGATCCAATCTTGAAGCGATTTGATGTGCTCCTATTCGTTTATTATTCCAAGTGTATACACCATTGTTGGATGCCATATCTATGAAACAGTTATCTTGAATGAAGTTTTTGAAGTGCATGCTTTCATTGTCCAATCTGGCCCTGCCCCCTCTTTTTTCCTCCAACCTTGTTATCATATTAAAGTCTCCTCCTGTAATCCAGATTGGATAGGTTCTTTCCGAGTTGATCAAAGCTAATGTGTTCAGAATGTCAATCTTGCTCATTGCTTCCTGGGGGAAGTAGACATTAGTTATATGACCATGAACATTTGTCCCTGTTATATGGAAGGTGGCTTGTATAAAATGCTTACTCGCATGAATATTATTAAGCGTGATAGCTCGTTCATCCTAGATTATGGCCAGTCCTCCTGAAGCGCCAAAAGCATCCACTGCTACTGCTTTGCTGCCCGGCCACGCTTTTGCAAGTGTCTGGTCCAGGATTGTAGTGTTACATTTGGTTTCTTGTATGAAAAAAATTTGGGGTTTCTCCATTTGAATCATGTTTTTTATCAGTCTGTATTTCCCAGGGTTGTTTAGCCCTCTGATATTCCATGAGATAAGCTTCATGGTGCACTGCTAGGAAGGGGGTTGTAATACTTTGTAAGCTTGGAATATCTTCCCGATTCTACCAGCATTTCCCCAATGCAGATGGTTCTCTATAGATCGGTTTTCCTGCCTCTTTTTTTATTGTCTTTAATAGTATTTTTACCATCCCAATGACTCCCAGGCTGGATGCCTAAAGATCTTTGCTGCTGTGCTCTGGAGAGGATTACTTCTAAGCTTTCCAGTTGCCTCTCTGGGATTTTGTCGTATTCCTTTTTCTTACAAGCTAGCTCTAATCCCAATATATCCAGATCTCCAATATCAAAGCTTTCTGGCTCCTCTTCCATGTGCTGGATCCCACTTCTTTCTGCTATTGTTTCTACTACATTCATGATTTCCTGTTGCATATTGTCAACCTCCATACCTTGAGTATTCCATTTCGGTGAAAGATTTGGGCCAGCCAAGGTAGGATCTGTGGATGGTGCAGATTTTTGGGTAATCTTGGAGCTAGAAGGGGTGGAGAGCGGAGTCATCTTGGGGATATCCTTCGAATGGTCAGGGATTTCATGGATGTTCTGTTCTGTCTGATTCAAGATCTCAAAGCTGTTGCTCATGGAAGGCATTGAGGTATTAGATGCAGGCTTTTTAAGGCCAGCTGAGGGTTTCTTGTGATTCTTTTTATGGTTGGTGACCTTGGTGAAGCCATCCGAGTCAGATTTAGCGGCATTGGAGGGGTTCGAGTCTTTCAGGTTTGAAGGGTAGTCTCGAAAGAGATGGCTGAGGGCATGGAATTTCCTACAATGGAATGGAACATGCTCATAATCTATTGATTGTATCCATTCAAAATCATCATGGTAAAGACTTACCGCATCTGGAAGAGCTTTGCTGAGATGCATGTAGACACAAATTCGGGCATAGGAGGTGTATCGCCTGAGTTTCGTCTCCTCTGCGATTTTAATGAACTCCCCTAAGCCATTCCCAATGTCTTGCAGTGAGTCCTCATCCCAGTACTCCAGAGGAAGGGAATAGAGGCGAATCCACACTAGTGCCCAACTTAAATCCTCTTTGTCAGGATTGAATCGCTCTATCCAATCTCTCAGATATAAACCCACGGCATTGAAAAAATATGGTCCTCCATCGAGGACTCTGTTTCGGTCTTCTATACAGTTGAAAATTGCTGTAAAGAATCCTTTAGGCCCCAGCTGCAGGGTAATGTGCCCTTTTGGTTTCCATTTGGCTGCTATCCATCCATGCAGTGCTTTCTCTGTGGGCCAAAAGCCTATAAATTTTCCAATCAGCGCATGATCCTTCATGTACTGGATCTGATTATTGATCCGATGGCTTGGGAGTTCAATCTTTGGTCTTTCAGCTGCTACAGGCTTACATGTGGCCGACGTCGCCCTGGGTGCGTCATGCTTGTTCATGTTGTCAAGTGGAGTGTTTGAAACTGGTTCAACATCATCCTGGTGTTCTTTCCTGACTTCTTCATCGGTAATGGGGGGAGGCGCCCTATCCTCCCCCTGAGGGGAATCCATTGCTTGTGAACTGTGCCTTTGTCGCATTGCGTTGTGTCTTCAGAGCTGAACGGAAACAAGAAAATGTGATCTTTGCAGGTCTGTCATTCGCAGGTCTGACTCGAACCCTAGATGTCCATGATCGCCAGCCATTCATCAGAATATTATGCACTTCCTATCCAAAAATTTACTAGAATAACACTTTTATCCATAAGCCCGCTATTGTTATTGTTGTGCCCTTACATTAATATTATTGATATGTAGGCTCTAATTATATTATGATCCCTTAGACCCCTATATATACCAAGGAGGTATTATCATTTGTATCATCCAAGAATTGATCATTTATGTAATATGAAGGAGTTTTCTCCCTTAAAGAGGATAATTTTTAAGTTGTTGATCTATATTTTCTTCTATTTTGTGCATTGGTTGCATAACATTTGGTATCAGAGCTTTAGATTCTAGGGTTTTGCTGCTTCAAACAGGCCATCATGGAATTTTCACTATAAATTATTTTCTACAAAGCTTCAGAAGCTTAAATTGTGACCACGTGGAGACAAAATCATGGCGAACTTCATGCCCAAATTTCATATTCTTGTTAGCCACATTTTCTGAGATATGGTACGAAGAAGTTGAGGTTTTTTCATGCTCCAAATTTCATTCTCAAACAAGTGACCAAGGGAAAATTGTCATACCTTTCTCTTGAATCATTGGATTAGAATTTCATAAAAAATAACAGAAAGAGAATAGACATTAGTTTCTTTTATATCAATTTTAGGGCCAAAGGTGGAAACAATGACATGTGGAATTATGTACAAGTTTGCTCTACTGAGCCAGTCCATAATCATGTCATTGTGGGAGATTTAGCATAAACTTACCTTGAAGAATCCAATTTTTGTCTGACTTGTGGAATTGGAAAGAAGACTCAAATGGATACCACAAAAAGGAATTACAGACCTTGGAGATCCAAAATTTCATAGTTACAACCATTTAAATATCGAACTCCTAAAAGCAAGAAAAAAGTATGTTTTTTTTTTTTTAATTGAATAGTTGTTTGAAAAAATAGTTTGAAGTGGTTCCAAGGGCATATTGAGGCATGTATATCAATATTGGGTTCTAAAATCCCCCCCAAACAAAATTATACACCCTTTAAGCCCTCAGAAAGCTCTATTATGATGCATGAAGAGGAAGAATTGCAAGAAGATATATCAAAATTACAGGACCAAGTGCAACAAATTCCACTCTCACAAAGAGAAACCAAAGAGGAATTAAAAGGGGATATGAAGGGTTTAAAAGCCGAAATAAAATATGACATGCATTTCTTAAAAGGGGACATGGGTGGTATAAAAGGAAACATGGAGGTTTTCAAATTAGACATGGATGCGATGAATGTCAAGTTGGAAGGCTTGGCAAAGTTGTCGCAAGAAAGGCTTCGCGGTGGAGACAAGGTAATCCATGAAAATAATTATGAGGACAAAAGAAATATTAATTATGATTTTAAAGTCTCTAATGTGGGGTTTAAGGACTAACACATTCCAAAGGTAGATATGTGATGAAGCTTGATGGCAATTATTTGGTAACATGGATACTACACATGGAGCAATATTTTTATCTACAGGATGTGCGAACCTCAAGAAAGGTACATATTTCATCTTTATATTTAGAACGCAAACAGTTTGTATGGTATAGATGGATTTTTTATTGTAAACCACTTGTCACCTAGTCAATTTTAATGGACAAAATGATAGCACATTATAAAGATACAAACGGCAACACCTTCGTTAGACAACTGATAAATCTCAAACAAAAGGGTTCCATGGAAGAGCACATTGAAGACTTTCAAAAAGTGAATATTAGGGTAATCGATATTCTAGAGGAGTACATGATTGATGTCTTCATAGGGAATTTAAAAGATAACATCCAACATAAAGTTCTCCTTTGGAAACTGTTGTTGGGAAAAGTATCCAATACGGAATGACCCTATCCCACTCTAAGGGTGATAGTACCTTAGCAACAACCGAAGCAAAGCTATCTAAGATTTCTTCTTTATGAAAGTAAAATAGGGGAGAAAAAGGTTCACTAACCGATGTCTTTCACTAATGGTTGATCCAATCTTCTCTCCTTGCTGCTTGCTCCCAGCTCCTTGCTCTTTCACTGGCCCAGCACACCAAGATCCTGCAAAATGGCAAGAAGGGGAAACTACAAGAAGCATACATTCATAATTGATTCAAGGATTAGAATAAATCAAATACACAAGTATAACAATACATCATTGAGACACATGCATATAGAAGAACCCCAAATGCTTTATTAATGGAAGAAGTAAAGTTCAGGAAGTGTTACAACCATAAGAGGCCCAATCCAGCAACACCTCCCAGCAGAAAGAAATCTCCTCTTCACCTCCTTCAAAGCAATCACCCAATAGTTCTAAACTCAAACCAACAGCACTTCCTTGCATTCACAAGATTCCAGCCTCCTTAGACCTCATGAGAGAGCTCTATATATAGGAGTTTTGGAGAAAGGATGAGTCAGCTTGAGGCTGGCTTCAAGCTGACTAGTGTCCTCTCCCACTTCAGTTATACTTCAGTTCTTGAGTCCACTTGGAGATCCTTGCTTCCACTTGGAGTTTAAGAACCTCTTACTCATCACTAGGCGAATTCCCTGATCCAAGTGTCACTTTGGAAGCTTCTTGGGCACTGACAAATTGAGGAATGAGACTTCCACATGTCAAATCGCGCTCAGCATAGGTATCCTTTGTTGGAGTTGACATTCAACGCAGGTACAGAGAGGAACAGTTGACATTCAGCGCAGATGCTCAGTGGAGCAGTTGACATGATCCAGAAATTGCTTGTTTTTGAGTGTTTTCAGGTGGAGAACTAATTTTCAGTGCTGTGGTTTGCTAACCTTGTTCCTCTAGGGGTAGGAACAACATGTTTAGGGACTTTGGATCCCTTAGATTATGGACATTTCATGCTTCATGCTGTAAGGCACAAAAATGTCTATAACAGAAACTGATTCATTGGAGAAGGCATTCAAGGTGGCGAGAAAAGTTGAATGGAAAATTATGGCAACAAGAAAGTCTACCATTCACAAATATCAAAATGGAAGTGTTGTTGGTCTTAGCCTTCCATAACCTACAAGGTTGACACCGCAAAAATTGGAGAAAAAAAGAGAAAAATGGATTTGTTATAGTTCTGATAGAAAATACATTAAAGGTCATAAGTGTGCTGAAAAGAAATTATTTTGCATAGAATGTGAAGAGGAGGAAGAAAAGGATCAAGAAACATCAAAAGAGGAGGATATACACTCAGAACCAACCTCAGAGAAAGAATAAATGAATCCAACCATATTTTGTAATGCATTGGCAGGAATTACCCCTCCTAAAACCCTCAAGATATAAGGATATATCAAGAAGAAAAAGGTAATATTTCTGATTGATCTGGGTAGTACCCACAATTATATTCACTGTAAGATAGCCAAGGAATTGAATTTCTTCCTATATCCAACACCAAAGTGTCAAGTGATGGTCACAAATTGAGGAACTATAAATTTCTCTGGAAAGTGCCATAATATCAAGCTAACCATGGGGGAATATGTATTGAATATTCCAATTCTTTCCATTCCAATGGGTGGTCTTGATGTTGTACTAGGAGTCCATGGTTACAATCATTGGGGATTATAGGTTTTAATTTTCAAGAACTTTTCTTGAAATTTTTTTGGGAAGGAAAGGGAGTTGAATCAATGGTTATCACAAGGAAACCAGGAAAGATAATTATCTCTAATGCCATGAAAAATATTTTTAAGAAAGAACAACGGGGCGTCATTGCACAATTATGCTCACTAGAGGTTCAAACACCAGAATCATATATTTCTCCAGATCTTCAAAAAACCTTGGACAACCATTCCAAGGAATTTGAGACTCCCAAAGGTATGCCAACTATTTTTGATTTGTTGTAAATACTGAGAGGGGGGTGAATTATTATTCCTTAGAAATTAGTACTTTTAAATCTTTTCAGAGCATTAATTAATATTCAATTATTATTAATGTTTATCGAGTAACAATAGTAAATAAAAGAACAAAATAGGCCAAGAGTTTTAGGTGGAACACCCCCCCAAGTCAAAAACCACTGAACACTTTTCTAATAAATCCTTTAATCTTCAGCCCCAACTGAAATTAAAGTTACAACTTCCTAGAATTCTGGAAAAGCATTCTTCTTGAGCTCCCACTAGAAGGGAGCCCCAACGCCTTGGTTTCTACGGTAGTCAACTAAATGGATACCCCAACACCTTGATTTCCTCAATATTCAACTGAATGGATGCCCTAACATCCTAGACCAACCTACCACCTTGAAGTGTTCATAGACTCCAACCTATAGGCAACTTCATGCACTTGCCTAGCACCTCCCTGCCACCCTATAATGATCAGAAATGAGACAAGAGTATGGACTCCCATACCAGGGACAATGATTCACGATACAATATGATTTACAATGATTTTCTTTTACTTGTACAAACACCCAATCAGACTATGAATTGCAACCCAACCATGACATCATCCCAACAATGACTCCTATACCTCCAACAATGCCTCTTCATCTCTAGGCATATTGAATCTTTTACAATAATGACTCTTTTACAATTTTACAATGATGATCTTTTACAAGATTGACTCTTGACAAGAAATGACGCTTGACTTGACACATATTCTTGGATCACATGCAACTGCTGAGGTACTGTTGTGCTTGCTTCAAGTAATGGTACTTTAGCACTGCATGTCCTTCTAGTATGTGTCTGAGTTGTCCTAAAGTGTTCTCTTTCCTGCACATGCATTAACAAGCAAGACCCAAACAACTACCAAAAAATATAATTACATTGTCCTGCTCTTGGCATTATGATACAGGTGTTGTCCTTGATGGCAACTCACTCAGATGAAAGTTCACAGTGTAGTAGGTCAACAACAAAGGATTATAGATCAGACTCCAAAGAATGAAGAAAGAGAGGTATATGTTGGTTTTGTCCAAGGTGCGTATACATGTGGTTTAACAGAAAAAAAGTAGCGTATAACATATACACGCACTTTCATAGGAGGAAAAGTGCGTACATGTTGGAAAACCAAGTTTGGTCCAAGGTATTTGATCCAAGGGATTTTGGTCCAAGGTAATTGGTCTGAGGCATTTGGTCCAAGGTATTGACCCTAGGTATTGGGTCCAAGGTATTGAGAAAGGCCTAAGAGTATATAAGGACAAGAAGATCATTAGGTCAATGTGTGCAAGCAATGAGATTCTAAGGAATACTTCTATTTGAAGTATATATTATGTTGCAGGGTTATGTTTGGGACCAGATCTGAAATATTCATGTGCACCTTGATTTCAACATTGGATCAAGAATCATGAGACTTAAAATGACTTATTCTTGAATGATCTGATATTGGTTGAGACTAGATCTGATGTTTTATGCTTGTTCTATTTGTTATCAATCATGATCTGGGTTGTCTGAAGTCTGGAATTGCAACAAAGTTCTGAGTCAAAATTTACAGATCTATACACAGGTTCCTCTCAGCCAAAGGGCGTGTACACGTAGGTTCGACTCTTTCAAGTAGCATATACAAAAAGAAAAGCTTCTTTTCAGATCTGACTGATCTATCTGATCAAATTCTATTGTTTTACTGTTGTCTTTCAATGAAGTCTTCTTAGATCTGAACATAGAACTGTTGTATAAGGAAATTGAGTCTGATTGATTGAATGATTAAGAAGGAAGGGTGATCCTTGTTGCTATCTATTTTGAAATCTGTAATATGACAGTAGATCTTCAGAATGTCACTGATTCATACAATATGTGGTTCAGAAGTTTATGATTTAGTATCTTTAGAGATATACATAGGTTGGGTTAAAGGAAGTAGTGTATACACACAGGTTGGGTTCAACCAAGTAGCATATACACTCTAATTCATGATTTTTGAGGTTACAGATAGTTCTGGATGATGATGCAAGGTTCTAGGTTCAACACAGTGTTCTGGTGTCAGTGATCTGATTGTTCAGATTAACTGAATATTGGATGATGCAGTTCAAGTTTAAAAGCCTTGATGGGTCTAGTATGAAAATTGGATGAAATGAGGCCTTCATGCGTATTGTTCTGTACCAAGAGCATCCAATCTGAAATTTATGAAACATGGTCCCTAGTGGAAGAGTGAAGTTTTTTGTAGGCTGGAACCTACGTACTAGTAAACATATTGGCTAGTACAAGAGCTAGGGGGTTGTAGCTCCCTTCTAGTAGAAGCTGGAAAATGAGAGAAGGTTGTAACCTTTTGCAGGTAGAAGCCTGCGTACTGGTATGAGTCTGCACCAGTACAAGATTGTAAACATATTTTCTTATTATTAAAAGAAGATAGAGATGACAACAGTAGGTGGTTTTTACCCACATTGGGTTTCCACCTTAAATCTTGGTGTTCATGTGTGTTGCTTATGTGTGATGCTTTATTCTACTTTTACTGCACTGTCTAATAAATCTTTGATATAATGGTTTAAGCTCAACACATGATAAATTGTATAAATCACAAGTTCTCTGCATATACACTGGTTTTTTTAAGCATAGTCACATGTACACACTAGTTCACTTCACTGAAGTAGCGTACATAAATTTGTTTGGGAAATAAACTTATTGATCTGATAATACTCATTCAGCCCCCCTCTCAGTATTATTTGCAATAATTAGTATCAGAGCAGGTCCTTCAGAAGAAGCTTGATCGCTTGAAGGGAGATCCATCATCATGAATAATCAAGAAAGCATGGGATCCATCAGACCGCCAATCTTTGATGGGAGCAAATTTGTTTATTGGAAAATAAGAATCACATCTTATCTACAATCGTTTGGAATGGATGTCTGGGAAATTGTGGAAGGAGGATATACATTTCCAATAGAAATTCCTACAGATACAACAGGTAAAAAGCAATATGAAACTAATGCCAAAGCTGTCAATACTTTATTGGGAAGTCTGCGATAATCAGAGTTTGTCAAAGTCATGCAGTTCAAATCAGCCAAATAAATATGGGACAAAATCATTCTGAGCTACGAAGAAGACTCTCAGGTAAAATGTGCTAAGCTTCAAACTCTCAGAATTCAGTATGAAACTCTTAAGATGCATAGTGATGAAAGTATAGCTAGTTACTTCCTACGTATAGATGAAGTTGTCAATTGTATGAAGAATCTGGGTGAAGAAATTAAGGAAGTTACCATAGTTGAGAAAGTTTTTATATCCTTTTCTACTAAATTTGAATCCAGAGTGTCTACCATAGAAGAAAAACATGATCTGCAGAATATCACTATGACAAAACTTCACGGAATCTTAATAGCCTTTGAGATGAGAAAAGGAGGACCATCAGATATGAGAGAAGTCACATTCAAAGCTTCAGCAAAAGGAAAGGAAGAACACAATCAATCATCACATATTTCAGAAGAAGAAGATGAGGTAAACTTTGTCAAAAAGCTTCAACGGGGTTCTGGAAGGTTTAGAGGTAAGTTACCCTTCAAATGTTTTTCTTGTGGTAGAGTCGGTCATGTTGCTGCTAGATGTCCTCATAAAGATAAATTTGAAAAAGGAAAGGAATATGCAAAAGGGAACAGAAAACAAGTTGTGAATAAAAGGAGCTACTATACTCATGAAGATAACGATGGTTTATCTAATAGTGATGAAGATGAAACTAGACAAGATTACAGACTTCTCATGGCTTATGACGATGATAATTTTTGGGATGCTTTAGAAGAGGAAGACCTTCATGAAGAAATGTCTAAACTCAAAATCTGTTTAGAAGAAAAGAATATGATTATAGATACCTTCACATACCAACTTGCTAAAAAGGAAAAACACAACGAAAAACTAGAATGTGAAATTTTGGGTCTAAGAAAGGATCTTGAGAAAATGAAATCTCTCAATCTTAGATTTGCTAAAGGATCAGAAACTTTAAATGAAATTATCAAAGTTCAGCATTCTCCTCTGATAAAGACAGGTCTTGGATATACTGAAGAAGCATCTCAATCACAGAAGCCGTCAACCTCCACCAAAAGCTATCTTGATGCAACAATGACCAGTGAACAATATGACAATCGTCAGCAAAGGCATAAAGAAGATCACTAGGTAAATCAGACTCAATTTACTCCAAGGATGAATAGAAGCCACAATCAACCTTAGGTAAATCATACTCAATTTGATCCAATGATGAATATCAATAGAAACTACAATCACCAGGTCAATAGATTCGATAGTCGCAGGAACCTCTTTAATGGGAAATGTTTTTCATGTCATAATTTTGGACACAAAGTTGCTCAATGTGTTGCTTACAAAACCATCATGACTAGAGAAGCACAAAATCAAAGGAATGTAACAAGGATCAAGAAAAGTTCCTATAATAACTTTTCTCTTCTTGAAAATGAAATAGAATGCTCAATGTATAACAACTTTGGTCATAAAGAATCTGAATGCAGGACAAAATTTCGAAAAAAAATCTCAAAAGGAGCAAACTCCAGTAAATCCAAAGATATAGAGAAGGAAAGAATCTCAAACAGAAAGATGTGGTATAGCCTTGTATGCAGAAGGACAAGAAAATCAGTGGTACATCGACAGTGGATGCTCAAAACACATGGCAGGTGACAAAGAAAAACTTCACTCATATAATTCCTTAGAAAAGGAAAGAATATCTCATTTGGAAATGACACTCCTACTATCATGAAAGGTAAAGGCTCTATTTTCTTGAAAGAAAAGGTTAAAGCTGGAAATGTTATGTATGTAGATGGTTTAAAGCATAACCTGTTGAGTGTCAGTCAAATGTGTGAACAAGGAAATGAAGTAGTGTTTCGATCAAACGGATGTGTTGTTCGTGAGCTTGATACAGGAGAGAGCGTGATCAAAAGTACAAGAACTCCAAACAACTTATACATACATACTCAACGGAGGACATCTAAGCTTCTCTCAAATAAGAAAAGCATGCAGATTCAAGGTTGTTCATGATCTACCATATATCAGAATCCCAAAAAATACAATATGCAAACCATGTCAAATTAGCAAACAAACCAGAGTTCACTTCATGGAAAAAGAAGGGTCAGCCAGTAACCCTCTTGAACTTGTCCATACTGATTAATGTGGACCATCAAGGAAAAAGTCACCTCGTGGAGAAGAATATTTTATTTTGTTCATTGATGATTTTTCCAGAATGTGTTGGATAGGTCTTTTAAAGCATAAAGATGAATATTTTGAAAAGTTACAAGCCTTCAAATCTTTGGTTGAAAATGAATCAGATCAAAAAATCAAATGCCTCAGATCTAATCGAGGAGGGTAATTTACCTTGGATGAATTCTTTGACTTTTGTGAACAACATGGAATAAAAAGGCAATTCTCCACCGCAAGGAATCCTCAACAAAATGGTGTGGTAGAAAGAATGAACAAAATAGTTCAACAAATGGCTCGAGCTATGCTAGACGAATCTGGAACTCCTATAACCTTCTGGGGTGAAGCTGCATTCGTTGTCGTAACTATTCTCAACCAAGCAAATGTTCGGGTAAACAACACTCAAACTCCACATGAACTTTGGTATGGTAAGATTCCTACTGTAAAATACTTTAAAGTTTTTGGAAGAAAATGTTATATCAAAAGGACTGATGAAAAACTTGGTAAGTTTGAACCCAGAGCAGATGAAGGCATTCGTCTTGGTTATTATTCCAAAAGTAAGGGATATAAATGTTATAATAAAAGACTTGGAAAAATTGTTGAAATCATTGATGTTGTAGTTGATGAAATATGCAAAAATCCAAAACAGATAAAATCAATATAAGATTATGATAATGAAGAAGATGGGGATTATTTTCCCACATCAAATCAAAATCATATTGAAGAAGAAACCAATGAAGTACCAGAAGAAGAGATAATGGTAGAAGAAAAGACTTCGTCCAGGTATGTTCAGAAAAATCATCCAAAAACTCAAATTTTAGGCAAAAAAGAGGCAGGTGTACAGACAATAAGAACTATTACAGGGACCTCAAGCTATCTAGCATTACTATCGTCCGCCAAACCTCAAAATGTAAAAGAAGCGGGCAAAGCTGAATGTTGTTTCAAGGCCATGGATGAAGAACTTGAGAAAATTGAAAAAAATGATACTTGGGAATTAGTTCTAGACCACAGGATAAAAATATTATAGGAACTAAATGGATATTCCAAAACAAGCTGAATGAAAATGGAAAAGTCATTAGAAACAAGGCCAGACTTGTTTGTAAATGGAATGCTCAACAAGAAGGTATAGATTTTGAAGAAAATTCTGCACCTGTTGCCAGACTTGAAGCCATAAGGATGTTTCTTGCTCTTTCTAGCTTTTAGAAATTCAAAGTATACCAAACGGATGTAAAATCAGCCTTCCTGAATGGATATTTAGAATAAGAATTTTATATTGAACAGCCAGAAGTATTCATTCTTGGAAGTGATGAAAAACTTGTATGTAGACTCAAAGAGGCCCTTTATGGTCTAAAACAGGCTCCAAGGGCCTGGTATTACCGCCTTGACAAATATCTACACAAACAAGGTTTTACAAAAGGTTCGACAGATAGCAATCTATATACAAAGATTGAAGCTGATAAATTGCTAATTATTATTGTTTATGTTGATGATATCATTTTTGGTAGCAATGAAGAATCCATGAGTCATAATTTTGCTTTAGTAATGCAGCAAGAATTTGAAATATCCTTGCTTGGTGAACATACCTATTTTCTTGGTCTACAAGTTCAACAAAATAAAGATGGTATTTTTCTTTCACAAACCAAATATCTCAAATAGATCTTGAAAATGTACGGAATGGAAGATTCTAAACCTGTATGTACCTCAATGGTAACAGGATGCAGTCTCAGCTCAAATGATGAATCAATAGCAGTACATCGACCAACCTACAGATCCATGATTGGCAGTCTACTTTATCTAATAGGTACCCAACTTGACATCATTCATGCATTAGGAATAGTTGGAAGATTCCAAGCAAATCCAAAGGAATCACACCTTCAGGGAGTCAAAATAATTTTGAAATATCTTCAAGGAACTCGGGACTTTGGTTTATGGTATCCTAGAGATGCAGATCTTACTCTTCATGCATATACAGATGCATATTGGGCAGGAAGTGTTGATGACAGAAAAAGCACTAGTGTTGGTGCATTCTATATGGGTTCTAGGTTAGTGTCTTGGTTCAGTAAGAAACAAAGTTCAATTGCTTTATCTATAGCTGAAGTATCATATGTGGTTGATGCATCTTGTTACACACAACTACTTTGGATGATGCAAACCTTGTAAGACTTTCATATCACATGTACTCCACCCATCTCCATTCTATGTGATAATACAAGTGCCATCGGTATTTCAAAGAATCTAGTCATGCACTCCAATACCAAGCACATACCCATCAAATACCATTTTCTACGTGAACAAGTGCTTGAACAAAAGGTCAAACTGGAGTATGTTCCCTCCAAAGAACAGGTTGCTGATATATTCACTAAACCATTGCCTAGAGAAACATTTGAATATCTCAGACAAAAGCTGGGAGTAGTTGCTGCATCATGCTGTTGTTAAATCCAATGTTTCAGAGAAAGGTTTTATACGTATGTTTCATGAAGTATAGTCACGTACACATGCGAGTTTCTATGGGTCAAGGAGCGTATATGTTTTTCAGACAAGAAAACAATGGGGCGGGCTTTTATATGGGTGCTCTGTCTGATGTTGATGATTATAGTCTATTAATATGCTCTGTTCATTAATATTTATCTAACTGACAATGATGCCTTGATCATTGACTTGTTAACAATGCATAGGTAGCACAGATTCAGGGGGAGCATTAGCCTTCACTCGCATTCTGCATTGTTGGCATTATGGTTGCTGAGTCTAGCTATGGCTTCAGATATTTATACCTTTTGTTGCTTAAGTCATGTAAAAGTATAGGGTGTGATATGTCTTCTCATACATTTGAATGAGTCCTATTGGACAAATGATGTAATTTGTATCCCCACTTTGCATGGGATGGATGATGTAATTATATTTCTGTCATGTATAAACAATTGGTATATCCCCACTTGGTTGGGTGGATGAGTCAAATTTGGTATATCCCCACTTGGTTGGGAGATGGATGTATGTATGAGTCATTGGTGATAGGAAGGTCATACTCACATAGTTGAGTTATAGAGTCATGTTATTATTTTGGTGAATATTTTTGCAGACTCTACTTGTGCTCAAGGGGAGCATGGATGGTTTCGGTGCATCTCAGCATGTACAAAGGGGAGCTCAATTAGAAAATTCAGCATGTACTTAGGGGGAGCATGAATAGCATAGGGGAGAGAATATCTTGGTCCGCCCTTTGCCCTTGATGTCAGAGGGGTAGAGTGTCTTGGTATTGTTGTTTCCATCAAGTCCAAAGGGGGAGATTGTTGGTATTATGATACAGGTGTTGTCCTTGACGGCAACTCACTCAGATGAAAGTTCACAGTGCAGCAGGTCAACAACAAAGGATTACAAATCAGACTCCAAAGAATGAAGAAAGAGAGGTATACGCTGGTTCACTTTGTCCAAGGTGCGTATACACGCGATTTAACAGAACAAAAGTAGTGTATAATGTATACACGCACTTTCACAGGAGGAAAAGTGCGTACATGTTGGAAAACCAAGTTTTTGGTCCAAGGTATTTGATTCAAGGTATTTTGGTCCAAGGTAATTGGTCCGAGGCATTTGGTCTAAGGTATTGACCCTAGGTATTGGGTCCAAGGTATTCACCCTAGGTATTGGGTCCAAGGTATTGAGAAAGGCCTAAGAGTATATAAGCAGGAGAATATCATCTGGGTTGTCTAAAGTCTGGAATTGTAGCAAAGTCTGAGTCAAAATTTATAGATCTGTACGCAGGTTCGTCTTGGCCAAAGGGCATGTACACATAGGTTTGACTCTTTCAAGTAGCGTATATAAAAAGAAAAGCTTCTTTTCAGATCTGATTGATCTATTTGATAAAATTCTATTTTTTTACTGTTTTCTGTCAATGAAGTCTTCTTAGATCTTAACATAGAACTATTGTATAAGGAAATTGAGTCTGATTGATTGATTGATTAAGAAGGAAGGGTGATTCTTGTTGCTATCTATTTTGAAATCTGTAATATGACAGTAGATCTTCAGAATGTCATTGATTGGTATAGTCTATGGTTTAGAAGTTTATGATTTAGTATCTTTAGAGATATACACAAGTTGAGTTAAAGGAAGTAGCGTATACATGTTGGTTGGGTTAAAGGAAGTAGCGTATACATGCATGTTGGGTTCAACAAAGTAGCATATACACTCTAATGCATGATTTTTGAGGTTACAGCTGGTTCTGGATGATAATGCAAGGTTCTGGGTTCAGCACAGTGTTTTGGTGTCAGTGATTTGATTGTTCATATTAACTAAATATTGGTTGATGTAGTTTAAGTTTAAAAGCTTTAATGGGTCCAGTATGAAAATTGGATGAAACGAAGCCTTCATGTGTATTGTTGTGTACCAGGAGCATCCAGTCTAAAAATTTATGAAACATGGTCCCTGGTGGAAGAGTGAAGTTTTTTGTAGGTTGGCACCTACATACTAGTAAACATATTGGCTAGTACAAGAGCTAGGGGGTTGTAGCTCCCTTCTAGTAGAACCTAGAAAATGAGAGAAGTTTGTAACCTTCTGCAGGTAGAAGCCTGCATACTAGTATGAGTCTGCACCAGTACAAGATTGTAAATAGATTTTATTATTATTAAAAGAAGACAGAGATGACAACAACAAGCGGTTTTTACCCACATTGGGTTTCCACCTTAAATCTTGGTGTTCATGTGTGTTGCTTATGTGTGATGCTTTATTCTGCTTTTACTACATTGTCTAATAAATCTTTGATATCATGGTTTAAGCTCAACACATGATAAAGTGTCTAAATCACAAGTTCTCTGCATATACGCTGGTTTCTTTAAGCATAGTTGCGTGTACATGCTAGTTCACTTCACTGAAGTAGCGTATATAACTCTGTTTGGGAAATAAAATCATTGATTTGATAATACTGATTCACCCACCCTCTCATTATTATTTCCAACACCTGAAAAAACACATGCTAGATATGATATTAAAAATTCAAATGAAAACACTAATTATACATACATTTCTACATCAGACTTACTCTTGAGTGCTGATGTGTGGTCCTTTTTGCAGTGATCCTTGAATGCATACGTTTTCTTGCCTTCTACGATCGCGATATTGAATATATTGCATCAATGTAATTTCAGACCTCCAAGGTCTTAAATTTCATATTGTGGTAGCAATCTGAGTCCTCTTACCAACCCAGTAGGTGTGATTGAGATTGGATTCTTCAAGAAGGAGTTACGCTCAATCTCCCACGATGACCTGATTGCAGACTCGTTCAGTAAAGAGAAATTGTACGACGTGTCACATGTCATTGTTTCAACCTTCAACCCTGAAAACAATATCCAACAAACTACAATCTGTACTCGTTCTGCCACTATTTACAAATTTTGACTCCAATCCTCAGAGAGAAAGTTATGATGATTTTCCTGAGGTCACCTGTTTGACATGGAATTTGGGAGCTTGCAAAATCCCTAAATTTCTCAAATCATATCTGCAAAACTATAGTGAACCAATATCTGAAATCTGGTAATGAGGTTCATTAATATTTAGGCTCAAATGGGTTTTAATTTCATAGTCTGAAGTTTCGTATAAAAAATGTTATAGCAAAAATTCCACGATGACTTGTTTGAAGCAGTGAAATCCTAGAATGCATGGCTCTAAACTTGCTTCAAAATAGACCTTCAAACTTGATCATAGTTTTTTGTCCTAACAAGACCTTAATGAAACCTTAAACTTCCTACAACATTTCTTGTCTTAGAAGCTCATGAGGGCCGTAAAATTACGGAGGTCTTTTCACAAGATAGTTCGTTGAAAAGTGGTTGCTAGAGAAGGATATGAGGGTCAATACTTATAGAAATGTCTTGAGTTGAGAGGGTCCTCAAAAAGTGAATGTTGGAAGGATTTTAGAAGCATAAAACATTATTAATTATTTAATATTCAATGACCACAACCAATTATGAGTTCCATGCCATAACCCCATGGTATTTTAGCCCACTAACTGGGGTTACTAACTTCAAACATGAATAACTCTCAAACCGTGTAGAACTACATGGCATGCCATATATCAACAGAAACATATCGACGAGTAGAATTGATATATAATATCCCCGACTCAGAATCGGATGAATTGTCAAGTCAAAATTCCCATGCAAGATTAGGGTATCCCTTGGTGTTGGTTAGGTTGGCATCAATGACAACCACTGATCAACAATATCCCCCTTTGGTATTTATGGCAACACAAGTACTCCCCCTGCAATCATGCCACCTCTTCCTACTTTTTATCAATGGCCAAGGGTAACTCCCCGACAAACTTTCATCATGCGTACCTATACACACCTCCACTCCCCCTTTCTACTTAGTTAGATAAGAGAAAGATTCTAATGAGAAATTGGGAGAATCCCAAGCTTTTGGTGAAGATACTCAAATCATTCACGAGGTAATGGTTTGATAAAGATGTTAGCAATTTGTTCCTTTGTGCCAACATATTCAAGTTTTATATTCATTTTGGCGACCTTCTGTCTAATGTAATGATATTTGATTGGAATGTGCTTTGTTTTGGAATGCATCATAGGATTCTTGGAGATATTGATGGCACTTGTATTATCACAGAAGTTGGGAATATGCTCATCATACTTCACTTGAAGATCTTGTAAAGTTTGCTTCATCCAAAGAACATAAGTACAACAAGTGGCCACTGTGATATATTCTTCTTCTGTTGTGGATAACGAGATTGAAGACTACTTTTTACTTAACCATGAAACAAGGAAACCACCTAGATAGAATGTTTCTCCATTGGTACCCTTTCGATCATCAACATTTCCTACCCAATCTACATCTGTATAATATTGGATAAATAGATCATTTCCTTTGGGTACCATAAACCATATTTTGTTGTGCCCTTAAGATATCGAAGAATTATTTTGATGACAATAATATGAGATTCTTTTGGTACTGCTTGGAATATTGCTACTTGTCCAACTTCCTTCATTATGTCTGGACGAGAAGTTGTCACATATAGATGACTACCAATCATAGATCTATAGAACTCTGGTCCACATCCTTTGATGAATCTTCTAAACTTAAATCGCAACTTGTTACCAGTGGGGCAAGGATAGGCTTGTAATCTTTTATCTTGAATTTCTTGAGAATTTCCTTGATGTACTTGGTTTGATATATAAATATTCCTTTACCATGCGAAGATATATGAAGCCCTAAAAATTATGTTAGCTCACCAAGTAGAGACATTTCAAACTCACTTTGCATATTTGTGGCAACGTTTTTACTTAATTTGTCATCATTGCTTCCAAAGATTATTTCATCCACATATACCTCGATAATTGTTAGGCTATCTTGATACACTTTCACATAGAGATTGTTGTAGGTGATTCCTTTCTTGAATCTTTGTTGATGTATATATCCATCAATACAAGCATACCAAGCTCTAGGAGTTTGTTTGAGACCATATATTTCCTTCTTTAATCTGCAGACGTAGTCTTCCTTGTCATAGAGAAGAAAATCTTCGAGTTGTTCAATGAAATCTTCTTCTTCCAATTCACCATTTAGAAACGTTGAGTTAACATCCATTTGGTACACCTTGATTTTTCTTGAGCATGCATAAGCGAGAAACATCATGATATCTTCCATTATGGCAATGGGAGAAAATGTTTCTTCAAAATAAATTCCTTCTACTTGTGCATATCCTTTGCAGACTAATCTTGTCTTATTCCTGGTAACATGTCCATCCTCATTCAATTTGTTTCTGAATACCTATTTAGTTCCAATAAAATTTTTATCCTTTGGTCGTGGAACCAATTCCCAAGTGTCGTCCTTCTCAATTTGATCTAGTTCTTCATTCATAGCTTCTACCCAGTGTTCATCTTAACTAGCTTCCTCAAAATTGCTAAGCTCAGAAGTTGCTAAAAGAGAAAGGTGGGCTTGTTGTGATGAATGAAGTTGTCGAATTTTTTTGGTTCTAATTCCTTCATTTATGTTGCTGATGATTTTATTTGACGGATGATTCTTTTGACACCATTCTTTTAAAACTTTTGGAGAAGTTTCCAGTACATCTTGCTGATCATTTCGTACTTCCTCTTGGCTGACTCTTGTTTCATTATTTGATTGGTATTGATCTGAAGCTTCTTCTTCATCCTTCATAGATTCTACCTCAAGCCCCTCAGAGATGATCTCATTGTTATCCTTTAGAACACAGTCTTCGTCAAAAGTAACATTTATGCTTTCAACTATTTGTTTTCGCCTCAGATTGTAGCATCTATAAGCCTTTATTTTGCATGAATAACCAACGAAAATACCTTTGTCAACATGGGAATTGAACTTGCCCAATTTTTGATCTTCTCTTTTGATAAAGCATTTACTTCCAAATATTTTGAAGTATTTTACATTAGCTGGTCTTCTCTTCCATAGTTCGTATAAATTCATGTTACAATTGTTCCTAAGTAGACCTCTGTTTATAATGAATATGGTTGTATCGATTACTTGAACCCATAATTTATCATCCAATTTTGAGTCATTTGACATTTTTCTATCCATTTCCTGTATGGTTTTGTTTTTTCTTTCAACAACTTCGTTCTGTTGTGCTGTTCTTCCTGTTGAGAATTGCCTTTTTGTTTCATTTTCGTCACAATATTGCTGAAATGATTTGGACATGAATTATCTGCCATTATCTGATCTCAGACATTTGATATTAAAATCCGTTTCATTTTCTACCAATTCCCTGTAGATTTTGAAACATTTGAATGCCTCAGATTTTTTCTTTAAGAAAATGATGGTTGTCATTCTAGTGTAATCATTTATCATTAGAATAAAGTATAATTCACCGTCTAAAACTTTTTTTCTCATAGGACCACATAATCAGTATGTATTAATTCGAATGGACGTGATGCAAAGTTTTCTTTTGTCATGAACTCAACTTTTGCTTGTTTTCCATGCTGAAATGATTCACATATCGTATTGGTAGGTTTTGAAATTTTAGGCATTTCTCTTACTGCTTCCTTTTTCCTGATCTTGACCAAATTGTCGAAATTTATATGTCACATTCATTTGTGCCATAACCAACTTTCATCTTCTTTTGCCAAAAATCACCCTTTAGGTGCCTCATCCAAAATGTATATGTCATTTGGATATCTGCTTGTTGTAACCACAAATTTACCAAACTTGCCTTTCCTTATTTCACATTTCTTAGAGTTGAATAGCATCGTGTGTCCTTGATCGCACATTTTTCCAACACTGAACAAATTGTGATTCATATTTTCAACCAAAAACACAACCTTCGCTAATGCATCCTTGCTGCCAAGTGTGATGGTACCTTCTCCTATGACATTTGAAGACCTGTCATTTCCAAAAGACATTGTTTCGTCCTTGTTTTCCTTCAAGCATATGAACTTAATTCTATCTCCAGTCATATGTTTTGAGCAACCATTTGGTGATCTCCAATATTGTAGCAATAATGCTACAACTCCTGGAGCTTCCTTCTTTAGTTTTATCAACCCGGTAGTTCGTAACAAACTTGGAAGCGACGGTGCTGTATGCACAAGTACTAGCTCTTTCCGAAGCTGTCACTTGGTCAGCTGGCACAAGTCCGCTAGGGGCTCAAGCCAACTTCTATAAGCTCTTAGAAGAAGCTTTTTACTGATGGATGAAAGCTAACTCAAAGGAAGCTAATCTACTTGCAGAAAGGAATTGAAAGCCAACAAGAAACGCAAACCCTAGCAAACCCTAATTCTACTAGCTAGTCTTACTGATGCAGAGATGGGAATGCAAACTACTGAAAGAGATGCCATTACTTCTATGAAGGCAAAATGCATGTGTCTAGACTACCTCTATCTGAAGAAAACATTGTTTGTATTTTTGTTTCAGTTATTAGAATTATCATGCATGTGCTTTTAACTAGCTTTTTACTGTGCAGAGGTGGATCAAGGAGGAGAAGGGCTTGGAAAAGGTTGGGAAGGTTCAGAGAGGGTCTAAGGGGTCCCTAACACCCTTCCAGAGAGTTTCACAAAGTTTGGCTGCCAAAAACCGAGTTTATGAGCTTCTACAGGAAGTCTGCAGGGGTTCTACAGGATGTTTCAGAATTTCTACAGGATGTTCAGTAATTCCTACAGGATGTTCTACGATTGGATTTTGGATGATGGGTGAGTGGAAAAGGCTACATGGATGGATAGGGAGATAGGAGAGGGGTTTGTAATGACTTAGTGACAGGGAGATGAGGTGATGAGAGGATGTGGAAAACTAGTTTGTCTTAAAGAGGGTAGAGGGAGTGCAAGGCCGAGAAGAGAGGTAGGATGTCGTGGGCAGTAGAGTAGTTGAGAGACAAGGGGGCTAATTGGGAGATGAGTAGTTGGCCTGGACGAGGCTTAGAAGGATGAGAGAGTGAGGGAGTAGCACTGCACAGTGTAAACTGAACCAAATCATCCACGTCCTGCACATAACCGAAATATTACTAACCTATTCTAACTGTTTAATGGAACCAATGAACAACAACGTTATTTCTGAAGAAAACCATGTATGGTACTGAAACAAAGAAACATTCCAAGAGGTTTGAGTGCATGGAAAACTACTACAAACGAAAATATTGCACCAAAGATTGCATGAGTACGTAAACCAATGTTTTTGGTGGGTAACACTGTCTGCAATTCCAGCCCCTAGAAAGAGGTGAAAATGAGAGTGCAGGCAACCCTTTTTTGGAGCTTTTATCAATTCTAAACTCTTTACTCTATTCTAAACATCTGGAGCAACTCTATCTTCTAACAATAACCTAATTAACCATACCACAAAATCTAACTCAACAAACTGTGTTTCAAATGCATGTAAAGAGAACCATAACGCTGAAAGGAAAGATATCAATACAAAAGAAGGAGGCCTTAGGCTCTCAGGTTGGGCCCAACCCCAAGAGCTATGGCTCCTTTTAAAAACTCAGAACTGAGATCAAATCTGACTGCTTCCCATTAAAAAATAATAATCATAAGTCAAAAAGTATGCCAATGATGGCTACAAAAGAGCAAAACCAAGCTAACAGCTCGTAGTGCAGAATGTGCAACAATGTTTCAATAGTCCTTTTCGAAGGCTAAAGCCTTATCATTTATACATCACGAGGCCCCAAGCTGGCCTCCTAAATCAGTGGGACTTGGCTGACCAAACTGGGAGTGAACAGTTGCTTCCTCAAAATCCGTTTGGCTGCCTTCTAGATCCGGTTGTGGTGGCTGTTGGAGCTCGGAGTTGGGGGTGAAGATCCCGAGGAAGGCCATTTAATGCCGTGGACAACCCTCCTACGAATCCTCAACCCCATATTAGCTGTCTCCTAGCCCTTATCTGCTCAGTTTTGCTCCAACATGAGTCAAAAAAACCTGAAATGAGCACGTGTTAGCCACCTAGGAATAGTGACTACCCTTATTCGTACAAATGACATAAACATACTAAAAAATGATGCATAAGTTATGAAAAATGAAGGATTGAGCAAAGGTAGCTAGGCCAAATGAGCCCAAAATGTTACCAAATTTGGGGCTCATCATCACCCCCCAGCTAAAATGATTGCTCATCCCTAAGCAACTAATCCAGCTCCTCGTCCTTCATTGCTTTCACCGCCACCCTCACATCCCAGGCTTCTGAAGTGGTCTCCTCCTCACTGGCCTGGAACCCAGCCTTCCTTTCCACCTCCTCCCACTACTTATGCTCTTCTTTTTCTGTGCTGCCTTCCATCAATCCTAACAGTAGAGATGGGCTTAGCTTGAGGCCAATCCAGCTAGCTTGGAGGTTCTGTATGGACTTCTTGTAGAGGGGCACCCGTGCTAGAGCTTCCCTCATTCGAGTTGGAGTGTGATATTCTCTGATTTTAAGGCTGTGGGACAATGTGTTCCATCGGCAGGTGCAAGCATGAACACAATTGTCCCCTAATAGTCGCTCCATATCCTCGAAATGTGCTATGGCCTGAGCCTGCTGATCCATGTATTTCAATAAAGTTTGAGGGTTGGTGGCTAAGTGTTGGTGGGTCGATATCAATGCAGTGGGATCCCCTGGCTCTGCTCTAATCAGCAGTGGCTCATGTAACTCTCAGTCCATGACCTCTTTGACCTCTGCTGCTCTCTTTTCTTCGTGGTTCAACCATGAGGCAAATGCCATCAACTGCATATCCCCTACAACTGTGTTGGGATCCCATGAAGTCACATTAGGAAGGGCCAAATTATGGAGATAGAACTCCGATAGTTTGGCCTTATCCTCTGATGAACTGCTATTGCATAACGCTGTGAACTGCTGGGGGTCTTGGAGTTGGGAGATACCCCTCTGTGCCAATGCATTAATTTGAAATTGCAGCCACTGGTCTCGTAGGTACAGGCCATAAGATTTGGCCAGTTTTCTACATTGTAGAGCATACATGGCCCAACTGGCCATGCAAGCCAGTTGTGCCTCTTTTTGCTGCAACTGCTGTTTGAGAGCTTGTATCTCGATTTGTGCTTGCAGTTCCCTTTCCTGTAGATGCGAGGTTGGCTCCCCAAGACCAACTTGCAGTCCTTCTTTGCCTTGATGTTCTGTTGTAGTGTCCCCTGATGATGTGCCCTTTTCTTTCTTCAGTTCCTGTAGCTGCAGTTTAAGTTTCTCATTCTCTTCCTGTAGGAATACCCACTGGCAGTTTGCCACGTGTTTGGCCATAGCTAACTCTCTTCGTGCCTCCTTGAGTTGTTCCTCCAAGGGGCCTATATTTGCCACTCCTTTTGATTTAGCTATCTTCATCCACGTGTGGGTTCTCACTCTCTCTTCCTCCAACGCAAAGAAAAGTGGCACTGTGAATTTCTGTGGAATAATTTTCCCAGCCTCCAAAAAGTTATAATACGAGCTCAAGCTTGGCTGGGGACTAGGTTCCAGAATATGGTCTTTCTCTTCCTCCCTCGGTGGCTCTACTTTGTCTCCCCTAAGTGGTGATGTGGGTGCCTCTCCCTCCATCCTCTCTGTCTCCTTAAGTCGGGCCAATGTTTCCTGTAGAATGGCCTCAGCATCATGTAGCCAGGCTTTTGAAGCCAACCTGTCCATTCTCTCCTTCCAAGCAGTTGTCTTCGGGTTCCCCCGCTCATAAGTGACTGATATTTTTGAGGGGGACCTCTCCCTTGGCGAGGTAGGGGTGTCTTTTATAGTAATTGGGCTGCTGGATGGAGGTTGGGGCCTGCCTGTTTTGATTCTCACACTTCTCCTGGCTTTGAAATACAGAGGGATCTCCCTCTTTCATTTTTCCTTCGACTTAGGAGGGGTACTAAGGGTGGCCAGCACGGTTGCTACCTCCCTTGCAAGAATTTCGGCTGTCTTCTCCTTTGGCTTTCCTTTCTCAGGGCTTCTTGTAGAAGGCCCTGTAGCGGCTGATTTCTGGCTTCCTGTAGAAGCCGTTTTCGGTTTTCCTGTGGAAACAGGTGGCACCATTTTAGCCTGTTTGGCTGAGGGTACTTTGCCTTTTGACTTGGTTGGGGCTGCTTTCGAGGTGCCTTTACTGACGTGGACTTGTTCAGTCCTTTCCACCCTACTCTGTAACCTTTTCTCCCTGGGTGTGAATGTGGATTTGTCATCCTCCTTTTCGGCAACCTGGTGTTTCTCTTGTTTCCCTTTTTGTTCTTTCTTCGGTGCTTTGGCCGTGGTTGCTTGGCCTTTCCCTTTCTTCTCTGCGTGTATTGGCTCCTTCTCCTCGCTGCTGGAGGAAGTGAGCTCCTTGGTCAACATTTTGATATCGCCATCCTTAGTTAGATTTCGGAAGGCTTCCCACGAGAGAGGGACGGTGTATGTGTGGAGTGCATCCTCCACGAGGAGCTTGATGAGCCCATGATGGGCTACCTGGTCTGACATGCCCTCTCGTAATTTGGTGGCACATTCAGTCATGGACTGCAGGAGGAAGTAAGGAATACTTAGCTTGTTTTCTGAAGGTAGGTCCATTTGGTGCCTCAGTTCTATGAGCAGCCGAAAATGGTACCCATATACGATGCTGAATCGTCCTTCGCACGTGATGTATTTCATAATTTGGAGGCTGACCTCACTCCAAAGCGGCTGTAGGCTCACTCCAAAGCGGCTGTAGGCTAGCTCTGTGAACCCCGTTCTTATCCTCTGAGAATTGCTCCTCCAGTAAAAAGAACTCCTTTTTAGCCTTCTGGCCTAGTTTTCTCTCCTCCTTATCCCACGGTACCCCCATTGGGAGATCAGTGACTCTGCTGATGAAATGTGGGGTGAGTCTGAGATTTAAACCCCTGAAATTTACAACGGCCAGCGTTTTTGATTTTGGCTTCAAAGCTCGCAGGAATTCCTCTGCCACCTCATCATCATAACCTTGAAGCCTGTCGCAGAACGACATCCATCGTGCACGAGAGAACAGTTCTACCACCTCAGGGTTTTCCCGTAGCTTCTTTGAGTCTGTCGGTTCCTTCCTAATGAATCCACCCGGCATGGTGAAAGCTTGCTATGTTAGCCGGAGGTGGCTGGTGCGTATCAAAAGATGGGCCTTTCGGATTTCTTGAGATAGAGCGCAGAATTATGCCTCTGTCAAGCACACTGTTCGGGAATTCTCGGCTATCTACAGGTGAGCCTTGACAGGGGCTCAATTATGAACCACATCCTGTAGAAAACCCCGCATATACTACGATGACAATTTTCATGCAAAAGGAAGACGACGCTTGCAATTTTATGCTCAGACTGTAGTTTTACTTTTTTGAGGATGTCGACTTCGCCACCCTTCAAACCAATTGCATGGGAGGAACAGGTTCACGCTTACCTTTTCCAATTCGCCACCTTTGACGTGAATAGATCGATTTCCTCCGTAGCGGCGAGCTTCCTGTAGCGTAGCTTCCTGTAGAAGTCGCGCACAGGTTCTGGAGAGCACATCAGTGGTTCTGCGCCTTCTGTGCAACCAACAGACGTTTGAACAAGCCGAGGACTTGGAGTAACGAGCTTTAGAGAAATTCGGATGCTTACTCGATTGCAAAACGGCTGATGATAAATGAGTGGAGTGACGATCTAGCCGGTGGATTTGAATCCCGGCCGAACTCGTGGTGCGGGGGTGAGCTGTCCCTGCCGGACCATTAGACGACGTCACCTATTCATTTCACTGCAAGTCTACCTGACCGCCGCATCATTCCCTGCAGATCTGCCGCCGCCATTTCCGTTAGATCGTCGCTTCTCCCCGACTGGACGCTTCTCACGTGTCCATTACCCGTTTTTCTTGCCACGACCAACACTTTCCAAATCTGATGAGACCATCGAACTGGTCGTGGTGGCCAGTCGAATGGCTACCCGACTGCTCAACCCATTCATTTCCACACTCGTAAACATTTTAGAGTATTATTCATGTAATTTGACGGAAAAAGGATGAGGCACTTACCTGTGCGGCCGCGACGTTATTTTCAGGTTTCAAGATGAGGGTGATGGATTAGCTTGCTGCTACTTCATGCACAGGCACGGGGGTTCCTCCTTGCAGACTGCTGCTGATTACGAAGCTTGTTACCTGGCTGCGGATAGTGCATGTGCCCGCTCTATGTGTTGCAGGCACCTTGATGGTGTACACTCTAGCTGGATGAACTGCTACGGGATTCCTGTAGGATGTCCTGTAGCAGTTTTTCCTCCTTGGGTGCATGCTGAAACGGTGGAGACGATGGCATCACGGTCACGGTTGCAGGGTCCTCGGATGGCTTTGATAAGTAGCGCATGGGGTCTCTGCATCCTTTATTCCATTTGAGAATCGCTTCCTCTGAGAATTCAACGTTCTGATTTGACTGTGCAGGTATTTCCATTGCATGGCAACTGGGGTGGTAGAAGGAGGCGACAGCAGTGGGTGATGGAGAAAAACATTAGCTTGCATGCCTCCGTGTCGGACCTCAGGCTTCAGATCTTCCACACAGTCGGTCCTGGGCTGTCCAAAGGTTCTACAGGAAGTTTCCTGTAGAAATACAGAACTTCCTGTAGAAAGTCCTGTAGCTTCCTGGTAGCATAGTAGGGACCCTTGTCCTTGAGTTGAGGGACCGCTTTTCCTGCATGGAATACCTGCAACCTGCATGCATTGCCAAATCTTGAACCTGTTTTCCCTGTTCCTTTGTTTGTTTTTTTTTCTTTCTTTTTCTCTCTTTTTTTTTTGAAAGACAATAGGGGTGCCTCCGTGAGGTTTTCACCCTTACCATCCGCCTTGAGCGTCTCAGAGAGGTTTTCACCCAAGGGTATTTTTAAAACATTTTCAGAAAGACAGCAGGGACGCCTCAATGAGGTTTTCACCCCTACCATCTGCCTTGGGAGCCTCAGAAAGGTTTTCACCCAAGGATCTTTATTATTATTATTATATTTTTTTTTTTTTTTTTTTAGATGTTCAGGGTATGCCCAAAACAGAGGCAGAACCCTTCTCTATGACCAACACTTATTTTTCCACAGTTTTGATGAATTCTTGCCTTGAAAGAGGTTTTCTGTAGATCTTTAGTCGATGCCCATTGACGAGCATGGGGATGGCCTCCTCATCAATGGTCCGAATAAGAACAGACCCATTGTCATTACATTTTTCCACTGCATATGGTCCCAGCCATTTGGTTCTTAGCTTCCCCTTGAAATCCTTATGCCTGGAATCATACAATAGCGCCCAATCTCCCAGCTGAAATATCTTGTCATTGAGGTGTTGTTCATGCCACACCTTCCTCTGAAGTTGAACCACTTCTGAGTGGAGAAGGGCCTGCATTCAGTGCTCGTCCAATCCATTCAGCTGCAATAACCTTTCTTGTTGGGCATGGCTGAGATACAGGTCCAGCTCAGCTGCCATCCTCAAGGTGTTGTACTCGAACTTAATTGACAGCAAAGCTCTCTTCCCATAGACCAGCTCATAAGGTGTGAAGCCGGTTGTGGTCTTCCAAGTGGTGTTGTAAGCCCACGTGGCCTCAACCAGGCGATCTGCCCAATCTTTTCTACTGTTGCTCACCACCTTAGTCAAGATCCCTTCCAATGCTCTATTGGTGACTTCCACCTGCCCATTCGCTTGAGGATGATAGGGGGTGGAAGTCCTATGCTTGAATTTGTGATGAGCGAGTAGGTCTTCAAGGAAGTTGGAGGTGAACTGGCTTCCTTGATCGGTGACTAGCTCTCTTGGGTAGCCAAATTTGTAGAAGATGTTTTCTCTTAAGAACTCGGCCACCTTTTCTTCTATCGCTGCTTTGATTGCCTTGGTTTCTGCCCACTTTGTCAGGTAGTCTGTGCACACAATGATGTAAGACCTTTGCCTCGAAGGAGGATTGATTGGACCCACAAAATCCATACCCCACTTCTCAAATGGCTCAAGAGTCACTTGAGGTTGGAGAGGCATTTCGTCCCTTGGAGTCAGTTTCCCCATCCTTTGGCATCGGTCACATTGGCTGATATACCTTATGACATCTTGATGAAGCGTGGGCCAATAGTAGCCTGCCTGAAGGATTTTGAAGGCAGTACTTTTGGCTGCAAAATGTCCTCCACAAGGTCCGTCATGACAGGTTAGGAGGATATCAAAGACTTCCTCCTCCCTTACACAACGCCTTAAGATCTGATCAGGGCCAAGCTTGAACAGGTTGCCCCTGATCCAAGTGAATGAGGCACTCTTCCTCACGATCTTGCTCTTCTCCCTTGAGGATAGGTGCGGAGGGAACTGTGCTGAGACAAGGTAGTTTGATATATCAGCAAACCATGGAGAGAGTACTGAGATAGCAAACAGATGTTCATCTGGCATCTGGTCATCCACTGTTCCATCCTCACCTGCAGTTAAATCCAATCTATACAAAAAGTCAGCAACAACATTTTCTTTACCTGGCTTGTCAACAATAGTCAAATCAAACTGCTGCAACAAAAGTAACCATCTAATAATACGAGCATTCACATCCGGTTTATTCATTAAATATCTAATTGCAGCATGATCAGTATGTACAAATGCTTGATATCCAGTGATATAGTTTCAGAATTTGTTCAGTGCATGGACCACGACCAAGAATTCTTTCTCAGTTACAGTGTAATTCAGTTCTGCCTTGGATAAGTTTTTGCTAACAAAGTATATGGCGTATGGAAGTTTTTGTTCAACTTGTCCTAAGGCTGCCCCTATGGCTTTGTTCGAGGCATTAGTGTGGATGTGGAAAGGTAGGGACCAGTTTGGACCTCTCAAGATTGGGGCAGACACCAACTTGTCCTTTAATTCATTCAGAGCCTTCTGACAATCGTCAGTCCATTTAAACTCAACATCTTTTGCCAAGAGGCTAAACAATGGCGAGGCTAGCTTGCTGAAGTCTTTAATGAATCTCCTATAATACCCTGCTAAACCTAAGAAACTTCGAACATCTCTTACATTCTGAGGAGGTGGAATCTTCTTGATGAGAGCAATTTTGTTAGGATCCACCTGTAACCCTTGGCAAGAAATAGTATGGCCTAGCACGGTCCCTTCAGTCATCAAGAATTCACATTTTTCAGGACTAAGGGACAGGTTCATCTCAATGCACTTGGTTAGGACTTTTCCCAGATTGGACAATGCTTCCTGGAATTTGGACCCATAAGGAGTGAAGTCATCCATATAGATTTCCACCGAATCATGGACCAGCTCAGAAAAGATGCTCAAGACGACTCTCTGGAAGGTGGCAGGAGCATTGCATAGTCCAAAGGGAAGAACTCGGTAAGCAAAGGTACCCTAAGGACAAGTGAAGGTGGTCTTATCTTGGTCTTCTGGGCTGATTTGGATCTGGTTATACCCTCTAAACCCATCAAGGAAAGAGAAAAACTTCTTTCCTGCCAGTCCATCCAACACTTGATCTATGAAGGGTAGAGGAAAATGGTCTTTCTTGGTGGCCTTGTTCAGTTCTCGGTAGTCCACATAGATTCTCCACTTCCCATTTTTCTTGGGAACCAACACCAGAGGGGACACCCGTTCGCTATCCGAGATGGGGTAAATGAATCTGGCATCCAACAGTTTTTGCAATTCCTCCTTGACGATGTCCTTAAGGGCTGGATTCATTCTCCTTTGGGGTTGCCTAACTGGTTTACAATCTTCTTTGATGTAGATGTGATGGGTACAGACTGAAGGATGGATTCCTTTCATCTCCTTATAGCTCCAAGAAAAAGCATCTAGATGACTGGCCAACAGACTACACAGCTCCTTTTCCTGGGAAGGAGATAGGGAGGAGCTGATCTTTAACGTTCTCTCAGGGCCGAACTCCACATTTTTGACTCTGGGAGCGACAGGGTTGGTCACACAAAGGTCCACTAAGGTGCTAGCTTGGGCATCCTCCACCAATTCCTCTAAGGACAATGCACTGGGAGGTGGATTCTAGATCAAGGTCTCAATCAAATCATCCTCGGTTGGGGGGCCTCCCCTAGTGGTGTCTAGGGTGCACAAAGGTGCTGAGTACACCTCATCCTCTTCTCCTTCCTCCAACCAAAGTGGTAAGTCATGCTCTAATAAGGGTTGGGCAGGAGGGTACAGGACTAGCTGCTTGGACATAGGACCATTTTTGATGGTCATGTTTCCTGCACGACAGCTTATGTAAGCATCTGCAGTGGCTAACCAGGGCCTTCCCAAAATAAGGGGGTATCCAGTAAGCTTTTCCTTTGGTTGCAGAACCAAGAAGTCTGCAGGGTACTCCCAAGAGTCAACAGAGACCAAGACATCCTCTACAATCCCTTTGAGAGTCACGGTGGAGCGATCTGCTAGTTGCAGGACTGTCGAGGTCTTCCTCAAGGAACCCTGAAGGTTGAGTTTGAGCATGGTATCCCTGGTCATCACATTAATCGTAGCCCCCAGATCAATCAATGTGTGAGGTATGATGGTGCCATTGATGTGGACATCAACTACATGACTCCCAGGATCCAGATACTTTGGGCAGATGGCCTGCCCCAACATAAGATCAGACAGTTGTCCTATGACATTGATGGTTGAAGCATCTCTTTTTCGCCTGCCTGGGTGTCTGAAACACTTTTCCTTAACCAATTTGTTGTATATCGGTACATCTTTGATGGCTTGGAGAAGTGGTATTCTCACACACAACTGTTTGAGTTCTCCCAGAAGCTCATCCTCCTCTGGGTTGGGTTGTGTGGTGGCCGTTAGTCTCTCAGGAAAGGGTGGAATGGCCTTTGGTTCACTTTCCTGTTTATCTTCCTCGTCCTCCGGGGGAGGAGGTTGGCGATCCAGAAGAGTCTTTCCAGATCACAGGTTGATCTCCTGGATCTCCACAGCATAGGTAGGGCATGATGTTTCCCCAGTATATACCTGCTGGGCCTGTCGGTTGTTAGGGTTCGGGTTCGGTTGAGTAGGCATTTGGGGTTGCCTTGGAGGAGCAGGAGGAAATGGTTGTGGTTGAGCTGGTGGTGGAGGCAAAATGGCGGGAGGAGTATTGTACTGGGGCCTCCACCCCGATTGAGGTGCATTTCACTGAGGCTGTGGCTGGGCATGTGAGTGAAACGAATGAGTAGTGGGCTGAGTATGGTACTGAGGCGGGTAAGACCATGGAGGAGGTACAGACCAGGTGTTATCTCAAAATCAGATCTTGATAGGCTGCTGGTCAGGTTGACTCTAAGTAACTATTTCAAACCAACTTTTGGCTGAGGCTTAGCCTCCTCAACCTGAGAGGGCTCTCTCAAAGGTTAATGATTTTGATAAAGATTAGATGGCTAACTCTATGAAACAAGTGAAAAATATGAATGGTTGAACATGACCAGTAAACATCCATTGGGCTTATGGAGTCAACAACACCTCAAAATAACAATGAACTCAACCTTACATGGAAGTCAGGAATTCAGCATTTAAACATTCAGAATATAAACTCATATGGGACCACACAGTTTATAAATGTATACAAGAAGTTAGAGCACATTCAGTGAATTTTGAGTGATTATACATCCATACCACTGTAAGAATTAAGAAAAAGACAACATCACATATTCTGAACATAACAAATCCTTCATGAATCCTGAGAAGTAAAGTCAAGCATGTATTACTGAAAATGAGTCTTTACATAGGCCAAATACAAGCTTTTCATAAAATTTCCAACCCTGATTACATTGTTGTTTCAGCTATATATAGAGCTCTTATTCTAACTGATCGAGATTCCTCCTCCAACATGAGGGGAATTCGAAAACTACTTCTATTACTGACAACTCTTAAACTCTAACTACTTAATAAATACAACAAAGTGCTGACTGGAGTTTTTAGAGATCTAAATCAAGTAGGATTCTAACACCGTGTTATGCTAATAATAGCCTTGATTACAATGGTTCTCGTTCTTTGACATCTGCTCCCCTTTAGTTTGGCTGTAATGGGTCTTCAAGGCTCCATGTTTGTCTTCAATGTCACATGTTTTCCAATACCCTGAAACATAGGAAACTTCCCCTGTGTACCGGTCTTTAGCTTGCCTTAACATGTCCGGATCCAACGAAGTATATCCTTTATCTTTTAATTACCCCAAAATGGAGCAGACTGCCACGTCCTTGATGTGTTGTCCACCGTTTTCATGCGTGAAAGCCAAAATTCTTGCAAACTGTTTCACATATCCTGAAGTGTGGTAAATATGAAATATGCTCACTTTATGACAAAAATCTAAAGTTGGATTCGAATGCATATTATCTCCACGTGTCTTGACCTGGTTGAATCTTAATAGCTTCAGCTGATGCCTTGCATACCTTGTAGACATTCCCCTTTCAAAATTCCCGCTTATAGTTCAAAACTGTTTAATTTATGTTGAAATCATCACTTTCAGCAGTTTCGTAGCGCACTACGAAACTGCTGAGTTATTTAAAACAACTTGTTTTTAACCTGAGACCTTTATTAACTGAGTGCTTGATTGCCAAAAACTTCTTTAGACTTTCCAAAGGCCTAATAGGGATTTAGATTTCTTCAGAAAGATAAGATCAAGCAAACATATCAAAATTTTGAAATGGAATCTTACTTGAACTGAAAACTCATTTAGCAGGTCCTTTAAGCTGGCTTAGCTGTGCCTTCAGATCTTCAATTTATTTCTTCATAACCTTATTCCCAGCTCTTAGTTGCATATTGATCCTTCTGATGTACTTGGCTTCTTTGATTGCTGGTACTGTCCAGGTGTGAAATTGTGAATGGCCATCAACCATTGAATTCAACTGGGCTTCTACAGTTTCATTCCCTTTCCATAGAGCTTTATAATAGTTTGCGTGTATGACTGCATGTCTTCTAGCAGCTTTCTTCAATTTGGCGATCTCATGCTTAGCTGATTCTAATTGGCTCTTTATGGCTGCTATATTATCTTCTTTAGATGTGATGACTGTTTTGCCTGTGTTTTCCTTTTGCCAACGTTGTGTCCCTTCCCCTATTTCCTCTGTTCTTGACAGAGCTTCCTGTACTTGCTGGAAACTCCTTGTCATAGGTCTTCTAGGTTTAAAAACAAACTCTTCAGATGCTCATCAAATTTAAGCCTTTTTGAGGCCTTGGCTTTCTTGGTGCTTACTTGTTCTGACTGTATCAACTCAATTTGGACTGGTAGAGACTGCTCAATGTCAATAGCCTGTAATAAGGCATTTAAACTTCCCTTGGGCACTGGACTTTCTTCGACTGCTACAACTTTACCTTTTTCCTTATTTATCTGGCTTCTTTTTCTTATCCTTGAGACTACTTCAGATGTGCTTGTTTCAGGTACAGTCTTTTTACCATGAGCTTTTTCCTTAGTTGATTGTTGAGGTTGATCTTGGATGATGAGTGGCTTCACTTGTTTTCTTACTTGTGAATTTGGAACTCTTTTAGCTCTTGCTTCTGCTTGGAGCTCAGCTATTGTAGAATCTCTAGCAGGTTGAGGAGTGAGGCCAGTCTGGCTTTTGAAGCTAGCCATAAAAATGAATGAATTCCAATCTCTGTCTACCTTTTGGAGCCCATCTAAAACCAGTAGTTTGATCAAACCATGATGAAACAAATAGGTTTCACAATCCTCTTTCCTCAGATGTACCTTATCACACATCTTACTCAAACTACGGAAAAGATAAAAAGGTAAGTCTATGGAGACCTTCCCGGTGAAATGCAAAAGGAGTTTGAAATGGTAAGAGTAAACCTTGTTATACCTTCCTTCACAAGTCAGATATTTCTGTATGCAGGTGAGTAAATGAGCATAATATTCTTTGACATAACTCCTGGGCACTGCCTTAGTTAAATCTTCATTTACAAATTCATCCTTCAAAAACTCCTTGCAAGGATTCATGTCAAACTTGAAATTTTTAAACCATTGCTCTTGTCCTCGTGGTATCTCTGTCACAGTAGATATCACTTCTGGTGAAACCTGCAATTCTATCATGGCTACTTTTGAATTCAAGCCTGTGAAGTTAAGTGCAAATTCTTTAGTTACCTGTGCGTGCCCTCCTTTTTACTAATTTTCCACAGGTTCATCTTGTGATTCTCTTCCAACTGATTCATTGAAAAGGATAGCTGATCCAAGGCTAGTATCACATGAATAAATAGGAAAATTCTGAGGCTTGTCTTTGCTGCTTACCATGTAGGCCATCCTTGTCTCGCGATACAACCTCCTTTGTTCACCAAACACTGGGATGGTAGCATATGTAAGATCCATCTGCATTGTGCCCTTGATTTTTGCTGCCCATGACCTTGAAAGAAGCATCCCAAACTTTGGTCGAATGTCTGCAACAACAATGTCCATAACAATTGTTTTTGCTGGAATTTGTGTGAGCCCCACAACAACATCTTTTATCAAACCAATGCATTGGACTCTTTTTGAATCAAAGGAAAATAAATCCTTATATGGCCTCATTACCTCTAATCCCAGTCTTTCCATGATTACCTTAGGCACGAGATTATGTGATGCCCCCGAATCTAACATAGCATTATGTAGAGTCATATCATGAATGCTTATGCTTATATAGAAAGAGGGAAACTCTTCATTTTGTTCATCCTCAAGTCTTGGACCCAAACAGATAACATGATTATCTTCTTGTACATTTAGGATATCAGCCACTCCTAGTTGTGAATTAAGCATTTCAACAATTTTGCTTCTGTATTTGTCTACCTTGAGAATTTCATTAAAAGGGACTGATATCTTAATTTTTGCAATCTCGTTCTCAAGATTAAAAACAGAAGTAGTCTTGTCAATTTCTTTAGGAGGAGAAAGAATTTGAATATCCTTTTTGACAATAGGAGAATCATCCTTACCTTCAACCACCTTTGATTTTTCCTTTTTATCTTCAACTGTCCTTGAGGTATTCTTCTTGGGCTGTGCTTTGTTTGCTGTAATAGGAACATCTCTATTCCTAAGATTGTACTGCTTTTGCATCTCAAAGATAGCGTGCTGATAGCCCTTTAAAAAATCTGAAGGCTCTTCTCCTGATTTTATCATACTGGACTCATCATGTTCCTCCTTAGTCAAGCAAATCCCTGACACTTCTTCATCAAAACAATGGATTGATTCCTCAGGGACTTCAGGCTCATCTTCTTCATCTACCAAATTTTGTTGGAAGGGAGGTCTCACTAGAGGATCTGACTGCTGATTTCTGTTGTCTCTTGGCCTTTGCTGATTCTGAGGTCTTCTGTACTGAGGGTTCCTGAATTGAGGTTCCTGCTGTGCTGGAGGAGTAGAAGCATTCCCAAGAGCTAGTCGGTCCATCAATTTTTCCATGGTTTTTATCATTGTTTCAAATTTGTCTTCTGAAGCAGAGGTAGAAGGTTTCTCTTCTTCCTTCAGCTTAGTCTTTGCCATCTTTGATTTATTAGCAGCCATCATATTCACCTCCACCTTAATTGCATCATTTTGCATGTCAGCAAGAGAGGCAGACTCCCTTTCTCTGAGTAAAAGAGAGAAATCTGAATCAAATGATTCAGCATATCTCAACTGTGCCAAAGCTCCAAGAGGTTTCAAATGAGCTGGAATAGAATTGTATATTTTATTAAACCTCTTAGAGAAGTTTTGGACAGTTTCCTCTGGAGCTCTTCTAAGATTTTTGTATTCAGTAAGGGCTTGGACAGGGTTGGTTCTGTTTCCCCATTTCCTTAGATAGCTATCTTCAAATTCTACCCAACTATGAATGCTTCCCACTCTAAGGGCTTTAAACCATTTTCTGACTTCCCCAATGAAAGTTTGAGCAAACAACCTTAGTTTTACATCTTCATCATCCACTTCTTCCCTGTCAACAAAATCATTGAACCTATCCACATGTTCCTCTGCTGTAATATCTTCATCTCCTCACCATGTTGGAATTCTGGCAGCATATTTGCTAGGAAGATCATGTAAAACAGAAGGGAGAGCTAGTGGAGCATACCTAGCAGGTATAGCCATAATGAATGGAGGAGCAGTGATAACAGGTATTGTATGACCGGTGGGACCAGAACTAGTGTGAGATAGTGTCTGAGGACTATTTGGGCTAGCAGCGGCAGAGGATAAAGTATTAGTATGAAAAGGACTATTTGGACTTTGCAAACCACTAACAAAGGAACTCCAATTTGGGAGGGGTAAACCAGTTTTGGATTTGAGCAAAACTTTAAAAGGATCAAGCTCTTTGAGTTGATTCAAATCTTCTTCTTCTAACAGTAATTCTGAAGTAACAACCTCCCAAAACTCTTCCTTATCTTTTTGTGACACTAAGGATGAAGTATCAATGCCTCTTTTTTGTAAATCTAAAATAATTCCAATAAGTTCTTCTTCGTTCTCAGACCTCAACAATACCTCATGAATTTTATCATCTACAATTTTATCTTCAGGACTTCTAGAAAATTCAGGGAACAAAGATTTCGAAAAAGATGAAGTACCTGGTATATCAGGAAATCTTTTCCTGCTCCTTGAGATGGTGTTTGGATTATCCATAGGAGTAGGTGGATCTGGGTCAGGATTACTCCTTGTATATCTTCCTCTCGAAGCCACCTTTTTAACTTTAAGATTGTATGGAGTCACCAAGGTAGAATGCAGCCTCGAAAACCTTCTGAGCTCCTGCTACCTTCAGACGTTCAGCTTCATGATTTCAGGAATGAATAATCTTCAGGCTCCCGGCAGATGCACCAAAATGTTATCTCAAAATCAGATCCTGATAGGCTGCTGGTCAGGTTGACTCTAAGTAACTATTTCGAACCAACTTTTGGCTGAGGCTTAGCCTCGTCAACCTGAGAGGGCTCTCTCAAAGGTTAATGATTTTGATAAATATTAGATGGCTAACTCTATGAAACAAGTGAAAAATATGAATGGTTGAACATGATCAGTAAACATCCATTGGGCTTATGGAGTCAACAACACCTCAAAATAACAATGGACTCAACCTTACATGGAAGTCAGGGCATTCAACATTTAAACATTCAGAATATAAACTGTGTGGTCCCATATGAGTTTATGTTCTGAATGTTTAAATGCTGAACGCCCTGACTTCCATGTAGGGTTGAGTTCATTGTTATATTGAGGTGTTACTAACTCCATAGCCCAATGGTAGCAAGTCTCCATCTTCCAATCTACAAACATATAAAATCACAAACCATAGAGTTAGCCATCTATCCATATCTTTAATCAATATCATTAACCCTTTGAGAGAGCCCTCTCAGGCTAAGGAGGCTAAGCCTTAGCTAAAAGATTGGTTTGAAATAGTTACACTGAGATAGTCTGATCAACAGCCTATCAGGGTCCTATTTTGGTGATAACACCAGGAAGGATGAGTAGGGGGACCCCAGGAAGGCATAGGAGCAGATTGGTTGGGGCTGTAATAAGCTTGGGGTGTCCCTTGCATCCCCTGTTGGTAAGGTCTAGGTCCATGTGGCCTCCTTTGGTTGAGGAAATAGAGAGGTTCAGTGGGCGCTTCTGTCCCTTGATACATGGCTTTAAGCCCAGGTAAGGTTGGACATTGGTTTGTGGGGTGGTCCTCCTCACAAACAAAACATACATCAACCAAATGTAATGGGCACTCATTCTTAGGGTGTTTCCTTGTACACCTAGGGCAGAAGATAGCCAAAGCCCTCTCAGCTTCCTCTTTCTTCTGCTGGATTTGGAATGTATCAAGTTGCATGGCGATGGTCTATCTCACCTCACTCTTGAGGTCCTCTAATTGATTTGCAAACTCATGTTTGGAAAAAGGAATACCAGCTGAGAGGAAGTTTCCTCTACCTCTTTTCCGGGCTGCCCTAGAGTGGTTTCTAAACAAAGTCTTTATGTCCTCATAAGGTAGTTGGTAAATATCTCCTCCAGCTAGCATGTGAAGGGTATCTAAGAGGTCTTCAGGGACTCCTCGGAGCAGGACCAACTTGAGGGATTCAGGGTCAAGTGTGCACCTGGCCCGTTTATAGCTAAGTTGGAATCTTTCCTCGTAATCTTCTAAAGACTCATGATTCCCCATGGTCATCCGAAAGATTTCTCCCTTGGCTTCCTTGGACCTACAGTAGTCCTGGTATTTGGTATTGAAAGCTTGCTGCATCTAGGCCCATGTGGTGATACTGTTCCCAGGTAAGCCCATGAACCACCGTAATGCTGCATCCTTAAGGGTAGAGGGGAAGAGTTTCAGTTTTTGCTCATCTTCGGTATAGTCATAGGTTCGACAAAGGATGGCAAACTCAAACAGGAAGGTATCAGGGTCTTTAGTGGTCAGTCCATGGAAGTGAGGTAAAGCGGAGGGGCTGATGTTCTTCATTTTCATGTCTCCATTGGTCTCACGGATGGGGAAGGCACCTTCAATTCTCTCATCTTCTCCCCTATTGTCAGCCATAGCTTTAGATGGAGTGTTCTCTAACTCTTCTTCTGCTATAGGATCTTCGTATATCTCAGGAGGTTCGCCTATAGGTTCTTCTGAATCACTGTCATCAAAGAAGAGAGAAGGGTGACTCAGTGATGTGGTGGGGGTGTTGGGTAAGAATTTTCCTGTTTTATCTCGATTTCTACGAGGCATGAAATGGAAAGACTTTTGATTGCTTTTGTTTGTTCTGGTACCTGCAAAACTAAAACAAATTGAACTGCAACTAACTATCTTACTGAAATGGGAATGCGGATTTGAAATGAAAGCATAAAAGAACTAATCTATTTTGCTCAAATGAAATTGCAGGAATGAAATGCTAGGCTCCGCTTGCGGAATTGAAATGCTAATCTACACTTGCAAAAATGAAATTGCGGAATTGAAATGTTAATCTATGAAAGCAGGAAATGTCTTTGCTACTTTTGCAGAATTGAAATGAAATAAACTACTTAGCAGAAGGTGAGAGTAGGAAAATAGAAGAAAAGCAACAATCACTAATACTCTGACGCTGCCCCGTCAACGGCGCCAAAAAGGTGGTGATATCCAGTATTGTAGCAATAACGCTACAACTCCTGGAGCTTCCTTCTTTAGTTTTATCAACCCGGTAGTTCGTAAAAAACTTGGAAGCGACGGTGCTGTATGCACAAGTACTAGCTCTTGCCGCAGCTGTCACTTGGTCAGCTGGCACAAGTCCGCTAGGGGCTCAAGCCAACTTCTATGAGCTCTTAGAAGAAGCTTTTTACTGATGGACGAAAGCTAACTCAAAGGAAGCTAATCTACTTGCAGAAAGGAACTGAAAGCCAACAAGAAACGCAAACCCTAGCAAACCATAATTCTACCAGCTAGTCTTACTGATGTAGAGATCGGAATGCAAACTACTGAAAGAGATGCCATTACTTCTATGAAGGTAAAATTCATGTGTCTAGACTGTTGGAAATAATACTGAGAGGGGGGGGTGAATCAGTATTATCAGATCAATAAAACTTTTCAATTTCATGCTCAGAAACATATACGCGACTTCAGTTAAGTTAACCCGCGTGTACACGCTACTGTGTCTAAAGCAACTAGCGTATATCCAGAGATCTTATAATTCAGTTATCTTTAATCTTCAGTAGATGCATCAGAACATTATTAAGCATATTAACAGTAAACAGGTACAGTATAACAGAACAAAACATCACACAAGAGCCACACACATGAACACCATGATATAAGGTGGAAACCCAATGTGGGTGAAAACCACCTGCTGCAAGTCATCTCAATCTTCTTCTTAATAAGAAAATCCTTTTACAATATTTGTACTGGTGCAGTCTTATACCAGTACGGGAGCTACAACCCCCTTTGCTCTTGTACTAGCCGATCCATTTACTAGTACGCAGGCTGCTACCTGCTACAATGCTCCAAAGATCTCCTTTAGCTTTTGTACTAGCTTAGATACTAGTACGTAGGTGCTTGCCTACCATCTTCTCACCTCCAGGTACCACGTTTCATCAATTTTCAGACTGGATACACTGAAGCACAACACATAATCTGTAAGGCCACTTTTCATCCAATTTTCATACTGGACCCATAACTATCATTGAGGCTCAAAACAATCATCAAACACTGAATCACTGAAACCCTGTTAACAACAGTCACCAGAACACAGAGCAGACACAGAACTCTGTAATAACCATCAGATCCATCTGCAACTTCAAATATCAAGCTTTACAATGTATACGCTACTTCGATGAATCAAACCCGCGTGTATACGCGCTTTCGCCAAAGACAACCTGCGTACAGATCTAAAAATAATTTCTCATAACTTGCAGCTGTACCAGACATCAATCATACTCATAATACTTATAGAACAATACATGCGTCAGTATGTAGATCTAGAATAAGCATCATAAAGATAGTTCATTTCAAACCATTTGATCCCGATCTCTCCTTAGATCTTGCTCTCCATCAACCGATGGGATCTCTCCTTAGCTCAGATCAAGCAATGCATCATCAACCCATAACCTGCATACTGGATCTAATGCTTCATCAGATATTCAAGACATTTCAGATACACTTGCCTAATGATTTCCTTCTCCTTATATAGCCTTAGGCCTTGTTCAATACCAAGAGCCAAAACCATAGTAATCCAATACCATCAACTTCAAAACTAGGGATCGACACGCCCGTCGAGACACAATGGTCCGAAACCATAGGCACAACTTCCAAGGACTAACCGCCATGGACCAAAGGTACTTTTCCACATACACGCGCTTTTGTTGAAGCCAACCTACGTGTACACGCGACTTGGGCTTAACGAACCTGCGTGTATGAACTTTCTCTTCTTCTTATAGTCTGATCATCAATTCCTTGCTGCTGACCTTCTGTACTATGATTTGTCATCAGTGAGGTTTGCCATCAAGGACAACACTTATCTCATAATGCCAACAATCTCCCCCTTTGGACTTGATGGCAAAGCTAACTTGTCACACTTAGAATTAGCATCTGATTCCTTTGAGCTGTCCTCCATCAGTCACATCTGATATCTCTTCTGAAGATTCATCATCTGATTCCTTTGAGCTATCCTCCATCAGTCACATCTGATATCTCGTCTGAAGATTCATCCAGTTATACATAAGTGAGATATTCTTCCATCAGTCACATCTGATATCTCTTCTGAAGATTCATCATCTGATTCCTTTGAGCTATCCTCCATCAGTTACATCTGATATCTCGTCTGAAGATTCATCCAGTTATACATAAGTGAGATATTCTTCTATGAGAGGGTTGCCATCAAGTACAACACATGCATCATAATGCCAACAATCTCCCCCTTTGGACTTGATGGCAACAACACCAAATCACTCTCCCCCTTTGACATCAAGGGCAAAGGGTGGACCAAGATATTCTCTTCCTTTGCTGAATCATTCCACTGTCCATACTCCCCCTGAGTACCTGCTGAAATCTCTGAATAATCTCCCCCTTTGTATATGCCAAGGTGTACCAATCTGTCAATGCTCCCCCTGAGTACATGCCAAGTCTCTGTACTGCTGAAGTGTGCTGTTCATGCTCTTCCTGACTATAGGCAAGATCTGCAAAAGATGTTCTTCAAGAAGAACATGACTCTATACATCATAAAAGACCTTCCTATCACCAAAGACTCATACATACATCCATCTCTCAACTAAGTGAGGATATACAAAAATTGACTCATCCACCCAACCAAGTGGGGATACATCAAAAGTTTACATATGACAACCAATCACATTGCATCAATCATCCCAGGCATAGTGGGGAAACCAAAATAGGCCGTTACATGACCTTGACACCATGAAAGAGATACCACAAAAGAGATATATGACATAGAGACGAAATATCTAGAGTAAGACTTATGAATGTCACCAATAACTGATATTGGCAGTCATCTGTCAATCACCATTCAGATCAGCGACCAAGAGATCCTTCTGTTTTACTTTCGCCTTTGTTCCACCTGAAACCAACAACGAATGTGAACTAGAACCAAAAGCTTCTAAGATAATGTCAACAATGCATCATTGGAAGTTTATCTGCTCCCCCTGAACCTGTGCCAGATGGTCTTTGTCAGACCCATACCAGACTTTCTGCTACCAACATCTGTCCCAGCTGATTTCCTTCAAAACTCCATATACGTGTCTGTATACACATAAACAAGCGTATATACGCGGATATCCCTTACGCAACATGCGTACACCATATACGCGACTATCCCCTTGTAAAACTGCGTATGCACGCGGATATCCTTTAAACAACACGCGTACACAAATTTCCATATCAGCAACCTGTAAATGTCCTGTAGAGAATAGGTCATCAACCTATAACAAGGTATGTCTACATCAATTCATCCCTTTGAACAGAATTGTATCATTAGTGAAACCACCATAGCCATTTCATCAAGCTCTACATGATCCAAGTATCATTACTTGGGAACATCTGCATCAATTAACATATGTAAATATAAACCTATCATCATATAGATATGAACTCATCATCATGTCTCCAACAAAGTGACTTTGAGGAGTCATCCATGTATCAGCACTATGTATCCTGAGCTCAAACTCTTTTGACAAAGCTTCTTGATATCATCATTAGCAACAATCCTTATCCACATGAGTGCCTGCATCATAACTGTATGATCTTTATGCATATGACAACAGCAGTATATAAGTGACTCATCATCAAGTGAGGAAGATGTATATTCAAGCTTTGTACTTCTCCTTGTCCTTATGAAGATCACCATGTAAGCACCATATATGCATCATCAAAGAGTCATCCATAAATCTGATCTGAACATCAACTATGTAACCCCAAGAATCATATGAGATTTTATCATAGATAACTCACAAACACATCATAGCAAGATATATCATTTAGCCATATAAGAATCATCACCAAGGATTATTAACCATAATGCCAACAATGAATTACTAAAGGCATATGCTCCCCCTCAACCAGTGCCATCTGTTAGATCTGATCATGTATATATCAGCAATAAGCATCAAAACATCATCATCCTCAAGTTAGGATCAAAAGCACTTCTAGACATCATACAAGTAACAAAACATTTCCACACATCCTCAGCAGACTGTAACCAAAAGAGCAAATAATAGACTGAATCATATAAGATCCTTTTTCTGATCCTGTCCCCACTGCTTTTCCTCAGACTGACATATACGCGACTTTGCAGTGTCTAACTCGCGTATATACGCGACTTCCATTTAAGGAACTTGCGTATGAGATTCAGAACACTGAAGTTTTACACTTTCAGCTCCCCCTGAGTCTGATATGTCTGTGCTGTGCTGTGTCTCAGTACATTGTGCTGACTGTACTTCCTTCTTCCTCCATATCTTCAAGTGTGATGAGGTTTTCTCCTTTTGGTGTGATGTCCATCCTTTGTTCCTGCATTCCTTTGCTATATGTCCAGGCTTGTTACATGTATAACATCTTACATGTTTCATATTCCTCCTGTAGCAATCAGCAACTTTGTGACCATACATATTGCAAGCAAAGCAATATCCATAAAGTACCTTGATTGAGATGACCTGTCCGCATAATAGTCTTGAACTCTTCTTCTTCTACATCTAGCTGCAACATGTCCAAGATTATGACATACATAACATTCAAAATTATTCATAGGAGGAGTAAAAGATTTTCTTTGAAGACTTTCTTTCCTTGGTTGATGATGAGATTGACCTTTCATCTCCTTGTTGATCATTTTTGATTTCTCTTTAGAGTTCCTTGCCTCACCTTGTGAACTAGATTCACCTTCAACAGATTCATGGAAACCAAGACCAGTCTTGATAGCAGGAGACCTTTGACTACTAAGAATATCATCCAAGACTTTAGAACTATCTTGAAATCGTAAAAGCTTATCCTTTTCTTCTATTTTACCTTTCAAGATATTTACCTCAACTTGAAGTTGTTCCTCCTTTTCTAGACATTGCTTCTTCATGTCTTCTCCATATTTCCTTCCTTCTTCCAACTGATGCCTTAGTCTGAGAATCTCCTTTTCTTGTTCTTCATTCAGATCCTGCTGCATTTGACGAACTCGGAAGGCACATTCTAGTTGAGATTTTAAGCCAGTGGCTTCGTTTTCTTGTTTTGCAATAGCTTGGAGTAGATCTGTATTCTGCTTCTTTGATTCTTCAAGATCTCCTTTTAGTGAGAGGATTGTAGCTTCAAGATTTTCATAGTAGCTGGATCTATCTTTGAGTTTCTTGATGGTTGTGCTTCTTTCGTTGACTTCTTTTCTTAATGATGTCACTTCATGCTGCAATTTTTGACATTGGTCTTCCTTGTCCTTGAGAAGCTTTCTTACCTTGTTTCCTTCTTCTAGTTGGGCCTTTAGTTTGGTAACTTCTTCTTTGAAAGCACATTCCCTTTTGTTCAATAGATCTTGTTGATCTTTAACTTTGTATGCAAGCCTTCTAAACATTGCCTCTATTTGACACTTTTCTTGCTCACCCATAAAAGCATGTTCAGTAGTTTCACTATCACTTCCATCACTTTCACAAGGAAATATAGCAGGAACATCAGAGGATAACACATTCATACCTGATAATGATTCTGAATCCAATTCTGAATCTGAAGAACTTCTTATACCTAATCCCCAATCGACTCTGCCACTGTCATAGAT